>CP126891.1:102406250-103062500 GCA_030440675.1 Furcifer pardalis
AGCATGTCCAGAATCACTGTTACTCACAAACTTTGTATCTTCTTGGGGCTAGCAAAATTAGTTGTTTTGTGGAAGAACTTCTTGAATTATAAGTTCTGACGTAACTGAATAAAATAAATATTTCATATTGTGTATCAATTCATTTCTTCAATTTAAGAATTTGGGATACAGAGTAACAGCCTGTATATTTGTCAGTTTGTGTACTTTTCTTTTTTAATGTTCATTGTGGACTACTTTTTATTGGCAGGAAGACAGCGCTGACTTGAAGTGCCAGCTTCAGTTTGCCAAAGAAGAAGCAGCGCTGATGCGTAAAAAGATGGCCAAGCTAGGCAAGGAGAAAGATGAACTGGAACAAGAACTCCAAAAATACAAGTCGATCTATGGAGATGTGGAAAGTCCGCTCCCCATTGGGGAAGCTGGAGGACCACCAAGCACAAGGGAAGCTGAACTGAAGCTTCGTTTGAAGTTGGTGGAAGAGGAAGCTAACATACTTGGCAGAAAGTTAGTGGAATTAGAGGTGGAAAACAGAGGCATTAAAGCTGAAATGGAAGATATGAGGTGCCAGTATGAGAGAGTTTGTCTTAGCCAGGACCATGTTGCAAGCATTCCTACCTCGCCTTATGGGGACACTTTGGAGTCAGCTGCAGAGCTGCGTCGTCATTTGCAATTTGTAGAAGAAGAGGCTGAACTGCTGAGGAGATCGATTGCAGAAATTGAAGATCATAATAAACAATTAACACATGAATTAAATAAATTCAAGTTTGAGCCTGGGCAAGAGTCTAGTTGGCTTGATGAAAATGCTTCCAAGTGCGGTGGGTCTGTACAAGAAGAGCTAAAATCAGCCCGGATGCAAATCAATGAACTGAGTGGGAAAGTGATGAAACTCCAGTATGAGAATCGGGTATTGTTGTCCAATGTGCAGCGTTATGATCTCGCCTCCCATCTAGGACTACGGACCTCAAGTCCAAGGGACAGCGATGCAGAGAGTGAAACAGGGAAGAAAGAATGTGACATTGAAGAAGGACGTCTACCTCAACCAAAGAGAGAGGGACCCATTGGGGGTGAGAGTGACTCAGAGGATGTGTATGAAAAGACATCAGGTTTTGGGAGTGGAAAGCCATCAGAAGTTAGTGATATGGGTTCCACTGAACTAACACAAGCCAAAGAGAATACAGAGTCTCTGGTCAACATCAAGCGTGAAGCTGAAAGGCTTGAAAGAGCAGTGGACCGTCTCATTATTGATACAAACAGTTTAATATTTGAAACAAAAGTTCACATAACAAGTAGTGCTTCCTCTGAGCAAAGTTTTGAAAAGGTTGAAGAAAATAAAGAAAGCAAGAATGAACCATTACTCTTGGATACCGTTAATTCCAGAATGAAAATTTTCCAGAAAGAGCTGCAAATTTTCTTGGAGAAGGTTGACAATATTGGGGAAAGCTTGAAAGAACCAATGGAAGATCTTTCCCCTTTCCCTCACCTCACAGAGTCTTCCAGTTTTCTGTCCACAATGACATCGATCTCCCGAGACTCACCCATTGGTAACCAAGGAAAAGATCTAATCACAGATTTCCAGGTAAGTGGCTGCTTCTTGGTTTCATGCATTTTGTAACTCTTTTCTTGCTGCAGTGGTGTTAATTATAACCATGGTCATTTTGTTATTGTTTTGAAGTCTATATTATAAAGTATCTTGCCGGTTTTCTTTTGTATCTCTCTGCTACTTTGGTTCAGATGGCAGAAAAGCCAGTAGTAACAAGAATGCCCCCCCCCCCGGTCTGTTACAGCAGATGCTATAATTTATTCATAGCAACTTTTATCACAATTGCAGCTTAAATAAAATTGACAGATGATGCCAATGTACATTTCCTTTCATGTACCATTAGCAATGTTGCTAATGGTTGCACCATAGTATCCTTTTTCTTGATCTTTCAAAAAAAAAAGTAGGAAAGAACTGTATTCTCAAAAGGTCTAAAATGAAGTAAGTTATATTATTGAAAAGCCTGTTTACATCTCTCTCACATAATGGAGGAGTGAGAAAAGTAGCCACAAAGGACTGCCTTTCACACAACTTTTCCCCTGGGCTCATGTCTGTACTGCCGCAGCTTCCATGTTGGATATGGCTTTTCCGCCCAGCACAATTAAGAATGGAAGAGCTTTGTATCCTCATATCCTCCATAACTTATATGCTTGCTGTTGCTTTGACTCATGCATCCTCATTGCATGCGCCTCATAACCAGTGTTTGCATTCTTTCCCTTCTTTCTCTTTTTTGCTTTTCAGATGTTTCAGCCCCTTACTTTGCTTATACTCTTTTTACTTCTTTTCACTTCACTTTCTTATGACACTGCATTTAAGTTAATTTTTCTGTTCACGCTTTTCTTTGTCTTCTAATTTTTTTCTGTCATCTACCTTACACATTTTTGTTTCTTTTATTCCCTTCTGTTCTTTGTTTTTTAATCTTATAATCCTCAATCATGCACCTCTAATAGCACAAACTGAGGGATCAGATGGAATGGCAGCACAGCCAAGACCCGGGAGATGAGGAAGAGATTCAACACCAACAAGGCATCACTGAGCCACTCTGCAGAGCTGATGGAGACTTTAAACTCTACAGGCCAGAAAACAAGGGTTCTTTCAGTCTAGAGGTTAGCACAGCCTGTTTAAAGCATCCTGCTGCCTTTATAAGGAAGCAATAAGTATTTGTCATAGAAGCTGAAGCAAAAGGAGGGAATTGTTCATTTGTATTTGAATTAGAAAACCAGGCATACATATCACAATGTTTGTTTAAAAGGTAAAGCAAAACTGCATCTTTAATTTCATCCCTGGGATCACAATAGCAGCTCCTGGTATAGGTATAGCTCAGGAGTTCTGAACCTTTTAAAGTTGGGGGCCAGATGGCCATTTTGCCCTTCCTCCACAACATGGCACTTCCAGGTGTGGTGGAGGAAGTGGGGGGGGGCACATAAAATGGTGCCATGGGCTGCATCTGGCCCACAGGCCATAGGTTGAGAATCCTAGGTATAGCTGGTCTGGAAGCAAGCAGATAGCTGGTGTTCCGTGAGTAATATGTATGATATGTGATTTTACCACTTTGTTTCATATTCATCATATCACATAACTATGGCTGGTTCTAGTACTTCCCAAGAGATAGAAAATAACTTCCATGAGGCTGTGTAAATCTTTTCATGCTTGAAACATCAGAATATGTTTGTCTTGTATGGACATGATCCAAAATTGATTCTCTTATGTGAAGAGAATCACTCAAAATGTATAAAGGAGTTCCCATTTTCATTTCCATTCCTGTAAAGCAATAGCTTTGCATATGTACAACTCCACAATTGATTTGAAAGCATAAGATTATGGTCTATATCTTCATCCATCACATGAAGTAGCCAGTGTGGTGTAGTGGATATAGTGACAGACAAGGACTTTGGAGACTAGGGTTTGAATCCCCCTCTTGGCCCTGGAAATTCACTTGTGGGAGTGGATCTGGTAAAACCATTCCTTAAATATCTCACTTACTTTGGAAGCTCTATTAGAGTCAATTAAGCTGACCTGACAGCACACAACTAACTAACTTTATTCATAAGTGTTTTTGTGTGGAGTATTACATCAGTTTCCATGCTAGAATGTTTGGTTAGTGATAACTAGTGAAATTTGAATGTTTATGTCTGAGTCACAACAACCATACGTGAATGGTGCCTTCAGTGTGGAGTGGCATTCATCACATTTTGTTTAGCTTTTTACTGAAATGAAATGAAACCTAGTTCTATATGTCTTTAGCAGAGATAGGTGTGTTTAATCCTAATTGCTGTTAAACGGTGAACAGTTATTTTAAAAAAGATTTGGCTGGGCTCATGAACTATGTGCTTTCAGAATCAACATTTAGTTTGTCATCCACTAATTGCACAGTCTTGGCTCAAAGATGCAGGGATTTTGGAATAGGCAGAAAACTCTTTCTGACAGAAGTAATCCCCCTTATGCCAGTCAAACCCCCTTCTGAGGCTGATCTCAGAGATCTGCCACCAGAGGGATCTGCCAGGCGAACTGCTTTGCTGATTAATATGTGACAGCTAAAAGGTCAAATAAAGGATGGGGTGAGGGAGGAATTGGGTTATACCAGCCTTACCCCCAAGGAAACAGGCGTTATGCCAGCATAACATTAGACTAACCCAAATGTAGTCCTAAGTAATTTCAGACATCTTTAGATGGGTGGGGACTGGAATTCAGCCCAGTTTCAGCTTGGCTAGTGACAGTTCTGCTAGTGATAAGCCATCTTGGTTATTCAAGTTTACATATAAGGTCAGTCAAATTCATTGTGTAGCTGTTGGGCAGAAATGAGCATTAACTGTAATAGAAAAATACACCTTGGATTTAATCTCATTGTGACTCAGCTAGGCACAGAATGACAGAGCAAGAATCATTTGAGAAGAAAAGAAAGGGAGAGTTATATTAGCATAAACAAGAGTTTGGTAGTACAATATAACAGCGATGGGATGTAACAGGTTCTCACCAGTTCGCCAGAACTGGTAGTAACTTTCCCCAGTGTCCCGGAGAACCGGTGGCAGCTTTGGGGGGGAACCACCTTCGGGGCTTACCTTTTCACTGGTTCCCCCACTGCGCATGCGCGCCAAGCACTTGGTGTGCATGCATGCCTACAGTGCTTGGCGCATATGCACGGCCTCCTTGCTGTCCTTCCAAGCGGGGAGGAGGAAGAGAAGTTGCTAGCCTGAAGCTCCCTATAGACTGCTCCCCAGAGTAAGTGACTCACCTTTGAATGTGGTGTGTCTGTGTGTATTTTAATGTGTATTTAATACCTTTACCTATATTGACGTACTATCACAGTTCCTAAAAAGGCCTGGCTTGGGGTTTTTAAGCAAAGTCTTGGAGTTACCTCATCAATAAGCTACACCTGTGCTGTTCCAATTGCTGTTCCAATTGGCGAACCCTTAAGGTGGTACAGCTGTTTTACATTTACATTAAGCCATATTATCCTAGAGAACTGGTTAGGCAAAGACTTAGTACCTAACTTCTTTAACTGTTGAAAAGTTGAAAAGTGCCAAAATGAAGCCATCTTGTGGTGAGTTCATTCTGTAGTTCCTTCCATCTGACCTAGTGTGAGAAAGATTAGCCAGAATAAGCTTTAAGCTCTGGTTTAAAAGCTCTGGTTGATTTGAGTTTGGGGTGGGTGGGTGTATTTTAATGTATTTTTATTTATTTATTTATTTATTTTATTTACGGGTTTGTGTTGTGGGTGGGTGGGTGGGTGGGTGGGTTGAGGGGTGTGTGTGTATGCATGCTTATTTTTATTTTATTATTATTTATCTTTTGTTTGGCCCCACCCACATCATGACATCATGACATTGGCTCCGCCCACACTGTGATGATGTCACGGTGGGGTAGTAAAATTTTTGACATCCCACCACTGTCTAAGTAACAACAGTTATAGTATACCTCAGTCAAAGCTGTCAGCATAGTACTAGAGTCCATCCTTACATAAGAACAAAGGTGGAAATAGTCATAGAGATAGAGCTGCAAGTTATTCTAAATAAATTTGGTCAGGCTTGTAATTGCTTGACAAGTCATCAAATCATTTTCATTTGCAGATCCCAAAGTGTGTCAATAACATCTTATAGTAACTTTATAATAATTCTGTGAACTCAGTGATTCCAGATTTCTATATTCACAGGTACAGTATTTACCAAATATGTATGTACATATGTTATTGTTTTGACAATTGGAAGGCAAAGGCTTTTGAGGGTTTTTAAGGTTTCAATAAGAGACCAATTTTTATATTATGGTATTGCAGGCTAATATTAAACTTATAATCATTGTATAAAAGCCCAAAGTTCTGGGAACCCAAGTAGAACACTTATTTGGTAGTTTTATCACCAATTTAAATAAGGAAAATAATAATCCAGTTACTCCAAAATAATGTACTGTACCTGCTTAAATACTGTTTTTTATTATTATGTACAGAGAACTATGGGAACATTAACACTCCTATAATTGTTCCTTAGCTGGACTGACAAACATGATTTATGCCATCAGAATAACAAAAGCACTGGTGTTATGGTTAGTTTCTAAAGTGTGTTTGAAGTATGGAATGGTGATTCTTATCCATGACTGTGGGAAAAACTTGTGCATGCATTTGTCTGGAATAAAAGACATGGATTAACATAAAACTGTGGAAATTTTCCCACAAACCATCCTGATTGCAAAAACAAAAGAGTGGCTACAAGATGTTAAAGTTTAACTAATCTGCATAAAGTGCTCCTTCAAATTATTCCCTGAATGATGGATCATTTATTCTAATCTGCTTTTGTGACTGTGAGAACAGACCCATGGGCTGTCCATTCATCCTGCTGTTTTACCTTAGTTGCATTGGGGAATATAGAAGTTATCACTGTTCAACCTGGCTTAAATCTGATCTGCCTTTCCAAGTGAAATGCTTCCTTCCATTTTTAGAAATGAGATGGGTTCAGCGGACACTTCTCCATGCAGAAACATCAAAAGAAGGGAGGTGATTCTTTTGTGTTGTTCTGGACAGTTCATCCACATGTTTGAAAAGATGTGGGGAGAGTAGAAATCTTGTTAGGAACATAGAGGACTATAGGAATGAACTTTGATTCCTAGTCTTCTGTCTACAAGAGCATTCAGCTCAGGAAATCTTGTTGTCGTCTGCTACCCATGTCCAAGTATACATTTTCCCCCTGAAAATCCAGGAAAAATCTCATTGGCATGCATTTGTCTAAGGTGGATCCCAGCTTGCCATGAAGTGACCCACACACTATGATCATGGAGCCATCTTCTGTGGCATTTATGAAATGACATGTGCAGGATGTAACACCGGGACTACAGTGGAGTGCTGCAGTCTTGATGATATTGACAAGGTATGCCTTCACAGCCAGTCCATCTGGCATGGCCTCTTCCGCCTCCATGACTGCTGGGAATCAGAATAGTGAAGTGGCTCCTCCTCTGCTCATTTTGCCATTGGGCCCAATATGATGGTTTCCAGTGGGGTTTCCTCCACTGAGGGGGACCACCACCCCACCTAAAGTGGTTCACACACACTGTAGCCACTGGCCCTTTTAGGGAGTCAGGTTATTTACTGCCGCCCAACACTTGGCTTTGAGTCGCTGGCTGTACAGTCTACTCCATTGCTGTAGCAGGATGTCCGGCCAGATCTTGTCCAATTCTGGCAAAGTGCTTTGTCAACCAGTTGGCATGTAAGATATATTTTATGTGAACAGAAGTATCCACAGTACAAATTAAAAGTGGGATGAGCTTTGCTCTTTAACTACTGAAGCATGATATTGCTTTATTGTTTTATGTGTAATTCCCAAGAGGGTTCAACAAAAGCCCTGTAGCCCTAGAAGCTCTTGTCTTAGAGCTGGTGCTTCATCATTACAATAGTTATGTATCATGCCACTGTCCTTCTGTATCTTTCTTTAAAATAAACTTGTGGGTTATGATTGAGACTGGAACAGCAAAGCATGGTGAAAGTTAATACCTCCATCTGCATCTGCTTTTTCCTTAATATTTTCCCTTCACATATCTTGGTGAGGAGGGAAATTGGTAATTTAAACCACAGTATACAGATAACATATTATTGGCAGATAGTAGCAATGAGTTGAAATAATTGCTGATGAAGCTATAAGAAGAAAGTGCAGAAGCAGAACTGAACCTGAACATTTTCCCCTTTGCCTTTTTGTGCAGTGCAAACCAAGAAATGGCCAGTAGCTACAGTTTTGATCAGCACTACTCAGAATGGCAAAGAAATTAATAATAATTTAAATGATTCAGCAAATCAGTGACCATCTATCAGATACAATTAAAAATCACTTCAGTTCCTCTGCCCCTCCACAGATGTTCAGGGGAAGGGTTCAATTTGCTGATATCCTGAAGTGTCCCCTAAGTCACTTCATAGTACTGGAGATTGAAACTAGAAGGAACCTTTGACAGTTGCAAGGCTCTAGTTTAGTCTGCTGCCAATGACCACAAGCACTAGGAGAGGACTGCACCCAACTAATGACAGGGGCTCAGAAAGGTGCAGGTTGGTGCAAATTGGTCCTCTCTTAATGATTAGCAAGTGTGGACTTTGGAAGAAAGAGTGGGCTAACCTGTTGTAACAGTACACCAAATCGTGGGACAAATGCTCATCTGTATGCAGAGTTGTAAGGATGATTGATTGCTAGATTAAAAATTCCATTGAAAGCATATTGTAGTCGTATAGTTATTTAAACTGCTATTATTACCACTGGTTATTAGTGTCAATTGTTAGTGGAAAGTACTTATGTGAAGTCTGGGGTTAAGTGCATGTTACAAAAGAAACTTGTCCTTTTAAAAATGTCTCAGTAGAACAAAAATTATTTTTCTTTGTTGAGACTGGCACAGAGTAGGAGGTAGACACCCACTGGGATTTATGTTCAATTTATTGTTGGGAAATGAAGTACTGCTCTGTCATTGTATGAGGAAAAAAACATTTTTCTTTAAAAATTGCATCTTTACAGTAAAATATTAGAATAGGTTCATGATATTTTCCCATCAGGTCAGTGGCTTGCAGAAGAGTGTAGTTTGCATACCAAAATAACCCCCATGTCTATTATTTTGTTAGCTTCATAACCTGAGCCCACAGGTCATGCAATGGGAAGCACACATTTAAGTAAAAACCAAGTCCTTCAGTCAGTGGTGAGCAGCCAAAAAAATTACTGCCACACTGTGGGCAGAGCCAACGTTGTGGGCAGAGCCAACATCATGACATCATAGGTGGAGCCAACGTCATGATGTCGTGGCTGGAGCCAAAGTAAAAAAAACTCCATAAAAATAAGTACACATAAAAATACAAATTAAATATACATAAAAATACATAAAAATACACATAAAAACACATAAAATATACATTAAAATAAATACACATTAAATATAAATTAAATACACATAAAACACATAAAAATACACATTAAAAATAAATACACATTAAATATACATTAAAATATACCCACCCACCCCACAGCCAAAGGTGAGTCACTTACCCTGTGGAGCAGGCTGTAGGGAGCTTCAGGCTAGCAGCTGCTCTTCCTCCCCACTTGGGAGGACAGCAATGAGGCTGCCAAGGGCCTCAGCAGCAGCCACCAGTTCCTCTGTGGCTGTGCATGGCTGCCCGTTGCTCTGTGCTGCCACATTCCAAGCAGCAAATGGCTGCTTGGGTCGGCAGGCAGAGCGCTGTAGGTGCACACGCACACCAAACACTGTAGGAGTGCTAAATGCTATAGACACAAATGCATGCCGAGCACTGTAGGCATGCCAAGTGCTGTAGGTGCTCATGCATGCCAAACGCTGTATGCGTGCCAAGCGCTGTAGATGTGCCAAGTGCTGTAGGTACATATGCGGCCGAGCACTTGGTGCACATGCGCAAACCGATGAAAAGGTAAGCCCCCGAGGTGGTTCTCCCCAAAAGACACTACCGATTTTCTGGGACACTGGGGAAAGCTACTACCGGTTCTGGCGAACTGGTGTGAACCGGCTGCTGCCCATCACTGCCTTCTGTGGCACCCAAGCTGCCTGGTACTTAGAAAGTAAAATATGACATCTACTTTAGAAAAAAGAACCTAAACAGTTAATTAAGACAGTTAATCATAATGTATGAACACCTTTGTTTGATATTTCACATATTCACAACATTCTAATTTTTTTCCCTTTTTTTTTAAATTTTATTTTGAAAAAACATTCAACATACAATAACAACCAAGATCAATTACAATACAATAAACAATAACAAAATTAAATCTTAACCAAACATCATACTAATTGTAAAATACAACTATACTCATGTTGTTCTTTTTTTTAACAAACTAACAAAACAATCTACAAAACATAAAAAAAATTACATACAAACAAAGAAAAGGAAAAAAAAGTAGTTCCCACGTACATTCTACAGCGTTAAAAGATGAGAAGAGGAAGAAAGAAAAAAAAATACATATCAATATAATATAATGTAGTCAGACATTATTTTCTATACATTTACTATACTGTATATTTTCACCTTTATATCTACTCCCCTCTTAAACCACCATATTACAACTTTATTATTTTGTACATGGTTCCTACCACCCAGTGCACTATAGTCCTTGACTCTACCAGCCACTCCTTTTACAACTCAGTCATTCTGCCAAAAATACATTGTATTCGGAGCAGGTTTTTTTCCTTTATTATCCATCAATGTGTGTTGCAAAAAAGGTTTCCAAATGTCCCAAAATCTATTTTGTTTTATTAATCCCCTTTTTATATTTAATTCCCATGCAAGTTTTTCATTTAATGCCATATCCCAAACATCAACGTACCATTTACCAATTTCTAAATTCATATCACCTTTCCAATTTCTGGCTATTTGTTGTCTCGCCAATGTCAAAAAGATAGACAATAACTCTTTTATATTTTCCTCTAAATTCAAATCCTCTAAGTCCATTAATAATACAATTTTTTCATTCAACTTTAAACGGATATTTAGAATTTTTTCTCGTTCTTGTTCCATTTTATGCCAGAAGTTGGAAATAATTTTACAGTCCCACCACATATGTTTGTATGTCCCAATTTCCTGACGACACCTCCAACATTTTTTTGAGTTGCTACTATTTATTTGATTTAACTGAACTGGCGTCATATACCAACGCCACAACATCTTGTAGTTGTGTTCTTTAACTTTTGTAGACAGATTTCGCATCATCCTGCTTTTCCATTTTTTCTTCCAGTTCTTATTTGTAATAATAATACTCAAATCCGATTCCCACATTCTTTTCAGGGTATCCTGGGATTCATCCATGTTGTTTATCATTTTATATAATTTACTTACTATTCCTTTTATCCCCATTGAACCTTTTCTTATTTTATATACCATCTCCTCGAAGTCTGTCAGCTGCCTTGTTGGCTGTAATTTCACTTTATATTGTTTATTCCACTTATCCACCATTAGTATCTGAAGCCAGTTCAACTTTAATTCCTTATAGATTTCTTTTTTTGTTTCTTCATTCTCAATTCGATCCAGCCAATCTTTTAGTAAAATTATATCATGTTTAAACATAACATTTTTTAATAATTCTAAATTTTTAACTGGGAATGTTTTAAGATCTTGCAACTCTAATATTGGAGAGGTGTTTGGTGCCAATTTATCTTTCAACTTTATCCATACATTTATCATAGACTTTAGGACATTATTTCTTGGTTTTAAATCAAAAACTGTATTTTCCAAAAATTCTCCCTTTGCACACACATTACTATCTTTCATTTCTCTCTCTCCATATAAGGTCCTCTATCGTTAAAAGTTTTACCAAACCTTTAATTTGGAACGCCCTATAGTACAATTTAATGTTAGGTAACCCTAAACCACCCTCTTTCTGCGGTTTATACCATAAACGTTTAGGTATCCTTGCTCTTTTCCCTCCATTACAATAATCATTCAATAAGTTTTGAAAAACTCCTAGTTCTTTTTCAGATTGTTTAATTGGAAGGACTTCAAATAAAAAATTAATCTTGGGTAATAAACTCATTTTACAAATTGCTATTCTACCAAACCAGGAGGTCTTCAATGCCCTATATCGAACAATTTTCTTCTTAATTTCCTCTTTCACTTTATCATAGTTTAATTTCTTCAAATCCTCTACATTGTCAGCGATGTTGACTCCTAGATACTTTATACTTTTCCTAATTTGAATTTTAAATTTCTCCTTAATTCTCCCTATCTCTTCCTTATTTAATTTACTAAAGATTGCTTCTGATTTCCCCCAATTTATTCTCAGGCCTGTTATCTCTTGAAATTTTTGCAAATGATCTTGTATCTTTTCCATATTTTTATAGGATCTTTCATTATAATTAAAGTATAATCTGCATACAAACTTATTTTTGTTCCATTTATCCCTTCTATATTCGTATCACTCCTTATAGCTCTAGCCAATAATTCCATAAACAAAATGGGGGAAAGAGGACATCCTTGTCTCATTCCTGCTTTAATTTCAATATCTTTCAATATCTTCTGTAAATGAGTCATTTACTCTTACCTTGGCATAACTACTTTTATAAAGTTGATTAACTACATTTTTAAATTTTTCCCCAAATTCTACTTTTTTAATTATTTCCCTGATAGTGACCCATTGTAAAGAATCAAAAGCTTTAAAAATGTCTAAAGATAATAGTCCTATTTTACCTTCTTTTCTCTTGTTTATTTGTAACAAATTTAACACCCTTCTTATTAAATCAGACATATATCTTTCCTTTAAAAAACCTGCCTGATCTGTATGTATGTATTCCCCCAGAAAACTATTTAACCTGTTAGCCATAATTGCTGTAAAAATCTTTGCATCCTGATTAATTAAAGAAATTGGATGATATGAATCAACCAATTCTAATTTTTTTTCCTGGTTTTGGTATTAATACTATAATAGATCTAAGCCATGAATTTGGAGATTCTCCCCCCTCCAAAATATAATTATATAGCCTAATTAATTTTGGAATAATAATTTGTTTAAATTCTTTATAGAATTCCACTGGTAATCCATCTTCTCCTGGAGTTTTCCCTATTTTCAATTTGTTTATAACATCTAGTATCTCTTTCTCTGTAATTTGTTCTTCCATTTTAGCCCTATGCTCTACTTTTATACTCTCACCCTTGTGTTCTTGTAAATATTTTTCTAACTTACTTATATTTATTTTCTTATCTATGTACAAATTTTGATAAAAATTTTTAACTATGTCGAGTTTCTCTACTGTTTTATTGCACCTTTTCATATCCTCCCTTATTAAAGTTCCTATCTCCCTTTTTTCCTTCTTCTCTTTCACTGCTTTTGCTAACATTTTTGAACTTTTATCACTATACTCAAAATATTCCCTTTTCAAATAAATTAAATCTCTTTTAATTTTTTCAATATCCCTTCCTGCTATCTCCTTCTGTAACAATTGTATCCTTTCTAAGGTCTTCTTCTCCTTTGTTTTGGCATGTTTAGTTTGCAATAATTTAATCTCTTTTTCCAACTCCAATTGTCTATCTTTATATTGTTTGTTTTTTAAACTCTTAAATTTAATACACTCACCCCTAAATACTCCTTTCATAGCATCCCAAATTACATTAAAGTTTGTTTCATTATTATCGTTAATTTTCCAAATTTCTTCCCAATTTTTCATTATCTGATCTTTTATCCCCTCGTCTTTAAATAATTTCGGGTCATACCTCCAAGTTCTAATATTACTTTTATTTATTTTAAATTGTAGTTCCACCATTACTTTGGCATGATCCGATTCCTTAAAGATTCCTACTTCTACATCATTTAAATCCTTCAATATATTTTGTGTTACAAATACATAGTCAATCCTAGAATATGAATTATAAACCTGGGAATAATAAATAATATGTATAAATTCGTTCTTCCCCTTTCAGTTCTCGCCAGGAATCTTTCAATCCAAACTTTTTCATCCAATCATCCGACAATTTAGCTTTCCAACCTTTTCTATAATTAGTTATATTAGTACAATCAATATTTGACCTTGTTAGGTTAAAATCTCCAGCAACTATCATTCTATCACAATTTTCTTTTATCAAAATATGACTCAATTTAGTCAAGAATTGGTCTTGATTCTCATTTGGTGCATAGACATTGACCAGCAATATTTCTTCTTCTTCTATACTTCCAGCTATAATCAAATATCTGCCTTCTGGGTCCCCTATCGTTTTTGTTTTCGTAAATCCCAATCTTTTCGATATCATAATCGCCACCCCCCTTGCCTTGGAAGAACCAAAAGCCTTTTCATAATACTGAGTCCAACCAAGATATAAATTATTTTTATCCACCGCTTTTTGATGAGTTTCCTGTAAAAAAATGATATCCGCTCTATCTTTTCTTAGGGCCATTTCCAACCGTTTACGTTTAGTAGGACAACCTGCCCCTTTCACATTCCATGACAATATCTTAATATTTTTCATGTTTTATCATTATTTAACCTTTTAAGAAATAGCTGGCAGACTTCAAAGGACGTGTTACCCACTACCCACAATTTAACATATATTACACAGAAAAACATATAAAAAACAAAAAGATGATAACCCCCTTCTTTTTTCAAAAAAAAGCACCTCTACTAATAAGAGAAGGGGGGAGGGGAGTCATGTGGTTACAAAACTTAATCATTCTTCAGTAATACTTCAGCTGCAGATGTTACACTATAATACAATTCATCTTAATTGCCTCCAGTTGCTCCTTCAGTTGTGGATTCTGATTTTTTTTTGCTGTGTTTGCTCCTGCCAATGATAATGCTTCTTTGAGATCCTTCCACTCTTGTGTTCCGTTTTCCAGAATCTTTGCTTCTGCTAACACATCCAGCACATATGAATCTTCCTTTATATAAAAGGTTTTCCCCAGGTGCACAAACCTCATCTGTTTTGAAAATTTCCAATTATATAAGATTCCTTTATCTCTCAATTTTTTTGTAACAGGCTTAATTTGATTTCTCCAAATTCTTTCTTCAAACGCTATATCGTTGAAAATTTCAATATCCACTCCTTCCATTTTGAGAACATTCGGACCAGCATTTTTAATATGAGACATCTTAATTTTGCACTCAAATCTGCAAATTTTAACAGCACATTTCTAGAACCCGTTCTATGTTTCTTTGGACCCAGTCTGTACACACTCTCAATGTCCTCAGATACAAAATCCCTCCCCATTTTCAATTCATTCAGCCATGTCAATAATCTTAATTTCAAGTTATCCGGTTTATTCTCAGGGATTTTTCTAATTATCACATTTTTCCTTCTTATCTGATCTTCCAGATATGCCATTCTTTTTTCATGGTCAATCAATTTAATTGCTTTTTCTTTCTCTCTTTCTCTCGCCTCCACAACTTCTTGTTTTAGTTCCACTACCTCCTTTTTTACTGTGGCCACTGATTCTTTCATTTCCTCCATCTGCTTCAATAAATTATTCATTCCTTCAGATGTGGCTTTTAACAAGTTTGATGACGAGTCTTTTATATCTTTTTGAATGATCTCGATGAGTTCTTGTTGCTCCTTGACTCGTTGAATTTCTGCAGCCTGTAGTCTATCAAACAATTGTTGTTTAAATTTGTCATAATTTTTCTCAACATTTTCTTCGTGTTGTTTCATCCATGCTGACATAACTTCGCTTAAATCAGATTGAGGTTTGTCTTTTTCACTTATTTTCTTTTTTATGGCCCCTTGTTCAGGCTTTGACTCCATTTCTTGCTCTTGATGTGATTTTTGATTTCGTTGTTGTGATTTGTCTCTGTTTTGTTGAAACTGTTGCTGTCGTTGTTGATGATGAACCTTCTCCCTTAATCTTTGCAGTTCCTCCGCCTCTTCAATCTCTTGCTTCAGTGATTTCACCTTCCCTTGCTGATCTTTTCTTGTCAACCGTCCAATTCTTATCCAAGCAGGGTTATCTTGTCTATCTTCCAAAGATTTATCCTTCTTTTACTCATCCAGATAACATTCACCACAGCAAAAAACAATTATTAAAGTTCCATGAATATACTACAAAGTTTCATAAAATCATAAAATCATAAATTCATTTACACAATTGCAACTAGATAAATTGGAGCCAGAAATTCTTTTTTTCCAAATTAATATAGCCAATAAAACGTTTTGTTAAGCTATCAATTCCCCCCCTTATGCAAATCAAGGAAAAACTTTTTTTCTTCTTTCTAAATGGAAGGGCTAGAAAACCAAGAGACCAGATCGTGCAGTCTATACTATTTTAAAACAAAACAGTACTATTTTCATTCTTCGCCCTCCAAAAGAGAAAAAGAATGGAGGAAGAAAATATGTAAAATATATTCTGTGCAACAAAGCCAGCAACAGGAGTCCAAAAATCACTTAACCGAAGGGAAAAACAAACAAGAGATAGCAACAGCAGTCCTCAGTTTCACTTTCAGTTCGCTCCGGTAAACAGTATCCACAAGAGGAAAAAAAAAACAATTCTTCTGCCAGCAATTATTTCAAAGCCATACAAAGTCTAAACAGCTTAATTGGCTGCTATCGAAGATTTATAGTTGGTAAGTAAAGGGGTGAGGACTTTTAAAAATTAATTGCCAGACGGCAGCCGGGAAGAAATAAAGAAAATATCCTTATCTTCTGTCTCAGCGCTTCGTCTACACACACACTCCAGATACACAGTCCTTGTAATTAACTTCTCAAGCCAACAATCTTAAGGAAAAAAATATGTCCAAACTTTCCCTTACTGTTGACTTGGAATTGGCTTGGAATTGTCTTCACCCCACCCCCACTTCATTAGAATGCTTACAGTTCAGCCGGCCAGCTCAAGTCCATTATCTCCGTTATCTCCGGTGAAGCAGCCACAGCAAACTTTTGGTTAAAAACAACTTTTAAAAAATTCCCCTTGACTTTATAATCCTTATGGTCCTTTTATTACATTTTTAAAGATACTGCATTTACTTTTATGTGACTCCACTTTTTGCAGCTGAGGAAAAAACAACCTCTCAGGTCTCCGTCTTGGCTCCTCCCACAACATTCTAATTTTTGTATAGAAAAATATCAGTTAATTAAAACCCTTATTTTCCTAGCTTTTCTTTTCTTTTTAATTTTTAACATGTTATTAATTTTTTCTTCATTTATTCATTTCAATTTCTATAAAATACAAATGTAATTTTCCCCCATTGGTGTGCTTCATGAGTTCACACATCAGCAAATGAACCATTATCCATCAGCAAATCTAGGAATATTTTGATGCACTTACATATTTTCCGTATTTCTTACAATGAATAGAGTACTCCTCCCTTGTGGAAGGAAAAATCTTGCATCTATAATTCAAACATTGAGGTGACAGATTTATAAAATTACTGGTAGTAGCACTAGTGACAGGTAAAAAGAATGTTTTCTTTCATGTTGTGTATTAGGTTATGAAGCTGACGAAATAATAGTCATAGGGATTATTTTGGTATGTAAACTGTAAACAAATACAGAAAAATGTGCATAACATTGTCAGTTGTTTTGGCAAGTATCAGAGAGGAATAATGACAATTGACAATTATTTCTCTCCCCCCCCCCCCCATACTGAGTAGTTTGTAAACTAGGTCATAGTTAGAATCTGAGCATAAATTTCTGGGGGGGGGGACTAGGAAACAATGCATTTGATGCTGTAGCTGTAAAAGTATAAGGACCCAATCCAGGAACTGAAGTGAAATGACATTCTCATCTCCAACAGGAGAAACTGATTGCAATGTTGATGTGTTATTTGGTCGGATACGAGCAGGGAGTAAAGTGTGGCCAGTTATAGACTGCTTCTTTTTCCAGGAACAGGTTGTGCTGTAAGAAGCAGGTGTCTGTTAAATTTGGTGGAAGACAGACGGAGGCACCCATGTTGCCTCCAATCAGATTAATGGCCATTTTTTGGGATTGAAGTGCCTGTGTTCTATGTTTGTGTTACATTCAGTAGTTCAGTAGTTAACAATAGTATGATGTCATTTATATTGTATGTGTTTGTTCCTGTGGCACAAATTATAATCAATTCTCACTTTCCAGTGAATAAGCCTCACTGTAATCAAAATGCCAGTTTGGACATGTGTAAGATAGCCCTGAAATTTTACTTTCCTGCCTTTTTTTTTGTGCCTTCTGATGCAACTTGAGCACAATGATGGACATCAGCAAATATTCCAACTGCAGTAAATATTTCTGTGGTTACCCCAACACTCATCTACAAGCTTTCTGGAAGCAGATAGGAGAATAGGACCCCATAAACATCTTGTTCTGTAAATGGAACTCAAAACTTCAAATCTACTTTATGAATACAGTATAATATATGACAAACAACACAAGGGCTGATATCCTGTTCATAGAGCTATATTTCACAAAGCTGGTGATGTCATAAGCCATTGCGATTTTTCAGAAATAATAAATTCCTGATAACCTTCTCCACATGCCCTAAGCCTCCAATGTAATCGTCTTCAATTTTGGGAAGCCAAGCAAGGACACTGATATGGTGGCACTACAGCTAATAACGATAGATGATTTGATCCCCCCCCCTCCAAAAAAAGTATATTTTTTCTTGCTGTAACCTTGTCAGATATTTTCACAAGTCAACAACGTAGATTATATTTTTAGAAGACCGTTTTAAACAAATGTTTAAAAAAACATTAAATTTAGTTTTACAGTAGTACTACAGAATGAATGCTAACTGAAACAGATATTTGTGAAGATACATTAAGAAGAATGATATCAGATTAATAAGTTAATCATGATTATTTAGAGGATTTTTTTAAAAAAACTTTATTAGAAAACAACTATCACCAGACAGACACTGAAAGAACAAACAATGCTGTTGTTAGTTTTCCCCTCTTTAATAGTAAAAACAATGTTTAATAAGCATCCCGTTTTTAAAATTTAGTTGAACATTGGAATTATTCCACCCCCACCACCCCAATTTAAAAACGACAGGTCTTTTTAGCTATATCACTCAGAAAGGAATCAACATCACTCAACATCACTCCTTCTACCAGGAGAAGGTCCTTTGTAAAATTAGAGGTCTTAATTTCCTGTTTGAGGAAAGGTTCATCACAAAATACTTTGACTACTGCAATCAGCTCACAACAATATTTTGTAGATTGAAACATTTATCCCCCCACCCCCCACCCCAACTGTTGGGACTGTAGCTTAGGTCAGAAAGAAGTGAGAATGTTGAAGTGAATGGCAGATGATGCCATCATTGCTGCTAAACAAAATGTCCAGACAGTGGCAGGTGACTCTTGACCCACAGCAGCATTGAATCAAGATGTGTTTAGCAACAATGTGGATAATGGTTGATAATGGTTGAATGTATGTGTGCCCTTGTCCACATGCAGTTAGGTTGGATATAAATGTATGTTTCTCTCTTATTCTGTAAATGACGAAAGCACTGATTAGCATAATTCTGCTGGCGCAACCTAATATAGACATGCAAGCACATCCAATTGACCTATACATTTATGTTAACAGCTGTGCAGATGTGGCATCATTTCACTGATGATGAGCATAACACATCTGAACAGACATTATGGTGTTCTAGTTGTGAGTTTCAGTGGTGTTAGTCCTGTAGTTTTGTCACACTTCTAAGAATCTTTGTCCTGCTGATAGCTGAGGGACTGCCATGTTTTACCTGTACAGAATGTATCGATACAGGAGCTTCAGGCTCAACTTGAGCAGGAGATGAAACGTCGAGAAGAGGAACAAGAAACATTTACAGAAAGGATCCTGCAGGTAAATACATCACCTAGTCACTGAGGGAGATCTTTTTTCTGGTCTGTCCGCCCCCCCCCCCCCCCCAATCAATTGCCTCTTGTGTTTTTACTACAAATTTGGAAATTTTATGTACAGCTTAGTTCCAGGCTGGGAGATTATACTGTAAATGTGTTTTTGGATTAGGAGGAAAAAAATTAAATTCCAAAAAAATGGAACCATAAATTCTGTTTTTCAGTCATATTATCTGGATTGCTACCCAGAGTGGGAAAATATCCCAGATAGATGGGCTATAAATGCAATAAATAATAAATAGTGACTCTCAAGGTTTCAAAGTTGGTATATGCTACACTTTTATTTGATGATATAAGGTTTTGCGATTCTTGCTCCTGTGTTTCTATATGACCCAATTCTGTCTCTTTAAAATAGATGTTTAAAACCCATATAAGAGGATTCTACTAAAATAAATAGCCACTGGAAACAGTATTTTTTCTAATAACCCTTTGCAATAGAGGCTGTTCACAGAACATCTAGAACTGTCTCAGATTATTCATTTCTTATCAGTATTATTACACATCATCATTGCCATTATCATATGGAAGCTTATGGTGTGCTACATTTCTGCTTATTTGTTTATAAATAGCTTAGCATATATTATTACTATGGATGCACAAAAATAGATTTCATTTACTAGTAAATCCTTCTGGATCAAATAAATAAAATTGACTTTTGGAAATGAGAGCTCACCATAATTGCAGTCCTTTTTCTCTATGGGGCAGTATAGAAGTATATGCTATTTTTCGCTATAATTCTTTTAGTGGTAAATTTGTATACAGATAAAGCAGATGTGAAATGGTAGCTGTTGTTGTTCAGTCACACAGTTGAGTCTGACCCTTTGCGCCCCCATGGACCACTGCATGCCAGGTTCCTCTGTGATTCCCCGCAGCCCACACAGATTTATGCCATTGCGTCAACAATGGCATCTAGCCACCTCATCCTCTGCCACCCCTTTTCCTTTTGCCTTCGATTTTTAACAGCATCAAGGCCTTCTCAAGTGAACCCTCTCTTCTCATTTGGTTGCCAAAGTACTTGAGCTTCATCTTCAGCATTTCTCCTTCTAATGAACAGTCAGGATTGATTTCCTTCAGGATTGACTGATTTGATCTCCTTGAGGTCTAGGGTAGTAGCTGTAGCTGGTTGAAATTTGGTTTTTCAGATGTGTTTATTCATTATATTTTCTGAATTTACTGTTATAGCAAAACTTAGGCTGCAATTCTGAAAAGAAGGCAGAAAAGAGAATAGTTTGGGAGACTCTAATAATATCCACAGCACTTGAGCACTGTCGTACTTCTGCCAGCGGGATGAAAGTATCAGCAGAGCTAACTGTTCCTTCTTTTTCTCCTATGTGAAGCTGTGCTTTTTCTGATCTGGGGGGAAAGTTTTCCTTTGCAAGTAATGGGAAGAAATATGATTAGATGTGCTCACAGTAAAGCACACCTACATTTCTTACATTGGGATGTGGATGGTAGTTGAGTGGGTATTGCAACTAGTAGATCCAGGGCTGCTTCCCATACATTAGCATACACCCAGCAATCTTTGTTTTGTTGAGAGGGACATGGCATCACAAAAGATCATATATTATGAACAGGGTGAGATTAATTCCTTTCTGTACCCCTCGGGATGCATACTTGGAGCCAGAGGATTGAAGTCTTGAACTGTATACAGTTGGCTTGTTTCTTTGATTGATTAATACACTGACTCATTCTAAAGAGGGCAGATCAACAATGACTTGTGCTGGAAACCTGAATATTTGAGAGATACAGAAAGAGTATAGCAGAATATGTATTCTCAATCTGCATGCTTTTCTACTAATTAAGTTATTAGTAGATTATTCATAGAGACAACAGTGGCTTGGTGGTTAAGTGGCTGAACTTGATGAATGGAAGGTCAGCAGTTTGAGACCCCTGACAGAGTGAGCTCCAGTCTCTGTCCTAGCTCCTGCCAGCTTAGCAGTTTGAAAGCAAGAAATTGCAAATAAATAAATAGATACTGCTTCGGTGGGAAGGAAACAGCATTCCGTGTGCTCCAGTGTCTAGTCATGCTTGCCACATGACTACAGAAATGTCTGCAGATGCAGACAGCTCTGGTTCTTTCGTTGTAAATGGAGATGAACACCATACCCTAGAGTTGGATATGACTGGCTTTCAAGCAAGCAAGTAGATTATTTACTAAGGCATGATTTGTTTTATTAACGGTACCCTTTAAGGCAAATATCTGTTTTTCTATGACTATCCCCTTTCAAAGGAGAACCGGACCCTCCAGTTTCCCCCAATTGTTTATTTATAATTACTAACTGAAATTTGAGCCAGTAAATGCAGTTTACATAAAGCAGTCAGAGGATCAGGGTCACATAAATTGCAAGGATGCCATGACAAGAAAAAAGTGTGTGCATAGGCCTTTAAAATGTTTATTCTACAAAAGTCTGGTGCAGCTTGTTAAAGTAAATGAGAGCTATGTGTTTCCTCATCAAGTTATTCATATATGGATAATTAAACTTGAGTCTACAACTTATAGTCTTTGGGTTTCTCACAATTCAAATCTCTTGCCAAACTCAGTTAACTGATGATAATTAGAATTAGCAATCTTATTTATCTTGGCCAAGACTGGTAAAATGAAAAGATGAATAAATCCCTCATGGGCATTATTCTGCTGATTGTTGTGTGTGATTGTTCTGTTTGAAGCTAGAAGAAGATCATCAACAGACCCTGCGGAAAAAAGACTTGGAGGTACAAGGCTTGACTTTGCAAAACAAATTGGAAGAGAAGACTTGGACTCAAGAGAAAAACCTGATGCATCAGGAACTCAAACATTTCAAGCAGAGCACCTTTCTTCTATATGTCAAATTAAAATGGTTGCTCAAACACTGGAGACAAGGCAGACAGCTGGACGAGCAAGGAGAGGACATTCTTGAGGTAACTGTCCCGTGTTATTTAATTGAATCTAAAAAAGAAAATGACGTAGATAGTTCAGTTGTGAACAAAATACATTGTAGAAGAAATAACCTTGCTTCAGTTTAATCAGTACAATTCATTTGTGATCACAATTTCACTGATTAAAATCCCAAGAAGATGCTGGCAGGGAATTGGAAGCTGCTTGTCAGTGGCCTTTTACAACAGATTTGAAGTGAGTTCTCAGATATGCAGCACCTCCAAATTACCTGTTATTAATCTCTGTATCAAATATATA
Source organism: Furcifer pardalis (assembly GCA_030440675.1). Taxonomy (NCBI): domain Eukaryota; kingdom Metazoa; phylum Chordata; class Lepidosauria; order Squamata; family Chamaeleonidae; genus Furcifer; species Furcifer pardalis. The sequence continues at coordinate 102,428,720 of CP126891.1, forward strand.
ACCATGAGAAATCTATAGAGCAAATCAGTAATTTTGCAACCCAACCATAGCGGAATCTAGGGTCCTGGGAAGCAGATGCAATAAGCTATTAGAACATCTACCCATCTATTCATAGCTTCAAATTAGTCTGCGGTGGTCTCAGCTATTCTTGCAGTGTGCTCCAAAGAATAACAAAGAGTTTTGTTTGCTTACCAGCCAGCATCAGGAGCCTTAAAAGTGATAACTTTGTCCGAAAACAGACATCATCACGATTATTCAGTTTGTCTAACAAAAATCCCCAGTCCTGTCATGTGTAATATGTTTCCTCATGTAGCTTCAGAATAACTTCTTATGAAAAATGAACTGAAATGTTATCAAAACCATTATTTTTACTCAACCAAGATAATTCAAGAAGGAGAAAGTGGTCCTTGAATCCTTCCGCTTATCTTGTTGCTAGTTTTTTTTTTTTTTTTTTTTTGGTGGTACAAATGTGTTTTCCCCACCATAATGTCTTTGAACAGAGATTCTCAACTTACAGTCCATGGGCCGGACTCAGCCCACTACACTATTTCATGTGGCCCATGTTGTCGTTGCTGCTGCCACTAGAAGTAGACACATTTATTACAGCTGTAAATGTGTAACCACTGCTGTAAAACACATCCACAGCTGTCTTAAATGCATTTATGACAGCTGCGGGTGCATGTTACAGCGGTGTTTATGGCAGGGGTAACCACTAGTCCTGTTCACTCAGCTGTCTGAGAGGGCATGGTCTGGCCCACGGCGTGAAAAGGTTGAGAACCCCTATATTTGAACATTGACTGGCTTTGTACTGAATCATCATCATCATCATGTTTTGACTGAGTTGCCTTGGTGAGTGGGCGGCAATATAAATCTGAATGAATGAATCATCATCATCATCATCATCATCATTATTATTATTATTATTATTATTATTATTATTATTATTATTATTATTATTATTATTATTATTATTATTATTATTATTATTATTATTATTATTATTATTATTATTATTATTATTATTATTAAACTTGTATGCCGCCCCACTCACAATGTGACTGGACAGCTAACAAAGAGAAAAAGTATTACAAATTACAGTTACAAAGTATCACATTAACACAATAAAAACATTTCAAGAACAGTACACATTTCAAAAGCAATAAACCGGGGGGGGGGGGGAGGGAGATACATTGCAAAACCTCAGACTTATCCACTTTCCTCCAGGCTGAATGGCAGAGGGGAAAAGTCCAGCGGCAGTGGCAGCAGTGGCGTTCTTATGGCCAACTGGCTGCGCCGCACAGCTGTTCCCGTTTGCCTCGAGGCCGGCCTGGCCGATGGAAGAGTTTGGTGTTGTCGGCATCGGCGTTCTTATGGACGGACAGACAGCTGTGCTACTCAGTTGTTCTCATTTATAGTTATAGATATTGTCAAACATAGGAAGGATGAGAGGAAGGCTTGTTTTTCATCTATCATTAACTTTGTTAAGATGAATTATACATGTTTTAGATGTTGTTATTTCCCAGAAAAATATGTTGTCACTACAGTGATCAAATCAAGGGCAACAGTTACTTAATTATAATATATATCTGAGAGTAAACAAAACAGAACAGCAAAAAAAAAGACAAATTTTGTGGCACCGTAAAGACTAACTCCTGTATTTAAATGTGAACTTTCATGGACCAAGTCAACTTCATCAGACTTGGTCCACGAAAGCTCACATTTAAATACAGGAGTTAATGGAGTTATGCTTGCACAGACTAACACAGCTACCAGTTCAAACATTTTAATTATAATGGTTATTGAATAAAGATTTCCTATTGGTTATTACTGTATTGGACTGGTTATTACTATTTAAAAAACTTCCATAGATTATAAACTTCCAGATTTTAAAAATACTATTAAAATAGTTTTTATTGTTATTTATTGAAGTAAACATCTAAAATAGGCAGTAATTCTGCTCTTAAATGTTATAAAAATGTTACACACACACACACAAAAAGAATGTTACATATACTTTCATCGTATGTTTAGAACCTGAAGCGAAGTACTGTGTGTGCCAAGTCTTCTCTTAAATTCTCTTTTTCCTTTCATAAGGAACACTCTTATTTCATAAGCATTCCTGTCATCATAAAGTAAGATAACAACCTCTACAGATTGCTTATTACATGGCCACTATTGCTGCTGGATCAAAACCTTCATATAGAAATTGTAATTTTGATTCTACTTGGTATTTTAGCTGGAACATCTTGATACCGTACCAGAATTCATCTTTCAGTTGGAACAAAAGGATGAAGCACAGGAGGAGGAGGAGGAAGATGAAGATGTGTTTACAATGACAGCTTACTCCCAACATTCCACCTTGGAAAAAAATGAGCGTGGACCACAACTACAGACTGCAGAACTGCTACAACATCAAAAACAGGTATTAATGGGAATCTGCAGATGCTTCCTTTGTCTTGAAAATCCAACTCTTTATGTTCCATTATTCTGCTGCACCTGGAATATTTTAAGTGTAGAGTGGTACCTCGGTTAACATAATTAATGCGTTCTCCAGGACATTTCTTACAGCAAAAATTACTTTAACTGAATTTCATTGCATTGCATTGAATGCATAGGAATACATTGAAAACCAAAATACATTAACCAAAATGTGTTTTCCCATAGGAATGCATTGAAAACCAATTAAGCTATTAAAAAAATGTCCATAAACCGAGCAACTACTTTCTATTTCCTTTTGTTATGCAATTTTTATGTTAACCGAGCCGTTTGTTAACTGAGGTTCCACTGTAGTTATTAACTTAATTACAAAACAATGCTAATGTGTTTCACCAATTATTGCTGTTGTTATTAACATACTATCAACTTGGTTTTGACTTATGGTGACCCTATGAATATGTGATCTCCAAATTGTCCCATCTTCAGCAGACCTGCTTGGCTCCTGTAAACTCAAGGCTGCGTCTTCCTTTAGGGTAGCGTTTCTCATTCTTTGGTTTTTGGACTTAAATTCCCAGAAGCCTAAGTCAATTCCCCGAAGCCCTGATTAGTCAGTGTACTGGCTTAGACTTCTGGGGATTAAAGACCACCAGTTTTCTGTGGAGCATAATTTGGGAAACGCTGCTTTGGAAATCAATCCATCTTTATTTTGGTCTTCTTTTCCTGCTATCTTCTATTTTTCCTCGCATTATTGTCTTTTACATAATGCATAGACCTCCACAGCAACAAAAGGAAGGGGAATAGATAACAAAAGCAGCATGATAGGTAAGTCATGGACTCATTGCCATCGGCCCCCTCCTTATGCTGATACCAACAGTAAGCGGCTGGTTCAGGAAGAGACTGCCTTTTCCTGAAAGGCCAGCTGCTGCAGTTCTTCTCTGCTCATGAACAAGGGACTCTTTTCATGCATGAAGAGAAAAAAATGTTTTCTCTTTCTCTGTGTAGGAACAGAGAGATGGTGCTGTTCCTGAATCACTTTGAGTGCTTTAATGTAGCAAGTCTCCAGCATGATAAAGTGTGGATTGCTTATTGGAAAAGCTTTTTTTTTTTTGTACTAATATTATAGCAGATGCTGCTGAACATGGGTGTAAAGGAGAACTGATGTTCTGTCAGGATTTTTTAAAGTGCAAGTAAGGGTACAAGAAAATGGAATAAAACATGTTTGGGTGTGGAAATTCCTCAGGCCTGATTTATAAAGTTATCCCACCTATGCACCAATCACAGCAATCTACCAATGTGTGGGAAGCTTTCAATTATATTTAAAGAAATAGGTATATACAACTGACTTCTTAAAATATGAGGGAAAACAATGCAAGGAAACTCTTCTTTCATTACATGCTTTTAGGAAAATAAAATGAATTAATCTCCTAACCTCAGTTTGAGGCCTGACTTAATTCATAGGCAATGTTTAAGCCTCAGGAAATGCCATTAGATGTATCAAATCTCAGCAGTCTGCCTTCCAGAATAGCAGCAGTGTCTTGCAGTTTCATCCAGCTTGCTTTAAAATCATTAGTCATTTAGGCAGTGGACTTTGATTTGCATTTTATGAAATTAAAATTCAGTAGCTAACAAAAATGCTCTGGCCACTGCATTTCAGAACTCGCCTATTTAGAACACCATCCCGTATCACACGATCCTCCCAGACAGGTCAGCTTTGGGTGTCGACACTGAAACTGGCAAGAAAGGCCATGACTCGGAAAAAGAACCTTTTCAGTGGCGCGCCAATCCTATGGAATTCCTCCTAGTGGAATTGCATCAGACCACTTGCTTACTGAGATTTAAAAAGCAGCTAAAATGCCTTCTGTTTAGGGAGGCATTTGAAAAGGGGTAGTCATCAGCCTAGTCTGAGGCTTCTCACTGCCCCCCCCCCCGTTAATTTAGACACATTTTTTTTAAAAAAAAATGCATGATTTTAAGATGTCATTTTATGACTGTGTGAATTTTAAGATGTTTTTAACATATTTTCTTGGTAGCTGCCCAAAGTGAGGATGAATCCCCAGTTGGGCAGGGTATAAGTGGAATTTATTATTATTTTAAAATCACAGTTGATACTTATGGACTCCAGTGTGGTATAAAAATACAGTGTTATAAAAATGAAAATTTAAATGTGACTTCAAGACAGAGAAAAGAAGCAAGAACAATAAGATATATAGGATATGTTATGTATGTAGTGTTAATGTCAGAAACATTAATTTGTCTCTCAGAAAAGTTCCACTGACTAAGACAGGGGTTCCCAACCTACAGCCTACAGGCCTAATCCGGCCTGCAACGTTAATTAATCTGGCCCATGGTAGGAACCCAGGCACCACCAGAAGTTCCCCCTGCCACCAGAAGTGCCAAAACATGGTGGTGGTGGGCACAATTGTGCCAATTTTTGGCTGCGTTTGCAGCCTCCACCACTTCTGATGGAGGTGGGAGGGTTTTTGGAGCATTCTCACTCTGTTTTAGGAATTTTTTCAGTGATGGGATGCAACAGGTTCACACCAGTTCATCAGAACTGGTAGTAACTTTCCCCAGTGTCCCAGAGAACCGGTAACAGCTTTTGGGGGGAACCACCTTTGGGGCTTACCTTTTCACTGGTTACCCCACTGCACATGCGTGCCAAGCACTTGGAGTGCATGCATGCCTACAGTGCTTGGCGCGTATGCACAGCCTCCTTGCTGTCCTCCTAACCGAGAAGGAGGAAGAGAAGCTGCTATCCTGAAGCTCTCTATAGCCTGCTCCCCAGGGTAAGTGACTCACCTTCTGATGTGGTGTGTCTGTATTTTAATGTGTATTTAATACCTTTACCTATATTGATGTACTACCACAGTTCCTAAAAAGGCCTGGCAGCTGGCAGGCCTGATGGCCTGGCTTGGGGTTTTTAAGCAAAATCTTGGAGTTACCTCATCAATAAGCTACACCTGTGCTGTTCCAATTGCTGTTCCAATTGGAGAACCCTTAAGGAGGTACAGCTGTTTTACATTTACATTAAAGCATATTATCCTAGAGAACTGATACAATGACCATATCCATCTTCAACATGGTGCTGCCCAGGCACTTATACAGTAATACCCCGGATAACATTATGACTTGGTTCCACAAGTCATGACGTTATCCGGTTTTTAGCGTTGTCCAATGCATGCATCCAACAATGCTAAAAAAAAAGCTCTGACTTCAGGGACAAACCGAGCAGGCAGTGGGGTGCCTTTAAAACCACCCCCACCGCTGTGACTGCAGTAGGATCAGGCTCCTTTCCCCCCACTCTACTGCAGTCTCCCTCCGTGCTTACCTGCACAATCTGATCGAGGCTTTTTTTTTCCGTCAAAGGCTCGTTCTCTCTTTATTTCCTTCCCTGTACATTTAAACTGGAGAAGGGGGAAATAGAGAAATGTGATTGGATCTCTAGAGAACCAATCACATTTCTCTCTTTCCCCCTCCCTGAATTGTCAATACAGGAAGTGAAAGAGAAAGAGCAATCAGCTGCATGTCGGAGCTGCAAAGCAAGAGAAAGGTAAGCTGGGCTGGATTCTCTTCGAACAGGCAGTGGGGTGGGGTATGGGGAGTCCCCAAACTGGTTTTGGGGGGGGGGAGGAAGGAGGGAAGTGGCAGGGAGAGGAGCTGTGGCCTCCTTCTTTAATACGATGGATCGGATAACGCTAAAATGAGCGTTATCCAGTGCAAATCTTCCCCCCAAATTTGTTGTCGTTATGCGATTTTAGCGTTATCCGGTGCAATCATTATCCAGGGTATTACTGTACTAACAGGTAAGCAATGGGTTTGTGTTTGGTGTGTGTGTGTGTGTGTGTGTGCTTATTTTTATTTTATTTATTTATTTATTTATTTTTGGCCCCGCCCATGACATCATGACATCATGATGTTAGCTCCACCCACTCTGTGATGACATCATGGTGGGGTAGTAAAAATCTTGACATCCCACCACTGAATTTTTTGCCACATTTTTGCCTATTGCACTATTTCATGTGGCCCACTAGAAGTGGACACATTTACGACAGCTGTAAATGCACCCATGGCTGTCATAAACTCATCCGGCCCACAGGCCCTAGGTTGAGAACAGTGATGGGATGTAACAGGTTTGCACATGAAGAGGCTATTCAGGTATAGCAGTCTCCATTTCTTTATGCTCTTTTCTTTCCATTATTAAAGTGACAGAGTAGTTGGGCTACTATTTTAGCATTCCCCTCATTATAGGCCAACTTAGCAGTTCAAAAGCAAGAAATTGCAACTACTGTAGATAAATAGGTACCACTTCGGTGGGAAGGTCAACAGCTTTCCATGCCTAGGCATGCCTGCCACATATCCATGGAAACATCTGCAAACGCGGACAGTGCTGGCTCTTCAGCTATAAACAAAGATGAGTACTGGCTTTCAAGCAAGGGTGACCTTTATTTTTACAATTATATGTAGGCCCCATACATGAATTGAACGAATAAAATAATTGTAGTGCAAGATAGGTTTTAGGAACTTCTGGATCCTGAAGAATATTGGCTGGACACTGGCTATTAAGGGTTAATGGCAGAGAGGAAGCAGCAAAATGCTCTTTTTTGACTAAAACTTTATTCATCAAGATAGTAGCACCTAACTAATAATGTAATGTTTGATGGTAATAGAAGATAATAACACTTAAATGAACACTTCAATGTAACAGTGTAATCTTGTTATGAGTTGCTAGTTTAGGGAATATGGAATAGACAAAAACCTATTCTCCTGGCAGAAATCCCCTTATGCTTGCAGACATGGCCTTATATTAACAGAAGCCCTAATGTGGTTTGATTTCCGGGAGCAGAAAGTCTGCAAGTAGATGTCTTTGTATTACTCATGTGTATGTTTATATTGTGACATTTCAGTGCCTTATGTCTCCTCTAGTTTTATGCCTGATATACTGATACCAACCTCAATCGGAGTTTTGATGAGTTGGTGCAGTACCTCACCAGAGCAACATATGCCATGTCTGTACCACTTTCAGATTTTTATTGTTCATGATTAAGCATTAAGATCTCTGTAATCGTTTATGATTTTTTAAAAAAATAAATAAACCATAAACCAGAACCAGGTCAAATAAAGATCATGGCTATGCGACTGAACAACAACAACAAAATTAAAAATATACATCAAACATTCAAATACTGTAGAAAATTATGAAGTAAGGATTTACATAGGAGATAAATCAGGAAGTAACTGATCTGTATATAAAAAATAGGCTATAATAATGAAGATAAATAAATCCTTTGGTAACCTCAGTAGTCTTGTCACACAATGATTTTGCTAACTAATATGTGAAAAAGAGGAATACGTTCAGAATGCACAAATGGTACTACTAAGGTTAAACCTATAAATTACTCATGAATACATCTCTGCTGTTTTCTATCAGGATGCCAAATGATCTGCCAGCTTCACTATATCATGTAGCGTGTATATATCAGGGGTGGCCAAACTATGGCCCATGGGCCAGAGCCAGCATGCAGCGCCAAACCATTCAGTCCATGCTGCCCACGCCACTACTGGAAGTGGAAGTAAAATGTACCCACGCATGCAAAAACGCTGCCATAAATGCACCTGCTGCTGTCATAAATGCATTTACAACAGCTGCAGATGCATTTTATGGGGGGAGCAACCACGTGACTGTCCCATTCAACCACATGACCGGCCTGCGGTGCAAAAAGTTTGAGAACCCCTGGTATATATAATATAGAATAATACAGCCTAATACAAGGTAATCAAGTTTTGCAGAAACAACTTTTTTGGGGTTATGAAATGGTCTAGTTACCAAGAGTATATGTTAACAGAACACAGCATTTCATACTTTTGTTTTACTTACAAGGCAAGTAAAGAGGCAGTGAAGGAATTTGGAGAATTGAATCATTTATTTATCTCATTGTTGGGACTTGCCTAGTAACCAACTTTTCACCCATCTAGTTTTTCCATCAGGAATCTTGGCATTCTTTATGCCTCAAGTGCAAAAAATCCTCATCAGTGAATCTAGTGCAGTTTTTAATTATAGAAAAGAAAATGGACAAAGCTTTTGTAGATAATTTCCTCATGAAGCTCTTCCTGGAAAAAAAAGGCCCAACAATGATAATCATTCAACTAATGTGATGTGAGCACCTGTTGTGGGATAATATAGTATTTCTTCCCTTTTTATATGGACCGGGACTGTAGAAAAGCATTTGGACAAGAGATGAATTTCTAGAGCAGTTTGTGACTATGAGTGAAAGTAGGTCAGAAGAGATAAAGTGAGTTATTACTACTCTTGGGTAATGTATGTTTATGTTTAATTTTTTATGGGCTGTCTGATATTTTTAACATCTCATGCAGAATCAGGCTCTCATCTACTTGACAACAAAGAAAAATTACTTCAGAACAAAATCAAAGGATAAGGCACTAATAAAAGGGGTGTATCAGTGCCTTTATCACATTGGGCTGACCCATTAAAACCTGGAGTGGTTTTGCCTTCAAAGAACTCTTAATTTTCCACCTTTAGTCCAAATGTGGAAAAGCACAGGAAATACTGTATGAGAACATGCAGGATGCATACGTCACAGAGTCAGTGGTGGGCATCAGCAGGTTCACACCAGTTTTCCAGAAGCGGTAGCAGGAATTCTGGCTGGGCCCGCCCATCCAAGTTTTGAAATAAAGTAGTCCTAATTCGGGTGCAACACAGGGCTTTCCCTCTGGCCATGCCTACCATACTACACCCACAGTGTAGTAATAAAAAAAATTGAGCCCACCACTGCATAGAGTCTGAATAATGATATCTAATTAAGTTCAATAATCACATGAAATAATCATTTCAACTCCTCTACACTTAATTTGCAATCTTAGAATTCAGCACAGGGTCTACTAGGAGACATTAATTCACCAAAGTTCTTGGACCTACTTCACACACTACAGAAAGGTAAATAATCTTTGGAAATTTTGTTTATTCTTCTCAATTAGGTGAGAATAAGTTAGAAAAACAGCAGCAGCAGCAGTACAAAGAAGTGAAGAGAGAGTATTCAGTTCTCATTAAACCCTACCACCTTCACGCCAACTAGCACTTTGTATGGTAAATCCATTCTAATAATAAAAATGGGATGCCAACACATCAGTTCTGACTAACCCTTTCTAGGGTTCTTAGGTAGAGTATACACCAGAGTGATTTACCATTCCCTTCTTCTGGAGGCACCTGGTACTGTTCGTGACCGTACATGTTTGCTTTTCTTCCAGGAGGCATAGTATGGAATTGAATCTCAATCTCTGGCTCTGCAGCCAGATACCTAAACCACTGAGCTATCCAACCAACAAAAATCACTCTAGAGGCATTTAAAGTAGTAAAAAGGTATCTTTACTTTCAGTTGCTATTTATTGTTACAATCAATAAGAAATAAAGGGGGAAATGGAGTCTCTAGCAAACGGACAGCCTCCCATGCTAGCTGCTTAATGAAGCATGGTCAGGGAAGAAGAAAGAGGGTCAACTAAACAATGGAAGCACAAACAAGCAAGAGGAGGTGAGGCTTGCCTCAAATGCCAGAGGCAGGAAAAATAACTTTACGAATCAAATTAGTGGTCAAGGGCAATAACAGTAGACAGTAAAGACTCCTCAGTCTGAAACTCAACTTAATGCATGCAAGATTGCTATCATCCCAACGAATAATTTAGAAAGTCAGGATTATTTCTCAGCAGCATTGTATTCCTCTCTCCTGTGACTAAAATTCAAAAACTGGGTCTTGTATATTAGGAGAAAAATAGACCGTATACACTGTACTCGGATGCCTTCTCACTAAGTTGTAAAACAGTCCCAATAACTTTTCAAGCCATGGATAAGGTAGAGGTCTTTGTTACTGGGCAGGTGCTTTGTGTCCAAAAGATCCTAAGATAAGACCTCTTTCTGAAACCCTGGAAAGCCACCATTGATCAGTATAGTTTGAGGAAAGGGAATATTTTGTACATTCTAGGTTTTTAGATTGCAGTTTCCATCATATTTGAAAATAAACATCTTACTGTGAATGAAAGGTACCAGACTTCAAAATATATCTGAATCTAAACACAGACTCCCAACCTATAAGCAGTATTGAACTAAATAGATCAGAAATCTCACTCAGTATTAAATCGTTTCCTGGATTCCTTGATAGACCTTATTCTTTATTTGTCTAACCAAATTTTTATTTCATTAATGTTTCTGTACTATGGTCAGCATAGCTAACTAAATACACAAAACTATGGTGTAGGTTAGACATTTCATAGAAACTAGGAAAGAAAAGTTTTGAAACAATGTGATCTTTCTTTATGCTTGTCAGATGCACCCAGCATATACCGTAATAATATACGAAGCTAAAATTAACATAAAAACAAAATAAAATTAAAAGGATCAGATAACATCCATCCAATATCAGACCATGTCAACAGCAGTTCCTCTTGCCAACATAAGGTCCTCCTCAGTGCACATTGAGAGGCATCATGTGCATTGTGTTATATGGGATATAGTTTGTTCTCAGCATTTACACAAAAGAAGTGATGAACAATCATAGAATACTGTAATGACATTGAAAGGGTCCTATAAATACATCATATCAAAACCCCTGCAAAATGAAGGAATCCAGGTTAAGGTATATCTAAAAGATCTCTGTCTAAATATCTCTTAAATGCCTCCAGCATTGGAGTGCACATCACTACTCATGGCAATTGGTTTCATTGTCATACTGCTCTGTCAGTTAGGAAGTGTTCCTTGATATTCACTCACAATCTGTCTTCCCGTAACTTGAACCCAGTATTATGTGTCCTACACTCTACACTCAGGAATGATTGAGAGTTGATCCATCCTTCCCTTCCTCTCTATGGCAATCTGTGCTGTGTATGGAAAAATGTGCTATCCTGTCTCTCATCAGAGGTCATTTCTCAAGGATAAACATATTTTCGTCATTTTTGTATGGTTTCGTTTCCAGTCTCATGATCATTTTTGTCGTCCTCCTTTCAACTTGCTCCAGTTTGTCTGTATCCTTCTTAAAGTGTGGTGTCCAGAACTGGACATAGTATTCAAAATGGGTGCTAAAAATAAGCAAACTAGTACTTCATGTGATTTGGAGACTATACTTCTATTAATGTCACCTAAAAAGTATTTGCCTCTTTTCCAGTTGCATCACACTGTTGGTTTGTTCACCTTTTGAGCTATAACAATAACAAGATCCTTCTTATATGAGCCAGTTCTATCACCCATCTTCCAATTGTACATTTGGTTTATTTTCCCAAGAAATTTGCACTTTTTCATGTTAAATTTATTTTTCTTTCTTTCTTTCTTTCTTTCTTTCATTATTTCTAGAATGATGTACCAGCAATTCCCTTCAAAATTTATTTCCTCTTCCATGGCATTAGCTATTTCACCCAATTCTGTGTCATCTGCAAATATCAAAAATATTCCCTGTGCCTCTTAATCTAAGTATTTTCTAAAAATGTTGATGAGCACCAGGACTGAGCCCTGTGGAAGCTTGCTTTCTACCTCTTCCCAGTTCGACAATGAATTGTTGATAAAGCACTCACTTAGTACAATTCTGTAACCAACCATAAATCCACCTAATAGTTGTTCTGTTAAGCCCACACTTAGTTTGCAAATGAGAATATCATGGCACACTTTATCAAGTTATTCTATGGTTATGTTACTCTATGTTGTATAGTTATTCTATGACAAGAGTTGACAACCTTTTTAGGTTGAGGACTGGGTCATGCTCCCTCAGACAGTTGAGGGGGCCAGGCTGGTGGTTCCCCCTACCATAAATGTGTCCACAGCTGTCATAAACGCCTTTACAGCTGTCATAAATGCATCTGCAGCTGCTTCCAGCGGAGGCAGCTGGAGCAAGGGTGCAAACCGGATGATTTGGCACCATGGGTCAGATCCAGCCCAAGGGCCATAGGTTGCCGACCCCTGTTCTATGACTATGTTATTTTAAGTCTAGACTATTATTCTGTATTTGGAGTCCGGCATTGATCAGGGGATTGGACTCAATAGCTTAAAAGGTCCCTTCCAGCTCAGTTATTCTATGATTCAATGAAAAGCTTTGTTTCTCTAGGCAAGAGAAAACCACCGGCTTTTACATGCCCTGAAAGGTCTGTTGGATGACTTCCAAATGGAGCTCCGGGATGATAAGCGAGAATGGCATGTCCTCCAGCAGCAGTATGCCACTGACAAAGCTGCCTGGGAAGTGGAATGGACTAAGCTGAAGTGTCGGTTGGAGCAGGTATGGTTCTTTCCTTAGTCATGAGTCAAAAGGTAGCAAGTATTAACTGAGACGTAGTTCTCAGACTGATTTGAGAACATAGAAGAACATAATTATGGAAGGTATTTTTTTTTTCAATCTTATTCAAGCAGTGGCTCAAGTGGCTAAAACGCTGAGTGGAAGGCAGGAGGTCAGTTCGATTCCTGAGTACTGCAGGACGGAATGAGTTCCCGTCTTTGTCCCAACTCCTGCCAACCTAGCAGTTAGAAAGCAAGATATTGCAAGTAGATAAATAGGGACCACATCAGTGGGAAGGTAAACAGTGTTCCATGCATTCCTGTGTCTAATCATGCCTGCCACATGACATCGGAAACATCTGTAGAAGCAGACAGCACTGGCTCTTGGGCCTGTTTGAATTACCTTGGATTTATTAATTGTTTGTTTCCATAAAGTACCTAATTAATTACTAGTTGTTTTGGTATTTTACCATCTATACAACACAACTGATATCTCACTAACAAGAGTCATGAATCCTTGTATTTCCAAATGGACTATTAAATAAAAAAGCAACCCCAGAAAACAAGGTACTGCAGGTGCATGGATAAAACTGAATTGGCAAATCAAGAATCTAACGTGCTCCTTTCCATGGATGGCACTGTACATATTTTGGACACTGGTCAGTAACTCTAGTTGTGGGGTATTAGAGTGAGCCTATTGGAGTAGCTGCAGTAAGGGAGCATTTGGCCCTTTTCACAGACAACAAACCTTGCCTGTGGGGGTGGGGTGAGAGAATTGGGTGGGGAATTGTCAAGGTCATGCATAGCTCAGGAGGGCTGCCAAAGTTCCCACAGTGGAAAACCACATGGTCTCTCCCCACCTTAGTGGTGCATATCTCTTGCTGATCCCCAATTCATTTAGCTGCCCAGTAATGCACTGGGATGCTGGGTATTGAATGATAGGTGGGTCATCAGATCTATGGATCTGCTTGCTTTGCTATTGAAAATTTAGTAGCAACAGTCCATTGAAATTCAGCAGCATGGTAGCAGATGCAACGCAGGGAGCTGCAAAATCTGGCAAGGGAGCATGTGGTCCTCCTTCTGCTTTAAAACATTAAAACATGTATGTATGCTGATACCCAATTCATTTAGCTACCAAGTAATGGACTGGGATGCGGGATATTGAATGATTGGTGGGTCATCAGCTCTATGGATTTGCTTCCTTTGCTACATCTATATCCTTGCTGTGGTCAGGTCAAGCAGTGGTCTCTTTTATATCCACTACCCAAACTGTTAATAATACATAGTAATGTATGTGTATCAGTTTGTGGGATTGGGACCAGGCACATCCTCGGTTATCTCAACGGGTAGCTTCTTTGAATCTGCCTCAGATTCCTCAGATTGATCAAATACCAAAAGATTTTGACTGAATTCAATCATAATTGATAATGAAAATCAAAGTGGCCTGAATCTGCATCATAGTCAGGGCCCACTGTAATCATTTCATAACTTCAAGAAGACATACAGTAAAACCTCATATAACACTAAAACCTGGTTCCACAAGTCTTGGTGTTATATGATTTTTAGTGTTATCTGATGCATGTTAAAATCCTATGGGATCCATAGAGATACATTGTAACCACACAGGCTTTAGCGGTTGTTATCTGAAGCATCCCATAGGATCTTAATGTTATCTGATGCAATTCTTCCCCCCAGATTCCTTAATGTTATGCGATTTTAGTGTTATTCGATACTAATGTTATATGAGGTATTACTGTACTTGGATTGGTTTGGAAAAGTTGCCACATACTTGTTTTATAAATGAAATTATGTTCTGTAACTGAAAAATTGGGCAAAGAGGTTGTTTCTCTCAGAGCCTAATTATGAGTCTCTTCAGACTCTGGTGTCTCCTGATGATGGAATCTGAATCCTTCCTTGCCATTGTAACAGCAGGAGATCTCTCCCTTTGAAATAGCCATATAGCTAGGTTAAAAAATTTAAGTCTTCCTTTAACTGAAATAATACCCTAAACCAGAGAAGGACCTGTGGTATAATAATATTCACTTTGATTTGATGATCAGCATAATGATTTGCCACAACAGGACCCTGCCCCCCCCCCCCCCAGCTCAAACTAATGCATACCCAATGTGGGCAAAAGTCGATTGCTTTCATATTACCAGATTTGCTGCCAAAGCGAATATTTCAATAGTGTAATGTTATGTGTGACAAAACACAGCACAATTTCCTTTAAAAATGAAGGGGACTGGGTTTGTCCCTTGCTTTTGGGGTGTAGATCTGCTTTAAATCCAGGTAGGTACTTCTCATGCATCTTATTTTCAAATAGAATTGCAGATTTTGTAGCAACAGTCCATTGAAATTCAGCAACATGGTAGCAGATGGTAGCACCGGGAGCTGCAAAATCTGCTCAAGGGACCATGTGGTCCTCCTCGTGCTGTAAAACATTAAAGCATGTATGTAAAAAGGCCACTTCCCTGGTGGGAAATCTTGGCATTGAAACTGGGTTTTGTTTAATATCCAGCTGGAAGGAAGGAGCGAAAGAGCACAGAGTGATATTGGTCTTGATGCAAAAGCAGCTTTCAACAGAGAAAGAGAGGAACACAAGAAACTCCTGACTGAACGTCACCAATTAGCAATGGACTTGCAGTGGCAAATCCAGCACAATGAGAAGCATTGGAATAAAGAAAAAGCAGAGCTGTTGGAGGAGTTTGATAAGGACCGGCGTGAGTGGGAGCGGCAAAAGCAGGAACTGCTGAGGAGGCTGGAGCAGGTAAGATCAGTTCGTGACAGGAAAATCAGCACGAGTAAAAGTGTATTGTGATGAAGAAAAGTTATGGGTATGGAAAACTTTTATTTTAAGTACAAGATGAGCATGGTATTTCTGCATAATTGTTTCTCATAGCAGATAAACAAACCATCCCAAGAGACTAATGCAGATTAAAACTAATTTTAGCATTTTTGCAACCATATGGGAAATTAATTAAAAGTTAAAGGACATACAGTATCCCCTCTCATCACACTTGTCTCACAAATGCATAGTCATTATAAAAGCATTTTTGCTCTTAGATCTCAAGCTGTGCTGTCTCTTCCCCCCCTTCTTCTTTACTGAAAAGCAAAATCAACACATTACATCCTGCTGCTCTTTTACTTCTGGGTTCCTTCTCACAAATAGTATCATCAGTACAGGCGGCTGTGATCATTGAGCCAACAGTTGTGGCAGATAGACCTTATTCTTAGGTGTACTCTCAAGCATCTTTTATCCTATATGCTGAAATAAATGAACTTCCATGAATATCTGGTTCAGAGAGTACAAATATGTTATATGAATAGAACTAGGTTAGTGGAACATTTGTCCTTGAAGCAAATGTAACACTACAGTTGTGTTCTGTGGCTTCATGGACGTTAATCATTCTTGACATGTTTGTAGTGCAAATGCTAGGAACTCCAGACACTCAAACAAAAGTGAATATTAGTAGCACTAGAACTGACATTCAACTATTATAGTAAAGATTTCCCTGCCAACCCACATAGGTACACATTCAGTTTACAATATGGCAATAGTGCTGTCAGTAATAATTTTCCTTGCTTGATATGCAAGGTGGTCCGTAAGACCCTACTCATCCATATATTTTATATATCTGTGTGCTGTGTGGGTAGGAACTTACGGGCCACCCTGTATAAAAATATGCAGGTAGTTTCTGTTGCACCATATAGTGTAGATTATTTCATAATTTTAGGAGTTAATAAAATAATTACAGACAATGTTAATACAGTACTAGCAGTTAATCCCAATTACATATTTTAGTACATTATCATTTCTCTGCCATTTATAAGTCAGTTTATTTGTACAGTAATATCTCGGATAACGCTAAGACTTGTTTCAACAAGTCTTGGTGTTATCCAATGTTTAGTGTTATCCGATGCATGTTAAAATCCTATGGGATGGATTGGATAACGTTAAAGCTCCATAGAGATACATTGTAACCGCTCAGGCTTTAGCGGTTGTTATCCGATCCATCCCATAGGACCTTAACGTTATTCGATCCAATTCTCCTCCCCAGATTACTTAACGTTATGCGATTCTAGCATTATCCAAGGTAAATGTTATCCAAGGTATTACTGTATAAGAGATTTATGACTCACTCTTCAAAACATATCCATTCAAAGTTAAAATAAATGGAATAAAATTTTGCTATAACTACTACTGCAGTATAGCATGTTTTTAAATACAATGGTACCTCGCATAATGAACGCATCACACAGTGAAAAATTTGCACAACAAAGCATTCGTTATGCAATGGCGATATCCCTCCTAATGAATTTTTTTTTGTTATGTGTGGGTTTTGGTAACCAGGCTATACCTGCTTAATGGGAACCCTGGTTAACGAACTTTTTTTTTTTTTTGGGTTATGCAGGGTATCTCCCATAGGGAACCGCATAACGAAAAAAGCCACATAGCAAAGACCTCCATGAAACAGAGGCTTTTCGTTAGGCAGGGTTCTACTGTAATATATTTTAACTACATTTTATGCATTTAAATTTTAAAATGTGTACCTGGATATGTTTTTTAAATAATATATTTAACTACAATTTAAGCATTTTTAAAACATTGCCTCTCATTTTACTATGCTGGTTGTAGACCGTAATAATTGATTGGTTGAAATCAAAGTTAAGCAACAGAATAACCGTGTAACAAAAATTAACCACAGCATAGAAATAATAATATAGAAACATCCCATGTCAAGCATTATTTTAAAAGGCACTAGTGAACAAAAGGGAACTTCTGTGTCTAGGCCAGATGTGACCTGTCAAAATGAAGCCACCAATTTGGTGAATTCATTCTGTAGTTCCTTTCATCTGACCTAGTGTGGCAAAGATTAGCCCACGCAAGAAGGCTGTTGTTGCCTGGGATACGCCTGATTGTGATTCAAAAATACCACAATATTTGAGGAGGTTCTTTCTGTGTACCCCAAAGGGAACTAAAAATATTTTAACAATAGGCCTTGGATAAGGCTACTAGGAGAGCAATGCAACCACTGTGGAAAACCCCTTCCTCTCCTTAAGCTCTTTTGAATAAAGTTAACAAAAACACCAAGTCATCACGAAAGTTGTACTTCCTGGACTCAACCGGTCAGCTCTCTCCTGCTTATAACTGCTAGCAAATATGGGTTTGCTACATGTATCTAAGCAACAGCATAGATATTGTAAGAACAGCAAGCAATTTTATTTTACCTGGAATACTAGCAAAAGTTTTATAGTACAGTAGAGGTTTTATGGAGTCTACTTCATCAGTGGTTTGAAATGTTAATCTGAGATATAGGTATATACTCGTCTTTGATGAAAGATTGTACATAGTGAGGCAAGAAGAAATACAGAAAGAAAGTACGGTAGTGATTTTTCACAAGAAAAATTTGTTAATAATTTCATAGCTATTCTGACATTAGAAAACTAATTAACATAGCTATTGTGATAAGAAACCTTTAGCCTGACAAAAGCCACAGGCATGATGGAATTGGGATGGGGTTTCTTATCACAATATGTATGTTAATTGGTTTATCAGTGCTAGAATATCTTGTGTCATAAATAATTTGTTAATCTTTAATGTGTCACAGGAATCTGTGTAATCTTTGTTACAAGGTACTCTGCAGAATGAGGGGGAGAAAAATGAAAAACAAATATAAAGTCTTTTTCAAGTTTGTTCAATAATATACAGTATAACTTATTTTCAAATTGTGTTGTTTCCTTCATATTGGGCAATTGTAAATAGAAAATAGATATACAACATTGTAACATAGGCAAAATAAAATATTACTATAATAGGAAATGAAAAGATGTAGCATTCTCTTCATAGTTAAACTAAGAAATATATTATTGTGAGGTGTCAGGTTTAAATCAAAATAGAAATTACAAATAAATGAGTGCATGCATGTGTGCATATGTATACATGTATCTGTGTGTATGTGGGACTGTGATGGCTTAGTGGTTAAGATGCTGAACTTGATGACTAATAGGTCGGCAGGTCGGCAGTTCAAGACCCGAGTGCTGCATGATGGAATGACCTCCCATCTCTGTCCCAACTCCTACCAGCAACATGAGGGGCAGTGGTAATATGTTGGGATAGCTCCATGGATGTCATGGCTTCCATGAGGATCCACATAGAAGATTTACATGGCTAGAGACTTTCATTTCCTTGCTGCATAAATTAATATTCACCATATGGATGGGAGTGTAGGACTGTGGAAACTTTTCTATCAGACATAAAGGAGTGCATTTTTAACAGCTAGATTAAATTTCTGTCTCTTCACTATTTAAAATATTAATGCTTGGACCAGCTTGTTCCTGATTTTCATAAATGAATGCTTAAGAAGGTTAATGTGGAATCTCCACAGGTTTGCATGCATCATCACTATTCTTTTTATTTTATAAATGAATTGTACAATGTTTCAGTTCTTCATAAATTGGTGCCTATGTTATATTTTGCTGCAATAATGCTTTTAGAAACAACTAAAAAGAATATGTAGGTTCTTCTCAATTAAAAAATAATAATTCTGAGGGCCATTTACCGTTTGACTTTTGATTTCACACTGAAATTGATTTCCATTTGATAAGATACGGTAGCTATTCTTTCCTAAGTCCCAAAATGGTATGCATAACTCCTTATTCTTCTCAAGACCAATTGTGGTATATAAATTTTCTCTAAAGTGTTTGGAAAGGTGCATCTATTGATGACATACAATTATGATAAGAACTGTACTGTTTCTAAAATATCAGAAGAATTACAGTTGAAAATCTGGCTCTTTACCAAATCCACAAAACATCCTTGCTTATAATCAATCCTTTGAATACCAGGAATCTTTCAGACATTTTTATGCCTTTAGGTCCGTAGCTTTTTTGCAATTAGCCAGACTGATTTTTCTGTGGAAGCCCTCAGTATATCTCTGTGAACTCTTGCATATTTGCAAATTTACCACAGTAGATGTAAAAACAAGAAGGCAAATCATTTAAAAAGCAGCAACTAAAGGATCTTAAAAATAACAGACATTTCCCATAACCTTAACCAATTTTCTTTTTTGCCCTTTGTTGCAATAATATCTTAGAAAAACCCACCCATGTTTATAAAGCACTAAATAAATCTTTAAAGATAATTGTGATCTAGCTTATACATGAAAGCATGCTGACCTAGATTTTCATGGCTTTAAATATTCTCTTTCAAGTATACTGCTACATTGTTATCTCTTGAGATACAACATCAGACCTAATTTTGCACCAATCATCACTCAAAGCTTTTAAATTTTTCTAATTAAGTATTTTACAGTTTGTTCTTGTTGTTTATTATATGTATACACAGCGCTTACGTTAATCCCTAGAAAATATCTATATAGTGAAGACCACGGTTAAGTTTTAAATGTAATTCAGCAGTCTAGTTTCTGCTAACCATTAATCATCTCAAATTGAAAAAAATTGAAACAGCCTGCAATACAATTCACAGTCACAGATGCAAAGTTCACCAGTGGAAAGATACACAAATCCTACTTTACAGATTAATTCTGTGCTCTCTGACGTTGCACCTTGGTATTAGAATCCGGAGTCTATCCTGTGTCCTGCAAGATTGTTGCTTGACCTCTCAGCAGTGTTTGATACCGTCAACCACGGTATCCTTCTGGATTGGCTCCAAGAGTTTGGGGTACAGGGCATGGTGTGGTCCTGGTTTTCCTCTTTCATCAGGGGC
The DNA here is from genome assembly GCA_030440675.1 of Furcifer pardalis. Classification (NCBI taxonomy): domain Eukaryota; kingdom Metazoa; phylum Chordata; class Lepidosauria; order Squamata; family Chamaeleonidae; genus Furcifer; species Furcifer pardalis. Next base: position 102,449,143 of record CP126891.1, read on the forward strand.
TGAAGCCAGTTGGTGCTGTTGTGAGAAGAGAGGTCCAGCCCAAGGCCCCTACTGTGTGGGGTGCCACAGGCCTCAATACTCTCGCATTTCCTATTTAATATCTACATGAAGCCACTGGGTGAGATTATCTGTTCCCAATGTGTTTCATGTGGGGTTTTTAATGATGTGTTGGATTTTTTTATACGGGGTTATGTGCAATTGGATTGTGAGCCGCCTGGAGTCGCTTTGGTGATTGGGCGGCTATACAAATCTAAATAGGTAGGTAGGTAGGGTATATTCCCACCCCCACCTTCTTTATTTCAAGTTAAATCACACTTTAGCCTATGAGATCTGAGAAAATATATTTAGGATTGCAACCTAAGCTATTGAACTATGAGTGTTGTAAAAACCAATATAGGCATGATCTTACCAATAGCAATGTCAGTCAAGAGCTACATTTCTGAGGAATGTGAGTTATTTGAGACAATTTTAGTCTTTGAGGACTAGGTTAAATTTCTCTGCCTTCCTTGTGGATACAAGTACAGTTATTCGGTTTCATATAAGCAGTACAATTATAAAAATTTAAGTATAATATAAAATAATGGAAAACTGTAATGCAGAATGAAATATTAGGATAAAATAGTGTAGAGGTATGCTCCGATTTCTCCTGGTCATGAACTGTGAATCTTTATAGCCATCTGGTTTTCTTTAATTTCTTATTTCAGCTTCAGAAAATACGTCCACAAAGAGGAGACCACATCCTTAGTGACACAAAAGAAACTGGCCTTCCTTTATTTTCAGATCAAGGAAACCATCATGTGCCTCATCCACTTGGATCAAGATCATACTCTGATTCAGATACCATGCAGTTTGAAGATCGCTCACATTCTAAACTAAAAGAAAGTGACAGATGCACTGCCACAGAAAACCTCTTTCTCGATACATTGTCCCTTGATTCTCCTGATGATTCTGATGAACCACATCCTCAGAAATCAGAACACGAATTATTCTTACCTTCTGCTAAAGAGGTATAGCCTTTACCCTTTATGCCGAATATTATAGTACTGACACTATTCTGATGAAGAAGATTTATAGGATAGAATATCATGGGAAGTGGAGGAAACTGCCAAGTGGCTGCCAACTGTTGGACTGATGCCACTAGATGTTAAACATTAAATCTGAACCTGTGGCCTAAGTCTTGCAACCTCTATTTTGAAACCTATTTGGAGTAAAGGTGCCTGGTATGCACATTTGGTCATGATTTTTGGGCATGATTTTTTGTACCAACACCAACTCTGTGATGCCCAGTCTGATGAAGATCCATCTAGGGTGTAAAACTCATTTATTGATGTGATATTTGTTAAGTGCTCTAATAAAAGATTTCCCCATCCTTGCCTTCAGGTCACATAATAAGGTTCAAAAATTACACCCTATATAAGTTGAAGAAATGAGTTTCTTCCAATTGTACATGAAAATAAATATGTAAAATAAAACAAATATGAGACAGAGGTTTAGGAGATGATGAGCCTTCTTCTAATATAAAATGTGAACAAACTATTTTTGAGGTTGTTTGAAGGAATTGGTCATGATATGGCATAAGCAGCTGTTCTAAGATATTTTCTTTCACAAACATAGGGATGTTGAAAAGAATACAGGTACAGTATAGCTAAATATATGCATTGGGAATTCTTGGCAAGTAAAGCTGTCCTTAGAGGACACTATAACAATCCAGGTCACACACTTTTCCTGCCATTGCACTTATAGCATACGCCAGTGGTGACAAACCTATGACACGTGTGCCAGAGGTGGCCCTCAGAGCCCTCTCTGTGGGCACCTATGTGGTTGCCCCAGCACAGAGTTTGCTCTGCCCAGCAGCCCAATGGGAGAGTTTCCTACCTCCCCTGTTGCTGTGTTGGCACTTTTTGATAAATAAGTGGGTTTTGGGTTGCAGTTTGGGCACTCAGTCTCTAAAAGGTTCACCATCACTGGCATACACAATTAAAAGAAAAGATTCTGTTGTTCTACCTCACTGTTGTAGAAGTAGACTACAGGAGATGACATTGGCACAAGCATTTGGAAGATGAAATTTTAGTCAGTCTTCCTTCTCAAAAGCCACTTCTGCAATCTACTTTGCTGTCTGCTCCCTATGTTTCTCTAAATAAATAATCAAAAAGTCACCCTGAAAAAGCCATTTATAGCTTGAGTCTCAAGATTATGAACTTTTAAACAATTATTTAAATACAAGCTTGTAAAAGCTGGTATTGGAAATTATTATTGTGGGAGTGGTTCCTGTGACAATGCTAGGTGTTATGAAAACTATGTATGGCATTCAGCATATGAAGAAAGTCTGTCCACATATTTAACAGCAATAGTTTAATTTATTTTTGTTGATGCCAATTCTTACAACTACTGAAATTATGAACACTTGTCAAAAGAGTACATGTTATCTCTTATCTCAGCTCAGCTGAGTCAGTAATATCAAAGAGCAATTTTGAAAAGCAATTTTGCATATGTAAATATAACTTGAGATGTATACTTGTTATTCTTGTAATTACATTATGATGGCTAAAGTATGTTTTAGGGGGCATTGACTTATAATTAGTGTGTCTGGCATTAGTAATGCAAGGAAGACTTAATTATGCTAGCTAATTGAATGGGGAATGATTTATATGTATGCACATAAAGAAAACATTCCCTTTTAATTGCCCAGCTATAAGAAAAGGGTGAAAGGAGATATGTTCTTCAAAGGATTTGAAATACAGTAATTGGAAGCACTTCAGTTAATGTAAATACAACTTTCAGACACAATAGATATTCATACACGCAAACTCAAAATTAACTGTTAATCTTACTCTTCAGGAAGAAGAAATGCACAAGGGAAATCTTCAAAGGTGAGTAAAGAGAGGAAGGGGGAAAGCAGAGCATAAAATGAATTACATGAAAGGTATAATAACACATGTACCCTAAATTTATTTCTGAGATGTTGAAATCACACACCAGTGGCTCTCTTGTATAACAGTGCTTAGATTGTTGGCATCATAGCTGGTTTGTTTGTTTAAACAAAACATTATGAAATAGTTTTCCAGAGCCCAGAAGCATTTAACAAAATATTGCAGTTTAAAACAACAAAATATTTAAAACTACAAGTGGAACCTCATACAACAATCATCCCGTATAGCAACAAAACTGTATAACAATTAGGGGGGGGGGGGAATGGCGTCCCGTATAACAAATTTCCCTATGGAAAAAATCATACAACAATTTTTCAATGGGAAAAACCACTTAGCAGGGGAAATCGTTGTATGATGCATCCCATAGGAAAAAAACACTATACAATGCATGCATCATATAGCAATTGTTTTGTACAACAACGAGCCCCGTGGAATGGATTAAAATCGTTGTATGAGGTACCACTGCTGGTGCAATCTGACATTATTTACTATCTAAGTGGCCAACTAGCTTTTAGCCCTGTGAAAGTAGAATGCATTCTACCCCAGAGATTTGTCTTTGTGTCCTGCTTTATCTCTAAAAATGCCTAAAGATGTTTTAATCCTCTGAATCAGTGGTGGCTTACCTATGGCACACATGCCAGAGGGGGCACTCAGAGCAGTCTCTGTGGGCACACGCACCATCACCCCAGCACAGAGTTCGCCCTGCAGCCCAGTGGGAGTACTTCCCTCCCCCAGCACAGAGTTCACCCCACCCCCTCAGCCCAGCAGCCCAATGGGAGCACATCTTCTCCCCAAAATAGATTTCAACCCATCCCTCTGTAGCATGGACAGCAGCCTGTTGAGCTTGGGCACTAGGTCTCTAAAAGGTTTGCCATCACTGCTCTAGATGATTTGTGGTTTATCTTCCCTTTTTGTAAAAGTTACAATGTAATAGCGTCTGATGTACAGTACTTTGATTGTACTTGTAGTAAAAGTTTATATGTATCTCTTATGTCTTTAATACTATATAATTGATCATTTAGTCAGCAAGAGAGTCAGCACAGTATACTTGTTAAAGTTTTGGACTAGGACTCAGGTGATAAGGGTTCAGATCATCTCTTGGACATGAACCTCACGGGTGACCATAGGCCAGTTTTTGTTTTTTGTCTCAGCCTAACCTACCTTATAATAATGTTTCAGAGGAGAGGAAGATATTCTTAATCTCACTGAAATAAAGGCAGGATATAACTGTAATCATGAAAGGAATAAAAAAGGACTGGGGGGGGGAGGAAAGAATTTTCACAAATTTAAACTTTCACACATGCTTTCCTCAGCATATTTAGTCACATTGTCTTGCTTTTCAGAGTGCAATGTTTTATGTGGCATTTCACTAATTCCTACTTTAGTCTAATAGAATTAAAGTATTGATGTTGATGTTTTGCTTCCTTACTATTTCAAAATAAATTCAATCCTAAAGTAAGTTTTTAAAAAGGAATAGTTTTCTGTAGTAAGACAAAGTGACTTGTTCCTTCATGGAAATGTCAAAATCGCACATACAAAAAAGACAGTTGTGTAGATCTGTCATTTTCCAAATGGCCTTTTGTAAACCCTTCATTCGGTCATATTTTCCCTATTTTGAAACAGAACTAAGTTTCTCTCTTAAAATAATTTTTCTTCTCAGTTTGGCAGAATTTTCTTGGAATATAGCACATTAAATGGTTAATATAAATTTACATCTTTTACCTTATTCATTCACTTGAAAAAAGGAACAGTTATAAATACTTTGCTCAGTATAAGACAGTTTGGTCATATGTCTAAGAAAACAATGGAAATGCCTTCTAAAAATTAAATCCGTTTGTAAATAGACAACACTGATGGTAAATGTACACAAATCAAGAACAGTAGCATTTTTGACAGAATTAACAACAGTGTTACTGATGCTTATGTTAATTTAATTGAGCACACTTTTTCTTTTTCAGGGCTGTGTCAGTTTCCTCTATGTCTGAGTTCAAGAGCTTGATGGACATTTCTCCTTTTCTTCCTGATAAGACTCTGCCTTCCACCAAGAGCAAAGATGAAGTAACACCTCCATTGTCACCAGATGATTTGAAATACATTGAGGAATTCAACAAAAATTGGGATTACAGTACTCCTAGGAACCACAGTGGAGCTATAGATAGACCTGCTGAAGCCTGGGAAGAAAGGACAGAGATTGGGAGGGCAGGGAATAATTCCATTCCAGATCCATTCCAGCCAGCTTCACGGTACTTCACCACCAGTATTACTAAGACAACTAATACGGCAACCAGTCCTGAGCACTGCCAGAAACAGCCACTGAGGAATCATGCTGCTACAGAAAAAATGGGAGTTAGAGTCTTTCATAGTCCACCAGTTGTCCGGCGGTTTGATAATTCAATAGTGGGTGGCCATGAAGGGAAAAGCCCACCTGAGCCAGACTTTTTATTTCCTGTGACCAAAGTTCAGGGAAATGTGGGTGAAACAAAAGGTGCTTCTTCAGATGTGTTTGGGCGGTGGCCATGTGACCTTCCCAAACATCACAACAATTTCCTAGAAACTAGTATTCATCCCATTGAACGCCCTATTTGCACTACCGTGAGTTTTGCCTCATCATTGCACAGTCTGGAGATGTCCAAAAACTTGAGTGATGACATGAAGGAGGTGGCTTATTCTGTAAGAAATGCAATACGTTCAAATTCAACAGAACTTCAGTTCAAAGATACTGCTTGCCAGACTAATGGAATGAGGACTATGGGAACACAAACCACTCAAACGATCAATGTGGGATTGCAGACAGAAACCTTGCGTAGCATCACCAGCAGTCCACACAAGTGTCTGACACCAAAGGGGGGCTCTACACCTGTATCGTCACCATCAAGAAGCTTAAGAAGCAAGCAGTTGGCTCCTGCTATTGAAAAAGTCCAGGCCAAATTTGAACGTACATGTTGTTCTCCCAAGTATGGGTCCCCAAAATTACAGAAGAAAGCTTTGTCTAAAACAGATCAGCCAAATAATCGGACATCACCAAGCACACCTCAGAAAGGGTTCAGTGAATCTGCTTGGGCAAGATCCACCACTACAAGAGAGAGTCCAGTCCATACCACTATCAATGATGGCCTCTCCAGCTTATTCAATATCATTGATCATACCCCTGTGGTTCATGATGCCCTCCAAAAATGTTCCAGGTCTACCAGCCGATCAAGGTCGGCAGAACCCAGGTCAGAAATGGGACCTATGCAAGACTTGTACACAGAAGTCCGTGGCAGGTCACCCAGTCCCCTCTGCTTTAGCACAGAGCTACAAAAAGATGAAGGAGCAGAGATAACAACCGTCAGACAGGACTTATCTGCTCCTCCAGGATACACTCTTACAGAAAATGCTGCCAGAATCTTGAACAAGAAACTTATGGAGCATGCCTTGAAAGAGGAGAAAAGGCTACACAGCCCTCCCAGTCTTAGCAGCGAGAACAGCACAGGAGAAGTAGTTGAACCAGGGTCCATCGAGGTAATGAATTTATGCTCACACGATAAACATTTTAAGCAGTTGGTCATATTTGCAAGTGCTGATAAACAAACACAAGCTCCTTTGAATAAAAAGAAACTACTGTAGTTCCATAATATATGTTTGTTAGAGATTGTACATTTTAGATGAACTTTTAACACTACAGATTCCTAACTTATACACATACATCTGGGGAGATGAGGCAATTTTGTATTATAAAGATAAGTGTGACAGCATTAAGCTGAATTTCTGAAACAAATACACCATAATGATCCAGTGTGGTTTCATTATAGCATTCCTGAAAGATAACAAATATAAGGGGAAATTGAAACAGAGCTGCCATGGTTATAATTTTTAATGTCTGGTGCCACAGTCATAATCATATCTAGCCACATATTAATCCTGCTGAGTTCAGCAGGGTTTACTCATTTGGCATGTTTAGGATCATGAGAAGGAAACTCATATATAGTTGGTTCTCTCTCATGAGAGTCAAGGGAGGAATAATCACAGTGGATTGAGGACTGAGAGGAAGAAACTTGTATTGTGCTATGTTCATTGTCAATTTGAATTTCATAGTCAGATACATACTGAAACTACATGCTAAATAGTATATAACTTCATTTTATAGTACAAACTATTTCTTGCACATTTACTACTTGGCTGGAGGGAATTTTGGGGAGGGCTTGATGATTTTGCATTAGGAAATAGAAAAACTTAAGGCAGACACTTCATATAATACATTCCAAAACATACTTTTCTATCATATCTTGGAAACTTTCAAGATATTTGAAAATCTCCATGAGTAACTTGATCCATGAATCCACTCTTTTTTGGGCTATATCCTATGTGGCATTTTCATCTCAAATTATGAACACGACATCATGTCTGAACATTGTCTGAGTGTTGTGCCTTGTTGAAAGTATAACAACAAAATTGACTTGTGATTTTTCAATATGGCAATGTATATCGTTTTGTAATTTTTCTGTTATGAGAAAATGACTTGCAAGTCTCGTGTGCAAAGATGGGCCTTCCTTACACCACTTTTCTCCTGGTGTGCTATGACTCTTGGCTACAAGGAAACATAGGCTTGGGTTCAAATTACATCTTAGTCATGGAGTTACTAGGAATATTTCTTAATAAATCATATTACTCGTAAGTAAGGATAATATTTGCATTTAAATTCTATATTATTTATACTCTTTGTTTTCAGCCAGGTCATAAAAATAGACTGCTTTAAAATGTGTTGCCATTATAATAATCATTTAACATCATTTTATTGTATTTGTTGTGACATCGAACTTCAAAGCTGGTAACTTGGCAGGATACAAATTTTAGCAACCATAATACAGCATACAGATTCTGCTCTGTTATATACAGTATATGTTAAATATGTTTTGTTGTACTCATATTTGTTATAAAGTGGTAACACAATAACATAAATTTTCCAGGAACACATCCCAAATTATTGCAAACTAGGAGAAAAAGTATTCTCTGTTGTGTGACTAATACAGTAGATCTTGTTGAGTCACACTTTTCAAGGAAAAATGCAACAAGGAATCTTATGGCACCTTAAAAGCTGACAGGTTTTATTGAGCATAAGGTTTCAGGACTGGTTATTCACTTTGGCTATTGTCACACAATTGTATGCCATGTGAAATGCATTAGTTTTTAAGGTGCTACAAGCCATCTTGTTGTTTTGCCACAAGAGCCTAACATGGCTACATCCAGAAATACTTTCAAGAAGGCAGGTATTTCACACCCGTTGACTTAATAAACAAGCCTATGCATACTGGTGATACTTCTACTGAGAAATAAGAATACTGAGTTCTAGGTCCTTACTCCCAAGTAAGTATGCATAGGATTTTAGTTCTATTAATACATTCGATAACTCTTAGACTTGTTTCTCTGTTTGGTTTAAGATGCAATTTTGTCATTGCAAAAGTTAACAGTAATACAATCTCTATGCCCATCTACATGGAGATTGTTCAATTGACTTATGTAGAGCTTGCTTGCCCATACATGCATCTCTAGTACCTTAATTACATTGCAGATAACATACACTCCCAAGAAGGATGGTGAACTTTGAAAAATGTCACTGCAGAGGGAAATTTTTAAAATGTACTAAATAATGAGCATTTATCACTTATCTATTTAGTCAGACCACAAAACCACTGACTGGACAGCTCAATAGTTTAGGTATCTTGCTGCTGAACCAGTTGTTGGGGGTTCATCTTCCATCTAGGTAGTCTTGGGGAAGTCCCAGTATGCTCCCAGAAGAAAAGACTACTAAACCACTTCTGTGCTTCGCTACCTGGAAAACCTTGGAAAGGGTCATAAGTAAGAAGTGGCTTGATACTATACTATTATTATTCAGATTACCTTGTCCAAATTAATTTTTTTCCCCTGAGGTTGAGTGGCTGAGCTACACTTGAAATGGTATGTTGTGCTACTTTCTTGATTCTAGCAGTACGTATTTCTCACTTATTTCTTGCTAATCAGCCATTCTAGTTAAAATGAAGGAAAATTGTTTTTTCCTCTCCTGCTAGCATGATTCCTCACTGATTTTGAATACCTGCATGAAATGCCAGTAAGAAACATGTTGCTATTCCTTTTCATTATTATTTCCTTCCTTCCAATCTATCAGTAGGTGATTTTAGATATTTGCTAAAATCTAGATTACCTGTGTGTATATATATGCATGCATATGAACATTAAGTGTCCACACATTAAAGACACAGCAGTGATTGTTTCATAGATTGTTTAATCTTGTCTCAATAACTGTATGCTAAATTCTTATCTAGAAGATGCAACTATGAAAATGCCTGTTGTTTTACTCCACTTCTGCCTGAGTAGCATGCTATGGTAAATAGATTGCTTGAATGCCCTCGTTTTATCTGATCTGACAAAAGGCAACATGATTTTTCTCCCTTGGTCTGCCAAGGAATTTGTCTATATGTGCCATCACAGTATTTTTCAAAAGGATGGGAAAGAGAAGAGATTCCTCTGAAGAAAGAACAGAAGGCCACATTCTCTTCAACAAGAGTAGTGGCTGTTTTGCTCTCCCTGTCATGTTCTATTCTTCAGCATTGTTCTTGCTGCATATTCCCCTCTCCTCCGATACCAGTTTTGACATGAATAGCAGATGGCATTTGAATGCCAATCTTACCCCTTCTGTCCTTCCTAGACAAGACTAAAAGAGGGAAAAATTAAAGAGCAAACTCATCCCTGCTAGATAAAAACTGCCAACTAGTTTTTGGAAATTTCTTTCTTTTTTTTTAACAGATAGAAGTTATCTTTTAAAAAACCGACCTTGACAGAGATTGGGAAATGAGGAGATATATATATATTTAGTAAGCAAGCATACTTTTAAAGGCCATTTCTTCATATTGAAAATGTTAAATTGTCCCTTATTTTCTCCATATGATGTTAGTAGTCTATTGCCTTTTCATGGAACCTCTCCAAGTAAATGCAGTGACCTTCGCAGCTGAGATCTGGAGAGCGCTTCAGTGTTGACTTCAATTCTCTGGTTTAAACATTCTTTCCAACCTACTTCCTGTCTTTTTTCCCATGTCTGTCTATGTCTAGAACCAAACTGTCTTACTAACTGCCCCCTGGGGACCCTAACCCTGCCTGCCTCACTGCTGTAAGTCCTTTCTTCCTTTTTTCCAAAACTATGATTAATTTTTTTTAAAGGTTGCTGAGTTGAAAAGTGTACCCGTAAATTCAAGAAGCAACAGTATTTCTTGTTATTGTGCTGAGTTGTCAGTGGATTTTGCACAGCTCAGGAAGAATCACAGACCTGTATAGATCTGTCTTTAATTCTAAAACATTTCCCACTAATTACTCATATATTTACTGTAAATTCATTTAAAACCGATGTGCTTCCCCATAAGCCAAGTTCATTCCATGGAACTCAAATGAATCAAACTGGTCCTGAATGCAATTTTGCTAAATTAAAGCTCTGCCCATCAATGCCATAATACAGTGTAGGGATTTGCTGTTTTTGTTTTGTTTTTATTGTTCGTCATGTTTTTATTTAATTTTTTGTCATTCGGCATTTCCCTATTATTTTTGGCACCCATTAACATCATGTTGCATTTTCCAGATCAATGGAATAGAGTTAGTCACTTGGTTTACTTCTCAGAATTAGGAGCATGGTTTGGAAGCTGCCACGCTGGTCAGCACTTACGGTGTGGCAACTTAAGCTCATCCACAGAATCAGGTCATTAAAAGCATTCAAGATGAGGAAGCTGAAGGTAACATTGTAAGAGCCAGTCACTTTCTAAGGCGGGGTGCCCAAACCAATATAGCATGATATTCTAACCTTTGCAAACCTGTGGTCATGTGGTTCAGCTGGCTGGTCACGTGATTCAGTGGGCCGGTCATGTGTTTCCTCCCACCAGAAATGGAGGTAAAACATGCCTTGCAATCTGTTTTGCAACAAGATGAGATAGATTTTAAGCTGCCATTTTCTCTGCTTAAGCCAGGGGTTCAAACTACGGCCCCTGTTCTAAGGTGTTTTTCTGGAGTCAATATTCTTTCAGACATCTGTGTTATTCATGGTATGGTTACCAATATAGCATGATATTCTAACCTTTGCAAACCTTGCCTTTGCATGTTAGTGATTCAGCCATTTCATCTTAGATAGAGAGGAAACAAGGTTAATTAAAATAAAGCCTGATGAGTTGAAATGTCTCAGGATTGGAGTCCATCTTGAGGATGTGTACAAACAGGAGAGATGCTGGTAGTGGGAAAGCACACTCGCTTTGTTTGGGGGGGGGGGGGAACTTCTCAGAAGGTTCATACCTTGGAGGGCGTAGACCACAATGAAGTGTGTTTTCAGCAAGAGACAGCTACGCACAGCATTCATTATCTGTAAGTGATGATGCCATGAGCTTCATCTCCCAGATTTAAAATTGATTTGCTGTATTTTTTTTTTAAAGGAGACAGATTTTATAGCAGTGCAAACTTTTTTCACAATTAAATGACATAGATTTCAGTGAATGTTGTCTTGTAGTAAGGATGTTTAGGATTTTGCCCTAAATGTATATACAGCATTTTCAAAGATATGCAGGATGTACAATATGTGTGAGTGGACCAAGAGAGATTACTCAACCAGTGTTTAAAACAGTGGCTAGTGTATCTGTCAAAAGCATTGCAACCACGTAAGAAAGATGGGCTCCCACTGTGGGAGAGAAAATGGCAACAAGTCTTATTTATTTATTTTATTTATTTATTTATTTAGATTTATTATCCCGCCCCAATCAGGCGAACCTGACTCTAGGCGGCTTACAGAAATTAATAAATTAAAACCTTAAGGTTCATAAATTACTTAAAAGTCAATTAAAAAAGAATTAAACGCTGAATTTCCAAAAATCTAAAAGATTTAAAAAGGTTAAAAGGTTTAAAAAGATTTTAAAAGTTTAAAAGAGTGAGGGAGGGGTGGCTGTCCCATCATATCAGCCACCCAACATGGGACCCCAAATTCCTGGAGCCCCACACCTGCCCTGCCAGCCAGGTTTTTAGGCCCTTCCGAAAGGACAGGAGCTCTGTCTGTAGACGTAACTCAGTTGGCAGGAGGTTCCAAAGGGCCGGGGCGGCCACAGAGAAGGCCCTCTTTCTGGTGCTAGAGAGATGCGCCTCTCTAGCCGATGGAATGATAAGAGAGCCTCTCCGATCCGCCCTGGTGGGACGGACAGATGTCCTTGGGACGATGCGGTCTCTTAAGTATCCTGGCCCACTACCATGTAGGGCTTTAAAGTCTTGCTTTATTTAAAGTCTTGCTTTATTTATATCCCTCAAGAAGCTCGGAGCCTTTTGGCATTATTTACACTAGACTTTGCAGAAGTAAAGAGTGACATGGAAGAAACTGATGGAATGTTGAAATGTTATCCCTTGTTTATATTGTTTGGACTTAGCAAACAAAGAAGAAGAAAGGAAACGTAGTGTTATCTCTGATCTGTACAATAGAAATTGAAAGTTTTATCATTCCAATAGGAACTGTCATAATAAAGAGCATTATATCATCTTAAACAGGGGTTCTCAATGTTTTCAAGTCACGGGCCTGACCACACCCCTCGGATAGCTGATTGGGCCAGTCATGTGGTTCCTCCCACTAGTAAAACACACCCGCTCATGCGCAGAACACAATTACAGCAGTGTTCTGTGGATGCATGAGCGCGTTTTACTTCCACTTCAGAGAGCTGCAAGGGCAGTGTGAGCTGGATGAATTGGCATCGGGGGGTCGGGTCTGGTCCATGGGCCATAGGTTGTAAATGCCTGGTCTTAAACATAATATAATTTTCACTGTCTCACTCATGCGAGAAGTGGTGAATTTAATTATTTTACTCAGAAATCAAACCAAAAATCATGTAAAACAGAATGATAGCTAGACAATCCAAGACAGTTTTGCTTCTCCATAATAGACACATCCATTGTGTGATTTTGAAAGAATGCTGTAAAATGGTAGCAGGTGTGCTTAAACATCTGATGGGCACCTTGAAAAGCCATGGCCAATCATGCATTCACCCATGTGTTTCTTTGCCCTTCATAAATCGCACTCATCAGGACAGACGCAGGATACACAAAGCTGTGCAAAATGTGAATCAGTCTGTTGCAAACAATGCACCTATCTCTGTGTTAAATAGCACACTAACCTCTGCTATGGGAAATGCTCACAAGATGTTGCAATGCTGTTCATGCCTGTTAAACTGAGTGGATTGGAACATCCAGTCTATTATGCATCCTATTCAATACTTGGTAAGCAGCAATCTGAGATGTAATTATGACCAAAGGTTGCCAATTGTTACTACTGAAAGGAGATATAATAATGTATTCTCATGTTTGTGTGCTCATAATTGGAATGCATTATATGCAGTACAGAGTTCAAAAGAATGAGGGGTGAATTTCAGAGTTTAAAAAGTTACTTTTGGGGTTATAAATTCTGGAATCTATAGGTTCATGCTTGCTGGAGATTCAAAGGACTGCAGTCTACAAGAGCAACTTTTTCAGTGTTTAAGAAGCCTGAGATAAAATGTTGCTAAAAATAAGAGAAAAATAAAAGTGAAATGTGTGTGACACCAGATTTGTCTTCTTTGTGTTCAGAAGTTAGTTATCCCAGCCAAGAGTGAGTCAAGCTGCACATTTAATACTGGAAAATACATTGTCATCTTGTTTGTTTTAGCTGCCTGGAATGTCATTTGGAAAGTTTGCACGTTATGCAGTTCTAGCATATCACACGTTGCACCAACCTTTTAACATTATTGTGCCTAGTGGTCTTCCTATGAATAGAGAGATATTCTTCAGTTAAAATTTTTGAAATGGTAGCCATGTTAGTCTGTGCTAGCATATCAGAAAGTAAGCAAAACAAGACAAAAAGACAAAAAATGTTTTCCACCTTAAAAACTAACTGCTGTATTTTGATGTTCGTTTTCGTGGATCAAATCCACGTCGTCAAACAGAAGAGTGGGACTTCATTAGGCTAGCTCATTAGAGTTTCCTGAAGATAATCTTATGCATGTAATTTTTATCCCAACCACCCAAATTAATCTTTGATGTTAATCTGTTGTACATCATGTATGTCTCCACAGGGGCATCTCTCCCCCTCCCCCAATTGTCTGCAGTTGCTATCCTAAGGAAAATTACCTCCAAAATGTGTCAGTTCAGTGGGGCTTATTTCCAGATAGACAAAGTTAGAATTCTGGTTAAGATTTTGGATTGCAGTTCAATATCAGCTTCCTCCAATCATGGCATGATGCTAAGTGTGCTGCAGTTCTTTTATGTTCTCTGATCCATAATAATTCTATGATGGGGTGGCCAACCTACAGCCTGCTGGCTGGACCCGGCCTGTGGCAATATTTCATGTAGCCCACAGTGTTGATCCCAACACGCCCAGAGCTATCATAAACACATTTACAACAGGTGTGGATGCGTTTTAGGGCAGCATTTACAGCGCAGTAACCACATGACCAGTCTTCTCAGCTGTCTGGGGTGTGTGGTCAGGCCCATGACATAAAAAGGCTAGGACCCCCTGTTCTATGATATGTCAAAGCCATCACTCTATTTGATTTATATATTTATGTTTTCTCATTTCATAATTTTCCTTGTGTGGAGATGTAAACTTGTGAGTTTTTTGTGTTGCACTTCATTGGATTTTAGTAAATGTTGCTTATTGTGCTGTCATTCATACTGAGACTGAATCATTGGTGTATGCATTAACAATACAGTATTAGCCAAAAAATATTATTTTCTGGAGCTGCACAGGGCAAAGCTGAGAGATTTTATTTTCCTGTGCTTTGGCAAACTTTACGTTTCTGTGCTTAGCCACTGTATTATAAACTGTGTGAAACACTGCTCATATTGTTATTATTAGAGTTACTCATTTTTCCCTCTAAGTCCCTACAAGGAAACCACAGTTCTTCTTTTGTGTCCCAAACAAACCCTGGACTGCCAAAATGAAGCCACTTTCTTGGCTTTGTTATTGACCAAACTTAAGTACTTAGTGGTGCATGTTTCTGGCAGTAATGAGCAGACCAGTAAATGAGCCGGATTCTGTATGTTGGAAATCACAATAATGAAAGTATTCTTTGAAAACAGATGAAAAATAATTATAAAAGCCAATTTTAAAACCCCAAAATAAAAATGGGATAGTTTAGTTCAGTGTTGACGAACCTATGGCACATCTGCCAGAGGTGGCACTCTGAGCCCTCTCTGTGGGCACCTGTGCAGTCACCCCAGCACAGAGTTTGCCCCGCCCCTTTGCCCAGCAGCCCAATGGGAGCGCTTCCTCCAGCACAGGGTTCATCCCTCTGCACAGCAGCTCAATGGGAGCACTTCCTCCCTCCACCCAGCACAGAGTTCACCCCACCCCTCTGCCCAGGAGCCCAATGGGAGCGTTTCCTTCCTCACCTGTTGCTGTGTTGGCATTTTGTGATAAAAAGTGGGTTTGGGGTTGAAATTTGAGCACTTGGTCTCTAAAAGGTTCACCATCACTGGTTTAGTTTAACCTTGTTCAAAAGTGCAACATGGATAGAACTAGCCTGACTTTCCTTAGGCAGGGCTTCAACTGAGGATGTGGTCAGACAGTAAGATCACCTCTAATCATGCTGGAAATGGTCGTTTCACTGGGCACAATCTCCATTAAAATGACCCATCTGCACAGAAATCAATCCAGTTCACCTAAAAAAAAGCCTTGTCACTGGACCAAGAAGGTCCAGCTAGGACATGGAAGTCCTCAGGCTTTTTGGGAGATCAGTAATTCATAGAATTGCTATAAATTGAAAGTGAGTTAACAGCATGTAACAACAACTGCACCATGTCATCTTCTGATTGTGATCCATATTTTTCCCTGCTTGTTGCATGTTTTATGCTTCCCATTTTAAAAACAATCTATTAAGGAGTAAAAGAAAAAATAACTGTATTGTATTTTGATTGATAGTGCTGGGAATTATGTATCTAGCTCAGTTTCAGATTACTTAGGAATAGCAAATCAGGCTTCTTTTTCTTAGACATGAAAAAAAAGGAAAGAGGGATTTAAAAAGTGACAGTTTTTTTTAAATGAATAGATTAAAGTCAAATGTGCATAACATCCTACAATGCTATTCCAGGTACAGTCAAACCTCGCATTAAGAGTGTCTCGCTTAAAGAGCACCTCGCTTAGAGAGCAGAATTTTCTCTGAATGTTTGCTTCGCTTAACAAATAAAACCAACCAAAAACTCACTTAACAAATAAATCGGGGTTCGCAACCCCCCACACACACACACAATTGGTCATTAAAATGGTGTTTCGCTTAAAGAGCAAACTCGCTTAAAGAGCAATACTGTGGAACGCATTATGCTCTTTAAGCGAGGTACAACTGTAATTATTAATTTAAACTATTCTAGAAATATATATTGACACTAGAAGGAATAAAAACTTTTTTCCTCTATGATTTAATTTAAAATATCACATAATAGTCATATAATCGTCTGTTCTTGTCTGTATAAACACATCTTTATTTGGGGAAAAAATGTCTAGTATTGTTGACTAGGGGATCCAAAGACCAAATTTCTAAGTCTAGACCTGAAGGGTATTATAGAGTAAAACTAATTACCATATTTAAGATGCCTATAAGATGCATCAGAGTATAAGACACACCCTATTACTACCAAAATAGCCCACTATTGGCCACTATATACAACATAAGACACACTCCATTTTTCCAGTGTATTGGGGGGGGGGGGGCTTATACACGAGCAAATACAGTAAGTGTTCCAGTAATCAGCAGGGCAATGTCATCTTGTTTTAGATCAGGGGTGCCCAAACTTTTCAGGCCACAGGTCAGTCACATGGTTTATGACAGCTGCAGGTGCATTTATGGCAATGTTCTGTGTATGCATGAGCATGTTTTATTTCCACTTCCAGTAGCAGCATGGCTGGGACGGATGAATTGGCATCGGGGCTGGATCCTGCCCACAAGCCGTAGTTTGGGCACCCATGTTTTAGCTGGACTGTTGTGACATCCTTTGATTTTCATCAACTGCAGAGCATTTCATTTGCATTTAGTTAAAAGCTCCTTAGAGAGATATGGACAAGGGAAAGCCCAATACAGAGCAGATTCTCAGGAGTGGCAATAAAATTTATACGGTACTTGTAAAAGTAAACAGTTAACCCTAAGCGTGGAGGTGGGATGAAAATTAATATCTGCTAGGCATACTGCAACTGTAAAAAGGGTATTCTTGGATCCTTTTGCAATCAAATAGGCCACTGGAACCCCCAGACAGAAACTTATAGAAGGAAGTGCCTGCTGAGTAGCAAGTTATCATTGTTCAGGTAACTTGAGGGGTGAATTTGGGAACCCTGAGAGTTCTTTTCAGAGACTTAACATTGTTTCAAATATATCCTATGGTTCTGTCCAGGTCTGTCCATCCAGTAATACCTAGAAACATGTTTATGGTTGGTTCAAATTACTTTTAAGTTCTAGAACACTGAGAACAATTCTATCAAGTGCTTTTCCATTAAAGATTTTATAATAATTTTAAAGAGAGATGTTCTGAACAAGTTTTAAATAGACATAAATATTTGTCTGTTCAGTAGTAAATGCATCCATCTGGAATTCTTGGGAATTTCTTGCAGCTTCTTAGACAGTCCTTTACATAATGGAAATACTTCAGCCCACATGTTTTAGCTGTGTTTGCATCAGTGTGCATAAGAATGCTCATAAATGCAAACAAATCCAAGTGGTGTAACTGCTGTATTTACATGCAGAGATCAGGAGACTGATCTGCTACTGAATCTTGTTCAGACAGTGGGATCAGATAGTGAAGATTGAATAGATATATGAGACATGGTGCTTGAATCCTCCATTATTCACTTCAATTCTTCTTCAAATTTGCTTTTAAAAGACATGTTTCTTCCAGCTAGAACACCTTGGCCAGAATATAGTACTCACGGGAAGAAAAACTGGTATGAAAAGTTTGAGTGGGAAAGTATGGAGAGATCTCTCAAGTCTCCTTTCCCATACTGAACGTTAACCTAGCATTAATGGCATGCCACCTCCACTGACAGGACTCAGGTCAGGTCCTGCCACAGTCTTGTCTAATTCTACCTTATTTAGTCCTTTGTTTCTATGGTTAAGAAATGGCAGTATGTGCTGATTTGTCAGTAACATGAGTTCATGTAAAATCTTCATCTCACCTTTTTTCTGATTTGCTTAAATGGCTAAGGATAAGGTCAAGGAAATTTAAGACCACTATAAAAATGAGCATGTTGCTCCTTTGGTTTGCTGTCCCTTTACATATTCCTTCAGTATGTAGCTTTCATTTTCCTGTATGATAGAATCTTCCACTTTTCTTCTAATATATGACATACTAATTTTAATTCTCTCTTATTTTTTTCCTGCAAAAAAGGAACTGCCTTGTTCCGCACTAGCTCCACCCCTAGAGTCTTGCTTCTCCCGCCCGGAAAGACCAGCAAAGCGGCGCCCGCCTTCCCGATGGGCCTACCATTCCCCTACTGCCTCACTGTCTCAGTTAACCGGGGAGCGATACAGAAGCAAGGAACTGTTGTTGGAGACTCTAAACCATTGATGCAAGTCTGCATGAATTATCACAGAATAATTCACTGTTGTTGTTCTTTTTTTGCAATGTAGCACCATTATCATGGCCAGTCTCTTTCAGCGAGGAAAGCTCAAATTGCAGAGGTCAAAGAATGTTCTAGAATGCAGCTGCTTAGAGTATGATCTGAGAAACAGATGTTTCTAGAATGAAACAGTTAACGTGCCTGTAATAACTTATTTTTTTCATAGCTCAGAAAACTATTTTTGCCTCCATCTTTTCTACATACAGTATATTAACTAAAAAGGTCTAAAGATATACAAATAAAAGTACGGTTTTAAATAAAACTTCCATTTTGTTCCAAGGGAAATTGAATGTTTTCACTCTCTCTCTTGCTCTCTGATGACTGACTGCCTTCTGTTATATTTGCACTGTTACAGTTTGGGTTTTGTTGGCTAGTTTTTTGACTTTTTTAAAAAAATTGAAATTATAATTGTAAGTTGATTATATTGAGTTGGTTATTACTATGAAAAAGAAAATTCATAAAGGTGCTTTAGCATGTCTGAAGTGGTAAATTTTAAGTAGTGAAGAAAGCCATCGAACTAGTTGATTGTAGGTGTCTTAAATATACTAGAGGGGAATTCAGGGAATATAAAACTTTTAGAAAGAAGGGTAAAACCCCAGACAGTCTTAATGAAGTGAGCTGTATGCATACACATTCACATGTACCCATTTGCATGACCCTAGGTTGCAAGCACGTCTGTGCATGTACATACTGCTATTATTCTCTCACTGTCACATCAATGTGTCTCAATCCTTTTCATTGTTATATCGTTGTGAATTTATCTGTACTGTACTTTTAATGTTGGTATCCTTGCTTTGCTTGTAAAAAAGGATTTTTAAATAATTGTTCAAATAGTTCAACTTACTATGTACAGTGTCTATTGAAATCTTCCCACTTCTTTTGGGGAAAGCACTGAGACCTCTGGGCATAATAAACTGTAACTGGTCTTGTTTTAAGAGTCTGCTTGAACCCATGTGGTATGGAAATAAACTCTTCTGTATTTACAAATTGCTGGAATGCTTTAAAGAACGTTCCTAAGCTAAACCCACCTACCCTTGTGCTCTTCCTGCATGCTCTATGTTCAAACCACTGAGCAGGTTTCTTTAAATAATATATATATACAGTATATATATCAGAATGTGAAAAAGAGCCAATGGATAGCTTCTAAAATTGCTAAACATATGTCAGGGCACGTTCTCTCTTTGTGCAAAACAGAAATCTAGTTCACTTGAATGACATTCATTTTTCATATTCTGTTTGATATTTACTCTGTGCCATCGTGTTCAATCATGGGCATATATATGTTGATCCCGTCTATCAAAGAAGAATAAAATCAAAACCCATTTTAAAGGAGCCTTATATCTTTTCCACCTTTCATACACATAGTAGGAAATAAAGTGAAGAGAGAAACTTGAAAAGTAAATTCCATCGAAGACTGATAACCTTAACACGTGACAAGATAAGAGCTGTCAGAATGAATGAAAATCATGACAAGCAGCTAGAATCTGCCCATTATGTTTACATTGGAATCCTCTACCCACTTACTATGAAGTGAGCATTTGAGACTACTTCTGGCTGAATGTGTATTCTTAGACAATTAAAGAACACTGGTCACACCTGTGCATATACTGTACTAGGGTTAATATACTGATTGAAAACTCGAGTCTTTATTCTGATACAGATTAACACTTCTATTTTGATCTTCTGAGTTTTTTAAATACATATGTTTTTATATTTATACAACACAGTATATCGTGGGGAAATGTACCATTTTCAGGCTTCTAACCAACAGTATAAAATTGTAGTGTTTCATTGTGTATGGAAAACATTGATAATATTGGAACAAGAAATGCCTCAAAGGCTTAGATGAATGAAACATGCCTTCTGGCTCCTGGCAGATCTAGGACTCAGAGAAACAAGTTCAATTTATTTCTCAATATACCATTAAAACAGATAGATAAATTAGGCAATTGAAATTATATGCATCTAAAGAAAATGGCAAAACAAGTGCATTCCATGATACTGTTACCAGGTTAATGGAGCATCCACATGTTTAAAGAAATAGAACTGACTGAAAAAGTTCTAACAAGATTAAAAGAATCTCCCTTCCAAATTAACTCCAGTTAAAGGTCAGGATCATATTGTTCATTTCTTCAGGTTAAAAAATGGTATAGAAAAAGCTACCTGCTCCAGTCCTGACTTTGAAAGGTACAAATGTGTATGGCGGAGGGGAGGGGGGGTTTACACATAATGCACCTACAGCTTTTAAAAATTTTCATGCTCCATTTAATTCTTGATTCTTTTTAAGAGCACATGTAGGCACAGAGAACTAGTGAATGACGTGGAAGCGGTGTTTGCTGTCTACCATCGGTCAGTGTAGCCAAGCCATTGGATTAGTCCTCAGCCATCCTGAAATAGTAAGGTGTGTCAGGTTAAGCAGATTGCCATGGTTTCTCAACTACTTACATAACTGGAAATTACTGGATCACAATGCAGACTGAACACAAGGAACTAGAAAAGAAAGGGGGTCATCTGTACATGAAAGATCCAAAGCCAACATTAATGCGATTTATGTTCCCTGTAGCCAAATTAACTAACATGACATCAATCGAGTCACTAAGAATAGTAAAAAGCATGTAGGCTTTCATGTTTAACTACTATGAGAGATCTATTTAGTAAATATTATTTTTAAAGATGCATCTGAAGAATATTCTGTAAAAGATACCACAATCCAACCTTAGACATGTTTACTCAAAGGCAGCAGGATAGTGGAGGCAAGGCTCACCAGTTTGAAATCCAGGGGTCTGAACTTCAGAGGCTATGACATCATCTACCATCCTACTCAGGCTTCTCTTGCCTTTCAGTGTAGGGATGTGTGCGTGTAGTAGTAGTGATGGGGATTATTACAATGAGCACTTCCAAATTTACCACTGCATCATAGCTCAGAAGTCTCATTGAACCTTCTGCCTCTAAGTAGATAATAAGATTGCAGCCTTAAAATAACTTCTGAAGAGAATGCAAAGTGTACATATGAAAGACTGTTACAGCACCATCATATACGTGTATTGAATGACAGAATAGAACAGGGGAACCCAGGTCCAAATCCCTACTTGACCAAGAGTGGAGACACCTTAGACAATTGATATTTATTTGTTTTTTTGTTTGTTTACTCATATTTACTATCCCGCCCCAATCGGGTAGACCCGACTCTGGGCGGCTTACAACATAGATTAAAATCACAGGTTAAGTCTAGTATAATAGTGATATTTAAAACCTTAAAAATTCATAAGAAAAATTAAAACAGCGCAACAGATAAAAACAAGAGCAGGAAGGGGTGGCTGTCCCTTAAATCAGCCAACCTGCATGGGATCCCACGTTCCTGGATCCCCACACTTGCTCTGCCAGCCAGGTCTTTAAGCCTCTTCAGAAAGGCAGGAGCTCTGCCTGTAGGCGCAGCTTAGTTGGGAGAAGGTTCCAAAGGGCCGGGGCGAACACAGAGAAGGCCCTCTTCCAAGTGTTAGTGAGGCGAGTGATAACCTGTCAGGCTGACCTATTTCACAAAGCTGGTGCGTTCATAAAACTAGAGAGAGAGAATACTGCCTTGATCTTGGAAGGAAAAAAATCAATAAATACAGTAAGCCTATTGAGTACTCATAGGTCTTATTCTCAGGTAAATGGGACTAGGCTACAGACTTAAGATAACACCTAAAGGCAATAATGCCAGCCTTCTCAAAGCTCAAAGGTCATTGGATGCAACTCTGCTCATAAATTTCACCAGCAAAATCCCAAAAAGGTTCAAAACCATTCAAACATACATTTGTAGCTGTGATCTTTATAATGTACCGTATATACTCAAGTATAAGTAGGGGTTTTTACCCCCCCAAAATGAGTTCCAAAAATGGGACTCGACATACTCAGGTCAACGTAAACACTCAAAAACATACCCACACAAATGTCTGGATTAATTAATTTTACTGTATTTTCATGTATTTTAATTATTGAAACTCACTAGCAACTGCTGTATTTTCCACCCAGACTTATACTCAGGTCAATCTATTTTCCTAGTTTTAGAGGTCCAAATTAGGTACCTCAGCTTATATTCGGGATGACTTATAGTCATATATAAAGTAATACTTCCCTCTATGGTTGTTTTTTGTTGATTTTTTTACATTATTGTTGACCTGTGAGTTATCACTTTTTTACAGTTCTGCTTTAAATAATTTTGGGTAGTTGTCCTGTATTTTATTTAACTTTATTGAAATAACATGGAAAAACAATAAAGTAAGAACAGGTCTGCAGATAGCTTTGGAGCGGTCTTGGCCCTTTATCTGGTTGTTGCTTCTGCTGCTACCACAAGCTGCACCAACCTGGCTTTTTGTGTTATAATTTTTGATCTTGTCTATGAAGAGTTTCTGCACAGAATCGGTTTCTTTGCCCTTATGGCAGAAAAGCCAGTGTTTCTACCACAGATGAGTAGAGAGCATGGATTGGTGAACCTGAGAACATCGGAAGAGATGTTGGAGAATCATGGTGAATTTGTGGACAGTTCAGCTCCCTTCCTCTAACGCTCACCCAGTGAATGTTGACCATTTAGAGAGGAACAAACTCTAGGCTAGCTAGTGCCTCCACAGTCACCCCTTGCTGATATTTGCAGTGTTTCCTCTCAGAGTCCTCTCAAGTAAAATCACATCTGGGAAAGTTACTTTTAAAATTATTCAGTTCCAATTACTCATTTCAGTAGTTTAAGAAGATTTCTTTTACTTTTTAAAAGTAACTTAGTATCATTAGTTTGCAATGTAACAATTTAATTACAGTAATACCTCGGATAACGCTAAAACTTGGTTCCACAAGTCTTGGTGTTATCCGATTTTTAGTGTTATCCGATGCATGTTAAAATCCTATGGGATGGATCGGATAACGTTAAAGCTCCATAGAGATACATTGTAACCGCACAGGCTTTAGCGGTTGTTATCCGATCCATCCCATAGGACCTTAACGTTATTTGATCCAATTCTCCTCCCCAGATTACTTAACGTTATGCGATTTTAGCGTTATCTGAGGTAAACATTATCCAAGGTATTACTGTATATTAATATTAAACTTTTTTCCCATTACTGTTTGCTGCTTTTTAAAAATAATTAAGTTTGATATGAGAAGCCTTAATGTTTTGTTTGAAATTCTTGTCAAAATACATCTAAAATGCCATTTAAAAATAACTTTAAATTATTCACAAAATGCTGTTTATTGCAACAGAGCAGCTTTGATACTATTTGTTATGTTTTATAATGAAACAATCTTATGATATACCTGAAGAGGAACTTGTAGGTGAGTGTAGAGAACATGTAGCTCATTACTCTCAGATTGATACAGATACAGTACTCACATATGTATAGCCATCGTTTTATGCAAATCCATCCCGCATTCTTATTCACTGTCACATAACTGGGTGGCTGAAAAAGACAAGTGTAAACCAATCTACTCACACAGGGGGCTGGCAGCCGTTTTGTTCACTTTCAGTGGCTGGTCAAAACACTCTTGTGACCTCAACAATAGCTGCCAACTCACTAAAGGCACAGTTTTCAAATTATTGGTGTGAAGAAGTGTCCTACCAGCTGTTGCCAACTCAAGGGTCAAAGTTATTAGTTGCTAATAGAAAAATAATGTCACCTTATTCCTGAATTATTCAGCTTGAGGCCTTGGGAGCAAAAACAGATATTATTTATTCACACAGACGGTAGCTTTCCAGGATGACATGTCAGCATTAATCACCTTCCCACTTATATAGCACATCTTTTAAGTAGCAAATAATTAGACCTCCTTTCTAGAGCTAAACTGAATAATTCAAAAGATCCGTTTCTTCTTATTAAAAAGTCTGGCCAAAAAAAGAAAAAGAAAGAGGCAGCAGGAGGTTCAGTAGTTAGCAGTTTTCCTAGCAAGCATCCTAAGACATCTAAAAATAGGAAATCATGCCATCACTAAACCTGTTTCAGGATGAAAATGGTGTTATGGGATCCTATAGATGTCAAATACCTTTCATTTTAAGTAGTGTCTTACATTGCACATTTTCTGTAGAACATACTGAAGGGATACCTTTAAGTCCCCAGACTCTCCATGGGCAAGAGGAAGTCAAAGGAGCCCACAGGCATCAGGACACCATTGGCCAGTTTCTGCTACCAACCATCAATCTAATTTGATCGGATTTTCTAAGGACATCAATGAATTCCTACGTGTGTATATATATTTATGCACATATGCATAAAAGTAAAGGTTACCCTTGCTTGTAAAGCCAGTCGTATCTGACTCTAGGGTTCAGTGCTCATCTCTGATTATCGCCAAAGAGCCAGTGCTGTCTACATCTGCAGACGTTTCCATGGACATGTGGCAGGCACGCCTCAATACCGGAGTACACAGAATGCTGTGTACCTTCCCACATAAGTGGTGCCTATTTATCTACTTGCAATTTCTTGCTTTTGAACTGCTAGGTTGGCAGGAGCTGGGACAGAGACAGGAGCTCACTCTGTCATGCAGCACTCGGGTCTCGAACTGCTGACCTGTCCTCCTTCCAGTCGTCAAGTTCAGCATCTTAACCTCTGAGCCACCACAGTCCCCTGTGTGTGTGTGTGTGTGTGTGTGTGTGTGTGTGTGTGTGTGTGTGTGTGTGTGTGTGTGTGTGTGTGTGTGTGTGTGTGTGTGTGTGTGTGTGTGTGTGTGTACTGTACCTATACCATCTTTATTTATTTGTTTGTTTGTTCAGATTTATATGGCCGCCGACTCACCGAGGCTACTCGGGGCGGCTTACAGTCTTTGCATGAAAGAGAAGATGACTACTTAAAGAGCATTTGGAATCACTGCTTGTTAAAAGGCACCAAAGCAGCCATTAAATGGAATCTAAGTATAGCTCCAACATATTCTCTCAAGGAGAGGCAGCAGAGTACAGTATAGTATTCCCAGGAATCACTTCAACAACCTCTCTGTTGCAAAACCAGACATAATCGCAACCTCTCCAAACACACCCACACTTCTTACTTCTGTTCAGAAGGTGATCACCAACTGCCAACAAACAGAGGACAATGCCTTATGATTGGCAATGAACTTTTCCGTCTAGGAAAGCATGTAGAGAGGACCCTTTTGTTCAAGTACTGGGATACCAATAAAGCAGGCTTTTTAAAACTGCATGTCTAAAAGGAAAGATTTTCCAATATTTGAGTTTTTCATGAGTAGTAGCTTGTATTAGAAAGTGCAAAATTCATCTGATTAGGCTCACTTTCCTCTCCCCCCTTCTTTTAAACTCTTAGCAGTTCATTCACTGCGTAATCATAAAATTGTGGAGCTGGACATGATCTAAGGGTCATCTAGTCTGACCGACTGCCAATGCAGGAAATCAAAAGCTAAGGCATCCTTAACAGATGGTTATGAGAGACAGGTAAAGAGCCCCCTCGAAGGCTGTGAATACAATCTGATGTACCCTGGGCAGTAACCTTGCTGACTAACTTTCTAACTCCAGATTGAACCAAAATAACAAGCGTGTGTGAACGTGGAGAGATACAGAAGCCAGCAAATTTACTGGTCTGCCAATTACTACCAGAAACATGAACCGATGAGGACTTAAGTTTGGCTAAATGACGAAGCCAAGAAAGTGGCTTCATTCTGGCAGTCCAGGGTTTGATGGGGACATGGAAGAAGAACAGATGGCTATCCGATCTCTGTTTTAAAAACTTTCATGAAGGAAAGTTCTCCATCTTTTGAAGTAATCAATGCTGAGGCTAAGTTTGTATATGCTCGCAACCATGGATGAGATAAAAACACATCTCCTATTTTGAATAGATCATTTGTAGGAGGGGCGGGGAAGAAAATTTAAACAATAGTGAGAAGTGAGGTTGAAAGATCTTTGGCATGCCTTAAGAATCAGGAAAGGACGCATGGTAAAACAAGGCTTGGGGAGAAAGGTATGCTTGTTACATTTCTAGGCATTGTGATTTGTATCCATGACAAAAGTATTCAAATGTGCAACCTGAAATTGCAACCCAGAACAGCGCCACCTGTGAAAACTGCTGATCATGTAATATAAGCATGCTGCTCATTTATCATTCTCTCTAAACTGGCCTCAATAGGACTCAGCTGACAGGGCAGAACAATAGAAAAAGGGAGGAAGAAAGGTAGCTTTCCCAGCTTTGAATCCATTTTCTTCCCAGCATGGTGATTTCTAAATGCCTTGTGTAATTGTAACTGAAGAGGATGGGAGTTTATTTCAGTTGGAATTTTCCTGAAGCTCTCTGTGCAGTTCAGTGCCAGGAAATAATAATTTTGTGTCAGAAATGATTCTGGTTCAAAAGGATTTTTGCTGAAGAAACTCCGCTCAGGGGACGCCTGAATGAGGCTCCTTTCATGTCCCCAAAACCTGGGACAGAGACCGGCGCTCAAACCGTCATGCAGTACCCAAGTCTCCAACTGCTGACTTGTTGGCCTTCCAGCTAACAAGGTGAACCTCTTAACCACTGAGCCAGTGCCAGGAAGTGAAAGCATGGTACCACTCAGGAGGTGAGGATGGCTTCCCATGCGGTTGGTTCAATGTCCATGGGGACTCCCATTTCACTTACTGGAGTCTGCTTCAGACACAGACTTTACATATGAGGCAATATACTACTTCCTCATAGCTAGCCACAATCGACATTTTGCTAGCATTGTGCTAAAAGAAAGAACAGTTGGTTCTCATGCAGTAAATATTGGTTGGCGTAATGGAATTCAGTTTGCATTTTATTCCTTCCTCAAACCTATCAGAAGTTCCCAAATGTATATGTTGTATGGATTAATAAGCATTTTCAACCTACACTCCAAAGGCATTGCTATAAATACTCCTCCAGCACATCAGGAAATGTTAGAGCAAATTATCCTTTGGTAATAAATAATGCAGAATGTACTTCACTGGCAGCGTGAGCATCCATTAGATTTGTACTCTTATATCTCTACTCTGGTTTGCAGCAGAAAGCATTGTATTGATTCCCCTAAATGTTCCTCGCCCTATTCAGAGTGCAACATGGATGCTATGAGTCAATGCAGCTCATTCTCTATAACAGCGATTCTCAACCTGTGGCCCGTGGGCCAGATGCGGCCCACAACACCATTTCATGTGGCTCCCCACTGCCTCCACCACACCAGGAACTGCCATGTGGTGGAGGAAGGGCAAAATGGCCGTCCGGCCCCTAAAGCTGTTTAAGGGAGTGTAATCCGGCCCCAAGCTTTAAAAGGTTGAGACTCCTCTTCTATAGACTGAAAGACAGAACTTTACAAGGTTGTAGGCTGCAGGGCTTCAATACAGAAAATGACCAGATGGTCCATTCTGTTTTGCCAGTTCAGGATTGGACTGCCTTGCTTATGATTTCAACTTAGTCATATATTGTTTGTGACAAAGTTGCCTGTTTCCGTTCTTTTCTCCTGTTCTTCCCACACAATCTAAGAAAACACCTTTGATGGTAAGACCTTTTGGGTTATAGAATGAGAAATGTAAAGTTCTGATGAGAAAGTTAAATCTTGTAGGGATATCCTATGAAATAGTTTACTTTGCGCTGCCTATTTTTAAATTACTTGGCAGCCGTCTCCCATTCATTCAATGTTTTATTCATTGACTGAAGATATTCCTGACATATTTCTTCTGTATTGTGCTATAGTTCAGGTTAGGGGAAATTTACTCATATAGTGCATTCTAAACTGATAACTACATCAGTGTTTAAACTCCCAAGGGGTCTAATTGTTCTATTTGAAAGAGAGTTATTTACATCTGACAAAAGCCAGAGCTAGCCAGGGATCCCATGATAATTAAAAACTAGCATCCCTACTTAAGGAGACAGGGGAATGTTGTTTGATGCCCTCTGGTGAAGATACATGCTATTTTCCAGTTGAAATCAATGGAATCTGTTACAAGCCCCTCGGCAAGGTTTTTTTGACTCACTTCAAAGAAGTCTTTCTCTGTATTATTGGAAACATCAATGCTACTTTTCTCTTTACTGCAGAACAGGAAGAGACAAACCCTATTCTGAAATTTGTTTAGACGTTTGCCTTTTATTATCCAGTACACTTTTATAGACTCCATTACGCTTTTACTGAATTATATTATTATTATTTTGGTCACTCCAATTTGAATGCTGAAACATTTCTAAGGATAGCTTTATGGCTGGAATCAGAGGTTGGAAGTAACTAATTAGAAGTAAACTTTCAATGTTAGCACTAATCCACTAACAATTCTCCCTCTCAACAAAGCATTCTTCATTGCAGCTTTAGATCACACGTCATCCATCTTTCTTTCTTTCTTTCTTTCTTTCTTTCTTTCTTTCTTTCTTTCTTTCTTTCTTTCTTTCTTTCTTTCTTTATTTATTTATTTATTTATTTATTTATTTATTTATTTCTGATGCACCACCAGCATCTGATAACATACAAAGCTAAAAATTAACATATCTAAAACCAAAAGGAATTAACAGGGCTAGATGACATCCGCCCAACATCAGGCCACATCAACAGCATTTCCTCTTGCCAACATAAGGTCTGCTTCAGTGCACATTGAGAGGCATTGTGTGCATTGTACCATATGGGAGATAGTTTGTTCTTCTCCACACTCATGCAGGCTACCATCTAGAGGGAAACCTCACTTTCTCAGATTAGCAAGAAAATATGTGAAAATTGGAAGTGGCAAGTGTGAATGAGGCTTTTGAAGGTCCAGAAATTGACATGTGGGGCCCTCAGGCCTTCGATGATCATCCACTCCAGGTATAGACTGTCAGTTCATGAAGGACCTTTTGACACAATTTGTGGAAATAATACTGCATGGGAGGATAAAATTGTGGAACTCATATATCTCAAATGCTTTAGAAGTCCAGCCTGTCTTAATCAAATTCTGGCCATATTCTGTCTCCCAGGTTTAGTTTCTTTATGCATAAAGAAACTAAGATGGATTGACAGAGCTCTGTTCTTGAGTGATATCTTCTAGTTCTCAAGCAGAGTAAGTAGCCAGCAAATTATGATAAGCTTGTGAAAAGATGTGACTGTAATCTTCCCGTTAATATGTTGAGACTGGTGGCAAAGTAGCAGCCATCTTAGACAGTGGATGTGGCTGTTAGTTTATCTTATGGGTATAGAAGACACTCACAGGCAATTACAGATAGCAGGAGATTCTCACAGAAATAAAAGTGTGTGTGTTTGTTTTAGATAGTGGTATCAAATCTTAAACTAGGAATGAGGAGCCAGAGACCATCCAGATATTTTTGGATTCTAACACTGTAAACTCCTGTCAGCATACCAAAGTGGGCATACCCCAGGCAATGGCAGCCTTGTGCTGGAACTACAGAATGAATTCATCAAAAGTTGGTTTCATTTTAGCTGTTTAACATCTGACCTACAAACAGAAGAAGAAGAGGAGGAGGAGGAGGCAGTGGTGGCATAGCCAAAGGTTGGGTATGATGTGAGTTGTGTTTCAGCAATATCTGGGGCATCATTTGTCCATTCCTGAACAAACTACACTAATAGTTGTGTTTGTGCTGCCAGAGTGAATGAGACATTCTGTTCCTAGGAAGAAGGACTGCACTGGCAGGTGGGCAGCCAGTCATTGGAATCATGGAACTAAGGTTTGCAGTTCTCAATCTATTGGGTCCCACAATGAGTTTAGTCTTCTTCCATAAAACAGCAATTCAAATACAGAAAGAGCATTATCATAAAATATATTTGAGAAATATATATTTACATCTGACAAATGTCAGAGCCAGACATTCAGGAATCCCAAAAGAATGGAAAAACCAGCATTCCTCCTTAAAGGGACAACAGAAAATTGTCTCATTTCCTCCAGTGAACACAATATCTCTCATTCTTCTCTTCTACAGATGAAATATTCCATAGTCCCACAACCTGTAGGGCTTGGTTTCCACACCTTCTGTCTCTGAACACATTCCCATTTTCCAATAACTTTCTTAAACTGTTGTATCTTAGGCAATGTTGAAGGATGGCAGGAAGTTCCATCCCATAATATTTGTAGAGCTACAAATTTTCTGTTGCTTTCGATACCCTGTTGTCACACACCATTTTTGCCATTATGTTTCACAGTATTTTTTAGGTAAATGTGTGCTTAAGGTTTTGATGAGCTTGGTAAAAATTTCTACCATCAAAGCCACTGGTTTCTTTTTCAAAGGTAGAACAAAGGAGAGGAAGAAATCATGCTACTGCTATGTTTCTAGACGGTTGAGATTGATCAACTTTAGCACAATAAGATACACTCAAGGATATCTTGGGTCTGGCATGAGACTGAGATTTAACAGGATATTTCCCCCATTGTGTACCACCCCTCCCCATTTCTTCAAAATACAATTTGTTTGTACACAACACTAGTGTCTTTTCATTTGGTGAAGCTAAGCATCTCTAGAGAGCAAGCAGAACAGAAGCTGAGATACAGAATAAGACACCCAAGAACACGTCATTGACTACTTAATGAGACAATGTGACAATTATCACAGAGGTGACATGGATCATATTTTTCAGTCCTGCACATTTTATAGAGATGCTCAGAATTTGCACATGTAAATTTTGTTTAAGTAATAAAAAAAAGTCAGGGTATGTGTGTTATTAGATGGCAAAGAGAAAACTTTTCCATTTATCACACAAGGAAAATTCATGATTTATATCCCTGCCTGCCATCCTTTTGAGGAGAGATTCATTCTAGAGAGATTCCTGGAGAGATTCATCCCAAGATTGCCAAATGTTATCTCTCCTTTGAACTTCCTAGTTATGCCCAAACATGTGCTTCTTCATTGGACTGTAGGAGAACCTGGGAGGCACTCATTCTCTACTCCTTCCCTGCCAAAGATGACCCTGAAACTAGCAGGCCACATTTTCCTTGTTAGAAATAAAAGTACATTACCATAATTACATTACTGCTGTTTCATTATACTTCTTCTCATTGTCTGAGTGCTATACAAGATCTTATTTCCAAGTCTTATCCAGTTAAACCTACTTAAGAAACTCTAATTTATGCAAATCCCTCTGGTATGCAGCATTTTATCAAAATCCCCTACTTAGAAATGAAAATGCATACCATGTATGTAAAATAATCCCCTCCCCTAAATATGTTGATAGTTTTAAGCATGCATGTCCTGGAGAAATGTGTCTAAAAACTGAAATTATACTCATTCAACCCATTTTTATATTAGCAAAGACCATTGTTGGAAAACTTTGATTTTTAAA
Source organism: Furcifer pardalis (assembly GCA_030440675.1). NCBI lineage: Eukaryota > Metazoa > Chordata > Lepidosauria > Squamata > Chamaeleonidae > Furcifer > Furcifer pardalis. The sequence continues at coordinate 102,480,886 of CP126891.1, forward strand.
GGTTTTTGCTCTTTCCGCATGAAAAGAGCAGCTTTGCACTATCAAATCAACATCTTCTTGACATATAAATTACATTGTTTTTGGTTTGTCCTTTGAGAGCAGGTGCTGAATCCTCCTTTGTAGATTCCAGGCAGCAAACAAATGTGTTTCTGTACTGAAGCAATAAACAAAGAAAAGGTAAGCAGAAAGATATAAACCTGTTTAGAACAGTCTGTAAACCACTAAGATATAAACAGGCCATCATGGTTTCACGTATACATTTGGACCATGTAAGCTTGTGAGACTGGTCTGACAAGATGGCCATTATTTTCTTATTATACCCTTCACTGCCCTAGCATCTTTCATTTGTTTATGACTGCAAGCACTATAAGCAACAATTGACTTGTCATTGGCAAGTGATCCTGGAGACTGAAATCCACAACATTTGCACCTGGTCCAAGCTGGAGAAGGCTGATCTATTGACCAAAATCATGTTGTGTAGCTACATACATAGATGACAAATATCCTTTGGAGGCGAATCACCTCAAGCTAAAACACCACTGTAGAAGTTTTTGCTGACTAAAGTTACTCAACTCGGGACATGACAGAGCATATCTACAGTAATTTATTAAACTTGAGGCAATTTGCTTCCAAAAGTGACACTATTAGTGTTGTACTGCATATCTAGTCAAGAAAAATCTGACAATTATATACTTTTAATTATATAATATTTTAACAGGCTATTAATGAGAAAAGCTGGGTTTTTTTTAAAAAGGCTTTAATACCTAACACCTATAAGAGCTATAATACTTCATAGCTAAAGAATGGAAAAATCTCTGTAGAATTCGTTCATTTCTTTGTTCAATTTATATACTGCCCCATTTATGCAAACTCTCCTCTTGGCAGCTTACACAGGGTTAAAACAATACAACAAAGCAACAGACAGTGATTATATCTATAATTTACTAATAACCCTTTAAAATCTAAAATTAATTAAAACATAAGAATCATAAATTTATTGACAACATTCAGGAAGTTCAATTAAAAAATGCAGCTTCAAAACAATTTGGTCTTTACCATTTTTCTAAATGGCAAGGACAAAGGGATCCTAGAATATCTCTGTTAGCATTTTATTCCAGAGACTGGAGGGCACAATCAAAAAGGTAAAACTCCTCATATTTACCTCTTTGATCTCCCTCAGTGTAGAATTGTTTCACAGCATGGAATGAGAGGAGTGGATGGGCAGACGGCTGACTTCTGGGGAGGATATAAAAAAAGTGACATTTTGAGAAAATTCAAAATTGTACATGTGAAGCATATTATTTTCTTGCTATGTGTACTTTTTAACATTTTATGGCTCATTTCCTCATCAAACTCAGATAGGTAGAAGGATTTAGACGTGTCAGTCACTCTGATAAAACAATTGCATATCCTGCTCTGGGAAGCTCATTCAAATAACCATTTATTATAATGTCAAAGTCTACTATTCAAAGTGGATGTAGCATGCCTGCCGTCCCCCCTCTTTGTCTCTTTTTCTTTTTCATTAGGGCGATAACAATAACAATAGAAATAGAACTCTTTTGGCGATTCACGGGGTATTTAGCATTTTGTCCCCAATATGCCGGGTACTCATTTTACCCACCTCGGAAGGATGGAAGCCTGAGTCAGGATTAAACTCAAACATTCTGGACTGCAGTACAGCAGTATAACCACTGCGCCATCACGGCTCCTTCAGTGCGCCACCAAGGTTTCATTTTTCATCATGTTGTTCAGCTTTTAGCAGAGCTGCCGGCAAACAACTTTAGAAATTTGACAGATATGTATTTAGCTTATCAATTATTTCCCACCCAAAGAAATGCCACAATGCAGTTTGAGAGCATCAAGCTTCCCAAAACTCTCCTGGCTTCTGGCCGGTGAGTTGAGGCAAGAGTGGCATCTGCTGATCATCCAGTTTCTCTCTTTCCTGTGACTTCTGGGGTGTCATGCAAATAACTTTTGGAGCATACCATCACATTATATCACCTTTCATAGCAAAAGCCTTCCCATGTCCCTACAAATCAGTACCCCATGGACCATCAAAAATGTATACTGTTAAGAATGTGACAACACAATATAGAGCTATCCTTGGGTCAAAATAGTTCTCTCTAATGATACTGATATTTGGTTCTACTAGGGCATCTACTCAAAGCTGGGACTATTTTTTTTATAATGTAATGCCAAATCCTGAAACTATTTGCTGCACAGTAGCAAGAAATAATGAGAAAGAATGGGTGATAGCTGTGCAGCACTTTCTGCAAAGCACCTCTGTCCCTGTTGGGAAATATCGACAAATTATAGAAATATACACAGTTCAATATGAGGCTGCTGTTTGATCTTTTTCTAACAGTCATACACAGTTTGGTTCTAGAAAAAGCTCAACATGAAAAATCATGCTATGTTCTAATAAGCAGTGATAGTGGTAGGAATACAGGTCTTTTCTCCATCAAATAGTTGGCAAATCTAATCCACCATCTTCCAAGCAACATTTTATTACCAAACAATCTGATGCCTATTTAATGCAGCTGCCCCATGTTTCTTCTTGTGTACCATCTGTTTTCTCTGTCTCTTCACCCCACACATGCTTAGGGCTACTGCACCTCAAAGTGACAAATGAACAGCCTACAATCAAGCTAATTTCACTGACAAGAGCCAAATAACCAGATGGGAGTCCACAGAAATATAAGGATCTCTGGTATAGATGAAGTTGTTTGCCGGGGGGGAGGGGGGGAATCACCATAACAACAGCAAGTTCCATTCCAATTAGTTCCACTGTGGCCAAAATAATTATGGTACCTTTTTGTCTATTGCACAACACAATGAACAGCCACCAGATGCCATCTTATTGTTCCATTCAGAAAGTTCTAAGGAGATGATAGGATATACCAGTATATATATCGGCTAGGTTGTTTGGGTGGTAAAATCAGACTGTCGCCTATAGTAACGTGTAAAACTGGAACAATCATTTTTGTTCTGTTTTATTTTGTCTTTTTTTTTCTTTCTGTATGTGTGTAACACATTTTGTAGTATATTTTAAGACCATGCTAAAGAATGGTGTCAAATGTCTGTCCATTTGTTTTTTATAATGGAAACTTGGCTTCTAATTCAAGTAGGCTTTATACAACGTTTTATACAACGTAAAATAATGTAACTATTGCTCGTATAAAGCTCAACATTATTATTTAAAAGCCCATGCTAGATTCTTGATAGTGGAAAGTGTATAATTGGACCAAAAGCTGCCTTACTCATGGCTTCTGTGAAACTTGTCAAGGTCACTTCCTTATCTCCACAGCTCCCAACATCTGATTATCACAAGGTTCTCACTACTACTAGCAAACGAAGGTTGTTATTTTTAGTATAATCCTAGAATCCCCTGCATAATATAGTCACACTGAAAGGGTTGTTTGCGAAGAAGTGCCCTGTGTCTCACATTACTGTTGCTGTGGTAGCAGAAAAAAGTATTGGTTGGATTTTTAATTTCATGTAACGAGAGCCCTGTTTTTTGTTCATTGTTTCATGCAGGCAGGTCAAAATGGCCCTCGAAGCTGACTGAGAGAGCATGACCTGACCCCAGCTTGAAAAGGTTTGCAACCCCTGTTTTAGAGGTTCTCTTTTGGCAATCAATGAAAGAATATTAAATACATGAAAGAGAGATAAGATTCATTTTTTTCACTCAAACCCTACTTTCCATGGTTTCAGGCATTTGAGGTATGTTTTGGAACCCATCCCTTGTGGACACAGCAAACATACTGTATAGATATCACAACATCAGCCCAGAACATTATTCCATGACTCTCAGTGTATACAGTATTTAGTACAGACAAATGGTGATTGTTCATGTGATGGAAAGTGAAATGTAGAAAGTATCTGTGGTTACTGATATGGTACCCAAGCATCTGCTGTATAAGATTCTCCAATAATATAACAATAACTTAATTTTCCATTGCCGCATAGAAACATTTTGATCCATATTCCAGTTAACTGCTATTTCCATGTGGGCTGCCTGTCAGGGGAAAAAAGAGAGTAGATCTTTATTCAACAATGCCCCCAAAGATTGTCAAATTACTCCCCCAAAGATTGTCAAAAATTCTAGTATTAGAGATATCTCAGGTTTCTTTATGGATTACAGTATTTTAAAAATCTCATTGGAACCATTCCAGAATGAATGGATCAGATCACCATTCCTCCAGCACATCTTAACATTTTTAAGGTAACTGGAAGTTCCTATTTTAGTTGCTTTTGAGAAATTTGAAAATAAAAAGTTACTTTTTAAAATGAAAAATGAAGAGATAGTTACGTTGACCAATACACAAATTCCAAGATGCTGGTTCATTTCAATATTAGCACCACATCATCTGAGAGTGCCTTATTTGAATACTTGTTCTTTCTTTCTCCAATGAGAGAACTGGACAATGAAGAAGAAGAAAGAAACACCTCTGCATTCTGTATTGCCTGAAGGTCACCAAACCTAACCATCCAACAGTGGGTTTGGAATTAGGACAAAAGATTGCCAAAAGATGAAACTTTAACAAGGGCTTTAAAATATGGTCCATTTTGGCTTCCGAACCCTCCCTGACCACTCTATTTCAGGGCTTCTCCATCCCCCCCTAATAACGGCATGCCTGGCAGAAAGGTAACAACCCCAAAAGATTGCACACAGTTTTGAACCCTTTTTGTAAAACAGATTTTGGGACTTTCAAGCTGCTGCTGCTGCTGCTGCTTCCATGCCTAGGCCAGACGTGAAACTGCCAAAATGAAGGCACCTTTTGGAGAGTTCATTCTGCAGTTCCTTTCTCTTGAACTAGTGCAGTGATGGCTAACCTTGAAACCTCAGTTGTTCTTGAACTTCAGTTCCCAGAAGCCCTGATCAGCAGGAGTGCTGACTTAGGCTTTTGGTAATTGAAGTCCAAGAACACCTGGAGTGCCAAGGTTCGCCATCATGGACCTAGTGTGAGAAATATTAGCCAGCAACACAAGGTGGCTGTTACTAGGGTTCTCCCGATTGTGGTTCAAACATACCACAATCTTCAAGGAGGCTCTTTCTGTGTACCCCAAGGGCATCACAAAATGGTGAATAAGTACTTTCTTGGCCCTCAGAACCATGGTTAGCTTTAAAAACCCAACTGGTTTTTAAAAAGTAGTTGCTGAACATTGACTGTAAGTAATGGTGATTTGTTGCTCTCTCATGGCACTTTTGATCAAACATGGAAGCACAGCACACATATACAATGTACATGTAAACTGTATGTGTTCATGTGGTATGTGAATGAAGCAAATGGCCATGGAAAAACTATGTTTGAGAAAGGGTTATAATTCCATATATTTAAAAACCTGCTGGCCTTGCTGAGTGGGAGATTTTGGCACTACAGTATATTCTAAAACACTAAATTTTCCAGTTGTAGCTCTTGGCTTGACCAACAAGGAAGTAGTAAAGTAAATTAAGAAAGACAAAAAAAACCCATACAACTCAATATGTGAGATGATAGACTACCCTGATGGTGTAACGAAACATGAAAACTACAGATTGATGCAGTTGATCATTCAAGAAAAATAAATGTCAGAAGAAGTGCAGGAAAAGTGAATAGTATGTAGGCTGAAAAGACCTGGCTATTGTCCTGCGGCTGAGTTATGTTGGCATAAATGCAACCCCATAAGCTGCAGTGGCAAATTGCTACGAGTTTACAAATTACAACTGGTATCTTTCCTAGTTCTCCACCTGATATGCCTGGCAAATGATGAGTGATGCATGTGGTAACTTGTTAAGTGGCAACAATTCACAGCTGAAATTTACACCATTGCATTTACACCTGCATAGCTAACCAATAGGATTCTGGCCATGATCACTATTTATGGACAATATGATGTCCATGTTCCAGTAAGAGATTGGAGGCAGAGTCAATAGATATATAGTAAAGGTAAAGATCACCCTTGCTCAAAAGCCAGTTGTATCCAACTCTTGGGTTCAGTGCTCATCTCTGTTTATAGCCAAAAAGCCAGTGCTGTCTGAGTCTGCAGACGTTTCGTGAACATGTGGCAGACATGCCTCAACATCAGAGTGCATGGAACACAGTTTACCTTCCCACTGAAGTGGTCCCTAATTATCTACTTGCAATTTTTTGCTTTCGAACTGCTAGGTTGGCAGGAGCTGAGACAGAGATGGGAGCTCACTCCATCATGCAGTACCTGCGAATCGAACTCCAACCTTCCAGTCAGCAGGTTCAGTATCTTAACCACTTGAACCATTGCAGTCACAGATATATAGGTACTGTATGTCTATATGTATGGCAGCACTGAGGGTGGCTATCCCCATTAGGCTTGTCCTTAGAATACAGACCTTGGGCTCAAGAAGGTTCCTATGCCTGCAGGAGGAAAACCACACAGCAAGTCAATGAGGAAAAAACAGAAATGAAGGCTGGGGCAAACATCTACTTACAATACATGATACATGTTCTCCCACAAAGTGTCACAGCTTGGGTTGACAGATGCAGATACATTATCAACCATCTTCATGTGCATGAAAGCCTCAACTTTCTACTGTCTTGCTGTATATGTGTGAATTTATCCACCATATATATACCCCACCTTTCTTGCAGCAATCTCAGGGCAAACACACAAGGCTCTCTTCCTCCTTGCTTTATCCTCAGAGGGGAGAATTACAGTACTGTACTGTATATGTAATTGCAATGGTCATTTTTTTCTTTTATATTGGAAGCCACCCAGAGTGGGAATTTCGTCCCAGATGAACAGTATAAAAATGTATTAAATGAACAAGTAAATCCTGTGAATCAGGTCAACTGTGTAATATTATGATGCCGCATTGTTCTAGCAGAGAATGCAGCAATCATTTGACACATGCCAGTCGTCAGTGCTGTACTTGGCACATGCATGCAGTAAACAGATTCTCAGGACTTGCATTGCCAAAGCTTGGTGTATTGGAGGCTACTCTGGAAGCTTGGCAAAGGAAGAGACACTTGCTGCAAAACCCACCATTTACAAGGAATCCTGAAAAAGCTTTTGTGCGAAAAGCATTTCTGTTAGGCAAGGAATAGTTTATTGTCATCAGATATTATGTTGCTGTAAATAAGATCCCCAGTGAGTGAAACTGCTATAAAGCTTGTTCTGAACTGTTTGCTTTTGTTTGTCCAGAATTCTGCGTGCTGCTTCCTGCCGTGACTGCTGCCATGGAGAGGACACAAAGAACAGACAAGTATTTCTGAATGTCTTGCATAACATTTCAAGCAAGTAGACATACAGAACCAAAATGTCAGTGGAGAACAGGCTCGCATTTTCAAGTGTAGGGAGATATGCAAGAGAGAACGTAAAAGACAAGATGAGCTGGTATTCCATTATTCCCACATATTTCAGAAGCTGATGTCGATGGGGTTTTAAAATCAAATTGTTGCAACGTGGCTGCATAACAAATGCTTTTCCAGTCTGCATTCACAGAAGTGTAGTCTCCAGATCCATGAAGCAGTAGCCCCCCTCTATTTGACACCAGTGCTAGGCCTTGCCATGAGTACTGCACCTAGTTCTGAACATCACAAAGATGCCCATAAACTGGAACAAGTTCAAAGGTGGGCAACAAGGATGATCAGGTAACTGGAAACCTATGAAGAAAGACCAAAAGAACTAGTCATATTTAGCCTTGAGAAAGGAAGACTAAGGGGAGATAAGATAGCACTTTTCAAATACTTGAAAGAAAGTGATAAGGAGGAGGGGCAGGATCGGCTCTCAATCATCCGGGAGTGTGAGACATGTAATAATCAGCTCAAATTGCAGGAAACCAGATTTTGGTAGAATATCAGGAAAAAGCTTCCAAACTGTTAGAGCAGCATGACAATGGAACCAATCAGCTGAGGAAGTGGTGAGTCCTCCTTTTCAAGAGAAAATTGGCAACTCTGTCTCAAATATACTATGATTTGGATTCCTGCATTGAACAGAAAGTTGGACTCTGTTGCCTTATCAGCCCCTTCCAATTCCCTTTATCCTGGTTTGAAACAGGGTTGTTTGACATGGAGAATTAACGGCGCCATCTGGTGGCAATGGAGCTTGCCGAGAATCTGATCTTTTCCTGCATGTTCTGAGGAGCTTAGACAATGGCATGGACAGTCAAAGCCCTTGGGGGTGGAAGTGAACAATTCAGTAATGTATGCCTTTTCAGATGTAATGTGTTGTTTTTCAAAAGAAACAAATAGACTTGTAGCACTTTAAAGATGAACACATTTATAGCTTAATTTTTGATACAGTCTAAAGTCCATCAGTACATTAACTGCAATTACATGGTTATCTGTCCTCCAGGTGAAAGTTGGGTTTCCCTTTCCTTTTCAAATAAATACAAAACAATAGCTTCAAAAATGTATAGGCTTCAAAAATGAAACATCTGTAGATTTGGCTCTTTCCAGCGTTGGGCAAGTCAAGGAGAAGCTCGTAGATGCGTCACAGCATTCTTCTTCTTTTCTTTTTAACAGGGTCACCTGAGAGATCATGGCCATTTCTGTAAAAAGCAACAAAGCAGCAACTGTATATTTCTATATGCTACTTCGCTTTAAAATATTGTATATATCATATACAATATGAGAGCCTTGTCAGGGCGCAGGGACTTGAGCATTCTAACTAGGCAGTGTTGCCCATCTCTTGTCAATGATGTTAGGCTTGGGATAAAACTCCCCAAAGCATCCTCCACCAGATCCCTTGCGCCAGGTGAAAGCGGAAGGCACACATCATGGTCTGCCTAGCCAGCAGGTGACATGATATCCAAATGGCTAAAAAAAAACCGCATGGAGGTGGACTTGATCTCAAACGTCCATTTGCATGTGCAGAATGTTGTCGCTGAGATGTCTACCAATGCACGGACTCCTCGCTGAGACTCCAAGGTAGGTATATATTATATTGGGCTATGATGGCAATGTACAGGTACTGTAATAATATTTTCTAATCCAGATCATGAAAAAAATCACCTTGGGAAGGAGAACCTAAAATTTGAGATTTGTGCATGGAGAGAAGTGGAGGATACATACAAGCCTCTTTTAAAACATGTTCCAAAAATGTCATTGGCTGCTGCAATAAGAGTAAGAGAAGGCTTTAACCTGTTTTTAATTCTGTCAGCCATCTACCTTCTTGTTTCCTAATGATGCCAACACATCAAATAGAACATCCACTAGCACTCAGATGGCCAGGCGGTATCATTTCTTCTCTGACCATGCTAAACCTTACATTTGAAATAATTTTTAATTTCTGCCACTATCAAACAAGCATTACAACATATTTGGCCAGCATCCTTCTGCAGAGCTACACTAGTAGAACAAAAATTATGTCATCAGCAACACCAGATTGTCACTAATTAAAGGCAAGGAAAGAGAATGGGAGCTGTGGGGAATTGCTTCCAGTACACTGGTCTTAGTACTGGCTTTGCATGCTGCATAAAGGACTCTCACAGGGATAGTTTTCCTTTAGCCAGAGTGAAACAGCTACTTTAGGCAGCAAATTTGGGGTGTCATGAAAGGGCAGATAGTTCTTGAATTTGCTAATTTATTGCCAGGAATGATGAGATGTGTATGTGGGATTTCCTGCTTTTCCTGAGCCAAAATAACTTGGCCATGTTTGGATGCTATGCACCTTGACTTGAACAGATGTATATGTGACTGCCATTTCTGCTGCACCTTAGGCAGCAAAACATCTTTGGCTGGCTCTGGATCAAACAGTAGTAGTGTTCACACAATTCCTGGTTTCTTATGTATTTGCTCCTTTTAAAAAGAGGTGACTGAAAACTATTTGTGCCAGTGGTTCTCCGTAATCAATACAGCCCCAGCTGAAAAGAAGCAAAGGAGCAGGCAGAGAGGCTGGAAATGAAAGTTTGAAGAAGTGGTGTGCAGTGATTTAGATGGAAGATGCCTTCTTCATGTTCCCCAGCTTGATACCCAACATAGATACCACCAGTGGGGATTTTGCACCAGATTCTCATATGTGCACTAGTCCTTACAACTTCTGTGACTGAGTACACTTTCTTGGGTGGGACTGCAGTGGTTAAGATGCTGACCTCGTTAACTGAAAAGTCAGAGTTCAATTCCCGGTCACTGCATGACGAAGTGAGCTCCCATCTCTCTCCCAGCTTCTGCCAACCTAGCAGTTCAAATGCAAGAAATTGCAAGTACCGTAGATAAATAGGGGCCACTTTGGTGGGAAGGTAAACAGCGTTCCATGCACTCCAGTGTTGAGACATGCTTGGAAATGTCTGCAGATGCAGATAGCAATGGCTCTTTGGCTATAAACAGAGATGAGCACTGAACCCTAGAGCAAGGGTGACCTTTACACTTTCTTGATCTTCAGAGTTATAGCAATAATGTGTTATGTAACCAAATATGCATCCCTCCAGTTCACAATATCTTCCCTTTATGCACCTATTAAACAATCCATTCATGGATGAAATGTTTTCTTACACCTTTTCTCCATTTGTATTGACAAAGTTAAAATGGAAGAGTTATGTTTTTGAAATAAATATTCTGGATTTATACCTTTAAATATCCCTTGATTATTTTGACTTTGGAGATAGATATTGTTTATCTCATTGATTTCCCTGCCCTGTTTGGAAGAAGGGTAAAATCTGGCAGCATCCTGTTGTGAAGCCTTCCTTTGCTTTCATTTTCATTCTTAAACCTTTAAGCTGGTATATTCTAACAATTAGCATTCAAGGACTATACATTCTTCACAGAGTAGCTTTTCATTGGTAGTAATGGAAGCTCAAACTATATAAAACTATATTCCCTCCAACTGACTTGGTTTCCAGTGACAGAATTCCCACAGAGAGATGTGTTTCAACCATCAGACTTGAAAATTAAATCTGGATTTACCTTTCAATGGCCAATCGTAAAATAAAACACAGTAGGAGAGCCAAATCACATGCTGCAATAGACATCTTAGGTGGTACTAGTTGCCAAGTTTAGCAGGTCTTCTACAACTGATACTATAATTCATATCACAGATAATTTTTCTCTGTGATGCAGAAAGATGTTAGAACATTATGTAGCCCTCTAGAGCAGGGATTCCCTTTTTGAGCTGGGGCCCAGGTCACGCTCTCTCAGTTAGCATTGAGGGCCAGATGGTCATATTTGCCCTGCCTGCACAATGGGGGTGCTCATTTGGTCCCAACAGCTTCAAAGGGGTGGCCGTTTTGTTTCTAGAATGCCCTTGGAGGAGTGGGGGACCCACATGAAATGGCGCCATGGACCTGGATCTGGGAACCCCTCCTCTAGAGAGTAGCTTGTCTCACAATACAGAGAGTAGCTTGTCGCACAATCAGAAAGCTTCCTTTCTTTCCAGAAGGAAAGTGGGGTCTGGTTTGATTGCCTTTTGGTAACACTACTGATACCAAAAATTTTGAATAAAACATCATAATTAATCACAGCGTTTATTAAATTACCACATGTCACAACACACACACACACAGACTCCATGAGATAGGGTGAAGGAGGAGAGAAATCAACAGAAACAGTGTTTTGTGTAGAACTCGGGGGCCATGGAAATCATTATTGGAAAGGAAGGGGGGGACAAGCAGAAAAGCTAAGAAAAAGTCTTGCGCAAACATAAACTGCCAGCGCAGGGCTGCAAGGGACAAGCGGACGTCCCATCTCTCATGTACGTAACAGAAAGGTTGTAAAAGGCTAATTAAAAATTAAATGTTGGTTTCTCCCATCAAGGGTCCCTGGTTTGATTACCTAGCCGAAGAGACAAAAGAACTAAATTCTTTCTTTATTTTTGTACTTAAGAAACAGACAGGCAGTTACACTAATCCTTCCTGACCAGCAAAGCAGCTTTGCCTCAACTTGAATGGAATCTTCGGCTGCAAAACGATGATTGGCTGACGATCCTACTAGCCTACCTTTCATTGGAGAAGACGCACTGGCCGGTCCCGCCTTCCAGCAGCTTCTGTTTCATTCACAAAAGAACAAAAGCTCTTGTAATTGCCTGCCTATGCCTGTTGACACAATGTAAACTCTCTGTAACCGGTTTATCAGCAATAGCTGTAATCTGCTGTTCCTTTACATTCAAACCCCTTACCTCATACCCTGCTTTGTATTTTATGTTTACATGTAATTAAAATGTGTTAATTGCCCTTCCTCCTTCCCAGTTTCAGTCCCCTCCCCCTGGCACGTAGAGTTAGTTTAGGAAAATAGATATAAGCCCTTTAGAGTGGGAGGCGGGCGTCTTTGGTTCACCAAATTTTGTGAACTGAGATCACGAGAGGGTTTTTCTTCAAAACGGTTGAGGGAAGGTAGCTATTTAGATTGTAGGCCTGGCCAGACTATAACCGTGAATAGCTTTCCTTTGCTTTTGCTCCCAATAAATCACTTTTGTTTTGATCGATTTACCTGTCTCGTTGTAAGTTCTTGGGATCTTCTACACCTCAACCAGAGGACGTGCCTGGGCCCCCAAAATTTTGGGTAACACTACCATGATTTGCCACTGTTCTTTTCTCTTTTTTTATGGTAATGGTAGCAGCAACAGCAGCAAATGAAGGAGGGCACGAACCTTCAAAATGGCTGAAGAGAATGGTGTCCATCACAGAATTAGTAGATATGATTTTCATATATTTAATGCTTTCTTTTTATATATCTCAATTTAGTTTCTTCAAAACAGAGCACTGAAGGTTCACACATATCGAAAATCAGGTGAATTAAAGACCAAAGTGACTTATTTGTATGAGAATAACAACAAAAGGAAACTACAGTACTTATATTTTAAAAGATAAATGGCATCAGTAAGAAAACATTGCCTAGTTTCTACTTCTTATACATGCAGATAATTTTACACTTGTTATCATCAGTATGTTATACAGTAAAACCCCTACTTACGTAAAAAGTCTGTTCTCTAGGCTTATATGTAAATCAGTTTTTTACTTAACTCAAAGCAAACCCATAGGAAATTGTGTTATGTACATCGGGACATTTATGCAAATCGGGACATGGTTTTAGTGTAGTTGCTTCTATCTAATTTGGATTAGATATTTTATATTTCCTTCTCTAAAATTGTCCAGAGGCCACTTTGACAGCCTTCTTAGATGATCAAACTATACAAGCTAAAAAACAAAGAAAAACACCGTGAGGTATTATCCAAGGATACTCTGTGTAACCAAGGATACACTCTGACCTTGCTGAGAGCCTTTCATTAGAAAGAGAGGGATGTATTAGACCAAGTCTAAAAGGCTGTCTGCCAGCTGGCAAGAAATTGCATTTGTAAGAGTTAATCCATCTGGATTAATATAGAATTTTAATAGCTGCTTCGTTGGCAGTAGGTCAGGATTTGATTTTTCTGATTTGAGAGAAGTGCTGGTATACAGTTTAGAGATTCACACCCTTTTTTCAGGAGTGATACTCTATCCATGAAGCTATTTTACCAATCCATACACATTTATGGAGCTGTTTGGGTATAAATTTAAAATTATGGACCTATACAAACTGCAGATAAAATTCAAAACAAATTTAAAGATTAAAACAATTATACTATTTAGACTATTTTTTTTACCAGAAGCAGGCTACTTCAGTAGTATCATTGCTGCTATAAATTTAATCCTGAAGGTGCTCAAGGTTGACTCAGCCTTCCATCCTTCTGAAATCAGTAAAATGAATACTCAGCATGTTTGGAATAAAATGCTAATTACCTTGTGAACTGCCCATAGAGTGCAATAAGTACTATGGGACAGTATAAAGGTAAAGGTTGCCCTTGCTCAAAAGCCAGTTGTATCTGATTCTAGGGTTCAGTGTTCATCTCTGTTTATAGCCAAAGTGCCAGTGCTGTCTGCGTCTGCAGATGTTTCCGTGGACATGTGGCAGGCATGACTAGACTCCGGAGTGCACAGAATGCTGTTTACCTTCCCACTGAAGTGGTACCTAATTATCTTCTTGCAGTTTCTTGTTTTCAAACTGCTAGGTTGGCAGGAGCTGGGACAGAGACGGAAGCTCACTCCGTCATGTAGTACCCAGGTCTCAAACTGCTGATCTGCCAAACTTCCAGTCATCAAGTTCTGCATCTTAACCACTAAGTCACTGCAGTCCCTAGGGTGAGATATATATATCAAAGAATAATCAACTGAAATGGGGTTACTTGATATAGGACAGGGGCGCCCAAACTTTTTGGGCCCTGGGCCGATCATGTGGTTCAGGGAGCCAGTCACTAAGGCCCGGGGGCCGGGTGCGGCCCCTGACGCCAATTCATCCGGCTTGCGAAACCCTCGTCACTCCTGGAAGTGCCCGTATGGGCGCATTTTACTTCCACTTCCAGGAGTGACGAGGGCTTCGTGGGCCGGATGAATTGGCATCAGGGGCCGCACCTGGCCCCCAGGCCTTAGTTTGGGCACCACTGATATAGGACAAATGTTTTGTGAATGTGGAGAAATTCAATCAATACATCATTTCTGTACATGCAATTTATGCCCTTTCATATATACAAAAGATCTAATAGCAATTCCACTTATATATATATGTCTCCACATTCACAAAACATTTGTCCTATATCAAGTAACCCCATTTCAGTTGATTATTCTTTGATATTCCTACTTCACTTCAAAGTATTTTAAGTTACTTCCAGATGATCAGCCAGAAATATCTCCTACTGGGAGACACTCTTCGACAATCATCCATTCAGCAAGGTATAATGTTTTTGCTCTCTGGAGGTTTAGCCTCACCTCTTTTGGTTTAATATTTAGAGCTTGATTGGTGTGCAGAAAGCTTTTCCATAATTTTAACTGTCATGTAGGGTGTTGGCATCTATGAAGGGGATGAGCTGATGTTGCATTACCTTGTTTCATTTATTATTTGCTAGCACCTCTTGAAGTATTTCTAGAGAAACCAATGTCAGCCAAAAACAGATTTTCTTCCAGTGAGGCTAAGTTTGAGGCAGCCAGTAATGATCCTGCATAGTTCATTAAGAGCTTCATCCACCTGTTTGGAAAGTAGTCATTTATACCATATTCTACTATGGAATAACATGGGGACAAAACTGTTCTTATTGTTTGTGGGTGTGCACCCCAGTCTGAACCAACCAGTTTCCTAAGTATGCTATTTCTGGCAGAAACTTTCTGTTTGGTGTTTAGAAGCAGTTGGTATACTATTTGTGAAGTTATATTTGCATACAGGGTCCTTTTGATTGGACAAGTGTTCAGTCTTTTCCATCATCTCCAGGCTTTTTGGCTATTTCTTGCCATGTCAAGTTCTGTTATAGTGTCTATCCAGTAAATTCTTTCTGTTTATGCCAGAGTTGAGATCAGACTTCTCCTTGTTTTTATTGTATGTTCTATGAAAATATCTTCTTCAATGTGTGAGATGTAATCTAAGCAATGGGCATGTGTTTCCAGAGTGAGACCTATAGTTGGTCCAGGTCCCTCTTGGAATGGAGGCATGAGAATATTCCAAAACAGAATGTTACAAATTGATCATAGTTCTCTGGTTGAGGGGAAATCTGAAACACAGCTGCAGACCATTGTTGCAAACTCTCCCACCCCCACCCCCAGTTTTTCAGTCCTTCCCTTGCAAAAGAATGAGTTGTTACAGGTAACTGCATTTTGCTACTATAAAAATTCAGTATTTTGTCTCACTTTTGTTTGATGGAAAAAAAGTCTGCTCTCTATCATTACCCCCCCTCAAAAAAAGGTGCTACCGGTTCTCCTGGACACTGGGGAAAATTACTACCTGTTCTGGAGAATTGGTGAGAACCTGTTACTTCCCATCACTGCATGAAGTGACCCACACACTATGATCTAGAATCCATCTCCTGCAGCACATATGAAATGAGTCTTCCAGGATTTAACACCAAGACTGCAATGGACTGTCACAGTCTTGAGGATATGGACAAGGTCCGCCTTTACGACCAGTCCATCTGGCACGGCCTCCTTGATTGTTGGGAATCAGAGTTCCTCCTCCGCTCATGTTGCCATTGGGCCCAATATGATGGTTTCCAGTGGCATTTCCTCCACTGAGGGGGACCATTACCCCACCCAAATGTGCTCATCCACCCATAGAGTCAGGTTATTTACCACTGACCAACACTCGGTGTTGAATCACTGGCTGTATAGTCTGCTCCATTATATAGCGAGATGTCCAGACAAACTAAAACCAATAAAAATAATAGAATAAAAAAGACAAAACCCACAGTGTTCTCTCTCTTTTTGATCACTAAAGGTTGACAGGTAAGCAGTATGAGACCAGAGTGCTGTATGACAGAGTGAGTGCCCATCATCTGGTGGGAAAAGTGACAGCATTCCATGCACTTTGGTGTCTAGTCATGCCTGGCACATGACCATGGAAACATTTGCAGACACTGACAGTGCTGGCTCTTTGCCCACAAACAGAGGTGAGTACCACCCCACCACCCCGAGTCTCACATGACTGGATTTTGAGCAAGGGAGACCGTTAAACCACCAGCAGAATCTTGCAGCAGAACAGCTGGTCTCACAGCATAGCTTTTAGCAGAACAACCTGATCTTCCAATACACGGGACGTGGATAGTGTGCTATTGGTGGCAGATTATGCTACTGGTAAAGTCAGGCTAAAAATAATCAGTGGAAACCTCTCATCTGAGGCTCAGTACTGAGCCTTCTTCCAGTGCCATAATGGGATGAGCTAAAACTGAACTGAATACAACAGCTGATAATCAGATCTTGAAGAGTTATTTTGAAAAAGTAATTAGCCATGATTTTAAGGTTCCAAATTATACAAGTTGGGCACCATTGCAGTTACTGTTGCTTAAAAGCCACTCTGTTCTACAAAACTAAATGCCAGAGGTTGCTGGTATGTGGTAAAAATACATATTCCACCCATCATTCACAATACACCACAAAACAACATCACAAGGTGCTGCACAAGTCAGCATATGAAACATGCAATGTCCCTCCTCTACCACTTAGCAACATTAAACTCCTGCATCTAGAAAAGGAATTAAAACGTCATAGTAAAGTCACAAAATGTATTTGGTTGCCCCTTCTTAATTAGCATCATTATGCAATATACATTTCTGTTATTGGCAGTAGAAAGTACTGTACTGTCAAGTAATGAGTTATTTTTACTTAATTGCCTCCAAGCTCTGCTGATAATTCTTGCTTTACAATCTGAAGCTTAAATCTGAATAGATAACTATGGCCAGCTTTTCTTCATTTGTTAACCTGAGCATGCAAGATTTTTTACTGTCAAAATGGTTTCTTTGTCCTCCCCCCCCCCCCGAAAGCTCCCACTGGAAGAGCCAGAATGTTTCTTTTTAGGCAAGGTATCATTTCCATGCCTCGCTTTGCAAACACATCTCACATCAGAGGGAAATTCATGTTCCCTTGGCACTCTGCCAAGGCAGGGGTGGAATCAACAAGTGAGTGCAGTGTTGAAGAGACCACAACAATGCCATGTGTTGTTGTCAGGCAGATCGACAGTGCCAGCAATGGGCACTTCATTGTGCCAAGCTGGCAAAGCAAAAATTATGAAATGGACATTAGTTTAGAAGTGCCTCTGTTGAGTGTAACAGATGCCTCAGCATAGGATACAGAGAGAGAGAGAGAGAACACAGACTATCACTTGAGGCTGATGGGGAAAAATGCAGCTCTAGCTATGATTTTAAAACAAACAGGCTGGAACCATGCACCAAACCTGACAAGCTATAAAAAACGGAGGACTGTTGAAATTTATTGGCCAGAATTCTATTGGTCTTCATGTAAGGTTTATATCATCACATCTGTCAGTTATCCCACTGGATAAGATAACCTTTCTGTTGCACTAAGAAGAAAAACTGCAGGTTCTTGATTATTACAATGTCTTTTAAACACAAATTTCCTTTGGTATGTCATGTCAACTTCTTCATTTAAAATATAGAAGAAAAGAAGATTTTAAGCGGTTGTCTCCTAGCATATGAGGAGCCACAGGGAGTAGACGTTTACAAGAAAATAACAGTTTGAGAGACAATTAGGAAGTCACACATTAGTAACAAGAACATTTTAAGTTAAAACACAATTTTGTTTCCAGCAGTAGGAGATCAAATTATGAAGTTGTTGCCTACAAAAATGGTAAAACATTAATCTACTTGGTTTCATCGGGATGTTTTTTCTCGATGGATGCAAGGCGTTTGAATAAGAGTAGCCAGCATCCTGTCCAATAATTACATTAACAGAGATGCAGCTGGGGAAGTGCTGCAGTGATCTGGCCAGACTCTGATTTTGACTGCTATGTCATGTGTTTGGTAAGGGAGCCAAGTCAGATCACCATGGCAGTTTCTGTACCTGAAGTTTCACATTTGAGAATACTGAACAGGTGGATGGTGTGTGCTGTTATCAGGCAATGTGGCTGCAGTAAAGGCCAGTGCTATTTTAGACTAGGGGCTGCAGTGGCTCTGTGGTTAAGAAGCTCGCCTTGTTAGCTGGAAGGCCAGCAAGTCAGCAGTTTGAGACCCAGGTACTGCATGACGGATTGAGTGCATGTCTCTGTCCCAGCTCCTGCCAACCTAGCAGTTCGAAAGCAAGAAATTGCTTTCAGAAATTGCAAGTCGATACATAGGGACCACTTTGGTGGGAAAATATCTTGGGGACATGAAAGTAGCCCCATTCGGGTGTCCCCTGAACAGAGTTTCTCCAGAAAGAATCCTTTCAACCCAGAATAATTTTTGACACGAAATTATTATTATTATTTTAGACTGCATTAACAGAGGCATACTGCCCAAACCCCATGAGGTTCTAGTCCTCCTCCATTTGTCACTGATTGTAGGAGGCCTTCTCATGAGTATTGTGCACAGTTCTGAACACTGCACTTTAAGAAAAATGCCAGGTTCAGAGGAGCAAGCAAGGGTGATTAGAAATCAAGCCATATAGCAACAGCAATCAGCAATTGCACTTATTTATCACCCCATAGCGCTTCATGTACTCTTTGTGTGGTCACAAGGTAATTAGCATTATGTCCCCAACATGCTAGGTACTCATCCTACTGACCTCGGAAGGATGGAAGGCTGATTCAACCTTGATCCTCATCAGGATTGAACTCAGAGAGTGAACACAGTTAAGGCTGCAGTACAGCAGTTTAACTAGTGTGCCACAAGGAAAGACTGAAAGAAAAGGAGACAGAGTGCTCCAGTGCTGGAGACATTCAAGAGAAAATTGGACAACTCTGATAGATATACTTCGATTTGGATTTGGATTCCTGCCCTGAACAGGATTTGGATTCCTGCCTCATAGGCCCTTTCCAGTTCAGTGATTCTATGATTTTATGATGCAGCAAATACTAGCATATGGGGTTTTAAAGAAGAAGAATTCACTGGTCATCTGCCCTTAGTACCTTCTACTTGTTCCACCATTAAAGTCTTGCCTAAAGCTGAAATGTAATACCTGTCTTCCAATCCCACTCAAGCATTCACTGACGGGTATAAATATAGCATGCAAGGAAAAAGAGTTTGACATCCTTCTGTCATAGTTCTCCACTATGGAGACTGGCCTTATGAAATAGACAGAGCCCTCTACACTTGTAGCCTTCTCCACATGATCAAGAAAACTTCCCATGTGATCGAGAACCCTGTTTGTGCAGAATTCATGTTCACACAGGAAGTCCTCATGTATGCCATGAAATCATAGAATAACTCAGTTGGAAAATGTCTTCCTCCACAATGGGTCAGCGTCAAACTTCAAGCGAAGGAGGATGGGCCAATATGCTCCCACTTACCCTTTCCTTGCTTTTTTCCTTACTTTTTCAGAGAAGATTCCAAGTTAGCTTATACAGAAGTATTACTATATGACTTGTGGGTATTGGAGTTGCACTGTGTGGTAGATGTTGAAGCCAACAAATTATATTCACAATCAATAAAAGTACATGGGGGGGGGGCTTTTTTAGTCTAGATTTCTTGTCCTCAGTACATGACTTGTTTAACCCATACAGATCAATGTCTGTGCTTGCATGACAACTGTAAACTTCAAGTACAAACATCAGATTCATCAAGACAGATATTTTGCCACCCAATTGTAAGGATGCAAGGGACAACACACACAAGTCATTTCTATTTCCTTCATTTTTGCCCCAGTGTGGGCACATCTTCTTCTTCTGCCATATCTGAATCTGAATATTAGCGATCCTCATGGTGATTAGCCATGAAGACTGTCCTGAGAATATAATGCAGTGGCCCTTCATCTGCTTTCCACATCACAGCATGACACCCATACCACTGATCCAGTTCCACAAGTCACTTTCTGGTCCTGAGCTCTTTTGGCACGCAAAGTCCTCCTCAGCCCCAGGCCAATATTGAGGAAGCTGCTGCCCTTCATCAAGATGGATTCAAGTGACATTTAATCCCCTTGGGGACCATCACCCTTCCCTGTGGACTTCAGCATCCAAGGCCATTAGTCATCAGAGTTGTCAGGCTAGTTAACTGTCACCTGACACTCGGTGTTGAGTTACTGGCAGTATGGTCTACTCTATTACCATAGCAGGATAACTTGGCCAGACTGGCAGGTTTAACACTGCTTGGAAAACTTCCTTTTTTTCAACTATAACTCCCAGAGTCCTCCAGCCAGCAGGGTCCCTAGGCTGTGAAGGGAAGATGAAAACAATGAGGTATCTATAGCTACAAAAGCTGTGAAGCATCTGTGTTTCCCTTCCTAAGAAGGTGTGTCCTTTTCATCTCTTCTTTCTCTTCTGGCAGCCCCTGACCTTGAGCTTTCCAGGCCTGGGGTTTTGTTTTGACTCTCCTCCCATCTTCCTTTGTTGCTCAGTGTTAGTCACCATTTCCCTTTCCTCCAGTGCACAGCTATTCACATGGTTTTTACTCTGGAACCGCTTTCAGAAGAGGCGATTGATTCAGGGAGAATCTGTACATTGTGCTTCAAAGTGGAAAGCCCGAGAAGGCAAATGCTTCCTGCTTCCTAAAACTAGGAACAAATTCCTAACACAAATATGTATTCTGAAAGAAAAAATACTTACTATTACACCTACAGTGTATTAAGTAAGATGGTGAGAGGTCAGCTTTTCTTTAGATGTATAATTATATTTCAAGCTTATTCCCTGTTTGAACATTTTTTAAAACCGGTAAATTGCTCCTGTGGCTGTAGCTTCATATTGAAAAATGAAGACACCTAATATCCTTCATTGTCAGGCTTGTCATTCTCAGTACTAGCATGTGCTCTATGATGGGGGCAGCAGGGGGGAGCAGACTGCAGCACCATAAATTCTTCACTGCAGCATATTAAGATGGTGCTTGACTTAATTGACTATTCAGCAAAAGGACTTAAAAAAAATACTCCTGCATCAAGCTGCAGAAGGTTATTTCAACTTTCCTAGGCTGCCAATTTGCTTGCAAAGTTCAAAATACCTGTACAGTATTTCTAAACACACTGAACTCAGTAAATTACTATTTAAGCAGTGTAATACCTGCAGTGTGGGAGGTGCTTGAAACTTTTTGAAACATTAACATAACCAGCTTCCTGATGACCATTTGCACATCTGTACATAAAATGCAATGATTCAGAGCAGCAGACTACTAATGCTCTAATTAATGACGCCATTATAAGTTTTGCAGTCTCCCTTTCCTGAAAGCCAGTCATCTGCAGAAGCTTCTGTGGTCATGTGACAGGCATCATGTGACTAGATGCCAGAGCACATGGAATGCTGTTACCTTTCCAGCCAAAGCAGTACCTATTTATCTACTTCAAATTTCTTACTTTCAAACTGCTAGGTTGGCAGGAGATGGGCCAGATGATGGAAGCACATTCTGTTGCACAGCACTCAGGTCTCAAACTGCTAGCCTGCCAACCTTCTAATCATCAAGCTCAGCATCTTAACCACCAAACCACTGCAATCTCATTTGCACATGCATAAATCATAAAGAAGATTCTAGTCAGAGCAATCCTATACATATCTCATCAAAAGTAAGCTAAGTTGAAGGGGATGTGCTCTCAGATCACCGTGCAGAGATTTGCACGGGTTGTGCAATCATTATATTGTTTACACCAGGGACTTCCAGGTATTGTTGGAATATAGTTCTTGTCAGCCCTAGCCAAGATAATCAAAGTTGAGGATTGTTGGGCCCTGCAATTGAACAGCATCTGAGGGATTATCAATTGCCACTCCCTGGGTTATACTAGCCCTACTTCAGCCAATTGAGGAAAGTTTCAGGGGATGCAGTTCTGAGTGATTGGGCAGTTGTTTAGAGGAAGAGGCACTTTTTCAAATGGTCCTAAAGCATTTAGAATAAAGCCAGTAATGCTTAGAACCAGTTTTTAAAATTATTATTATTATTATTATTATTATTATTATTATTATTATTATTATTATTATTATTATTATTATTATTATTATTATTATTATTATTATTATTATTATTATTATTATTATTATTATTATTATTATATTTTTGTTGTCTAGTTGCTTTCACAGAACATTTAAACAGTTCTTTCTTTCCATGGTTGTATCTTAGCATTGCATAATTAGATCATTTTGTAACAAGAACAGGCTACTTCAATGGTCTTATCTCAGCCATTTTTAGATCTTCTTTTATATACATGATGGGGCATAATTGCTAGCATCTCTCAAAGTCAGGTTGAGGGTAATGCCAGCCGAATAACAGATTTTTTTTCCCAGTGAAGGTAAGTTTCAGGTAGCCAGTAATAATTGAGCATGATTCATTAAGAGCTACATCCACATGTTTAGCATATGCTGATTTATACCATATTCTGCATGGAGTAGCACAAGGTCAAATCTGTTGTTATTATTTGTGGGTGTGCACCCCAGTCTGAACCAACTAGTTTCCTAAGTATGTTTTTTTTCCTGGCAGAAACTTTATGTTTAGACAATGTTTATTGTAAGTCAGGGATTCATTCAGACTGATACCCAGATACTTTAGGACAAGACAATGTTCTAAAATCTTACCTTCTTGATAACTTAGAGCTCCCTCTCTGTTTCCATGCTTTCTAAGCTGAATGCACAGAGTTATGTTTTTTAAAAGTTTGGTTTCAGCTGATTGTTTTTATAATATAAGGAAATATATTTTAATATAGAGGTTAGCTGATGTTTGATAGACTCAAATGTTTGCCCCTGGACTTTCAAGGCAAAATCACATCAGCACAGATGAGATTCCTTATACAGTATATAGGAATATCAGTTGATCATTTGTGTAATTGTTAAAAGGGAATGGTACCCAAAAAGGACTGTGGTGGCCTAGACGCTGAGGATTGGAAGGTCAGCAGGTCAGTGGTTCAAGACCCGAGTGCTGCATGATGAAATGAGTTCCTGTTTCTGTCCCAGCTCCTGCCAACCTAGCAGTCTGAAAGCAAGAAAATGCAAGTAGATAAAAAGGTACCACTTTGGTGGGAAGGTAAACAGGATTCTGTGCACTCTAGTGTCTAGTCATGTCTGCCACATGACCACAGAAACATCTGCAGACATAGGCAAAGCTGGCTCTTTGGCTATAAACAGAGATGAGTACTGAACCCTAGAGTTGGATACAACTGACTTTTGAGCAAGGGCAACCTTTATCTTTACCTAATGGTACCAAGGCACCATCCTATTCCTTTGTGCCTCCCTTGACATTCAACGACAAACACAGTATTCAGTTTTGAAGCAGAACTGGTATGGAGGTGGAGCTTTCTAATCAGTAGTTGATGGCAAACAGTGTCATATGCTGCAGTAAGTTCAACAAATGCTGCACAAGTTATTTTTTGTGTTTCTATATGCTGGATTAAATCTAAGATTTGAGCTGTACAACTTGTGCCAAGCTTAAGCCTGCCTGTTCTGGAATTAGAAGGTTTAAGCAGTACATCTTTGAAACCAAAAGGTTTCTAGCAACACACAAACAGCTTTACATAAACAATTACAAATCTGCCTTGAATTCCACACATGCTTTTCTCTCACAAAATAATAGCTGTGAGGACAAAATTTGGCTCAAAGGCCCTGATTATTAAAGCAATAGAAAGTGTTCTTATGATCTTGAGGGGAAGAATAGATTCCAATAAAGATTATTCTGTACCTTAATTTAATTTTTTTTTACTCTCTTGGTGACAAGATTAACGCGTGACTATGGACTGAATCCAGAGGGAGCAAAAGAAGATGACTTCTTTAAATGGTTTCTCTTTGATCTTAAAAACAGAGGAACAGCTGCTTCCTTTGGGTTTCTAAGTAGTGTACCTCCCCCCTCTTTATAAAATGTTGTGGGTAAAAGAAGCCCACTTTCTACATTTTTGTGGTAAAGATGCCATTTTTATAGCAACTGTATCTGATAGCTTGAGCCACAGCAGTTTCCCTGCGGCTTAATTACTGAAGAGAGAGAGAAACCACTTGCTCCTCCTGCGGCAAAACATCTCAAAATATGGAATTGCACCAGCATCGCAGTGACAACATATTAAAGACAGAGATAGATAGGCCAGCTCAAATGGTTAGCGTGAATGAGCATGCCAGGGATTATAATGAATAAGGACTCTTTTACATCTTCTATGGTGCGTTACACATGACTCGAGGCTCTCTGTGAAGTGCAGCACATGCTCCATAAAGAAGAAAGATCATGCCTGTGATATTTAGAGAAGAAGGGGGAGGTTGGGAAGTGCTATTAATTATAACAAAAGCAGAAATAGGAAGAAAAATAGTCTGGACCTTACTAACCACAAGCATTATATGCTGCAATAAATCTGACTGTTTGAGCATTTTAGAAGCACAATTCTCTGGGCTCAGCACTGGTTAATAGCTGCTGCTCAAACATCTTTTTGGAGCTGAAATTCTACCCTAGCCTCCCCTTCAAGGCGGTACTTTCCAGATGTGCTACACTCTCACTAACCATTCTAGCTGGGGATGATGGGAGTTGCAATCTGACATGGCTAGAGGGCACTAGCACAAGTTGTTCTGGCTGGTGTTGGGTGCATCCTTCTGCACAAATATGTGTCCTACAGATGAACCTATCATAGCTCTTTTTTACCTTGTCTTCAGAGGTGCATCTTCAGTGTACTACTGGCCATGTTAATAATGGGCCACTGCAAGCTTTCAGCATCTCCACTTTGGTCCATGAGAAAACAGTCATTTAAGCATGCACACACCCCAATTTCAGATGTATCCATAAACAAAACAGGGCAGATGTTGAAACAATTCCAAACTCACCTAGCATTTAGAATTCATAACCCACTGAGGTCATATTATGCGCATTTGAGGGAGTGACTCACAGACAAAGTAGGAATATCAAATTTTGGGGAGATGTCTCCTGCTCTGGTCATGAGCTGCTATGGGCTTCTGTCAGATTTTTCACAGTCAGCAGAAAAAAAACAGAAAGCAAGAAAGTGTGATTAACAAAAATCAGTAGCACTAATGCACCTTCCAGGTAGGTATGACATATTTAAAATGTAGATGGAGAAAGAACAGTGTATCAGTACACAGGGGATCCAAGCAATAGCATCAAAATTAAGTTTGCTACAATTTGAATCTAAATGGTGCCACCTGAACATGTAGCAAGTGAGGAAGTTGCTACATAAGAACTCCTGGATTATTATTTTTTACTTGCACGGAAAATAAGACACAATCAGAAGTTAATGCAGGTGGTTGCAATTTTGAATACCCTTGAATCTGTCCAACTCAGCACAAATACCTTGGACCCTTGCCTAATGTGCTTGATAAGATCTAGGAGGGGTGGATTAACTGGGTGAGTCCAACAAATAGTAAACACCCTATTATAGCAGGGAATTGTACCTTCTGCTTTGAAAGAGGCAATAATGTATTGTCTCCTGAGCAGGCCCTCTCTAGACCCAAAGATATGTGACAATTACCACACCATTGAAAATATCTCCTTTTTGGAGAAGGTGCTTCAGCATGTTTGGGCCTGGGCAGATTCCGATATTCTTCAAGGAAAGTGATTATCTACAGTCCAGACTATTTCAGTCTGGCTTCAGGCCATGATTTTCTGTGGAATTGGCCTTAGTTACCCAGACTGACTTCATTTGTAAATGGACTTCTTTGGACGGTGGACACTCAATGACTGCAATGTCAACGGCCCAAATGCCTGTGTCAAACAACTGTCATGAACAAAACACTACTGATCTTGAACAGAATGGCTTTTTTCAAATTGCATTTGAAATGCCTTGTCCAACCTGGTGTTCTCCAGATGTGTGTCATTACAATTCCCATCACTTTCATCCCAAATGGCAGTCTTGGCTGAGGGTGAAAACTATAATTCTAGCTAGACAGGAGGTACCAGTCTGGAATACAGTATCTGCAACAAGGTGGTACAGTATTTGCTTTAAAATGTTCTACTACCTCATTTACCAGGGGGTGGTTGGTTGGTAGGTAACACAAACACCAGGACCCAGGACAAATAGTTAATAGGCCAATCAGTAATCGTAACGAAGTCCAGAGTCCAAGTCTAAAATTAAGACCAGGATAGACAGAGATACAGGATGTTCTTCTTTCATGCCCCAATCAAACTCAGGACTGCCAAAATGAAGCCACTTTCTTCACTTTGTCATTGCCTAAATCCAAGTCTTCATCAGTGCATGTCTCTGGCAGCAATTGGCAGACCAGTAAATGAGCCGGATTCTGTGCCTCTCCACATTCACACAGTGTGTTGCTTTCTGCCTGCAGCCCCCACGTATGCATGTTAGTATTGCATTTAGGGACACCAACCATCAGCCTATTCAGGGCCCTCCAAGTGATGTAGGGGAAGTTGAGCTCCTCAGCTATATCCTCCTTTAATGTTGTTCCTTGTCCAGTGAGCTCCTTCCTCCATCTTCTAATTTGGTTTTGCTCTTGTATACTCTCAAGAATGTTTGTTCTTGTCATAAAGCTCTTTCTAGATCTGAGCCAGCGGACTTGAGGCTCATATCCATTCAGATGGTGTCAAGGGTCATTCTCTTGCTTAATTCTCTCAGCATCTGCTGCTACTTCTCTCCTGGTCTTAAGTGGAATGATACCAACAAGAGGGTATATTTTCTCAACTGGTGTAGGTTTGAGGCATCCTGTCACTATACATATGTCTTCATTAACAGCAATGTTAACTTGTTTTACATGTGTGGATGCGCTCCATACTGGAGCACCATTCCTTAAATCCTGACAATTGGTGGCTAACCATATAATTACTAGGATCTTATTGGTGTTTACATAAGGTTTGCATAACTTGTCATGGCTAATTGATGAGGTGCCAGCAGACATCTTGGTTGTGTAATTAGGTGACTACCACCTCATCAATCTGCCGCAAGTAGCTGTGGTGAGTTATGCAAACTGTTAAGTGAACACCAGTAGAATTACAGTCCATATAATAATAATAATTGGCAACATCCATTAGACTTGTGTTCTTCTACTGCTAGTAGACGACCTCACAGCCATCCAGAAATTGAAGAGAGGAACAAGAGACCTTTGCCCATACCCCTTTCTCAAATGAATAATCTCTGATGCTGTCTCAAAATTCCCACAATACTCTGGAAATCTAGAGACATATGACAGAGATGGCAGAACTGTGCAAAATTACACCTCCATTCTGCCAGCAGAAGCAGAGGTACACCAGCTTGGTACAGTACTTATAACTCAATTAAAATAATAAATAAAAATAAATACTAAATAAATACTAAAAAACATGAACTACTATAAACAAAAATTCGTATAGTCAAAGCAATGGTATTCCCTGTGGCAATGTATGGTGTGAGAGCTGGACCATTAGGAAAGATGAGCGCAGAAGAATAGATGCCTTTGAGATGTGGTGTTGGAGAAGAGTTTTGAGAGTTCCCTGGACAGTGAGGAGAACAAATAGGTCAATCTTAGAAGAAATCAACCCTGACTGCTCCTTAGAAGGACAAATAGTAAAGATGAAGCTAAAGTACTTTGGACATCAAATGAGAAGAGAAGATTCACTTGAGAAAGCCTTGATGCTGGGAAAGATCGAGGGCAAAAGAAAAAGGGGGCGGCCAAAGATGAGATGGCTAGATGGTATTGTAGACACAATGTGCACAAAGCTGAGCGAGTTGAGAAGGATGGTGGACGACAGAAGTGCCTGGCGGATAGTAGTCCATGGGGTTGCAAAGGGTTGGAATCGACTGTGCGACTGAACAACAAAACTATAAACATAACGCTGGTCCTGGGGAAGCCTTTTGGGACAACAGGACCAGTAATGGCGATTTTCAAACATTTATGCCTCATCCCACCCACCCACCCATCCATAAAACCTTCCCCAGGAACAAAGGGATTCTAAGACAGCCTAGGAGCCTCAGGGCAGAGGGTTAGGAAACCTTGACTTAAAGTCAAGTGAAGGGTGTGTGCATTGTGCCCCCTGAAGCCAAGGTTGTTTATATCATGTAATACGATTTAATATTAGGTAATCCCAAACCACCCTCTTTCTGCGATTTATACCATAGGCTTTTAGGTATTCTTGCTCTTTTCCCTCCATTACAATAATCATTCAATAGATTTTGAAAAACTCCTAGTTCTTTTTCAGATTGTTTAATTGGAAGGACTTCAAATAAAAAGTTAATCTTGGGTAATAAACTCATTTTACAAATTGCTATTCTACCAAACCAGGAGGTCTTCAATACCCTATATCGAACAATTTTCTTCTTAATTTCCTCTTTCACTTTATCATAGTTTAGTTTCTTCAATTCCTCTACATTGTCAGCTATGTTAACTCCTAAATACTTTATACTTTTCCTAATTTGAATTTTAAATTTTTCCTTAATTCTCCCTATCTCTTCCTTATTTAATTTACTAAAGATTGCTTCTGATTTCCCCCAATTTATTCTCAGGCCTGTTATCTCTTCAAATTTTTGCAAATGATCTTGTATCTTTTCCATATTTTTTATAGGATCTTTCATTATAATTAAAGTATCATCTGCATACAAACTTATTTTTGTTCCATTTATCCCTTCTATGTTCGTATCACTCCTTATAGCTCTAGCCAATAATTCCATAGCCATTATAAACAAAATGGGGGAAAGAGGACATCCTTGTCTCATTCCTGCTTTAATTTCAATATCTTCTGTAAATGAGTCATTTACTCTTACCTTGGCATAACTACTTTTATAAAGTTGATTGACTACATTTTTAAATTTTTCCCCAAATTCTACTTTTTTAATTATTTCCCTAATAGTGACCCATTGTAAAGAGTCAAAAGCTTTAAAAATGTCTAAAGATAATAATCCTATTTTACCTTCTTTTCTCTTGTTTATTTGTAACAAATTTAACACCCTTCTTATTAAATCAGACATATATCTTTCCTTTAAAAAACCTGCCTGATCTGTATGTATATATTCCCCCAGAAAACTATTTAACCTATTAGCCATAATTGCTGTGAAAATCTTTGCATCTTGATTAATTAAAGAAATTGGACGATATGAGTCAACCAGTTCTAAATTTTTTCCTGGTTTTGGTATTAATACTATGATAGATCTAAGCCATGAATTTGGAGATTCTCCCCCCTCCAAAATATAATTATATAGCCTGGTTAATTTAGGAATAATAATTTGTTTAAATTCTTTATAAAATTCAGCTGGTAATCCATCTTCTCCTGGAGTTTTCCCTATTTTCAATTTATTTATAACATCTAATATCTCTTTCTCTGTAATTTGTTCTTCCATTTTAACCCTATGTTCTGCTTTTATACTCTCCCCCTTGTGTTCTTGTAGATATTTTTCTAACTTGCTTAAATTTATTTTCTTATCTGTGTACAAATTTTGATAAAAATTTTTAACTATGTTAAGTTTCTCTACTATTTTATTACACCTTTTCATATCCTCCCTTATTAAAGTTCCAATCTCCCCTTTTTCCTTCTTCTCTTTCACTGCTTTTGCTAACATTTTTGAACTTTTATCACTATACTCAAAATATTCCCTTTTCAGATAAATTAAATCTCTTTTAATTTTTTCAATATCCCTTCCTGCTATCTCCTTCTGTAATAGTTGTATCCTTTCTAAGGTCTTCTTCTCCTTTGTTTTGGCATGTTTAATTTGCAATAATTTAATCTCTTTTTCCAACTCCAGTTGTCTATCTTTATATTGTTTATTTTTTAAACTCTTAAATTTAATACACTCACCCCTGAATACTCCTTTCATTGCATCCCAAATTACATTAAAATTTGTTTCATTGTTATCGTTAATTTTCCAAATTTCTTCCCAATTTTTCATTATCTGATCTTTTATCCCCTTGTCATTAAATAATTTCGGATCATACCTCCAAGTTCTTATATTACTTTTATTTATTTTAAATTGTAATTCCACCATTACTTTGGCATGATCCGATTCCTTAAAAATTCCTACTTCTACATCATTTAAATCCTTCAATATATTTTGTGTTACAAATACATAGTCAATCCTAGAATATGAATTATACACCTGGGAATAATATGTATAAATTTGTTCTTCCCCTTTCAATTCTCGCCAGGAATCTTTCAGTCCAAACTTTTTTATCCACTCATCCAACAATTTAGCTTTCCATCCTTTTCTATAATTAGTTATATTAGTGCAATCAATATTTGACCTTGTTAGGTTAAAATCTCCAGCAACTATCATTCTATCACAGTTTTCTTTTATCAAAATATGACTCAATTTAGTCAAGAATTGGTCTTGATTCTCATTTGGTGCATAAACATTGACCAACAATATTTCTTCTTCTTCTATACTTCCAGCTATAATCAAATATCTGCCTTCTGGGTCCCCTATCATTTTTGTTTTCGTAAATCCCAATCTTTTCGATATCATAATCGCCACCCCCCTTGCCTTGGAAGAACCAAAGGCCTTTTCATAGTACTGAGTCCAACCAAGATACAAATTATTTTTATCCGCCGCTTTTTGATGCGTTTCCTGTAAAAAAATGATATCCGCTCTATCTTTTCTTAGGGCCATTTCCAATCGTTTACGTTTAGTAGGACACCCCGCCCCTTTCACATTCCATGACAATATCTTAATATTTTTCATGTTTTAACGTTATTTAACCTTTTAAGAAATAGCTGGCAGACTTCAAAGGACGTGTTACCCACTACCCACAATTTAACATATATTACACAAAAATACATATAAAAAACAAAAAATTGATAACCCCCTTCTTTTTTCAAAAAAAAAAAAGCACCTCTACTAATAAGAGAAGGGGGGGAGGGGAGTCATGTGGTTACAAAACTTGATCATTCTTCAGTAGTACTTCAGCTGCAGATGTTACACTATCTTAATCGCCTCCAGTTGCTCCTTGAGCCTCTTCAGTTGTGGATTCTGATTTTTTTGCTGTGTTTGCTCCTGCCAGTGATAATGCTTCTTTGAGCTCCTTCCACTCTTGTGTTCCGTTTTCCAGAATCTTTGCTTCTACTAACACATCCAACACGTATGAATCTTCCTTTATATAAAAGGTTTTCCCCAGGTGCACAAACCTCATCTGTTTTGAAAATTTCCAATTATATAAAATTCCTTTATCTCTCAATTTTTTTGTAACAGGCTTAATTTGATTTCTCCAAATTCTTTCCTCAAATGCTATATCGTTGAAAATTTCAATATCCACTCCTTCCATTTTGAGAATATCCGGACCAGCATTTTTAATATAAGACATCAATCTTAATTTTGCACTCAAATCTGCAAATTTTAAAAACACATTTCTAGAACCTGTTTTATATTTCTTTGGACCCAGTCTATACACACTCTCAATGTCCTCAGGTGCAAAATCCCTCCCCATTTTCAATTCATTCAGCCATGTCAACAGTCTTAATTTCAAATTGTCCGGTTTATTCTCAGGGATTTTTCTAATTATCACATTTTTCCTTCTTATCTGATCTTCCAGATATGCCATTCTTTTTTCATGGTCAATCAGTTTATTTGCTTTTTCTTTCTCTCTTTCTCTCACCTCCACAACTTCTTGTTTTAGTTCCACCACCTCCTTTTTTACTGTATCCATTGATTCTTTCATTTCCCCCATCTGCTTCTGTAATTTATTCATTATTTCAGATGTGCCTTTTAACAAGTTTGTTGACGAGTCTTTTATTTCTTTTTGAAGGATCTCGATAAGTTCTTGTTGCTCCTTAACTCGTTGAGTTTCTGCAGCCTGTAGTCTATCAAACAATTGTTGTTTAAATTTGTCATAATTTTTCTCAACATTTTCTTCATGTTGTTTCATCCATGTTGACAAGACTTCACTTAAATCAGATTGAGGTTTGTCTTTTTCACTTATTTTCTTTTTTATGGCCCCCTGTTCAGCCTTTGACTCCATTTCTTGCTCTTGATGTGATTTTTGATTTCGTTGTATTGATTTGTCTCTGTGTTGTTGAAACTGGTCTCGTCGTTGTTGATGATGATAAGCCTTCTCCCTTAATCTTTGCAATTCCTCCGCCTCATCAATTTCTTCCTTCAATGATTTCACCCTTCCTTGCTCTCTTCTTGTCAAACGTCCAATTCTTACCCAAGCAGGGTTATCTTGTCTATCTTCCAAAGATTTATCCCTTCTTTTACTCATCCAGATAACATTCACCAGAGCAGAAAACAATTATTAAAGTTCCATGAATATCCAGCAACAGGAGTCCAAAAATCACTTAGCCGAAGGGGAAGACCAAACAAAGACAACAACAGCAATCCTCAATTTCACTTTGTTGTTCCAGTAAGCCGTATCCACAAGAGGGGGAAAAAAACAATTCTTCTGCCAGCAATTATTCAAAGCAATACAAAGTCTAAACAGTTTAATTGGTTGCTATCGAAGTTTTGTAGTTAGTAAGTGAAGGGGTGAGGACTTTTTGCTTCTCAAGCCAACAATCTTAAGGAAAAAAAGTATATCCAAACTTTCCCTTGACTTAAAATTGGCTTGGAATTGTCTTCACCCCACCCCCACTTCATTAAAATGCTTACAATTCAGCCAGCCAGCTTGAGTCCATTATCTCCGGTGAAACAATCACAGCAATCTTTTAGTTAAAAACAACTTTTAAATATTCAAGGCAATACAGAATCTAAACAGTTTAATTGGCTGCTATCGAAGTTTTATGGTTGGTAAGTAAAGGGGTGAGGACTTTTTTTAAAAGTTAATTGCCAGGCAGCAGCCGGGAAGAAATAAAATAAATATCTTATCTTCCGTCTCGGCATTCGCATTCCCACACACTCAAGGCAACAATTTTAAGGAAAAAAGTATGTCCAAACTTTCCCTTGACTTAAAATTGGCTTGAAATTGTCTTCACCCCACCCCCACTTCGTTAAAATGCTTACAGTTCAGCCGGCCAGCTCGAGTCACTTATCTCCGTTATCTCCGGTGAAGCAGCCACAACAAACTTTTGGTTGAAAACAGCTTTTAAAAAGTTCCCCTTGACTCTATAATCCTTATGATCCTTTTATTACATTCTTAAAGAGACTGTAACTACTTTTATTCCACAAAATGTGGCTCCGTTTTTGCAGCTGAAGAAAAAACAAACTCTCAGGTCTCCATCTTGGCTCCTCCCTACACTCACCCTTTTCAAAGTGGACTTTGATTATATACATTTATAATCCTGCCATAATAACGAGATTCAGATTGTTTGTGTTTCAAAGGCCACCGCAGGAAAAAATCCATTGTGGAAAACATTACTATACCATTATCATTTTAGAACAGGAGAAGTCCTTGAAAAGATTCAATAGCGCTATCAATATCATATTAACACAGCTTGAAAAAAATATGATATTTCTTTATATTTACACAATTCTGGCTGGTCAATATTATTTTTTCTTTGGGTTTTTTTAAACATGCAAGCCTGATGTGCATTTCTCACAATTACTTTTCAGTAAGAATGGAGGTTTTGACTGTCCTAGTGGTTATGCACACTTTACTTAGTCAGTGATATGAAACACAAGTTTCCTGGTTTTAGGCAACCAATTTGGGTTCAAATTGTTAAAGATGAAGACTCACCACTGAGGGTGTGACCACACTGGCCCTTTTGGTGGAGAATAGTGTGGTCTAAATAGAGCTACTTGAGGCTGGGGAGAGTGATATGCCATTGGGTGTTGCCCGTGCATCCAAATGACATACTGACCTCTAGCAATCCTATTTCTAGGTAAACAAAGGAGTTATTATTTTAGCAACCCTTTTCTTTCTACCTATTGCTCCCCATGCAAAGACATGCAGCTTCCTACAGCCAGTCATTTCCAACAGAGGAACTTGTCTTACTTGTATCTTGCATCCCAATTCCTGTATACAGTAAAACCTCAGATAACACTAAAACCTGGTTCCACAAGTCTTGGTGTTATACGGTTTTTAGTGTTATCCGATGCATGTTAAAATCCTATGGGATCCATAGAGATACATTGTAACCACACAGGCTTTAGCGGTTGTTATCTGATCCATCCCATAGGATCTTAATGTTATCCGATGCAATTCTTCCCCCCAGATTGCTTAATGTTATGCGATTTTAGTGTTATTCAATACTAATGTTATCTGAGGTATTACTGTACTTGTGCGGGCGTAGGCTGAGAAACTTCTAGGCACTTATGGAATTTAAGGTCCAGGCACATACAGCACAGTGTTCCATTAAAATGTGCATTTGGGAATAGACAGCTATGTTACACATGTCAGAACAGCCCCAAAGCTGGGAGAAATGGGCCCAGGGCTGGAGCCCTGTGGGCCCAGGACTCATCTCACCCCTGTTATGAGGATTTACACCTGAAAAGATATGGATAATATTGTGTTGTTAGCATTCACAAGCAGGAGTGGAAAATCTTTTGCCCTCCAGATGTTTTGAGCTACGGTTCAATGACAGCCTCTTTTCATTGGCCATCATAAGTAGGAGTGATGGAAGTGGTAGAAACATGTGGAACTCCAAAGTTCTTCACTTTTATCATACTCTTAACAGCTGCCAGTCTGAGCTCTGCAGGTCTACCCACACAACTGTAGAACCAGAATGATAAAGAGCAGTAGGAGTTCCTTCATAGTTCTGATTCATTTTAGTTTGAGTATCAGATGCTTCTTCTTCTGTGTCCAGATCAGACATGAAATTGCCAAAATGAAGGCACTTCTTGGTGAGTCCATTCTGCAGTTCCTTTCACCTGACCTTGTGTGAGAAAGATTAGCTGTCAACACAAGGTTGCCATTACCAGGGGTAGGCCTGATTGTTGTTCAAAAATACCACAATCTTCAAGGAGGCTCTTTCTGTGTAACTCCATCACATGCTAATATTTATTTATTTATTTATTTATTTATTTATTCATATTTATATGCTGTCCTACTCAACGAAGCGAGTCAGGGCGGCTTAACATAACATAACATTAAAACCTCCATCTAATAGTAAGATTCTCAGAATTAAAACCTTGCCCAAAAAAATCAGATTAAAAATTAAAAAATTCAACAATTCAACAAATTAACAGATTAAGAGATTAAAAGGTTAAAAAATTAAGGGGAGGGGGCTCAGATTAGCTAACAGGCTGGGATCATTGTGTGGTCAGTACCCCATACCTGCCCCGCCAGCCATGTTTTTACACCCTTCCTGAAGGGTAGCAGCTCTGTCAGGAGGCGTAACTCAGTTGGCAGGAGGCTCCATAGGGCCAGAGTGGACACAGAGAAGGCCCTCTTTCTGGTGCCAGGGAGTTGCGCCTCTCTGGCCAATGGAACAACTAGAGAGCCTCTCCGGTCTGCTCTGATGGGACGGACCAATATGATATATTAGGCAATATCCTTTGCAAATAATGAGACCACATGAAAATATGGGTGGATTACCCAAAGGATAATTTTGGGGATGGTAAGATGAGAGTCTTTTTAGAAAATCAGTTGAACAATATAAAACTCATGCTCCGTGACTCAGTTTTAACTTATCCCATAAAAGTTGTAAAGCCCTTAAAGTGCAATGTTTATTAATATGAGCATTGTGATTGCCCCGATAAGTATGGTTTTATTACCAAGCAGCATCTTGCAGGCATAAAATTCTTGTTTATTTTCTTTCTCTGTATGTTCTAAAGAATATGCAGAGCCCTGCTGCTAAATGAATTCAAGAGATAATCAAATGAGGAAAACTGGGTGGAAAGATTAACGGCTAGCTTCAGAAGCTATTATAAATACACTGACACTATGGTTTAATGTAAATCTATGCATAGGAATTGGATCTTTAAAAGGAAATAAAAATGTAGATGTATAATTCTTAATTTTTTGCAGAAAAGAGCAATATAAATATACTGAAGAAGAGAAAGAAAACATATTGCTGATCAGTCATATGAAAGAACATGCATTCCGGTTCTGGATGTATTTCAGTGAATTAAAGGTAAAAGTCGTCCTTGCATATCCGACTCTAGGGTTCAGTGCTCATCTCTGTTTATAGCCAAAGAACCAACACTGTCTGCATCTGCAGATGTTTCTGTGGACATATGACAGGCATCTCCCAACACCAGATTGTATGGAACACTGTTACCTTCCCACCAAAGTGGTCCTTATTTATCTACTTGCAATTTCTTGTTTTCGAACTGCTAGGTTGGCAGGAGCTGAGACAGAGACAGGAGCTCACTCTGTAATGTAGTGCCTGGGAATCAGTCGATTAATTCAAAGCATAACCCCCTTAGTCACTTCCTTGAATGTACTTTTCTATAAGGAAAAGCACTTGACTTTGTTGTGAAATCACTATTTTGTTTTCACATTTGTGTAGTTTTCATTAGCTGCATATATTTTGCAAAGAGACAAGATATTTAAGTTTCATTCCAATGTACAGTAATACCCCGGATAATGATTGCATCGGATAACGCTAAAACCGCATAACGACGACAAATTGGGGGGAAGATTTGCACCAGATAACGTTCTTTTTAGCGTTATCCGATACAGTTGTTCTTAGCAGCAGGGTTCTCCGTTCAGCTTCCCAGCCACCCTGCACCTACGGAGGCAGGGGTGGGGTGGCTGGAAACCTGATGGGGGGCTCCCCCGTTGGCTTCCCCAGCCACCCCACAGGTGCGGAGGCAAGGGCGGGTGGTTAGGGAAGCCGACAGGGAGTCCCCGTCAGCTTCCCCAGCCACCCTGCAACTGTAGATCGGGTCCTCTGATCTCTCTGGAGCAGGCGGGGGACCCGATCTGCAGCTGTTACTGGGCTTCCCCGACGTCCCCAGCCAGTGGAGCAAGCCAAAACGTCAGAGTTCGAACCCTGATATTTTGGCTTGCTGCACTTGCTGAGGACGTCGGGGAAGCCCAGAAACAGCTTGGATCGGGTCCTTCCACCTTCCTGGACCCGGGAGGGGTGTCAGGGACCCCAAAATTGGTAAAAACAAATGATGTTTTTTTAACCAATTTTGGGCTCTGTGACCCCCCTGCCAGGTCCAGGGAGGTAGGAAGACCCGATCCAAGCTGTTTCTGGGCTTTCCCGACGTCCTCAGCAAGTGCAGCAAGCCAAAACGACAGGATTCAAATCCCGACGTTCCGGCTTGCTGCAGCCTCCAGGCAAACAGGGCTTTTTTTAACGTTGTGTGGTCAATGTATCGCACAACGTTAAAAACCGGATAACGACGAGACTTGTAGAACCAAGTCTCATCATTATCCAGGGTACTAGTGTATTACTCAGAAGTACCATATGTCATACTGAGTTCAATATGGCTCACTCCTAAGTAAGCAGGTATAACAGGGCAAAATTTATGCAATTCCTTTAGTAAATGGATACAACACTACCACCTACTGGCTCTATAAACAGCCTGCTAAAGAACTGTTTCAGTTGTTCCTGTGTAGTACAGTGGTACCTCGCATGATGAACGCATCGTATAGCGAAAAATTCGCACAGTGCATAGTGAATTTTTTTTTGTAACCAGGGTATACCCGCTTAATGGGAACCCCTGTTAACGAACTCCCCCCCCCGTTATGCGGGGCATCTCCCATAGGGAACTACATAATGAAAAAACCGCATAGTGAAAAACTGCGTGGAACTGAGTTTTTTCGTTATGCGGGGTTCTACTGTACATGCCATAATAGTTAGGAATGCATATTTCTCACAGTACAGAGACAGGAGTGTCTGTTTACAGTGCAAGCTACTGTATGTTTACCACAGGCAACCCCACTGGATAGTGGATAGACTGACAGACCAGGACATAGAAGGCTAGGGTTCAAATCCTACTCAGCCATTGAAAGTCATTCTGGGGGCCTAATCATAAGAATATTTGAAAAGCCAGCTATCTTCTTCTTCTTCCATGTCTAGGGCAGACATGAAACTGCCAAAATGAAGGCAGTTTTGGTGAGTTCATTCTGCAGTTCCTTTTGCCAGATCTAGTGTGAGAAAGATTAGCCGGCACAAGGTAGCCATTGCCACAATCTTCGAAAAAGTTCTTTTTGTAAGTCTCCTCCAACTTACAATGATGCAATGTTCTATCATTAACTGCCCTCAGCTCTTATAAACTCAAGGGCATTGCTTTCCTTGTGGAGTCAATCCATATATTTGTTTCTCTTTTTTTCTATCATCTTTCCTCATGTCACACTATTAGATGTCTTGTTTTCTCATGGTTTGCCCAAAGTGGGACAGCCTCAGTTTCATCATTTTTTGCTTCTAGAGAAAGTTCAGGCTTAGTTCCATCTCTTGTTTGCCACCCTGGCATCCATGGTATCGGCAGAGCTCACGTCAAGCATCATAGTCTAAAATGAATCAATATTTTCTTTTAGCTATCCTGTCTCCTTTGGGTTGCTATAATTCGGATGTTACTTTACGGTATACACCTATTGTTTTATCTGAGCTATAGATTGAAATTTAATTCAACATTTGAGTAGTTTATCCAAATTCATACTGGTTTAAGTGCTGAAATTCCGAAATTGAAGGGTTAGTTCTCCTGCAGTTTTACACAGGACTATTCTGAGAAGTGTGCGTGTTGCACGTCCCTACCATATCCAGCAGGTGGCAGTAAATAACAATGCAATGCTCCATCTTTTTCTTAAAAACTCTCATGCAGAAAATAACAAGGTACGTGCTGGTACAGGTATTGGTGTTTTTCTAGTTACGTGGAAATTTAAGTTGCCTATCATTAAGGTGAAAAACTGAGAAATACTGTTGTGTATGCTTAAAACAAATCTATCTATTTATTTATTGAATTTATATCAATGAGAAGTGGCCTTAACTGGAGTCAGATCACTGACACATCTTGCTCTACATTGTTTAACTTGGTTTTGGGTCCCCCCCCTTCCAAATAGGATGCAAGATGGCTCACCATAATAGAGAATTAAGAAGTACAGTAAAACCCCGTTTTACGTATGCCTTGATTTACATAAAAATTGACTTACATAACAATTTTTTGTGTACATCGTGTCCCAATTTACGGAAATAAATTGATTCACGTAAGGGGTTTACTTGTGTCTTGTAAGCCTAAAATGGCGCCACCACCATTTTAAACTCTAAAATGCGGCCCTGTGCCATTTTAGGCTTACAAATTCCACCCTGCGCAATCCGCCCCCACTGCTGAAAGTCGCAAGACACGACTTACCATGGTGGCATGGAGGCGGTGGTGATTGCGGCAGTTTTGCACCAGGACTGGGAGAGTTTTCGGCACATGTCCACTTGGTTCCCGGGGTACGTTTTAGCTGGGAACATGCGTTGGAGGAAGAGCTTAAAAGAAACTATTTCCGGGTACAGGGATTGTCTGTCATTACCAGAGATGGCCACGAGGAGTGCAAAACACAATTTTCCATATGAATGCACTGAAAACCAATTTCAAGCCAAGGCAAGCAGGGGACTCCGGAAAACGGGGCAGCAGTTCTCGTTCCCCCTACGGCCAGAGAAACCACTCAAGAGGAAGCAGATGCAACAACAAGGAAAAGGTAGGCAAATTGCTTTGTCATTCCCTTTGTGCTACTTATTTATTTTTGGTCCATTTGGGACCATTTTTTAATTTTTCAGTATATCCCTATGATGATGCATCGATTTATGTAAAAAACCCCTAATTTACGTAAATAGCTACAGAACTGACCGTTTACATAAATTGGGGTTTATGAATCTGTTTTAGTCAGAGTGGAGCTTCATTATTCGTGCAAGTGAATTTATTACACAACCATCACACCTTTGTGGCTAGCTGCTGTTTCGTCTTTTACCTCAGCATCATTCTCTTCCAATGATGGTATATAACAGTGTTGACATGGGTGATTGTCTGGTTTAGGTCAATGGAGGAAAACATATAATCTATTGGGTAATATTTATTAAATGCAACAGCATAAATATGTATCCATGTCAAGAACTTCCAAATTGTATTCTGCAGGTGCCAAATATGCCTAGCTATTTATAATACTGTATTTTTCCATATTTATATAGTGCTTAGTTTAAGGAGAAATGAATGTTCTTTCTTAACATAGCCAAAATTAATACAGTACATTTAATCCAGATCCATTCAAAAGATCCCTTGAAGTACAGTAGTTAAACTGTTGTTCTGCAGCCCAGAATGTGGCCATGATCTGAATAAGATTCCCACAGGTTCAAGGTTGACTCAGCCTTCTATCTTTCTGAGGCAAAATGCTAATTACTGTACCTTGTGAACCGCCCAGATAGTGCACTAAATGTAATTGCTATTGCTGCTATTGCTATCTACTTAGACTTAGAATAGGCTCACTGAAATCAATGGGACTTAATTAAGTCCCATAGATTTTAGTAGGTCTACTGTAAGCGTGACATGGATAGATTCTAATCTGGGATAAATAACCCTTATGGGGGTTTTAACAGAAGAGCTTGTTACAGTCCCTTTTGCCACTCTTATCTACCACTACCTTTGACAATCCACACCAGCAAAAATCAGTGCACCATGGTGGGAATGCTCCATTTTCACTCCTCCTCCCTTCAAGAAATGAAGGAGACACTATGCCACACATAGAGCTCTATGGCAAAAGACAGTACCCTGACACCCACCTGCATTATAGAGATGCAGTAGCTGCTTAATTCCAGTGATTTTAGAATAAAAGAATAACTGTATTGAAAGGGGCCTGTGCTACGATTGAGTCCACCACCCTGCTAAATGCAGGAATCCAAATCAAAGTAGATTTGAACAGATGGTTGCCCAATTTCTCTTGAATGTCTCCAGCACTGGAGCATTCACCACTTCCTGAGGTACTGTAATTGGTTCCATTGTCATACTGCTTTAACAGTTAAGACATTTCCCCTTATATTCAGCCTATAACTGGCTTCCTGTAACTTGAGCCTATTATTAAGTGTCCTGCACTCTGGGATGATAAAGAAGAGATCCTTCCCCCTCCTGTTTATGAGTACTGTACCTTTCAAGTACAGTAAAACACTGGATAACACTAAAACTTGGTTCCACAAGTCTTGGTGTTGTATCTGTATTTGAAATAGCAGAGGAAAGAAGGGACACAAAAGGCAAAGGAGAAAGGGAAAAATACAATCACTTGAATACAGAATTTCAAAGAAAAGCAAGGAGAGATAAGGAAACCTACCTGAATGATCAGTGCAAAGAAATAGAGCAAAACAATATCAGGGGTAGGACTAGAGATCTTTTCAAAAAAATTGGGGAAATCAAGGGAACATTTAAAGCAATAGCAGGAAAGAAAACCATACCAAAAGAAAAGAAGCATAAGAAAGCTAAGTGGTTGTCCGATGAGGCTCTTAAAATAGCAGAGGACAGAAGGAATACAAAAGGCAAAGGAGAAAGTATTAAATACAATCACTTGAACACAGAATTTCAAAGAAAAGCAAGGAGAGATAAGGAAACCTACCTGAACGAACAGTGCAAAGAAGTAGAGGAAAACAATATCAAGGGTAGGACTAGAGATCTTTTCAAAAAAATTGGGGAAATCAAGGGAACATTTAAAGCAAAAATGACCATGATAAAGGACAAAGATGGCAAGGAGTTATCTAATGCAGAAGAGATTAAGAAAAGATGGAAAGAGTACACAGAGGAACTCTACAAAAAGGACCTCAACACCCCTGATAATTACAATGATGAGAACATTGAACATGAGCCAGACATCCTAGAGAGTGAAGTCAGAAAGGCCCTAAAAAGCACTGCAAACAACAAAGCCAGTGAAGATGATGGTATCCAGGTTGAACTTTTCAAAGCCCTAAAAGATGATGGAATCAAATTATTACATTCTATATGCCAGCAGATTTGGAAAACACAACAATGGCCACAGGATTGGAAAAGATCAGTATATGTTCCAATCCCCAAAAAGGGAAATGCCAAAGAATGTTCAAATTATTGAACAATTGCGGTCATCCCACACGCGAGCAAGGTGATGCTTAAGATAATACAGGATAGATTGCAACAGCATGTGGAGAGAGAATTAGCAGAAGTGCAGGTGGGGGTCAAAAGAGTCAGGGGGACTAGAGACCACATTGCCAACATACGTTGGATCATGGAAAAAACAAAGGAATATCAGAAACAAGTATACTTCGGTTTCATTGATTACACTAAGGCCTTTGACTGAGTGGACCACAACAAAATGTGGCAAGTAATTAAAGATATGGGAATACCAGAACACCTTATATGCCTCATGAGAAATCTGTACATGAATCAAGAAGCAACAGTTAGGACTGAGTATGGAATGACTGAGTAGTTTGGAATAGGAAAAGGAGTAAGACAACGCTGCATTTTGTCACCCTGCTTATTCAACTTATACACAGAGCACATAATGTGCAATGGAGGGATGGAGGAATCACAAAGCGGGATCAAAATTGCTGGGAGAAACATTAGCAATTTGAGATATGCAGATGATACCACCCTAATGGCAGAAAGTGAGGAGGACCTAAAGAAACTCCTGATTAGGTTGAAAGAAGAGTGAAAAAACTGGCTTGAGACTCAGTATAAAGAAAACCAAGATAATGGCAACAGGCCCTATCAGTCCCTGGAAAACAGATGGGGAAGAAGTAGAAGCAGTGACAGATTTTACTTCCTTAGGATCAAAGCTCACTGAAGATGGTGATTGCAGCCATGAAATAAAAAGGCGACT
Organism: Furcifer pardalis; assembly: GCA_030440675.1. Classification (NCBI taxonomy): domain Eukaryota; kingdom Metazoa; phylum Chordata; class Lepidosauria; order Squamata; family Chamaeleonidae; genus Furcifer; species Furcifer pardalis. Next base: position 102,523,665 of record CP126891.1, read on the forward strand.
GATTCTTGGGAGGTAAGCGATGAGAAACCTGGGGAGCATAATAAAAAGTAGAGATATCAAATTGCAAACAAAAATTCGCAAAGTCAAAGCAATAGTATTCCCTGTGGCAATGTATGGTTGTGAGAGCTGGACCATTAGGAAAGCTGAGCGCAGAAGAATAGATGCCTTTGAGATGTGGTGTTGGAGGAGAGTTTTGAGAGTCCCCTGGACAGTGAGAACAAATAGGTCAATCTTAGAAGAAATCAACCCTGACTGCTCCTTAGAAGGTCAAATTGTAAAGATGAAGCTAAAGTACTTTGGACATCAAATTAGAAGAGAAGATTCACTTGAGAAGTCCTTGATGCTGGGAAGGGTGGAGGGCAAAAGAAAAAGGGGGCGGCCAAAAATGAGATGGCTAGATGGTATTGTGGACGCAATGGGCACAGAGCTGAGCGAGTTGAGGATGGTGGAGGGCATAAGTGCCTGGCAGACAGTGGTCTATGGGGTCACAGAGGGTCGGAATCGACTGTGCGACTGAACAACAAAAAATCATATCCCATCTCAGTCTCCTTTTCTCAAGGCTAAACATGCTCAGTTCCTCCAGTCTTTCCTCATAGGATTCAGTTTCCAGTCCTCTGATCAGCCTTGTTTCTCTAAGCCTGCTTCAGTTTGTTGGCTAATCTTTCTCAAACTAGGTCAGGCAAAAAGAACTGCATAATGAATTCACCCAAAGGTGCCTTCATTTTGGCAGTTTCGTCTGGCCTAGACATGGAAGGAGAAGAATGAAGTCTCACTCTTATGTCTGATGAAGTGGGCTTTCCTACAAAAGCTCACATTTAAAAATACAGGCATGTTAGAGAATAAAAACAAAACACTGTAGGACTTTTAAGACTGTTGTATTTTAATGTTAGCTTCCGTGGATCAAGTCCACTTCGTCTGATGAAGTGGACTTGATCCATGAAAGCTAACGTTAAAATATAAGTTAAGTCATCAAAGTGCTAGTTGTTGTTCAGTCGCACAGTCGATTCCGACCCTCTGCGACCCCATGGACCACTGTCCGCCAGGCACTCCTGTCCTACACCATCCTCCTCAACTCACTCAGCTCTGTGCCCATTGCTTCTACAATACCATCTAGCCATCTCATCTTGGGCCGCCCCCTTCTTCTTTTGCCCTCGACCTTTCCAAGCATCAAGGCTTTCTCAAGTGAATCCTCTCTTCTCATTTGATGTCCAAAGTACTTCAGCTTCATCTTTATTATTTGACCTTCTAAGGAGCAGTCAGGGGTGATTTCTTCTAGGATTGACCTATTTGTTCTCCTTGCTGTCCAGGGGACTCTCAAAACTCTCCTCCAACACCACATCTCAAAGGCATCTATTCTTCTGCGCTCAGCCTTCCTAATGGTCCAGCTCTCACAACCATACATTGCCACAGGGAATACCATTGCTTTGACTACACGAATTTTTGTTTTCAATATGTCTCTACTTTTCATTATGCTCCCCAGGTTTCTCATCGCTTGCCTCCCAAGAATCAATCGCCTTTTTATTTCATGGCTGCAGTCCCCATTTGCAGTGAGTTTTGATCCTAAGAAAGTAAAATCTGTCACTGCTTCTACTTCTTCCCCATCTATTTTCCAGGGACTGATAGGACCTGTTGCCATGATCTTGGTTTTCTTGATATTGAGTCTCAAGCCAGCTTTTTCACTCTCTTCTTTCAACCTAATCAGGAGCTTCTTTAGGTCCTCCTCACTTTCTGCCATTAGGGTGGTATCATCTGCATATCTCAAATTGTTGGATGTTTCTCCCAGCAATTTTGATCCCAAATTGTGATTCCTCCATCCCTGCATTGCGCATTATGTGCTCTGTGTATAAGGTGAATAAGCAGGGTGACAAAATGCAGCCTTGTCTTACTCCTTTTCCTATTCCAAACCACTCCGTCATGTTTACTCTCTGATATATTCCTTCCCTCAGAAACAAACCCTCGCTGTGACCGTTGAGAGGCCAAAGCCTCCCCCCACCCTCCTTCGGGGACGCGCGTCCGCAGCTTCGGAGCCGGCGCGAGGGGGGCGCGCGCGCGCGCGCGCGCGCGCCGACTCCCTTCTACTACTACTCGACCAGGCAGGCTGAGCTTCTCACTGCGGCTGCGCCAGCAGTCTCGCCAGGGCGGCCGGCTCGGAGCTGCGCCTTCGAAGGCAGCGATTAAAACGAAAAGTGTCTCCCGTGTGCGTGGGCCGCCATGTTGCTCTCGGCTCCCCTTCGAGCCCTCGTCGCGCGTTCGGTAAGGGGGGGGGAAGAGGAGGAGTTGGGGGACCCTAGAGCTTCTTGGGGCGCTGGAGATGGTCCATGGAGGGTAGGAGAGACCCAAGGGCACGGAGGGCGGGTGGGCCGGACCAACGACCGCCCGCCCCCTTCCTTGCCGAGGAGGAGCTTGCAAACGTCGCCCGTGGGCCCCCGGCTCTTCTCGGCGGAGAGAATGGCGGAAAAAGGGCCATTTCCTCCGCGAACGTCAGAAAGGGTTGAGAGATTGGCGGGCGGGAAGCATCCGCTCTTCATAAATCCTGCCACGAAAAAAATCACCTCGTCCTGAGTTCGATCTTGAGGACTCAAGGTTGACCCAGCCTTCCATCCTTTTAAAAGATTTTTTTATGCCATCTGGCATTGTTTCCTGTGGGTTTTTTTTTTAAAATGCAGTTTGCTTGGCTGTTACGGGATATCTCTCATTCATCCACTCACTGACACACTCACACACACAGCTACAGGGCGATATATAAGTGTAATTCAGTGGTGCCCAAACTAGGGGCCAGGGGCGGCCCCCGACGCCAGTTCATCCGGCCCACAAAGCCCTTGTCGTTCCTGGAAGCGGCAGTAAAACGCGCCTGTACAGGCACGTTTTACTTCCGCTTCCGGGAGCGACGAGGACTTCGCGGGCCGGATGAATTGGCGTTAGGGGCTGCACCCGGGCCTTAGTGAACCACATGATCGGCCCATGGCCCAGAAAGTTTGGGCACCCCTGGTGTAATTGTTATTGCTAGAATTTTTTAGAATAGTAGCCGTGTTAGTCTGTGGTTCAGGCATCTCAGAAAACAAAATAAAGTAAAATAAAAATAAAAAACACAGTAGCACTTTAAAGACTAACTGCTATATTTTCACTGTTAGCTTTCGTGGATCAAGTCCACTTCATCAGACCTAACTAGCAATTGTTATTGCTAGTTGCGTATACGCTTCTATGAAGTTCAAGGTACACACACAAAAACACACGACTACAGGATGGTATATAAGTGTAATTGCTATTGCTGTTTACATATACAGTACTGTACATTTATATGTGAAATTCAAGGTTCACACACACACTATATAATGCCACAGGGTAGTATATAAGTACACACACACACTATACTGTTATAGGGTGGTAAATAAGTGTAATTGCTAATTGCTATTTACTTTTACATTTCTGTGTGAAGTTCAAGGTATCTGCAGCCATGGTAGGCCTTGCTGGGTTCCTGTTAAATCTGTTTTAAGAATGAGGCAGGAGCAAGAGTCAAGGTGTCGAGTAGAAAGGTCTCTGAACTCTGACTGTGCTTTTATACTTGTAGTTTTCCTCCATGGGAGAAATAAGGATCAGGGGAGAATCTGAGTAGTAGCAATTGCAGAATCCCAAATGATTGGTAGAAATACAGTAATACCCCGTATAACGCGAGTATCATATAGCGTTAAAACCGCATAACGTTACAAGATTTTCAGAAAAATCTTGTATCGAATAACGTGATTTTTAACGTTATCCGATACAGTCGTTCTTAGCAGCAGGGTGGGTGGAAAGCTGAACGGGGTTCTCCGTTCAGCTTCCCAGCCACCCTGCAGCTACGGAGGCAGGGGTGGGGAGGCTGGAAAGCTGATGGGGGGCTCCCCCATCGGCTTACCCAGCCACCCCACAGCTGCGGAGGTATGGGCGGGTGGCTAGGGAAGCCGACAGGGAGTCCCCGTCAGCTTCCCCAGCCACCCTGCAGCTGTAGATCGGGTCCTCTGATCTCTCTGGAGGTGTTTCTGGGCTTCCCCGACGTCCTGAGCCAGTGCAGCAAGCCAGAATGTCAGAGTTCGAATCCCGACATTCTGGCTTGCTGCACTGGCTCAGGACGTCGTGGAAGCCCAGAAACACCTTAGATCGGATCCCCACACCTCCCTGGACCCAGCGGGGGGGGGGGGGGTCAGACACCCCAAAATTGGTAAAAAAAAAGTCCGTTTTTTTTACCAATTTTGGGGTTTCTGACCCCCCCGCCGGGTCCAGGGAGGTGGGCAGACATGATCCAAGCTTTTTCTGAGCTTCCCCGACGTCCTGAGCCAGTGTAGCAAGCCAGAATGTCAGAGTTCGAATCCCGACATTCTGGCTTGCTGCACTGGCTCAGGACGTCGGGGAAGCCCAGAAACACCTTGGATCGGGTCCCCACACCTCCCTGGACCCAGCCGGGGGGGGGGTCAGAAACCCCAAAATTGGTTTAAAAAACGGATGTTTTTTTTACCAATTTTGGGGGCTCTGACCCCCCCGCCGGGTCCAGGGAGGTGTGGGGACCCGATCCAAGCTGTTTCCAAAGTTCTCCCACCTCCCTGGAGGCTGCAGCAAGGCAAAATGTCAGGATTCGAATCCCGACATTCTGGCTTGCTGCAGCATAAAAGAGGGTGGGGGAAGTTCAAAATTAGCGCGCATCGGGTCTCCCGACCTCCCTAGAGCTGATGCGCGCTAATTTTGAACTTTCCCCACCCTCTTTTATGCTGCAGGAAGCGAGAACGTCAGGATTCAAATCCCGACGTTCTCGCTTCCTGCAGCCTCCAGGGAAACAGGGCTTTTTTTAACATTGTGTGTTCAATGTATCGTACAACGTTAAAAACCGGATAACGACGGGACTTGTGGAACCAAGTCATAACGTTATTCGGGGTACTAGTGTAGTTTAAAACTGGATGTGAGAAATTCTGTGAAACGGTTTCCAGAGCTGTCGCCTCTAATGTGAGGGTTTGGATTTTAGGTTCATGTCATCTTTCATCATAACGTAAATGTCCAAAGACTGTTACTTACCAGATGTTCTTCATGCAGTTCAACAGGTTTCTTGTGTAACAGACCACCATTAACAACTAAGAAGTCTACTCTAGGGTATATTCCCAGCTCAGAAGCAATAGAAATTATACTTATAAATAGAGCTTAGGGCACTCTCTGGCCAGTTCACAAGGTAATTAGTGTTTTGCTTCCAACATGCTGGGTACTCATTTTACCAACTTCAGAAGGATGGAAGGCTGAGTCAATTTTGGTCTTGGTCAGGAACAAACTCACAACACTTTGGCTGCAGTACAGCAGTTCAACCAGTGCTCTTATTGGAATGTCATCAATGGGGCTTTCACCCTAAAGCAGGGGTGCCCAAACTTTTTGGGTTGTGGGCCGATCATATGGTTCAGGGAGCTGGTCACTAAGGCCCGGGGGCTGACGCCAATTCATCCGGCCCGGGAAGCCCTCGCTCCTGGAAGCAGAAGTAAAACGCACCCGTATGGGTGCGTTTTACTTCCGCTTCCAGAAGCAACAAGAGCTTTGCGGGCTGGCTGAATTGGCGTCAGGGGCCGCACCTGGCCCCCGATCCTTAGTTTGGGCACCACTGCCCTAAAGGGTCATGAGCCATCTCAGTTCAGTACAGTTTCAGTTACTGTAATTTCATCTGGATGTGAGAGTTGCAATGATGCCAGACAATCTGGCTTGTCCTGTTCTTTATTAAATACATTGTCTAAATATAAAAAATCCTCAACATACTTGAAAGGCAATAAAAACACATAACAGCCTTTGAGTTCCAAACTTTGACAGTAATACACAATTATTGAAAACTGCAGACATGCTCTTAAAAATATGAAAACAAAGAAAATCAGCAAAAGGGTTAGTTAGCAAGATATTTAAAATATTGATGAGATATAAAGATGTTCAAAAAGCTTTAAGATTAACCTGGGAAACTGATTTAGAACTTTAAAGAAGAGATATGGGGTAGAATATGGAAACAGAGGATTATGAAAAATATGACAGTTCGGATTAAAAAGATTTGTTGTAAAACAATTTGGAAATGATATATGACTCCAGTATGGATAAGCTATTATGATTCCAAATAGCTGTTCTGTATAGTAAGGATTGTTGGAGATGTAAAAAAAAGAGATTGGGATATATCTCATTTATGGTGGGAATTGTTGTTTGTACAGTGGGCTGCTTATGGACATGTGTGCATAGTGGGTAGAGTCAGGGAGAATGGAAAATAAAGGTTAAAAACATCTTTATTGAAAAATAAAATATAAAAATAATAAACACAAATGAAATTGGGATTTCTGGTTTTGAATTAAAACAACGTAGCAGTTCAAAAACAAGAAATTGCAATAAGATAGGGACCACTTTGGTGGGAAGGTAAACAGCGTTCCATGCCTGTCACATGTCCATGAACATGTCTGCAGACACAGATGTGCCCCACATTGGAAAACATGGTTTTAATCTATGAGAGACATTCCTTTGTTGAATTTTTTTGGAATACAGTAGTAGTCTTTTAGTCTGTGTTTCAGGCATATCAGAATAAACAAAAAAAAAAAAAACACTGTAGCACTTCAAAGACTTTAAGGTTCTACAGTGTTGTTTTTTGTTTATTCTCTGATATTCTACTATTGATATGCTAGCTTTTCAGTATGAGAACCTCTCTCTACTGCATGTTGTCTGTGGAGTCTTGTTCTTGCAGTTGCTGCTATGTTGTTTCCTGATGTGTTTTAGAGATTGGGTGCTATTTATATAATCTCATTGTTTAGATTTAAGTTCAAGATCTAGCTGAACTCTACAGTTTAGGGCCCCATTGTCAGCTGGAAATTCCCATTTAGGTTTATGCTCCCCTCCCATTCAATAACTGCACCCGCTAGATGGTGCTATTATAAATAATCTATAGTAACATGGTGAATTTCTTTCTCTTACGTTCTGTGACATGTTACGTCATTCATTGTTTTGTATTTGTTTTTCAGCTTATAGTAAACTATGAGCTCAAAAAAAAGATTAGGCACTCTTAGCATTTCCGTTTTCTTTTAATGACGTTGCTTAGTACAACAGGATGATAACTGTATCCTAAGGAGCCATCTAAGATGCAGTTTGAAAACACCTTTTATTTTAGAAGGGCTTTTTGCCTGTATTCTTGTAAATTGTTTGAGCACTCTGTACTTGCTCCAGAGGAACTCTGATACCATATTTCTGCTGTTGATATTTTGATTTTAGGATTAGATTAATAGAAAAATGAGTTTGTTGGCTATATAATCATATAAACCCACCATGTAAAGACAATACAGTAGAACCCTGCATAATGAAAAAACTCTGTTCCACAGAGCTCTTCGCTATGCGGTTTTCTTCGTTATGCGGTTCCCTATGGGAGATACCCCGCATAACGGAAAAAATGTTCATTAACCGGGATTCCCATTGAGTGGGTACACTCTGGTTACCAAAACCCCCCCCTAACAATTTTTTTCGTTATGCGGGGTATCGCCCTTGCATAACATGTGCTTCGTTATGTGAATTTTTCGCTATGTGATAAATTCGTTATGCGAGGTACTACTGTATATCCTCTGGATAATAATTAGCACTTTACCTCCAACATGCTGGGTACTCAATTTACTGACCTCAGAAGAATGAAAGACTGAGTCAACCTTGATCCTTGTCAGGATTGAGCTCACAATGTTTTAACTGCAGTGCAGCAGCTTAACTACTATGCCACCAGAGCTTATAGGGTAGCATGTGGGCCACATGAGGGCCTCAGGATCTCCAGGGTGCCAAGACCCATTTACAGACACACCCATGTTCTTATGTAACTTTCTGGAAGCAATTTTACCATATTTATGACCCTTTTCCATAGCCCCCTTGAATCCCGTCAAATCTGACCCCCAACCCAATAAATAGCCATATACAGCATGAAAGTGTTATTTCCATTTAAAAAAAACAGTCTCCAGTTTAAAGGAGTAGGCCTGTGCAGTCCTCTGACTGTCATTGGAGAGGAGGGAGAAGTACCTTTCCTAATCTGGTAATGGGGACACAAGGGAGGAAAACAGACTTGGAAAGATAGGTTAAATAAGGATGTTTCTGGATGTAAATATTACAGTGGTACCTCACTTAAATAGCATAATGTGTTCCACAGAATTGCTCTTTAAGTGAGTTTGCTCTTTAAGCAAAACACCATGGTAAGTGACCAATTGTGACTTCTGGTGGGAGGGATTGCAAATTCCGTTTTATTTGTTAAGCGAGTTTTTGGTTGGTTTTATTTGTTAAGTGAAGCGAATATTCAGAGAAAATCCTGCTCTTTAAGCAATTTACTCTTTAAGCAAGGCACTCTTTATGCAAGGTTTGACTGTACCTCTGTTTTTTCTGCTGATAATTATATATATATAAGTTACTGTGGGTCATATTTTGCAGTGATATATTGGGTAGAATCTGAAATCAATAAGAGTTAAAAGTTAAACCCACTGGTTTTAGTGGATCTACTCTTATGTATGGCTAAAACTGTAGGCAAGCTATTAATGATAACTAGAAAAACTTATTTTTATTTTCTAGGTGACACAGATACGGTGCCTTCATACATCAGCAGCACGCAGTGGTGGAGATGGAAGTTTGTTTGTAGTAAGTAACATATACATATGACTAAAGCAAATGTAACTGAAAATTAAGAAAGATGGCATTTATTCACAGGACCTTTAATTGGAAGTACAGTAAAACCCTGATTTACGAATGCCCCTACTGACGAATAATTCGACTTATGAATTGGTTCTGCACTGAAATCCATGCCTTCAGTTATGAACATGCCCTGATTTACAAATTAATTCTTTTTCCTCTGTGTTGCCTCGAGTGAAGCAAAAAAACACCATTTCCACTATGGGTTTATATTTTATATACATGTAGCCTTTCAGAGCCCTATAGGTGGCAGTAGAGTGCTTAGAGAGGAGTTATTTTGGTGCCAAAATGCCTGCTAGTTGCGGTTTCTAGCTGTATTTTTCTGAGTTTTCTGTCCATTTTCAAAGCTTTAAGGTAAGGAACAACATTTTTAATTATGCATGTTTTCCTTTCAATGCTGCTGTTGTTTTGGGTGATTTGACTGATTTTTGGAGGGTGGGGTGGAGGCTTTTTCTTTACTCCTATGGGATGCCTCAATTTACGGACAAATTTGACTTACAAACAATGCCATGGAACTGATTTTATTCATAACTTGAGGTTTTACTGTACTTGTCATTTATACTGTAATAGCCAGAATTCTGCTGTGGACTTACACAAGTGTTAATGTAACTGTGTAAAGTGTAGCTAATGAATGACTTGCAGTGTGAATGCCAGTTGTCTAACTTGGTATGTGACTGGACATGACAAATAGCACATATTCATTAGTGGTAACCTGCTGTCACACTTGATGCAATTATACTTACTGTTGTATAATTCTGCAATAGGATTTTGGCAATATTATAACCACTTTTTCTTCATTGTTAATGTCTTTTCCCCTTTTTACTTATTTTTGCTTGTTTGTTTGTTTTACTGATATCTTTGTAGACTTGGTTACATTAAGTGGATATTTCAGATGAATTCCAAAGTTCTAGCTCTTTTGTTAGTTGAAGTTCATATTTTCATCTGGAGCTGTTAAAAGGGCTAGAATTCTGTTTTGCTTGCATAACACTCAGCTGTGCAAGTAGTAAAGCTGTTTCAAACCTTGCACAAGGAGACAGACAATATTTGCATAAGTCCCATGCACTGCAGTGAGGGCAGCCTCTGACTTTATAATGGCAAGCTGGTAATCATGGGACCTGCACAGGTAGAGCATTACATTCCAGCCATAATGTAATGGATATTGGATGAAATCTCTTAGTATAATCTCAAGGTTGGATTCCAGTACTTCAGCTCATTCTGAGCTCTACGACACAGCCTGCTGACATGTGAACTCTAAGAGATCAGAAAAAAGCCTGTTATACAATATTCCTTTTCAAAATGGAAATTTGTTTGCATGGCACTTTGGTCTTCGCACTTTAAAATGTAAAAATTAATCTGGGTTTCTTTGTATATGCTTCATCCCTTTTCTGAGCAGAAGAATAAGATGAAGTAGATCTTTATTTAGGTATTTTATCTTTTTATTTAACTATTTCTGAGGGGGGAAGTGAATCACCAAACCGTTATTTTATAATTTTTTTATTCAATCTATATTCTGCATACAAGAACAGTATCAGTCCCAAAAAGTAGCCATTGTAGCCATTAAAAGTACAATTGGAAAAAGTTATTTCATCCATTCTCTAAAATCTAAAGAACATATTTGATAGCCTTAAGCAATTATTACATTAACACACATCAGGAATTAAAAAAATGAGGGTCTCGTATTTATAAAATGATGCCAGCATAAAATTCACCAGTTCTGGGCCACATCCTTTTCTCATGTATAACAATTGAAAATGGATCCCCTTTTTAATATATTTTTCTAGTGTATCCCTCCCTGTAGAAAGCCATTCGTCAAGACATTAGGATAGCTTCTTCCCTTCCAACTTTAAAGAGACCATTGAATATGCATCTTTTTAGGGAAGTATTTCAGGAAAATGTTTTATGGTAATTAATAATGTCATATTTTGATGCTTCCTCTTAAAATTTTGATGATTTAGTACTTTGTTGTTTAAGATGTTTTATCGTTTATTTTGTGTTTCTTTCTGTAGCATTTATTATCTGATTTATAGCATCTGTTTTATTTACGTTATATATGTGATCACTTTGTTAACTACCCAGAGCAGTATTTAAACTAGATGGGTGGTATATAAATTGATTGATTGAATGAATGAATGAATGAATGAATATCATCTGTGGCTTGTTTGTCTTCAATCTAATTCCAATTATACATCCCCATTCTCTTGTTTACATTACCTAGCTTGCTTGTGAAGCATAATCTCTTCTAATCTACTTATAGAGAGCATAGGACAAAATCATTCTTATCCAGCCTGCTTAGCAGAGATAGCCTATGTATAGAACCTAAAGGGCCTATTTATCAACTTTTAAAAACTTATGATCATTAGAATTAAAACATAAGTCACAGTACAGTCCAAACAGACACTGTGATAGTGAGATTAATAGCCCTGAGAATACAATCATTTATCATTTTCACCTTTGTTTACAATTGCACTTGCCTGTTCCTCTGGCAAAGAAACAATGGAAGCAGTTTCAATTTTTTTTACATAAACAGAACCTCGATTTGGCTTTTATCTTGAAACATCTGGGGAGGGATATGATGGATCCTGGACTTATTTGTATCCTAACAGGTCTGTATAATTAATAGATGCGGACCTGTGGAAGAACAGAGTATTATCCTATAACTTGACATTAGACTTTAGTCACATAATTGGGTAGCATCTTTGGTTTACAAGACATAATTTTTTATGGTTGATTTAAAAGTGTTGTGGAGATAGTACTTTCATAGTAATGGCTGTTATGTTGGAGAGTATAATTGTTAAGGATGGGACTTTCATTTAAATCCAAAAGAAAAAAACACAGAAGAGGTTCTTTTTGTTGTTGTTTTTATGATCTTTCATCAGTTTCCAAATCTGTTTAAACAAAAGAGAGGTACATGTGTTTCTTTTTCGTTACCCTTTCACTTTTGTTTGTCAAATTACCAGGGAAATTTTCCATCCAATAATATTTCAAGAGCTATTAACAGCAAGTCAGAATGTCCAAGAACAGGAGAGTAGAATTTTTGAACTTGTTAAAGGGCTGGATTGGTCAGAACAAAGTGAGAATGTATTTCTTAAGTTTTTATGGGAATCTGTGTCCTAAATTAGCTGTTTAGTGCCCTCCATTTTTTTCCTATTCTGCTTCTGTGCCTGCTTGTCTGGCTATTGTGCTCAAGAGAAACCATAAATCAGGGATTTTCAACCTTTTCAGGTTGGGGGCCAGGTCATGCTCCCTCAAACAGTTGGCGGGCCAGACTGGTGGTCCAGCCGTCGCCAGTGGAATCGACTGCGGACTCATTTATGGCTGTTGTAAATGTCATAAATGAGTCCATGGCTGTCATAAATGCATTTACCATGGCTGTAAATGAGTCCACGGCTGATTCTGCTACTATCAGCTAGAGTGAGGGCGGATTATTTGGCATCATGGGCTGGAAGCAGCCCACAAGCGGTAGATTGATAACCTCTGCCATAAATAGTAACAAGTAGATAAATCTTGCTATATTCTGGTCATTTTGGTTGAGGAGGTGGTTCCCCCCCCTTTCCTTGGTTTTTGGGAAGGGGCCTATGCTTGGGTACTAGTTTGTTACATTTACCCCAGTGTTTCTCAGTGCATGTGTGCTTTCCCTGTTAAACTGATTTTTCAGATTGTTAATTTGGTTGTTAATTTATTACATTTATTTTGTCAAAGGATACATTTTAGGGGTACAGTAATACCTCAGTTAACGTTTACCTCGGATAACGCTAAAATCGCATAACGTTAAGTAATCTGGGGAGGAGAATTGGATCGAATAACGTTAAGGTCCTATGGGATGTATCGGATAACAACCGCTAAAGCCTGTGCGGTTACAATGTATCTCTATGGAGCTTTAACGTTATCCGATACATCCCATAGGATTTTAACATGCATCGGATAACACTAAAAATCGGATAACACCAAGACTTGTGGAACCAAGTCTTAGCGTTACCCGAGGTATTACTGTATTTCTTTATTATACATGCATGCTTTTGGAATACTTATGTTACTCTGCCTCATGGCTTTTTAGAGAAGTTTTATGGTTCTTTAGGAGTTTGGGATTGATTTTGTTGCCTGCCCTAGACCCTCTAGTTTTGGTGTGTGTGTGTGTATGTTTTTTTTTTAATAGTTCTAGCAGTTTCTTTTGGGCTTTTGGATTGTAACCAGAGAGGACATGAATGGGGAGAAACAAAACAAAATAACCTAAAAGAGTTGGTCCATTTTTCATTAAGTGAAAGGATTGGAAGATAAAAGCGGTACTTCTCCCCAAATAACCTGAAACACAGCAAACATGAATGTTTATGCTTTCTGCAGTCCTAATAATTGTGCTGACAATTTGTAGAACTAGTGTAGATCAGATAAATACAGAGGTGCTTGGTAAAGTAGATTGAATATAAACTACAGTACAGTGGAACCCTGACATACAAACGGTTTAACTTACAAAAAATTCAACATACAAACAGAAATCCTCGCCCAAAAAAGTCAACATGCAAATTTTTAATAGAAAAAAATTAACATACAAAAAATTAAGATGACATCTAGTGGTCTCTTCTGGTAATGCAATGTGTTTTTGAGGTTTTACTGTATCTTGCCTAGCTAAGTTTCATATTAATTTTCTCACCAGGGAGCTTAATTTTATAGATTTCTCATTTAGTACAAAATTACTATGCCATTAACTAGGAGAAGAGTGAATTTGGCAATATTCTGCAAATATGTAGCCATCACTTTGGGATCTAGTATAGAATTGGTTTTATAATTATTTGGGGAAGAAACTATGTGAATATCTTTCAGATTCCAGGATATGTTACTAAATTCTTTTGGCTGTTTTGATATTTTGAAAATGAAGATAGCACTGTTTTGCATATATTTTCTGAAGCAGAAAATAACATTGCAGAAGAAAGATTTGGGTTGATTCATAATCTGGGTTCTTCTAATATAAGGGTGTATTTATCTGTAGAAAGTATCTGACTAGTAGAGCAATTTTACTGACAAAACAAGGAAATCAATCATTTTGGTTGATTTCTCTTACTAACCATCTGTTCTGAAAGCTTGTAGGAGCATCTGGTATAGGATGAAAAAAGGGGTTGTGGATAGGAGATCACTTCCCTCTGTCCCACTAGATCAGAGTTTCCCAATGTGGGAGACATGGGGACTTCAGTTCCCAGAAGCCTAAGTAATACATTGGCTGATGAGTGCTTTGGGGAATTGACATAGGCTTCTGAGAATTGACGTCCAAAAAACAAAGGTTGGGAAACTAACCTAGATGCAATTATTAATGGCTTCTTATCAAACAAATGGAATACCACACAAGGCTCAGCTCTGGGCCTAGTGTTCATCAACATTTTTATTAATCACTTAGATGAGGGGCTGCGGAAATAATGATCAGATTCGTAGATGACACAACATTGAGTAGAAAAGCTAATGCCTTAGATCTTAGAAGACAGAAACAAAACTCCAAAAGTTCTTGATAAGCAGGGATAAGTGCAAAGTTCTACACCAGGGGATGGGAGCCAAGTGTACAGTTACAAGATGGGGATGCTTGGCTCAGTAATACTACAGGCAGAGATCATCTTGCAATTGTAGCTAACAAGTTGAATAAGAGCCAACATTGTGATGCTGCTGCAAAAAGGCAAGTGCTATTTTAGGCTGCATTAGCAAGAAAATAGTCTTAAAATCACATGACATACTAATTCCCCTCTATTTGGCACTGGTTTTGCTTGATCTTGAGTAATGTGTCCTGTTCTGGACACTGCACTTTAAGAAGGATACCAGCAAACTGGAACAAGTTCAGAGGAGGGCAACAAAGATGATCAAGGTACTGAAAAATCAAGCTTTGTGAGGAAAGATTGAAAGAACTGGGCATGGTTAGTCTGAGAAAAGGTTGTTGAAGGGAAATACAATAGCACTCTTCAGATATCTGAACTGCTGTCATACAAACAAGGGGTGGAATTTATTCTTAATCATTCCCGAGTGCAGAATGTGTAATAATGGGTTCAAGTTACAGGAAGTTAGATTTTGGCTGAAGAATAGGAAACATTTCCTAACCATCAGAGCATTACGGAAATGAAATTAATAATCTAAGGAGATGGTGAGTACTCCTGAACTGGAGGCTTTCAAGAGAAAATATATCTGTTAGATATACTTTGACTTGGATTCCTGCATTGAACAGATTGGATTTGATGGCCATACAGGCCTCTTCCAGCTCCATTCTCTGATTCTGTGCAGTATCCTGAATGAAATCTGCTTATGAGAGAGTACTCCCGTGGATGGGATTAAATGCTGTAATTAAGCCAATATATGCTTAACAACATGTACTGTCAGCTGCATAGAAGCAAATGTAGTATCATGAAAGCTAATGAGATATATACTTATATGACATACCTCTTTGCTGGATCAGATTTGTATGCAAGAGCTTTGTCCACAAACAAGCTTGACGGGTTAGCTGGATGGGGAGAAGGTAATACTTCTCTACAGCTTTACTGGAAAGGCCTTCATTAATCCCCCTTCATTATTGAACATACTGGAGTGCAGTGGTGGGCAGAGCAGGTTCACACCAGTTTGCCAGAAGCAGTAGCAGAAATTCTGCCTGGCCCCGCCCATCCAAGTTATGAAATAAAGTACAGTAATAGCCCGGATAACGATTGCACCGAAGAACGTTCTTTTTAGCGTTATCCAATGCATCGTAATAAAGAAGTAAAGGAGGCCAAAGCTCCTCTCCCTGCCACTTCCCTCCTCCCCCCCAGCAGTTTGGGGACTCCCCACCCCCACCCCACCCCCCACCGCTGTGACTTTAGTAGGATCGGGGAAAGCCGACTCTACTGCAGTCTTCCCTCCCTGCTTACCTTCTCTTGCTGATCACTGGAGGCTTGTGTTTTTTAAACTACAGGGAAGGGGGAAGAGAGAAATGTGATTGGTCCTCTAGAGAACCAATCACCTCTCTCTCTTTCCCCCTCACTGTTGTTTCAATGCAGGAAGGGAAAGAAAAAAACACAAGCCTAGCGTCTTTAAACTACAGGGAGAGAGAGGCTTCCCCCCCTTCCTGTATTCAAGCCTCTCCCCCTGTAGAGGAAAAAAGACGCTAGGCTTGTGTGTTTTTTTGTTCCCTTCCTGTATTGAAACAACAGGGAGGGGGAAAGAGAGAGAGGTGATTGGTTTCTCTCTTTCCCCCTTCCCTGTAGTTTAAAAAACACAAGCCTCGAGCGATCAGCAAGAGAAGGTAAGCAGGGAGGGAAGACTGCAGTAGAGTCGGCTTTCCCCGATCCTACTGCAGTCGCATGGGGGTGGCTTTAAAGGCAGGTAGGTCTCTTTCTTTCCCTGCCTGCCTTTAAAGCGGTTTGTGCCTGAAGTAAGGGCTTTTTCCCCCCGTTGTTCGATGCATGCATCGGACAACGCTAAAAATCAGATAACGTCATGACTGGTGGAACCAAGTCATAACGTTATCCGGGGTATTACTGTAGTCATAATTCGGGTGCAATGCAGGGCTTTCCCCAGGCCATACCCACCATATCACAGTATGGTAATAATTTTTTTTGGAGCCCACCACTGCTGGAGTGTATGATGGCTTCTCAACACCTTAGGTTTTTGCACTAGGTAGATGATCTAATTCACCGTTTACTAACATCTGGTATGCAAAGTCATTCCAAAAGGGTTGAGGATAAGACGAAAAGATGTGGAGGTGGGGAAGTGAAAGAAAAGCGGCATGCAGTTGGGCCTAATCTGATTTTTTTTCTGCAATCCTGTAGCAGTGACTACAATCTGCTGTTGATTTCACTGAAATGTCACCTACATAGTAATTACAGAAATGTAATACAGTAATACCTCATATAACATTAGTATCGAATAACACTAAAATCGCATAACATTAAGGAATCTGGGGGGAAGAATTGCATCAGATAACATTAAGATCCTATGGGATGCTTCAGATAACAACCGCTAAAGCCTGTGTGGTTACAATGTATCTCTATGGATCCCATAGAGGATCAGATAACACTAAAAATCATATAACACCAAGACTTGTGGAACCAGGTTTTAGTGTTATATGAGGTTTTACTGTACTTAAGTAGCCATTGTTAGTCTTTAAATTCACACTGTGTATGCTGGGTCTGTGATAAAATTGCAACCAGCAACTTTGATAAGCTTTTTGAAATAGGATAACCAGATGCCTATAAGAAATTTCCTCCTTTGTAATAGTAAAAACAGTTGGGTTTTTCCAGGGAGGCAAGCTATTTGTACATCTGACTCCTTTCCTACACCTGGGATTCAAGATGTTCACAACAAAATTAAAAACCAGGTGCAATTAAAACAGTAATCACTACTGAATTAAAATGCAGTTTGAAAACACATTAATAGTGAAGTTTAGCACTGGTTATTTGAAACATCTTCTCAGTGGTCAAGTCAGCTAACTGAATACTTGTCCAAATAAAGGGGCTGCAGACAAAAGGAAAACAGGGTAGGAGCCCACCTAATCTTCCTTGGAAGGAAGCGCTCAAGAGCTGAGAATAGCCATTAAAAAGGGGCTTTTACTTTCTTCTACATAACTGGCCAACTAAAACTTGTTTTGAAACTTGATTTTCTAAAAACAATTTAATTGTGTTTTTTTTTTTTTGCACAGCATAGAGATACTCCTGAAAACAACCCAAGCACCCCATTTGATTTTACACCTGAAAATTATAAGGTATGTCAGTATGGATAAAGGATTATCTCTGTAGAAAACTAAAATTTTGGCTTTATGTAGTATATATTTTCTTTAACAGAGAATAGAAGCAATAGTAAACAACTACCCAGAGGGCCACAGATCTGCAGCAGCGATTCCTGTTCTGGATCTAGCACAAAGACAGCATGGATGGCTGCCTATATCAGCTATGAATAAGGTATTTCAGTAATGTTAGAATATTTTTTACAGTACAGTAATACCCCGGATAACGTTATGACTTGGTTCCACAAGTCATGACATTATCCGATTTTTAGCGTTGTCCGATGCATACTGAAAAGTATCTTGCTGAAATTCTTTTTGGTTGAAAAGAATAAGTTGCTGTCTCTTTGTCCTAGGTAGCTGAGATTCTACAGATGCCTCCCATGAGAGTTTATGAAGTAGCTACATTTTATACTATGTACAATCGCAAACCTGTTGGAAAGTACCATATCCAGGTCTGCACTACCACACCTTGCATGCTGCGAGACTCAGACAGCATATTAGAAACCATTCAGAAGAAGCTTGGTATGAGTCAAAACAAACTATACAGTATTCCTATAATATGCAGAAGATTTATAATATATTACTTTTTCTTACTTCTTGTTGTTTCATGTCAGAGATTACTCTGGGTTGAAAGGATTTTTAGGGGGCAACTGAATGAGGCTCCTTTCATGTCCCCAAGTACAGCTCACAGGTATTGAAACCCTACCTTTCTGTCTCCAGCTCAGTGTCTTACCCCTAAGCCACCAGGGGAGCTGCTTAATCCTGGGCGATACAATAATTGATGGCAGTGGAATCTTTGGTAGTGAATGAGTAAGGTGCCCTGATGGCTTACAAAGGTAGGGGTGTTGGGAAAGTCAGTAGCTGTTTGTGATCAGCTGAAATGCTGACATCTAAGAGACACAGTAAGCAAAGGGCGTAAGAAACACAAGATACAGTAGGAACAAGCGCCCTAGTTGTAGAAACCTGGGCATGGAAGATAGTTAGGAAATAAGGCTTCCAGCTTAGGCAAGAGGGTTTCCATAGAAATGAAAATGACCAATGGAGAGTGGCAGGTGCTGCAGTGTGGACTAATTGTAGTCTGATTAGTAGGTTGTACTTTAATTGTAGTTTGATTTGAGGGAGCATGATCCGGCCCTAAACTTAAAAAGGTTGGCAACCCGATTTAGACTGCTGTTTAAAATGTAAATACTTGTACAGTGGAACCTCATACAACAATTGTCCTGTATAGCAATGAAATCTTATAACAACTAGGTTTTGGGGGGAAATGGTGTCCCGCATAACCATTTTCCCTATGAAAAAAAATCACACAATTTTTCAATGGCAAAGACCACTTTGCGGGGGGGGAAATTGTTGTACGATGCATCCCATAGGGAAAATTGCTATATGTTGCATGCATTGTATAGCAATTGTTTCGTACAAGAACGAGCTCTGTGGAACAGATTAAAATCGTTGTATGAGCTACCACTGTACTGTTCAGCTGGAAGGGTTGCTAAATCACACAGAAGAAAAAGATCCAGAAGCAAAAACACCTAAAGCACTAATTGCTCATATTGCAATATGATTATGGAAATCTGTTAATCAGTTTTTTAAAAAGGTTTCCAAGAAATTGGTATAATAGTTAGACGCTATGGATATTACGCCCTTCAGGAAAGGACTAAAAACCTGGCTGGCAAAGCAGGTGTGGGGCACTGGGGATGCCGTGACCCCCACCTGCTGGCTGGTATAGTAATATTGCTCCCTTGCCTTTTTTAGTTGTCAGGGTTAATTTTTAATTGGGTTTTTAATTGGTTTTTTTACTGGTTTTAAGTTTTTTATAGTTCTCAAGTGGGATTTATGTAGTTCATGATGTAATTGTTGTACGCCACCCAGAGTCGCTTGCCGAGTGGGTGGCAATACAAATGTGAATAAATAAATAAATTATAGGGTAGGGCCTACATGGAAACTCTTGACTGCCTATAGAGTTAACACTTAGGGGGGTTACATGATGTCCAATAGTCTTATTCTTCTTCATAACGAAGATGAAATTGATGAATGGGAGGGGGGGAGATGCCTCCGTATAATTGATAGAGCAGAGATAGCACTTTCTCTCTCTTTGGAGACAACGGTCAGATCCAAAGCCAAGATTCTACCGTGTGTTAAAACACATATAATTGAATATTAATCAAAGAATTCTGCCTTCGACACTGTCTTCCGCCCCATCTTTCTTGAAATTTCTTCAGTTGCTGTAAGAAAGGGGTGGCTCTTATTCTGTTGTTTCTATCATTGGATTCTTTGCTTGTTTTTATTATCCTTACTAGTATTTAAAGTACTTATCTGTTTATATTATTGGTTACCAGAACATTTAAAGTACATGGTACCTCGCTTAAAGAGCATAATGGGATTGCTCTTTAAGCGGGTTTGCTTAACACCATTGTAAGTGACCAATTGTGACTTCTGGTGGGGGTGGGGATTGTGAAACCCGATTTATTTGTTAAGAGAGTTTTTGGTTGGTTTTATTTGTTAAGTAAGGCAACCATTCACAGAAAATTCTGCTCTTTAAGCGAGGCACTCTCTAAGCAAGGTGCTAAGCGAGGCCCTCTTTATGCAAGGTTTTACAGTACTGTACAGTTGGTCCCAATAGTAAATAAAATTGCAATAGAATAATACTTCCCTCAAAGCATTATTTAACACAAGCTGGAACAGTATTGGACATTTTTGAAAGACCATCAGGATAGCATAGCAGATACTGGATGTCCAGCACTTGGTAACAACAGAGCCAATCTGTTTTTCCTGGAGAAGAACTACCATAGGAGGAGCTCCTTCTTAGGTACCCACCAATCAGGCCAATCTTTGTGGTGGAACATATAGCAGCCACATTTGTACCAACTTTGTGAAAACTGCTTATAGACAAGTAGACAAGGCCATGTAAAGCATAACACACAAGTCAAATTGAAAGATAATTAAAGCCAGAGTCATTGCTGGTAGGTCTGACTTGCCCAGCAAGTAGGGTACCAGTCCATGAGTCAAAAGCTGCACATTTTCCTCATCTTCCCAGTAGCCACATATTCAAAACCAAAATATTTTAATGTGTCATTGTATGTTTATCTTCATTGGCTCTTTCAGTCATGGAAGAAGGAGTAACATGGCATTGCAGTGTGGATCCTTCCAAACTTATCCGAGTGCTGCACAACAGATCTTGGAGACATGAAAGGAGCCTCACTTGGGTGTACCCTGAGCAAAAATCCTTTCAACCCAGAGTCATTTCTGACATGAAATTAATTTTACAGTGCAGCTGTGTCACCACAGCAGCATACCATTGCAACTGAGGTGGAAATACAATGACTACTAATGTGATTTCTCTTTGACATTTTAAATATGGTCTTCAGAGATTTAGTTTTCTTCAACATAAAAGAGATTTTTCAGAGGTTTAAACTGAGCTAAAATTTACGTAAACATTTTGATCCAGCAGTTATTGTGCTGTAAAGCAAGATTCCTCTCTTCTTCTAGAAGCCAAATCTGTCCATCTGGAGTCCTCTAAGGTGAAATGGAATTCTGGCTGCTAGATAACTCTTGGGGTATTATGCATGCAGCCATATGCCTGCACGATTGCCTCACTAGTTCACTGCAATGAAAACTTTGCCCTTCCTGTATTAAGAAAAATATTTTAAAAATTGTTGAGGCTTGGATTTAATTTCTACAGTTTCCACTTTTTTTCCCTTATAATTTAAATTGAACTATCTCCTTTTAGGTATAAAAGTTGGGGAAACAACTCCTGATAAACTATTCACATTGATTGAAGTAGAGTGCTTGGGAGCTTGTGTAAATGCACCAATGGTACAAATAAATGATAACTATTATGTAAGTACACGTTCTTAACACCAACTGTACAGATAAATGACAACTTGTGTAAGTACAAATATTTAACTGTAAAAGAAAACGTGCTAATTTTCATTTCATTTATTCAACATATGTGCGTATGTTACCAGAATTTGTAGTGGCTTAACATGCTAATATTAGAAGCAGGAATTTCTGTTTTAACTTGTGTTACTAACTTGGGTTTTACTTCAAGTAATCTTGATCTAAAGTTACCATAACCCTACCAAATATCAAGTCTATCAGAGATAGTTTTAAAATTTAAAATGATTAAAATAGATTTGATATGAATATGCTCTAGTGCAGTGATGGCAAACCTTTTAGAGACCAAGTGCCCAAACTGCAACCCAAAACCCACTTATTTATTGCAAAGTGCCACTGCAGCAACAAGGGAGGAAGGGAACACTGCCATTGGGCTACTGGGCAGAGGGGCAGGGTGAACTCTGTGCTGGGGGAGGAAGTGTTCTGATTGGGCTGCTGAGCAGAAGGGTGGGGCAAACTCTGTGCTGGGGTGACTGCATGGGTGCCCACAGAGAGGGCTCCAAATGCCACCTCTGGCACACATGCCAGTTTTGCCACCACTGCTCTAGTGCTTATTGTGTGAAAACAGTGCATCAGTAGTTGTGCTAGATAAGAATGATAGTCTATATTGATAAACTAAGATGTACTAAACATCTGTTGGACAATGAACATCCACTCTTCTTAAAACTGTACTTATGCTTATATTTCCCTACAGACCAATATAAGTCCTTCAGGTTAAACCATCTTATTTATGATTCATTTACATGTGGCAAGATAAATATACAGTAGTAGACTTTTGTTCTCTCCTATACTTTAGGTTGCTTGATCCTATGAGGAATATTATTAGCCACGAAGATTGTTTATTTAGGAAGTAACTGTAATGTAATCTCTAGAAAGAACAAAGGGTCCTATAGAACTTCAGATACTCATATATTGTAGTGCAAGCTTTCAAAGACACTAGTTTATAAAAACCTCTGGCCTAATACATTTGTACATCTTTAAAATATACTAGTCTCTCTGTTTGAATGGGAAATGTTACATTTTCTTTATTTCCCATTTCAGGAAGATCTGACAACAAAAGACATTGAAGAAATTATTGATGAACTGAAAGCTGGACAAGTTCCAAAACCTGGACCAAGGTATTGTATTTTTACCATATAATAAATTAGGGAGGTGCATTTGGGTTTGAAAATACTCAGAATTTAGAGTAATGCAATATTTGCATAATTCTGAGTATTTTTAATCTGAATTTTATAGTTCTGAATTTCTGTAATAATTGTAATACATGGCATTCCATTTACTCCTATATATTAGAAAGCAAAGGTTTATGCTTGTTAGAGGAAGAAGTGAAAATGAAATCGATTCCTTGGGCATCCTGGAGTGATTTTGTGGGAAAGCAATCTTAAATTCAAGAGATACTCTTAAAACCAAGGATAATTCTCAGCAAATCTTTCTTTGAAAAGCAGGTTTGTGGCCAGTAGAAGCTTCCCTTCAAATACAGACTTGCAGATATGAGGGAGAAGATTGAAGGAGCTCCAGTGGGCACTATTTCAGAAGCTTGTGACACTAAACTTATTCTTGCCCCACAGCTGCACTTGCCCAACCAGTTGGTAGAAATAGTAGTGCTGAAAAGTTACCAGTCCCTGTCAGAAACATGCAGCAAAAAACTAGAGCCCCCAAGAAATTAATAATCTGGAAGTATTTTCAAAAATGTAAATCAAATGCATGGTTGAGTGGTCACACAGCGAGGAAGTGCTCAAGTGTGGGCAAGGTTTGAGACCACCTCTCTTGTAACCTGTTCAGCTATCTCTGAAGACTCAGTACATGGCATTGCTGCTGGCAAATGAATTGGGTACTGGAGGAAAGTCACTTATTGTTAAGGGAAAAGTCATCAGAGGTTGGGCCACCAGCCCAGGGCATCAGGGAGGTTGATTGGCAAATAGGAAGAAGTAGTAGGCAGCAAATGCCAGACCAACACCTCAAGAATAAGACACATGAAAAATTGGGGCTGCCACTGTATCACTGAATCCAGGATGGGGCAATTTGGTGGAATTCTACTTTCTACGCCGAATCCAAGATTGGGAAATTTGGTGGAATTCTACTTTCTACCTTCTTGAAAAAATGCTAAAGCAGCAAAGCACACTCCATGATTTGGCACTGGAGACTTCCATTGGTATGGCTCTTCTGGGCTTCTTTGGTATGGCTCTTCTGGAATAACATCAGTAAAGTGGTCTGTATCTTGATACATTGAAGGTGCAACATTGCTCCTCTCCTGCAACTACAGAGCAAGGTGTCAGGAACAGTCTTAACATGAGCCTTCTAGAGATACCACCCCAGAGGAAGGATGTGCAGGAGCCCTACAAGCCAAGAAACCAATACCTTGTCTTACAGTGCTGAGGAATCTGTTTGGGGAGGTCTGGGCAGAGGGACTGCGTCATGCTTGTCAATTAGTATGCCCATTGTGAGTGTTGTCTCAGGCAGGGAATATTGTTAATCCACACTGCTCAGTCCTGGAACCTGGATTTGTAGACTTTCCTTAAGGTTAACCTACCATTGCTGGGCTTCCCCAAAGCCCCCTTTTTAAATAAGAGAGAGTAGCGCAGTCTACTCACAATATTAGGTATGGCATGATTTAGTCTGCTGCCTCTTTCATTCTTCCAACTGCTGCTCCCAAGATTGTGCTCACTTACTCAACTGTCTGTGTTAGCACAGTTAACACCCATCATAGGCTGCCTGCTGCTTTTGTCTTCCTGCCAGTGCTGCCCAGGGTATGTGCCCACTCCCCAATGCTGTTGGTATTATCAATGTTCTGGGTTCAATCAGTATGCCCATCACAATCATTTCCTAATAAGTAGGCTGTTGGCGTGTACTCTTTTTGTTTGGCCCAATCACCTGGAAGGTGTTAAAATGTATTTCATGTTGTGTGTTTTTTAAAAGGGAAATGATAAATTTGTAGGGAGGGTGTTTTAATCTGGTTTTAATGACTTTAAAGTTTTAATTGTTTAGTCCTGTACAATGAGGATGTTTTTTATTTTGAACTTTTGATGCTGTTGTGAGCTGCCTGGAGTCGCTTTGGTGAGGGAGGCAGCAATACAAATACAGTAATAAATAAATAATATAGTATTCATATTGACTGTAATGGAATGCTAGATATCCAGAAATTCCAGATTTTTGAAATTTTGAATCCTGAATTTGAAATTTAATTTTTGTACTAATCCACATTCCTGTAAGAAATATTGTGAGGAATAGAGGACACTGATGCTTAACATATTATCTTATCACAAGGTCCAAACATATCTATGTATGTAGAAATAAACTGCACAAAGCTTCAGTCTTTTGCTCTAACATGGGTATTGCTTCATTTGATCATGACCTAATTTGTCTTAGTAACGGGCAAGAGTGTGACACTGCCAAATTTGAGATTATTCATGTCTAATTTGTTTGACAAATAAAGCCCTCAGAGTTGTCATTATCAGTCCCTTAGTATACTTTGAAAAATTATGTAACATTTTGTAATGTTTAAAGTATATTGTTTTCTTTTTCCTCCCAGGAGTGGGCGCTTCTCTTGTGAGCCAGCTGGTGGTCTTACTTCTCTAACTGAACCACCCAACGGGCCTGGCTTTGGAGTCCGGTCAGACCTATAAAATTGTTTTTATAACTACAAAAAAGTGGTTCAGAAAATAAAAATATTAATTATGGCTATATTAAAGTATGATTGTTCTGTTAACAAGTCTGGTGTATTTCTTTAGTGTGATTATTGGCAGTTCAAGTAATGAAGACATGTAACTTAGAATGGAAATGTTTTATTATCACTGAAGTTGTTTTGTTCGAAACAATATGAACACATTTTCAAATCAAACTCAATTTTGTCTATACCAAACAAAGTAATAGTTTGCATCCAATTATATAAATAAAAACGAAAAAGACACCGTACTATTAACAAAATAGTATAGAATGTATACAACAAGAATAAATATTTTTTTAAACACCAGGCAGAAAGTGAATCTGTTAGAAATGGGGAAGGAAAAGAAACTAAGATATCAATAGAGTCTAAAATTGTTTTGCAAATCTATTTAGTCTAGTGTCTTACTTTTTGAGGGCAGTTGTG
Organism: Furcifer pardalis; assembly: GCA_030440675.1. NCBI lineage: Eukaryota > Metazoa > Chordata > Lepidosauria > Squamata > Chamaeleonidae > Furcifer > Furcifer pardalis. The sequence continues at coordinate 102,549,041 of CP126891.1, forward strand.
TCAAAAAGGAGAGAACACTAGAGAAAATTATCCCCATTACATTTAAGCAGAATTCATGGAGAGATTGACAGGATCAATATTAATATCATTTGCTAAGCTAACAGAACTCAGCTGAGTATCAATGCAAACATATTCTGTTGGTATTCATCAATTTTAGCAGAGCTGATTAACCAGTTTAGGAAAAAAGACAGCATGCTTTATGCATATTTCCAAAGCATACAAATGGAGGGGTCCTGGAGTAAAACAAATGTGCAATCCAAGGTCTTAACCTACAAATGTTTGACAAAGCAACATACACATTTGAGATTTTTAGCCATTTCAGACAGAAATATTTCATTCTTCCTTGTGTTGACTTTGTTTAGTTAATTGATGAATCTCAAGTTGCTTTTCAGCACTATTACTCTTCTCAATTCGGAGTATATTAATTAGATTGTTTAATCTGATATTTACCATATATACTCGAGTATAAATTGAGATTTTTAGCCCCCAAAATGAGGTCCAAAAATGGGTCTTGACTTATACTTCGGTCAAAGTAAACACTCAAAAACATATCCACAGAAATGTCTAAATTAATTAATTTTACTGTATTTTCATGTATTTTAATTACTGAAATTCATTAGCAGCTGCTGCATTTTCCACCCCCAACTTATCCTCAGGTCAATCTATTTTCCTAGTTTTAGAGGTCCAAATTAGGTACCTTGACTTATATTCAGGATGACTTATAGTCAAGTATATGCGGTAGGTAATCTTGTTTTAGAACCGGAGAGCAGATCTTATCTTGTTACTTCCTAGTTTTATGAAAAGCTCTTTGCCAAAGATTATATAGTTGTAGCTCGCTTAAAGAGCATAATGCATTCCATGGGATTGCTCTTTAAGCGAGTTTGCTCTTTAAGCGAAACACCATTGTAAGTGACCAATTGTGACTTCTGGTCTGGGGGATTGTCAACCCTGATTTATTTGTTAAGCGAGTTTTTGGTTGGTTTTATTTGTTAAGCGAAGCGAACATTCAGAGAAAATTCTGCTCTTTAAGCGAGACACTCTTTATGCGAGGTTTGACTGTACTTTTTACTTCAGGCCAGTGGTACAAGTCTTGTGAGTGACTCATAGTCTTATCTACAGTGGACAAATGTTTAAAAACAACTGTAGTTTAGATCATGGGATATGCTATGAACTTCTAAGCAGAAAAGGTATCTGAACAATATTTCAAATATACTGTATTTTGGAATTGCTGCATTAAAAATAAATCTGTTTGCAGAAAGTTGCCAGCCCTTCCTGCTCCTAAAATCCCATTCATTAAATATAGGTAATTTTTTGTGGAAAGTTATTCTCATGTTAAAAATTGTAACTATTATATATTTTAAGTTTTTTGAAATAAACATAAATGTTATTCAAATACGGAATGCAATCTTGTAGTTGAATTTACATTTACAGACAGAACTTGAGGGATTAGCTTTAGTTTCATGATTGCTTCTGCACAATCCTCTGAAAAGTTATTTTAAAGCTGCTCTGGAGGTTAGACAGATGTTCATATTCCTTAGAACAACTATACTTAATCATGTTTTAGCCAAGGCTCAAAGTCACTAATTTCAAGTTGATGGTGAAAAAATAGTGTCAAAAAGCCCACCCAGCTCTACATTATAGGAAAATTGCCACTAACAAAAAGTAAATAAAAAAAATTCAAATTCTAAATGTCATTCCAATTTTAGTATGTATAATTTCTACTTAAAAACAACCAGTTAGCCATTAATTTTCACAAAATGCTCATCCTAATTTTTTTTCCTCAAGATAATTTTTTCTACTTTTATGTATTTTATCAAGATTTGGGAAACATTTAACACGGTTTTTATTTTTACATACAAATGCCTTCCAGAAGTCATACACAGAATCCTGTTTCATTAGAAAATATGCAACTTTTTAATATAGCACACTATCTTGATTCAAAATGAACAGTGTATAATATTTGCTATAAATGTTAGAATAAGTCTCAGATATTTCCAAACAAACTCCAGTCCCTGATCAGATTGCTCTATAAACAGTAGAAAACATGCTGGAAATGATTTGGATAAGAACTGCTATGACAAACACACATACTGTATGTAGCTTTTATAGTGACTGAACACCATCACAGGCTCTAACTCAGTATTCCAGGTGGCAACCATCATGTATCTTACCAGATGTCCAGGACAGTCTTTTAATTTCATCCAACCTTTTCAGTTTTTAAATGTTAAATTGGTATTAACTAAACTAATCAGCCCTACTTGGAGAACTACAGTTAATGGTGTCTTCAGTGTGAAGTCTAATACTAAACCAGGATGGTTGTGCAATTAGCAGTCACTGTTCTTATTAATATAATTATTCTTTAATAGCAATAGCCAACTGAAATCTACTTATATCAACAAGTGATGTGTGTATGATACATTATTTCCAGGATGAAACGGATGCCTAACTTCCAGGACAATATGAAGTTATTCAGCGATCAGACTTTGTTCAGGGGGGTGGGGGGAAATCTGAACTTTAAACCTCTGAGGGCAGAAGCCAACATCATGTAATCTGTTGTGCAATAGGAGTTCTCCTGTCTTATCTATGTGCACCCTCAACTCTGCTGGAGGTCATGAAAGGGCTGTGGGATAGGGAATCAATCTCTTTCTAATTCCCCTGATAGAAGCAATTCTACCAGAATTTTTAGAATCTCACCACGAGTGTATTAATTCATGTGTTCTGGCTCAAGGGCAATTATCCTTCAATGAATGGGAGAACCACAACACTTTAGTTACAGCTGAAGAAAAAGATAGGGAAATAGAAAAAGACCCAACCAATCCCTACAAGACTAGTGATCTGAAAATAAGCTATTAAAAGGAATTCTAAAGAAATCAAATTTTAATGAAATATGGGGAGTTTTTAGACTGCACTGATAAAAGGGAAAGGAAAGAAACCTGGTCAGTAACAAATGTCATTCTGGAAAGAAGGATAAATTACAGAGATTGTAGAATAAGGTAAAAGAAACACATGTATTGTTCTGCTGGGTGAAGGGAGCACATAGTATTTTTGTATACTGTAATAAACTGTAATAGTGTTTTTGTTGTGTTTTATTGTAATGGATGGTTTGACCCCCAGTGCCTCCTAGCTACAATGCCTAGTTTTTAATGTTAAGTTTTTAAGCTTCTTTTAAAACTTTTAATTTTTGAACTGGTTTTAAATTGTTGTCGATATGCTGACGTGTTATGAATCGCCCTGGGTCCCTTCAGGGAGGAGGGCGATAAACAAATTTAAATAAATAAATAATGTCTATGCATTGTTATTTTTGTATTATTATTTTTTAAAAAAGAAGCTAAGATGGGATAATAATGTAGAAAAAAAGTTAAGATGTGGCTAAAATGCTAATTCAATTATCAAAGGTATGCAACCCAAGGGACCAACCTGTCTTCCTCACTCCACAATTAAATTCAAAACATATATTTATTTATTTCATACTTATCAACCGCCCTCCTCACCAAGGTGACCCAGGGCAAAGAGAAATGTGTTCTTTAAACATTTTGATGTAAATTGTTGTCTTTTCCTGACATTACATTAATTTTTAAAATTCTGTATGAAACTTTCTGCTCATAAAATTATCTAAATTTGCTTTCGGTTTTATGCTATTATTATGACTGACAACTGATATAGAGGCAGTGAAGAAGTTTCTAACTTTAAGAAATCCTGTTTTTGTAGTATATGAGCATTACTCAGCTCTTCATTGGGCACATAAAAAGAGCCTCTCCAAAGATTGTGGTATTTTTGACCCACACTCTGGGTACCCTTGTAACAGCAACCTTGTGTTGCCAGCTAATCTTTGTCACTACAATGGACAAAAGGAACTTCAGAATGAACTCACCCTAAGGTGACTTCATTTTTGCAGTTTCATGTCTGGCCTAGACATGGGAGAAGCTCTTCATTGTTGCTATATAAAATATTAACATTTGTATTGGCCCCTGCTTCTTAAATGTAAGGCTGCAAGGCTCCTGACCAATGAATCACTTTAGTGCCTAGAATTTGAGTGCACTAGTACAAACAATCTATGTTGCCAAAACCAATGGAATTCAACTAATTACACTGCATCACAAAAAAATAATAATTGTCTGCTACTTGGTCAAATCCATGTGTCCTATACTAAATCAAGTGTGATGAATTCAAATCTGAAGCCTGATTCTGCCTAGGAGAGGGGTTCTCAACCTTCGGCCCGTGGCATCATTCCATCTGGCCCATGCCCACGCCACTGTCCTAGTCCCCTCCGGTTGGCTTGGCGTGTCCCTAATGCTGCTCCATAGCAGGGCAGATGTTGCAAAAGAGCTTACAACATCCGCCCTGCTATAGAGCAGTGTTAGGGACACACCAAGCCAGGTGGAGGGGACAAGAATGGCAGTGACACACATATGTACCCGTGTCTTTTTCTGGGGCTGTTCTGGTAGAGCATGAGCAAGGACAGTCAGGACCCCTCTGTCACCCATGGCAGGCCACTAAGCAGGGAAGCAGCAGTGTGGGGGGGGGAGTATTGGTGAGCTGGACTGGTGGCATGGGAAGGAGTATTGGTGGGCCAGACTGGTGGCATGGAGGTGTTGGCAACAGCAGGGGCGTGTTGGTGGGCTGGCCTGGTCTCCCCCACTGCCAAGGTGAGGGTGGGGGCTCGGGTTGATCCTGCCGCTGCCAAAGGCAGTGGAGGGGAAAACACCAGTCCACCCCCACAGTCTGAAGGGAAGTGATCCAGCCCCCAGCTTAAAAGGTTGAGAACCCCTGGTGTAGGACGTCAGGATCTTGTGTAAGAAAATCGAACCCTCTTGGTTAGGTTCTTGCACTGACCACAGGGGATATTTGCCACAAATGTAACAAAAATTGTCCAGTTTATTAACACAGCTGCATCTAGTCATCTTTCGTTCAAAACAGACTCACTATGGCCTAGCTGTACTATCCAATAAAGTGGTTTCGCACTAGAGACAAGCCCTTGGTCTATCTCGCCTTATACAGTAAAACCCCAACTTATGTAAAAAGTCTGTTCCATAGCCTTTTACGTAAATCGGGTTTTTACATAAATCAAAGCAAACCCATAGGAAAGATGAATATTTATGTAAATTGAAGCATAGGAAAATTAATATTTACATAAATCGAAACAGATCATAAAAGGGGGAATGAAATTTTTACGTAAATCAAAGCAAACTCATAGGAAATCACGTTATGTAAATTGGGACATTTACGTAAATCGGGACACCACCATTTTAGCGAAAAAACCTTACATAAGTTGAATTTTATGTACCTCAAGGCATACGTAAGTCAGGGTTTTACTGTATACATATTTCTTATGTCAGCTCACTGACTTGCCCAGACATGCCTGGCCACTGCTGGAACATGCATGCCACCAGGGGATGTGATTCAGCTGAGGCGGCAGCAGGCATAGTGATAGCTGCAACTGTTATATGTTCCCATGTAAAAATAATTGCCCAATTACTGACCATTTTAACAGCTATAGCACACCTACAAATCTGTACGTGATAGGCAAATTTTTCAGATTTGGAATCAGCACACTCAATATCATGTAAATTACATGTTATTCCCAGTAGCAAAATCATTGTGCTGTGCTATATTTAGATGAAAGACTTTCATACCAGGAATTTAAACAACAAAATATTCAAAGGTTATTTTAATTATTAAGCTCCATGCTTAAAATGTCTTCAGTTGATGTTACAATTTTTCAGTCAAGGAAAAAAAGCAGTTTCTAACGATGCCACCAACTACAGTTTACTCAGTCTTAACATGATTGTCAAGGAAATATTGAAATTACTGCCAATTGAGCTATGACTCCAGATGGAGTTGCTGACCTTCAAGAAAGAACTAAAAACCTGGCTGGCAAAGCAGGTATGTGGCACTGGGGTTGAGGTGACCCCCGCCTGCTGGCTGATATAGTAATATTGCTCCCTCACTCTTTTTAGTTGTCGGGCCAATTTTTAAATTGTATTTTTAATTAGGTTGCTTGTGGAGTGGGCAGCAATACAAATATGACTAATAAATAAATAAATAAATAAATAAATAAATAATATCCACACTTAAAACATCTGGATTAAAGAGTGGTTCTTATTGCTCTTTAAATCAATACTGGAAATAAAGACTATCCTATTGCTTTCAGTACTAAAGGTGATGGATACCCTAGGAAACAGCCTATGCATACTCCTTTACTATACTGTACTGTCAAATGTCAGCTATGCATTCAAACTACCACTGTGTGTAAATCTGATGCAGTACAGATAGGAAATGTTTTGACAGATCCATGCTGGACATAACCATCAGTAGCAGTTGAGGATTACATGAGAGTTGTCGTTCAAGCACTTCAGGGCCACATATCCTCCAACTGTGTCCTGGGTCACAATGTGTTCTTGTTTTTAAATTTCTGATAATTTTTAATCCTGATGTTTTTAATTGAGTGTTTAGGTTTTGTTTTGCTTTTATTAGGATGTAAGCCGCCCAGAGTCGGGTCCTCCCGATTGGGGCGGGGTATCAAATTTTAATAAATAAATAAATAAATAAATAAATAAATAAATGTGTAGAACATGTCCATGTTCTGGGCTATAACCGTCCTGATATGTACAGACTGGCCATGCTGACTAAAACAGATGCAAATCGTACAGCAAAACACAGAAATAACTACTTTAAGAATACTTGTTTACGATCTAGCCCTTTATTAAATAGGGTCTGAAGATATAAATGTAAAAGTAGACATTTCTTTAAAAAAACCAAATAAATGGTAATAATTCAGTACCACATACCCTGGGTTCAATACATTTGGTTTAACAACTCCTGTCATACAAATCCAATTTTCTTGTGACAGGTTAAGTGACGAAGAGGGGATCAATAAAGCGTTCAAGTGAGAAGCATCCTAGATGGTCAGTATAAAAATGTAATTAAGAAATAAATATAAATAAACTCATAAACCGTTTACCAAAGTTAAAGCCTAAGTGGCATTGCACCAATAACCTAAAATTACAGCCCTTCCGAAGACCGAGCAGACGTACAAGTTTATTTAATCTTTTTATAAATTTTAAGGTTTTAAATACCATTACCATATTAGATTTACTTGTGATTTCAATTCATGTTGTAAGCCGCCCAGAGTCGGGTATACCCGATTGGGGCGGGGTAGTAAATGTGAGTTAATAATAATAATAATAATAATAATAATAATAATAATAATAATAATAATAATAATAATAATAAAAATAAAGCAGCTCTCGAAGCTCATTACAAAGAGAAGTGAAACGGCTGTCCCTTTTTTTTTAAACCGCTTTTCCAACGAGGAAAGTGATCTCGCCCTCTTCGCTAATTAGACGACACAGGTGCCACAAGAAAAGGCCAGCCTGCGGAGACTGAAAGTAAGGGCTCGTGTAGACTGCTCTCAACCTCTCCATGCACCAACAGAAAGAAAGCGAGAAGGAAAGCGAGAAAGAAAGAGGAAAGGAAAAAGAGAAAGAGTAAGGGAAAAGAGAAAGGAAGGAGAGAAAGAACGAAAGAGGAAATAGCGAGAGAGAAAAAAAAGAAAATACAACCACCGTCAATGGGAACCCAAACCCTCTTCTGCTTCCTCGACGCTTCTTCCGCTGGGCCGCACTTTTCATTAGGATGCAACGTTGTCCTTCAAGCCAGTCGCGCATGCGCACCCGGTGTTTATTAAAAACTCACTGCGCCACCGCCGCCGGAAAGCCCTTCCCTATGGAAAGGAGTAACCTGTGAGGGGGGGGAGGGGGTGACCCAAGATGAAGGCTCTCTCAGTTGCTGTGCTAGAGGTGTCCGACGAAGCTAGAGCTCCCGCGCTTCTCTATTCCTCCTTCTTTATCCCCCCCTCTCCCTCTGGACCATCTTCCCGGCCGTTTCCAGAAAGTTCCAACCGCCACCACCGGCGAAGAAAAACCAGACGGTGGCTACAGCGCCTGCGCACTTACTTTCTGCCTCCGCCCTCTTACTCGCGTCAGGGCCCGTTATTCCCTTTCCTCCCTCGGCACGTTAAGGGGGGAGGGTTGTTTTTTTTAAATCTCTCCTCGCGCACACCTAGAGGTTCTGAGGGAAGGGCGGTTAGCGATGAAGCCCCGTCGCGCGGCGCGCTCCCCACACCTACCCTCCTCCCCCCCTCCTCCACCGTCTCCGAACGCTCACGACGGCGGGCGCGTGCCGAGCCGTTTCTCGTCTCGCGCGTCGGCCGGCAGTCACGTGGGCGGCCCTTCAGCCAATCCGGGCGGTTAGTGACAAACCGACATTCTGACGGGTTTCGGTGCGGGCGGGGAAGAGGGGAGGGGGGGGTGCAGCTAAAGGAAAAAGGGGGAGAGACCCAACTGAGGGAAGGGTTGGGTGCGGGGAGAGAGAAAGAGAAGGAGTGTAGTCAAACCGTGACTCGCAGCGTGGCCGCCGGAGTGGGTTGTGGAGGCTCCCGGTGCCGCTCGGTTGGCCAAGAAGAGGGTTCGTTTCCTTGCCCGGGGAACGGAACATCTCGTGAGGAGACGACGACGACGACTCTCTTCCGCTGAGGTAAGGAGAGGAAACCACCCGGGTCGTCGCGGCATTTCTCCCCCGGGTGGAGTGAGAGAGGGGAGGAGGCCGCGGCCATTACGTAGATGACACCCCCTTTTTTGTGGGGTGAAGGGTAGAACCTGGGAAAGAGAGACTGAGGCGGGGAAAACGCAGCTGTTGCCACGGGTTTAGCTCTCTTGTTCAGCCTGTCACAAATACGTGTCTGTCAAACCCCTTTTCCGCAAATGTGGCTCCGTCTCTTAACCTTTTCTGTGGTGGACGTGTGTTTCATGAGGGTTTCCCTTATGTATGTCCCTGTAAGAAGCGGGGGGCTCATTCCCCCATAGGCTGCCCTCGTTCCCTGTGGTGTTTGGAGGGCGGGGGGTGGGGGGGTGGGTGTGGGTGAACCGGCTTTCTATGAGATTTAAGGTCCTGCCTGTTTCCCTCGTCCTTGTGAGCTTTTTTGGCAAGAGAAGGACTGAGGGACGGAAAGAACACTCCCCCCTTCCTTCCCACCCCTTTCTTGCGTTGCCTTAACTCGTAATGGAGGTACTGCAGCTCGTATGCTTTCATGGCAACACGTACCAACCCCTTTCTGAGATCTCCCGGACACACCTTCCCTAGCCTGGCTTTCTGAAGCTATATACGGGGACTGTCAGTCAGAATTAAGGGCTTGATCAGCCAGCAAACAATCCCGGGTTGCCGCCGCCTGTTCCCTTGTCCCCTGCCTGTCAATGTGGTTGTTGCTGCTGGAGCCATGGCTGCCGCGGCTGTCACCACCGCTTTCGCCACCCTCCTTGTGGGGCTGTGCGTGCCTTGGGTCTGTTTTTCTGTCGTATTCTCCGCCCTACGCGAAGGCTTCTGTTTTTGTGGGTGAGAGTAGGATAATCGCATTCAATGCGAATGAGAGTGCTGATCGCAGTGAGTTTTCTGGTCTGCAGCTTTGTCAGCCTTTTCTGAAAGGAGAAGGCGATAGTTAGCAATGCATGCCTTCTCTGTGTGTGTGTGTGTGTGTGTGTGCGTGCGTGCACGCTAGAGAGAGAGAGAGAGCGTTTCCATACATCTCCACAGTCTGTCGAAGAGCGAATGAGAAAGCAGCAGTAATGAATGTGCGGCAAGTCCTGTTTAAAGGGGTGATTTGTGAGCTGGAGGGAAGAACTATTGCAGCTGTTGTTACAGTTACTGTATTTGTTATATATATATATATATATATATATAATGAGTCAAATGAGTTTTTAAAATGCGTTTTTCTAGTGCAATTTACTAGTAACTTGCCAAGATCCTATGTTGTTGTTTTTTAATCAAAGATTTGCACAGAAATCCTTTTGGACTTAAGATACGGTCCCCTCTGTTGTAGACTTAATGCAGTGCTTTTTGTTTTAATCTTTCCTCAAGATTTCTTGAGAAATCTTAAAGTCTTACAAACTTACTATGGAATAAATTTTCATAAACTTCAATCCAATTCATGTGCTGTATGAAGTTCTTTTTGAGTTACAATGTAATATATATACTGTAATAGTGGTTGCAGGAATTCTAAACAGTGAGGTCAGAAGAGGCACTAATAACAAAAACAAAATAGTTACTTTGTCATCCTTGCAGTAGTGAGCTGATTAATACACAGTACTGTATGTTTTTTAAAGTTGACATTACTGAGGTCATAGGAGAAAGGTGGACCATCATGGATTATAATTCAGATGTTTTATATTTAAATTTATTTTTGAAGCTCTTTCCTTTAAGAATGATTACCTTTAAGGCCATGGTTCCCACAGCACACACCTCACAGTGGGGCAATTTGATTTTTCAGGGGGCAAATCAAGAATGAGTTATTAACAGTGAGTGGCCTTTTAGGCTTCCTCCACATGAATAGGAGTTCACTTTTTGAATAATAAGAGTTATATGTCATGGAGGGGTTTTTTCTAGGATTTTAGAGATGCTTAGGTGGGGCATGGCCAAAATAAGATTTGTGACAGCATCCTGAAGGCTAACATTTACCCCCTTTGATTTTTGAATATTTCTATTTCTGGTGTAAATTTTGTGTTTTTTATTCCTCTGCATAGAAATTAATTTGTTTTATTGGTGGAATAATACTTCAGCATGATATTTGCAAGCATAAGCTTCAGTACCTGTAGTATGTGGCTGTTTAAATAAAATAAAAGTGATTTAAAAAGAAAGAAAAGAACCATGAACCCTAGAGTCAGGTAAGACTGTCTTTCGATCAAGGAAATCCTTTACCTAATCTACTCACCACTGTAAGGATAAGTGATAAGAGATATCTTTGCAATATATAGTCTTTTGAATAACCACTATTAAGTTAATTATGGTTGGTTTTACTTTCTGTACCTCTACTCTCTGTGACTTAATTTTTTAAATTTCTCATCATATTTATATAGACTCAAAACACAGGAAATACATTATGTATTTGATAAAATTATGAAAGCTTGTGCCATAACAAATGTAATAATCTTCAAAGTGCTGGTTGGGGTTTTGTTTTTTTGTTTTTTTGCTTATTTAATCTGTAATATGGAACAGCATCAAAGTTAAAAATAAGTGAGGGGTGTAAATATACCCTTTAGTTTAAAATACAGTAGATGTACTTTTAAAAATATTACTCTCTATTTAGAACACCCTGAAACACAAAGGAAAAAAAAAAGGACCAGGAGGCACAGTCGGGAAATATAGCTTAATGATTTAGGTAACTGCTCCATGGAAGTGGGAATTCAATTCCCCACTGTGTCTTCCAAAATATACCTTGTGTGGCCTTGAGCATGTTGCACTGTCCCAGGATGCCCTAGAAGAATGGTAAACCATATCTGAGTGCTCTCTATTTAGAACACCCTGAAACGAGTTGTCATGAGTCAGAATCAACTTGATGGTATGCTAATAACAATAGTAGCAGCGGTAGTAGTATAGTTTGAGTATTGGTGGTGGTGGTGAGACTAATAGTCTCACCACCACCACTGCTAAATGTGGTGATGAAAATGGCTTCATCCAGCTTCTTTCCTCTATATTCATCTTGGCCACTGGTAGAGGAAGGAGTAGAATTCTACACACCATACCTGAAGACATCAAAATAAAACTGTCCTTTTCATATTGGTGCTAGAGATGATAGACTCCATAGTAATTCCATGGAAAGTAGAACAATGTAATACAGGGGTCCTCAACCTTTTAAAGTGGGTGCCAAGTCAGGCTCCCTCAGACTTTTGAGAAGCCAGACTAGTGATACCACCACCACCACTGCCAAAGGCGACCACCCCGAGTCCACCATATACCTCATGCCACCACCACCACCAGCAGCTCCCCTGCTTACCGGCCTGGAGGAGCTGCATCACGTGGATGAAATAAATGCCCCCACAGCCGCTGGAAACACCCCTGCAGTTGCCGTAAATGCGCCCACAGCCACTTCCACCACCTCAATCTTTGTCTCCTCCGCATGGCTTGGCATGTCCCTAAGGGCACTCAGTAGCAGGTCAGATGTTCTAAGGCTTACAACATCTGCCCTGCTACGGAGCGTCATTAGGGACACGCCAAGTGGAGGAGACAAGGATTGAAGTGGCGGCTGGAGCAGGTATGTGTGCTGGATGATTTGGTGCCATGAGTTGGATCTGGCCGATGGGCCATAGGTTGAGGATCCCTGATGTAATCTCTCACTTTTCATAGCTACACCTCAAGATTCTCTCATTTCAACTATTTTTGTTTTATTCTGGTATTTAAAAACTGTTGAGAGAGAAATGATGCACACAAATACGCTATATAGTGAGGCATTACAGAAATAATTGATAGTTACCTTAAATATAATTAAGACACTCCTCATTCTAGTAATGTAACAAATGACTCTTCTGTTTTAATACTGAAACTCAAATAATTAAATCAGGAAACAAAAGTTATGATTAGACATTCATGTATCAGTCATTTGGGGCAGTGATGGGATGTTCCCAGTTCGCACCGGTTTACCCGAACTGGTAGCAAGATTCCCGGGTGTTTCGCCAAACTGGTAACAACCACTCGGGATTATTTTTTTTTAGGCATCCGGTTCAGACGCCTCACCGGGAAAAAAATTCTTTTTAATTTGGAGCCAAAATGGCTGCTGGGAACTGCGCGTGCGTCAAACCTTCATTTGACGCATGCGCAGTTCCAATTTTTTTTACTGTGCATGTGTCAAATGAAAGTTTGACACATGCACAGTTCCCGGCAGCCATTTTGGCTGCCAAGAAAGGAAGGGTGCAGGGAGTGCCTGAAAAAGCGGTGGTGGTGGTAGCGGCCTTTCCATGCCTGGCCCTGCCAGGCTGCTGTGCTGTTTGTGGTGGTTTGTCGCCACGGCAGTTTGCCACCGTGCTGCTGCGTCACCGCTTCCAAGGGTAAGTGAGAAGTTTGTGTTTTTTTGTATTTTTATTTAATTTTTATTTTATTTATTTGTTTATTTAATTTATTTACGGGTTCGTGTTGTAGTGTGTGTGTGTGTGTGTGTGTGTGTTTATTGTAATTTAATTTTTGTATTTTAATTTTTTTTAAAAAATTAAATTTGTTTATTTTTTGCCCCGCCCACAACATCATGACATCATGATGTTGGGTCCGCCCATGATGTCATGACCATAGCTCCGCCCACACTGTGATGATGTCACAGTGTGGTAGCGGAAATTTTGACATCCCATCACTGATTTGGGGTCTCTATCTTAAACATAAGTAAATCACTTATAATCATTTTAGTGTTGTTGATTTTGCAAAATTTCCTTTAAAAAAATAAACACTGTTAACAAGCAATAGAAATCCATTGTACTGTATCTTGTTTTACAACCCTTTCCAAACATCGTGGGGGCGGGTGCTGGAGTTTTTTGGATTGGGTAGATGTTCTACCCAATCCAACTCCCCCCCCCCCCATGCATACGCTTGTTCCGAATAACGTGAAAATCGCGTTATTCGATACAAGATTTTCCCGAAAATCTTGTCACGTTATGCGGTTTTCACGCTATATGGTACTCGCGTTACCCGGGGTATTACTGTATAATACAGACATGTTATGGAAACAGATTATTACTAACTTAGCTAGTAATCATTTCTTTTACAGTGATCTTGTTGAACTATTGAATTATGTCTTAACTTTTGTTGTTTCCAGATAATATAAAAAATCTTTCAATTAATTCTTCACCGGCAAGTTTTTATATATTTGACCATAACAAATCTGAGACTGTCATAGTCTGGCCAACGGATTTTTTTTACATCTGTTTGACTCAGCTTAACATGGTTTATCATATCTATCATTGTCATATTTCTCATTCCTACATTTTCTGGTCCATAAGATTAGATCATCCCTTGAAGACTATTTCCATTGGTCAGTTTGCCCCAACTAGTGCAGTCTAGAGCTCATTATTTCTTTGATGTATGCTGATTTGTGGATCATTAGATGACTTTTCCGAAGTAGGCAGTTTTCTGCTGAGCAGGTTCCACTTCTTAACCCTTAGTGCTGCTCTTTTTTTCTCAGTTAAACAGCTGTTTCTGCATACTGTTTTTAATTTCCTTACATGTTACCAATTTTGTACCACAGCACTACAATGAAAACAAAAAATTAATCAAATTGAAATTAGAAAGTGTTGAGATAAAAAAACCTGGAAATTAAGAATAAGACAGAGAGGAACAAGTCCATTAGGCAGAGAGCAGATAACCTGCACTATTTTTAAAAATAGAAATTTTATACTAACAACAAAATAAAAATAAGCAGGACTGGGGTGAAAATGGGAAGATTTGAGAATGGTAAATGAATAAAACAAGGATGGAAGGAAGAGTGAAGTACAGTCAAACCTCAGATAACGTTATGACTTGGTTCCGCAAGTCATGACATCCAATTTTTAGCGTTGTCCGATGCATGCATCGAACAACGCTAAAAAAAGCCCTGACTTCAGGGACAAACCGCGCAGTTTGTCCCCGAAGTCAAGCTGACCCTAGGCTAGCTAGCCTAGGGTCAGTTTGACTTCAGGGACAAACTGCGCGGTTTGTCCCTGAAGACATCACTGCGGTTGGGGGGTTGGATTGGGCTGCCCAATCCACCCCTCAACCGCAGCGATGGATCGCTGTGGTTGGGGGTTGGATTGGGTAGCCCAATCCAACCCCCAACCGTAGCAATCGCTAAGAGTGCAGGAGGATCGGGGGGGGAAGGCGCTCGCTCCGAACAGATCACACTCTAATTAGCATTTAGACTTACAGTGTCTCAGGGATTCTGAAGGTGTAGGACCAATTAAGATTGTCTACCCCAGGAAGATGGTAAATCAAGTTGGTTTTCTGGTAATCATTGCGGATTTTCATTTTTTTTTCCTCAGCAGTTGTCAAAGCCCTAGTTGACCAGAAATGACCCTCATGGGAAAACATGCACAATAGAACTTAAGTGAGTTTCTTGGGAGTTTGGTTATGAAAGAAGCATAAAACTAGAAATAAGTGACACTAGACTAGTATTGACAGAAATCTGAGTGAGTTTCATTAAATACAATTAGAGCCCATTTAAAGAGCCACTCCATGAGAGTGATCCAAACAAAAACAACTTCTTGCCCACCTTTCTTCATACTTTCAGCAAATGTTTCTTGAGTATCATATTCTGGCCCATGAGAAGACATTCAGTATCCCATTTTGACCAGTTTGCATGACATTTTACATATAAAATATATCTGCTGATTTGGATACTATAGTTGGGGCATATCGATGAAAGGCACATTTATCCTCTGCTTGTCCTTTTCAGTTTGTTGTTGTTGTTCAGTCACACAGTCGATTCCGACCCTTCATGACCCCATGGACCATTGCCCTCCAGGCACCTCTTTCCTCCACCGTCCTCCTCAACCCGCCCATCTTTGTGCCTACTGCATCTACAATACCATCTAGCCATCTTATTCTTGGCCGCCCCCCTTCCTCTTTTGCACTCCAGCTTTCCCAGCATCAGGGCTTTCTCAAGTGAGTCCTCTCTTCTCATTTGATGTCCAAAGTACTTCAGCTTCAGCTTTACTCTTTGACCTAAGGAGCATTCAGGGTTGATTTCTTCGAAGATAGACCTATTTGTTCTCCTTGCTGTCCAGGGGACTCTCAAAACTCTCCTCCAACACCACATCTCAAAGACATCTATTCTTCTGCGCTCAGCTTTCCTAATGGTCCAGCTCTCACAACCATACATTGCCACAGGGAATACCATTGCTTTGACTATACGAATTTTTGTTTGCAATGTGATGTCTCTACTTTTCACTATGTTCCCCAGGTTTCTCATCGCTTGTCTCCCAAGAGTTGCCTTTTTATTTCATGGCTGCAATCACCTTCTGGAGTGAGCTTTGATTCTAGGAAAGTAAAATCCATTACTGCTTCTACTTCTTCCCCATCTGTTTTCCAGGGACTAATAGGGCCTGTTGCCATTATCTTGGTTTTCTTGAGTCTCAAGCTAGCTTTTGCACTCTCCTCTTTCAACCTGATCAGGAGTTTCTTTAGGTCTTCTTCACTTTCTGCCATTAAGGTGGTATCACTGTGTATCTCAAATTGTTGATGTTTCTCCCAGCAATTTTGATCCCAAATTGTAATTCCTCCATCTCAGTTTGTACAATTCAAGAATGTGGAAATGATCTGTGGAAAAGTGAAATCTAGCACTTGTGCTTGACATTTGATCTTCTTGGTTTGTTAGAGCACTCAGCAATTTATACCAATGTGTATCTGGTATAAGGCATTTATGGGTGAAATTGATTGTTTAGGTTTGTTTGCTTTTGTCACCATGGTGGATATTTCATGCAGAGACTGGATACTCGCACTGTGTCCCTTGTAAATTCAGCTGAATCACTTGTTGACTTTCAGTATCATTGGAGTTGCCTTTTTGTGAAACAAAGTACAGTATACTTTCTGGAGGTCTTTTTGAATTCTTGGTGGGACAACTTTACAAAGTTGCATTTAGGGTTCTTCTTCGGTTCCATAGCCATTATTCTGACACTTGGAGTTGTTTCTTGTCACCTGTCATTTAAAATACTGTATACCCGAAACTGCTAAAAGAAGTTATTTGACTGCCATGATTACCTACCAACTGTATCCTGGTGACATCCAAACTGTTGCTTTCCTTTTCATGAATATCCATACAATGGAACTGTTGTAATTCTAAATTTTTGTTCTTCGCATTAGCAAGGGAGTGATTGAGATTATACAGTGGAAGCATAATTTAGAGACAATAGATGTTGTTCTTGTAGTCAAAAGGCAAATAAAGGAATGAGGAGTTTTCCTGTGGTATATGAGGTTATATATGGCAGCTGCTACTTGTGTCAGAGTATACATTTTCCCCCAAGAAAAATGTCATTGGCATGAATTTAAGGTGGATCCTAGTTTGCCATAAAGTGAACCACACTCTGTGGTCATGGAGCCATCTCCTGTGGCACAGATGAAATGAGACATGCAGGATTTGGCACTGGGGTTGCAATGGACTGCTATAGCCTTGAGGATATTAACAAGGTTGCAGATGTTAACATAGGTTGCAGATGTACAGATTTTGTCAGTAGCCTGGAGTGTATTTGAGCAGTTAAGGCCATATACTAACTGTACCAGGACTTAGAGCTGCTAGATTTGGTCATAACTACTCTTATTTAGTGTATTCATTTAAAAATGTTTTAGTAGCGTTGAAAAAGCACACCGAAACTTTAGATTACTCAGAATGCTGTAGCCAGTTACAGAGATAACATGACTCCCCTCTTATCAGCATCCTCACAGTCTACCAGTCTGTTTTGGCGCAGAACTTGAAGTACTGTTCATGACTTATAAAGCTCTATATGAGCTTGTACCATATGATTTGAAGGACTGTATTCTTTCAGCAAGTTTGCTCTTTAAGCGAAACACGATTGTAAGTGACCAATTGTGACTTCTGGAGGTGGGGTTTACGAACCCTGGTTTAGTTGTTAAGCGAGTTTTTTGGTTGATTTTAGTTGTTAAGTGAGGCAATCATTCAGAGAAAATTCTGCTCTTTAAGCAAGTTAAATCTCTAACCGAGGCACTCTTTATGCAAGGTTTTACCGTACATATATATTTTGAAATGTTTCTGAAATGTATGTAATACCATGTACAGTAATTGTGATTTTGTTTCTTTGTTAGCCACCCAGAGTCGCTCTGCGAATGGGGCGGCATACAAGTTCAACAATTAATTAATTAAAATGAAAAATAAAATTTAGTATACTATTGCCAAGATTTCAAGATATGTAGGGAGTAATGTTGTCTTGGTTTTTCCAGTTTTTAGAGGCACACAGGTATGGATATGAGAAAGGATTTTTCCAGTGGCTTCTCCAGGGCTTTGAAGCTACCTCCCTTATTTTATATTGATCTTCATTTGACATTTAAACTAGCTTGGTGTTGAAAAACATTTTTGGTTGCTGTTTCTTTCTGTTAATATATTTTAATTACACAGAGGGTGCAAAAATGCATACATATTTTAAGTGATGTTATCTATGTCTCACTTTTTGAAGTGAAAAAAATACAGAGATGTGATTGGTTCTCTAGATCAGCTGATCTAGAGAACCAATCAAACAGGAAATGGGGAAAATACAGAGATGTGATTGGTTAGATCAGCTGATCTAGAGAAGCAATCAAACAGGAAAGGGGGAAAATACAGAGATGTGATTGGTTCTCTAGATCAGCTGATCTAGAGAACCAATCACATCTCTGTATTTTTTTCAATGCAGGAAGTAAAGCAAGAACAGCTTTCTCCCCCTTCCCTGCAGTTTAAAAAAAACAAGCCTTTTGCAATCAGCTGGGAGTCGGAGAAGGAAAGGAAGGTAAGCAGAGGGAACCCTGCAGTAGTGTCAGAATGGCACTTTCCCCGACCCTACTGCAGTCACAGAGACTGCTGCGTGTGGGGGTGGCTTTAAAGGCAGAGAGGTCTCTTTCTTTCCCTGCCTGCCTTTAAGGCGGTTTGTCCCTGAAGTCAGGGCTTTATTTTTAGCGTTGTTGGATGCATGTATCGGACAACACTAAAAACCGGATAATGTCATGACTTGTGGAACCAAGTCATAACGTTATCCGGGGTATTACTGTATTCTGAATTGGATATGGCACTTGAAGAAGAAGAAGAATATAGAGCTACAAACATCCATACTTCCTTTCAACATATTTTACAGTGTGACACCACCAAGCTGCAATTTGGGTGATTGCAGCAGTAACAGTGCTGGGCTTACACTCAACTTGAATGGGAAATAATTGGAAGAAGAAGAAAGTTGATCCACATACCAGATAAAGTAGTGACTGCTGAGACGCTACAGCCATGGCAGTGAGCTGAGAAGATTACCTAGAAAGAGATTCCTTGGAGCTTGAAGGAGGGAGGTGTAAACCAAGGGAAGAAGACTGGAAGTCAGGCATTTGAATCAGCGTGGAAGAAATTAATACAGAGAAAAATAGAGAGAAAGAAGAAGGAAGATGACATAGATACCAATTAGAGAATTCACTTTCACAAATCCTTCTTTAAACAGACTATTTCAAGTACCATTCATTTGAGAGAGAAAAACCAACAACTCTTGAGTTAAATTCTTACATGAGTTGAAATATTATGTTGCAAAGGAATGGGTGGGTTATAAGGGGAACTATTGATACTTTCATTTTCTTCAGGACCTAAGAAAAATATCGTTTAAGTCAGAATTATGATAATTGTGGTGGCTGTCTGCCTTGGTAGCTACAAGCCTGCACAGAAGAATCCAGGAGGACAGAACCCAGCTCCTTGGGGGGAAGTGGGTGGTGTTAATAGAGTGAGAATTTGTACTATTTTAAAACAGTTTTGTTCTGCAGAACTTCAAACAGTGCTGTATCACCTTGTCAAATTTTTTACAAAAGAAACAGAAGGAGGGAAAGCATGGAGCAGAGGAGGACAATGTTAATAGGGTTGGACACTGCTCTGAGTGATAATTATGGCAGTTTCATGTGTTGTGTGAACTTTTGCAACCATGCATCTGAGACAAATAATCATTTCTGTGTATGTGCCAATCATTATTTCGGCATCAGAAACGGCCAAGGATGTGGAATAGAAAATTCCAGATCAACTGGAAATAACCCTTCTGTGTTGTTAAGCCCTCAGTGTATCAATAAGCTACCACAGACAACTTGGGCCCAGAGTACTGAAGACGTAATAAATTGCCTTTTATTTAATTGTGACAAATTTTGCAATAGCCACTAGAGGCCCTCATATTGATTTCCTTGAAGGTTAAACTGCTTCAGAGGAGAGATTCTGTACTTAACTTTACATTTTAATCATTAGATAAAAACTTTTATGTTCCAAAACGGTTTAATCTTTACATACTGGTTTTATAGGTGGGGCTGTTGACTTTATATACTGTACCGTATATATATAACTCTCTAATCTTCTTGGGTGACAGAGACTATGTAACAAAGTCTCTGTCAAAGCCATGTTATTCTTCATCTCAAACACAGTAGAAGACAATGAAACATCTTTTTATCCTTGCTTTTCTTTATATTTTCTCCTGCTTTATTTACGTGTATCCTACTGTGGCTGCACTGTGTGATCTAGAGGATTTGATGGCTGGGAGTTGCTCTTCTCACAATTTCAGGATTATCAGAGAGTAAACAAAACAAAAAGATAAAAACCATTGTGACACTTTAAAGACCAACTTCTGTATTTCAATGTTAGCTTTTGTAGATCAAGTCCACTTCATCAGACATAAGAGTGAGACTTAATGGCATCAGTTTATACACATCAGGAACAGAGGTACAGAATGGTTAGCATAACAGATAAGTATACAAATCAATGTGGGTTTTCTTTTTTACAACTGGTAATATCTGTTCTTCAGACTAGTTGCGAAACTTCACCCTTTTGAGTTGCAAATGGTTAGTAGATGGATGCAAAACAAACATTGTGGCTTTTGCTAATGATTTTACCCTTCAACCCTAGCATCTATTGTGTGAGTTGTCTAGGCCAAGCACCAAGTTTTTCCTTTGTTCTGAGAGGTAGTCTGAGGCTGTGGATAAGAATTCTACTTAAGTAGTTTCTTTAAAGATGGTATAACACAGGGGTGCCCAAACTACAGCTCATGGTGTTCTATGGTGTCAAATAATCTGTTCTATGGTGTCAAATAATCTGGTCCATGCTGCCCTCGCCACTCCTGGAAGTGCAAGTAAAACACACATGTGCAAAACGCTGCCATAAATGCGCTCACAGCTGTCAAACGCATTTAGGACAGCTGTGAGTGCATTTACGGCAGTCTTTTGCTCATGCACGGACATGTTTTTGCTTCTGGTGGGAGGCACCACCTGACCAGCCCGCTGAACCACGTGACCGGCCTGTGACCCAAAAAGTTTGGGCCACCCCTGCAATAAGGTAACAACTTCATGATTTCTGTTCCCAGAACCACCTTCTGTCTCTGAAATTTATGAATAGTATCTATAAAATTCATGAAGAAAAGGCACAAATGAAGATCTATCTGGATTTTAATAATTTCCTCTCTGCTACTGACTTTGGCTTAAGCTAGTATGTACAACATGGCCATTTTCTAGAGGCCACAGTGTACAGTTAACTCTCGTCTTACATTAGAAACCAATAAACATATCTTCACATTTCCATGCTTTCAGTTTCTACCCACAACATATAAATTCCATTGTTATTGTCAAGCATGGTAATACAGTACAGTACAACCAAATCTGTTTGAATCTATTAGGTAGAGACTCCCAACTTGAGAGTTCTAGTAAGGCAATCCTTGGACCATAGTGCCTATCCAATGAAAAAATAGACTCATATTTTATTTCCGGGAACAATCCTCTATGGGGAAAGTCCACAACATGTTACAATATAAAAATTCTAAGCTAAAATCACTGAAAGATATAAGGAGCGATCTACAGTACATTTTGGATAATGACACTTCCATTGCTTACCCTGGCGAGAGGCCTGTCCAGATAGATGCCAGAGCTGGGAAGGTTACTTATCACAAACTGGTAACAGAAATGCTGACAGAAGTCTGCATAGGCTTATAGCAGGGATTGTCAACCTGCGGCCTGCAGACCAAATGCAGCCCTTGATACTATTTCATGTGGCCCTCCACCACACCCGGAAATGCCATGTGGTGGAGGAAGGACAAAATGGCCATCCAGCCGCCAAAGCTGTCTGAGGGAGCATGACTCAGCCTCCGGCTTTAAAAAGTTGAGAACTCCTGGCTTATAGTGTTTCTACAGTCAGCAGCCCTTATAAGGAAGGCATATCAATCATTATAGCTGTATGCAACTGAATACAGTGGAATCCCAATTTATGGAATTAATCTGTTCCTCAAGGTTTTTCGTATGGCAAAAAATCTGTAAGTTGAAGGATGGTTTCCCATTGGAATGAATGAAAAACCAATCAATCCATTCTGGAGGTCAGAAAAAAATACTTTCTTTTTATTTTCTTCTCTTTCTTTTTTCTTTTCTTTTTTTTGGCTGCTTAGACAGCCTGCACCGCTTTCCACGGTGGTGGGAGAGTGTTTGGAGTGTATTCACTCCATTTTTTGGGGATTTTCCATCATGTTTTTGCTGCATTTGGGCAACTTAAAAGTGGCAGTTTGGCACTTATGGGTTCCACAGTTGGACTTCAATTCCCAGAAGCCCAGGTACTGCTGAAGCTCCCAAGAAGCCAGGCACCACTGGAAGCACCCCGTACCAATTTTAAGTTGCCAAAACACAGGGAAAAAAAGACAGAAAATCCCAAAAACAGAGCGAATACGCTCAGAACACTCTCTCACCACAGTGGGAAGTGGCGCAGTCTGCCCAAGCAGCTGAAAAATGGTGTAATTACACCTGCCACTAATTGATGCACTGGGAGCAACCACACAACTGAGTGTCGGGGTGACTCCGGCACATTATCAGAGCTGGTCACTAGAGTCCACTGTCGGGAAAGAAAACTGAACATATGACCAGAAATAACGTAAATCAAGGTGTCATTTCCAGTGGCTTTCCTTTTGTATTGTGAGATTTACTTTGCTCGAGATGTTTGTAACCTGAATATTTTTTAAAAAATTAAGAACTTGAAGTAGTCAACATAAACCATATGCTTGAAAGGGGAATGTCTTGCAGAATACATCATTGTGAGACATACCCCAAAAGAAATGATTGCACAATGCAGGGAAAAATACATTTTAAAAATTGATCCAAATTAAACAGCCTGTTGCAGCATTGTTTAAAATCAATGGGCCTCTGAAAAAGAGTGTGTGTGGAGTACATTGTGAAGTCATGAAAAATGCATTGATTTCAAGTGGTGTAACAGCTATTCAAAAGTGAAGTATTTCACCATGTAGCCTCATCCTAAATTCAGAATTCTGATGTGTTTGAAATCAGTTGTCTTCTGTGGTTTCATTATGAATGGAGTCACACAAATCATCCTTAACTGATGAAAGAATGGATGATGAATTCACTGGTTTAAAGAAAGGGAATTATTTCACCAATATTTCAATGTGCAAGATGAAATACATCTTCCAATCAACTAAGTACAAGGTCAGCATCTATTTATTATATGTTTGAGCATGAACTGGTTTTACTACATCTATAAAAACGTATTATCATTCGAGTACACAGTGTGTACCAATCGCAGATATCATATATACAAATTGGTTGGCTTGAGACTCAACATCAAGAAAACCAAGATAATGACAACAGGCCCTATTACTCCCTGGAAAATAGATGGGGGAAAAGTAGAAGCAGTGGCAGATTTTACTTTCTTAGGAGCCAAGATCACTGCTGATGGAGATTGAAACCATGAAATAAAAAGGGGACTGATTCTTGGGAGACAAGCTATGAAAAACCTGGGGAACATAGTTAAAAGTAGAGACATTACCTTGCAAACAAAAATTCACATAGTCAAAGTAATGGTATTCCCGGTGGTAATGTATGGTTGTGAGAGCTGGAACATTAGGAAAGCTGAGCGCAGAAGAATAGATGCCTTTGAAATGTGGTGTTGGAGGAGAGTTTTGAGAGTCCCCTGGACAGCAAGGAGAACAAATAGGTTAATCTTAGAAGAAATCAACCCTGACTGCTCCTTAGAAGGTCAAATAGTAAAGATGAAGCGAAAGTACTTTGGACATCAAATGAGAAGAGAGGATTCACTTGAGAAAGCTTTGATGCTGGGAAAAGTGGAGGGCAAAAGAAGACGGGGGCAGCTAAAAATGAGATGGCTAGATGGTATTGTAGATGCAATGGGCACAGAGTTGGGCGGGTTGAGGAGGATGGTGGAGTATGGGGTGCCTGGAGGGTAATGGTCCATGGGGTTCCAAAGGGTCGGAATCGACTGTGCGACTGAACAACAATTGCAACAGGAGCAAGAAATCACCCAGATGGAGTAAAAGACATTTGCAGTGAGTTGGCAGTGTTTGCCTCAGTATCAGGCAATAGTATACAGTATTACATCTTGTAGTATTCAATGGCTGGTGATGCCCCCTCCCCCCCATTTTTTCTCTCTTTACAAATGCAAGAAGTCTTTTATAAGTTTCAGTATATGTGTTTGGATTACAATCAAGTTCTAGCTTTAAGTGAGGTTATTTTTAAATGAATTTTTATGATATTTCAAATCATTTCTAACATTGCTTTATAAAATTATTATCAATTCTGCCACATGCGCAAACTAATATTCTGCCTTCTCTCTGCTGCTTTTGCATCATGATGGATTTCTCATGTCATTGTGTAAGGGCCAGTTAATTTGGTGATTGGTGAGCTTTTGGTGAAGTTGCACTAGTTGTTGTATGACTTATTATTTTTAAAGTAATTTTATAAGTACAGTGGTACCTCGCTTAAAGAGCATAATGCATTCCACAGGATTGGTTTTTAAGCGAGTTTGCTCTTTAAGGGAAACACCATTGCAAGTGACCAGTTGTGGCTTCTGGCGGGGGGCATTGCGAACCATGATTTATTTGTTAAGAGGGTTTTTGGTTGGTTTTATTTGTTTAGTGAAGCGAACATTCAGAGAAAATTCTGCTCTTTAAGCGAGTTACACTTTAAGCGAGGTTTGACTGTAATAAGTATTTTATAAGTACAGTAAAACACCGGATAACAATTGGATCGGATAACGCTAAAGTCGCATAACGTTAAGTAATCTTGGGAGGAGAATTGGATCGAATAACGTTAAGGTCCTATGGGATGGATCGGATAACAACTGCTAAAGCCTGTGCGGTTACAATGTATCTCTATGGAGCTTTAACGTTATCCGATCCATCCCATAGGATTTTAATATGGATCGGATAACACTAAAAATCGGATAACACCAAGACTTGTGGAACCAAGTTTTAGCGTTATCCGGTGTTTTACTGTAATTTTATATTTTCTCTTTCTTTTTAGTGATAGTGTTTTATTCTTTTCCTTGCTGTTTGAAATGCATCAACTCCATAATGTTAATCTAATCCTAGTGTCACCGTGAAATTTATGCATAGTGGAATTATTTTTTTTAAAATTTATTTATTTTATTTTAATTTTTTCCCAATTTTTATACCGCCCTACTCGGATTGGGCCGACTCAGGGCGGTTCACAAGCACAGAGAAACAACAAATGTATAAACACAACATGTAATTATAGGAAAAATAATAATCAGTACTGTATCAACACCACAAAACATCTCAACATCATTTCATTATCAAAATTCAATAGGTATCAGTTTCAAACAGCAATAAAAATTACAGAACTCATCAAATTTACACAAAGATTAGAACAATACCAATAGTCCAGCCGCTGCTGCGACTTTTAAGCCCCCTGCCCCAGCGTGGCCTCGGGACACAGGTGGCGGGAGTCCCAGGCTGGGCGCGGCGTCCGCCTCTTCCCTGGCTGCAGGTGTGTCGGCAGCGACGGCGGTGGGGAGCAAAGTGTCCTGTCGGGCTTTTAAGCCCCCTGCCCCAGCGTGGCCTCGGGACACAGGTGGTGGGAGTCCCGGGCTGAGCGCGGCGTCCGCCTCTTCCCTGGCTGCAGGTGTGTCGGCAGCGGCGGTGGTGGGGGAGCAAAGTGTCCTGTCGGGCTTTTAAGCCCCCTGCCCCAGCGTGGCCTCGGGACACAGGTGGCGGGAGTCCCGGGCTGGGCGCGGCGTCTGCCTCTTCCCTGGCTGCAGGTGTGTCGGCAGCGGCAGCGGTGGGGAGCAAAGTGTCCTGTCGGGCTTTTAAGCCCCCTGCCCCAGCGTGGCCTCGGGACACAGGTGGCGGGAGTCCCGGGCTGAGCGCGGCGTCCACCTCTTCCCTGGCTGCAGGTATGTCGGCAGCGGCGGCGGTGGGGGAGCAAAGTGTCCTGTCGGGCTTTTAAGCCCCCTGCCCCAGCGTGGCCTCGGGACACAGGTGGCGGGAGTCCCGGGCTGGGCGCGGCGTCCGCCTCTTCCCTGGCTGCAGGTGTGTCGGCAGCGGCGGCGGTGGGGAGCAAAGTGTCCTGCCGGGCTTTTAAGCCCCCTGCCCCAGCGTGGCCTCGGGACACAGGTGGCGGGAGTCCCGGGCTGAGCGCGGCGTCCGCCTCTTCCCTCTTCCTCTTCCATTATGTGCATACAGTATTCCCATATTCAGTCTGCATGTTGCACTCTAAAAAAGGGATTCTCAACCTGCAGTCTGTGGGCTGAATGTGGCCCATGGCACCATTTCATGTGAGGCCCCACCGCCTCCACCACACCAGGAAGTGCCATATGGTGGAGGAAGGGCAAAATGGCTGTCTGGTCCCTAAAGCTGTCTGAGGGAGCATGACCTGGCCCCTGGCTTTAAAAGGTTGAGAACGCCTGCTCTAAAACAAATCTAAGTCTTCAGCTGACAGTCGTGGGAAACAGTGATGATTATGTGTAGAAATGAGTCATTGCATGGAACTTTCCTGTTCCCTTAGGATATATCATCTGTTAATAAGCATTTTTCAATGCAGCAATTTGCACATTCAGATGTGTGTTGTCAAATGTTAAATAAAATGCTTAATTAAAAAAAGATTGATAAGATTGTTGTCAATATGAACAGAATTATATTTCTCAGTAGCACAATCCTGACAGTATATGTTAAACTGAATTATTTTCCATTATGTGAAGTAGTAGCTAGCATTTGGCGTGAAATACAGACATTGCCAAAAGGGTATGCACATTTTAAGAAATAAAAAACCCCTATTAAATTTGTAATACTCAATATATATCAATAATAAAAGATGAATACAAATCACATTTGGCTTCTGCATCCAGACACTTCTGATTACAGCAAACTACTACATAAGCAACGTTGACCAAAGTGTCCACTTGTACCATTCTGCATGCCATTTGGATTTCTTCCCAAAGTACCACTAATGTAGCCGGTTTTCTACAGAACACCACATCCTTTAAGGTCAACTCTCTGTAGAAGTCAAAGGGTGTTAAGTCAGGAAAATATGGGGGAAACTCAGCTGCACATGTTCAAAATGGTCTTGCGCTCTTCAAACGACAACCATGCTTCCGTCATTTTCTGTATATTAAACATTTTAGTAGACTATTAGTGGCCAGGATCCAACAGGTTACATTCATTGATGGAACTGCTTCCCCAGTCAAATTAATATTCTATCTCCTCCAAATGTACTCCAAAATCTTGTTGCCATGAGGAAAACCGTTGTTGTGATTGTATTAGCTAGGTCAGTTACTTGATTTCTATTATGACAAAAATGGGTTGCTAGACTTCTTTATCTCAATTTCCATAGCATTTATATTAATTTCTTTTTAGGTCTCCTTTGGATATTTCATAACAGCTAAAAATAATAAACTGACCTCAAGTTTGGATAGTGCTGGCAAACTGGAGCTAACTGCGTGATTTCAATTTAGGTAATATGTTTATTTTTCTCTTATTTCCTCACTCTTACAGTATGTGTTATATTTAAAAGTAGGAATAATTCCCATTTAACTCAATAGACTTTTCTTCTGAGTAGCCACTTATCTTTGCATAGCGTAATACTGTATGGTAGTTTCAAACCAGTATGGAATGCTTAAAATATCATGCAGAAACAGAAATGTCTATTTTTATAGCTATGATCCAAGATAAAGTTCAGAAAGTAAATATACAGTAATACCCCCGATAACGTTTTCATCAGATAACGTTAAAATTGCATAACATTAAGCAATGGGGGAGGGGGGAGAATTGCATTGAATAACGTTAAGATCCTATGGGATGCATCGGATAACAACCGCTAAAGCCTGTGCAATTACAATGTATCTCTATGGAGCTTTAACGTTATCTGATACGTCCCATATGATTTTAACATGCATCGGATAACACTAAAAATCGGATAACACCAAGACTTGTGGAACCAAGTTTTAGCGTTATCCGAGGTTTTACTGTATTATCAATATAATGTATTAGTCTTTTTAAAACTTTGGATTCTGGTGTACTTTATGATATTGTAGAATAGTTCACTGTTTAATTATCATGCTCAGCACACTTTTTATAATGAGAAACAAAATTGCTATGAATATTTATTTGACCTATAGCCTACTTTATCCCAGAAAATGTAGACTTGAAAATAATAGCAGAACTTAAATTTATTTCTCAGTAAAATTGATGATCTAGTTCAGGATTAATGCTAAACTGTGGTTTGCCATTAATGAAATATATTTGGGCTTGCTTTCCTCCTTCCTTTTCTGATCATCTGCCAGAAACAGATCAGGAGTTTTCAATTCCAATTTTAAAAAGCAACCAACTATATAGGTCTTTTACCTGTGTCAAGGCTCTAACTCAGTAGTGAGTTCCAAAAATTTTTACTACCACACTGTGAGCGTAGTATGGTGGGCGTGGTCAGGGAAAAAGCCATGTGTTGCACCCAAATTAAGACTACTTTATTTCAAAACTTGGATGGTTGGGGCCAGCCAGAATGTCTGCTACCATTTTTGGCAAGCTGGTGTGAACCTGATGATGCCCACCACTTGCCCAAGTAGAAGATTCGTACTATGTCAGACTGCATTTTGCCTCTATTGTCAGCCCACAAAATAGTGTATAAAAATATTAAAGCAGGAAATCAACTGAAACAGTTGTAACATTAAAGTGGCTAACATCAAAGATTTAAAACCAAGGAGAGTGGAAAATTTAAAACCTTCAGTTTCATAATTATAAGAGGCAAAAAAGAGAGTTTTTATTGCTCACTTAGTGGCAGACAGCACTGGCTCTTTGGCTGTAAGCAGAGATGAGTACTGAACCCTAGAGTCGGGTACGATTGACTTTTGAGCAAGGATGACCTTTACCTTTGCCTATTGCTCCCTTAAAATCTGTTAGAAATGTGATCATTCTAACTGCTTTGATGACAGAGTTGGCTAGTTGGAGTTCTTACAGAAGGCCACTCACTCCTTTTTCCCTATTAAGATCAGCTTTTCCTTCAAACATTATTTAATCAAATTACTGTCAGAATTCTGTATGTATTATATTTTATTTTGGGAAGCCTTGAAATATTTAAATGGTGCTGATGAGTCTAAATAAATTCAATAAAATCATTCTTTATGTTACAAGTAATTTATTCACTGCATGAATGCAGACAGTAATTTTTGTTTCATTTTCCCCCTTGACAGATGCATAATGAGCACACTGATTCAAGATAAAGTTAGTGAACAACTATAAAATGCCCAGATTTGGGTCAGCAAAGGTAGTTCATATTCAAAATTCTGACAGCGATAGCAACATGGTGGAGAAACCAACTGGAAGAAAGGTATAAAAACTATGCTGAAGATTATGTTGTAGTAGGCTAATCCATAGAATCATAGAATGCATCTAAATCAGAACAGATTGCAGAGAGTATGAAAATATGTTTTTTGTGATGCTAATCAGAATTGTAGGTAGCAGTTGTTTAAATATTCCCATAAAGTCTAACCACAGTCTTTTTTGCATTTGAAATTACTTTTTATTGAAGATGTTCTGATGTTAATGAAGCAGACAGTTATGGGTCAGTTTTCTACAGATACTTGCCAAATACTGATTAAATCATATTGTGTAGTTATAAAATGGTGTAACTTTTAGATGTGAATTGCTGCAAATTAAAAATTGTCATAGATGTTATCTGTTTCATACTGAGTTGCACAATTCAGCATGTAACAAATAATAATGCCTATAAAGATTTCTTAAGGTATGACAATTCACATCTAAAAATAACATACAGTAATTTGTTCAACTGTACAATAGGATTTCACCCCTTATTTTTAACTTGCAGAACATTAACTTGCAGAACAGAGTAGGGAGAATCTGTGGTCCAAGGAACTCTTTATTTCCTAAACTATTTCTGCTCATGTTAACCACACTATGTCTCTATGCCATTCTGTTTTTTAACATTTATTTCCCATTGATTTAAATAGAAAAAATGAGTAGATCACCCCCAAATCACATGTTCCCAAAAGCACATTGGGGCATCTATGGTTTCCTCAACATGATTTACTTCTGTTAACTGCAGAAAAATAATGGGAATGTGGTTTCCGATTTGTCAACAAGGAATTCTCTAGTAGTAGACCTCTTTTTCTATTTCTTTTAATGGAGAATGGCGGTCTCCTAAATTTTCTGGAATTATTAACACTAGAACAATCTTTTTGCTGTATTCTTAAATATGCAGAACCTTTGGCGTTATTTTCAATTCAATTTTTATATTGGATTAGGAGTACAGTACTTAGTAAAGATGTTTGCTTGATACTATAAAGAGTTTGAGTCACTTTCTTAGTAAGGTTTTATGAAAAACTGTTGACTATGAAATAATAATTACTTGATTCAATATTTGCCTTTGAATTGTCTGATTGATTTTGTATATGTTTAAATACATTTTAATATCAACCATCATCATCTTAGAATTGTGGAGCTGGACAGGACACTACAGATCAGTGACCACTATAGATCACCTTGGCACTCTGTCTGTTCTTGGACTTCAATTCCCAAAAGCCTTAATCAGCAAGAGGACTGACTTGGGCTTTTTGTAATTGAAGTCCAAAAACATCTGGAGTACCAGGGTTCACCATTGCTGCTATAGATCATTGAATCCAGTTCCTCTCAGGGAGAAAGAGTGAGGAACTGAACTCAACTCCCAACCTCTGTCTCCACAGCCAGATATCTAAAACACTGAGCTATCTAGTATGAAGAAAATATAGTATTCTAGCATTTAGTTAATCCAAGGTCCAGCTAGAGCAGTGTTTCCCAACCTTTGGTTTTTGGACTTCAATTTCCAGAAGCCTAAGTCATTTCCCCAAAGCACTGATAAGCCAATGTACTAACTTAGGCTTCTGGGGATTGAAGTTCTCCACATGATTGATTTTATAATTAGGTGTGGGAAAGAGGTTGCAGAGAAATACTTGATTAAGAAAAATGAATGCCACTTTGCTATTTGAAAAAAGTAATGGAAGTTTTCCTTCCATTATTTTTTTTCAGACAGCAGAGTGACATTATTTCACTTCACTATCTCCTGAGGCAATTGGTTCTCTTGTCATACTGCTCTAACAGTTAAGAAGTTTTTCTTGATATCTGGCTTCCTGTAGTTTGAGCTCATTATTACATGTCCTGTACTCTGGAGTGATTAAGAATAGATCCTTGCCCTCCTCTTTATGAATATCTTACAAGTACTGTATTTGAAAAGTATTATCATATCCCCCCTCAGTTTCCTTCCTCGCAAGGTTAAACATGCCCAGTTCCTTCAGTTTTTCTTCATAGGATTTGGTTTTCAGTCCCCTGATCATACTTGTTGCCCTCCCCTGAACCTGCTCCAGTTTGCTGACATATTTCTTAAAATGTGATGTCCAGAACTAGACACAGTACTTATGAGGAAGCCTACCATCAGTGCTAAATGGAGGAGGACTAGTATCTCATGGGTTTGGGAGACTGTACCTCTGTTAATGCAGTCTGAAATAGCATAGGCCTTTTTGCAGCCACATTTCCTGATGGCAGCACAGCTGTAAGGAATGAATGTACTTAGGGTAAATGAATGTATGAGAACATGTACAGAATGTTGGCTCAGAATGGATAGAAAAAAATTCTTTGTAAAAGTGCAGGCAAAGAGAGCAACAGCTACCAGAAGGGGGCAGAAACAGTGTTACAGTCTATGTCCTTCATTAGTATATTGGACTGGGATTAGTGGAGAATGGGTGATTGAGGAGAAGGTTTCTGGAAACCCTGAGGAGAAAAAAAATGGAGGAGTTTTGAAAATGTCTGCCATCCGGGAATCTTCAAGCTGAGTAGGGGGTAAGAAGGCTCCACCAGAAAATTTAGATAGGTTTATTATATTGTCTGTGTGTAGGTAGAATGCTGTTCTGTATTGCATGTCACAGTTCTTGAGTGTTTGATTATGCTGCCTTTCTTTTCCCCCTTGTTTTTGGTACCTTCCGAACTGTGCTGTTTGTAGATGCCTCAGTTTTGTTAAAATACAAATTTAAAAATCCAAGCCTTTGTTTTTACTTACTCGAGTAAGTGGATAGTTGGCTTGCTTTTAGTTTAACTACATGCTACCAAAACTAGGTTGAAGCACTGTTTCTAAGCTAAATTCTAGGGAGATGAGAAACTGTAATTTGTTAAGGCAGAGCCTGGATTGAGGTATTGAATATCCCAGGGCTTGTCCTGAATTTAAAAAAATACAGTCCAGACTTCGCAAGTAAAGACATCCTGGCTGGTATGATCCGAAACTTAAAAATTTTCTCAGGAAAGGAATAGTTACAACACCATCTCCCAATGGGTTCTGGGAACTCTAATAGACTCATTTATCTGTGCAAGTTGCTCATAGCAACACATTAGAAAGATAAATAGAATGTAGAAAATTAAGAAACCATGTTGGCTTCTAGTTATTACCATATTGTTTTCAAGGTACAGTAGTACCTTGCATAATGAACGCATTGCATAGCGAAAAATTCACATGACGAAGCGTTCGTTATGCAAGGGCGATAACCCGCATAACGAAAAAACCATTTGTTATGCAGGGGGTTTGGTAACTGGGGTATATCTGTTCAGTGGGAACCCCAGTTAGCGAACTTTTTTTTGTTATGCAGTGTATCTCTCATAGGGAACTGCATAACGAAAAAAATGCATAGCAAAGAGCTCTATGAAATGGGGTTTTTTGTTTTGTTTGTTTGTTTGTTTGTTTGCTTGCTATGCGGGGTTCTACTGTACTTTTAAGAGGGACCACTTTATATCTGCTCCAGAATTTTCCATGGAGCGGAAGTCAGGATGATTGGTCTGTAGTTCTCCAGTTCCTCCTTTTTGCAGATAGGCACAACATTAGCTCTTCTCCAATCATCTGATACTTAACTCATCATCTGTGATTATTATTTTTTAAGTGGCTCTGATATATCTTCAGCCAGTTCCTTCAGTATCCTTGAAAACAGTTCATCTGGCCATGAGGATTTGAATTCATTCAAATTAATAAAATATCCCTTGACTATTTGTTTATCATTCTGAAGCTGCCCCCTCCATTTGTACATCACATTTGCCTGGAAAGTAAAAAAGTTGACAGCATACTCTTGCTCAATTTTTTTCCAGGACTTATTTTTGAATCAGTGTTAGAAAAGACACTTACAATGGTAAAAGGCTCTATCAAATTATAAATGCATAGCACAATGAGGATGTTTCAAAGATGTACCATTTCTGTCTATCTGCCCTTACCCCCAGGGATCCTAAAACAATTCTACAAAGTACCTTACTAACGTCATCACTCCTTTAACTCTGAGTACATGCATGCCTTTTAAAATATATTTTAGTTACCTTAATTTTGACTTCTGTTTCTTGCTGTACTATGCTGGTCTTGGACTGTAATAAAGATTGATTTGATAATATCTCCTAGTAACATCTGTTTGAAAAAAATATGCTACAGCTCACCAAAGTAAATTGAAATTAGTCAGGGATAATTTGAAATTATGACTATGCATCTACCATTTTATTCTTTTGATATGTTTTTGATATGGCAATTTTATCACTCTAGTTGAGTGCTGTTTTTGCTGCCCTATCCTATGAAATCTTCTATTCTCTGAAATCATTCAAAGGTCAGTATGCTCTAGAATAGTGATGGTCAACCTTGGCACTCCAGGTGTTCTTAGACTTCAAATACCAAAAGCCCAAGTCAGGGCTTCTGATCAAGGCTTCTGGGAATCAAAGTTCAAGAACACCTGGAGTGCCAAGATTTGCCACCGCAGCTCTAGAACCAACACAGGCAACTTTCAGATATCCAGAGGACTCTCACAACATATTCATGGACTCTGGGTGGCCATAACTGTTTCCTCCCCAAAATGTGTTTTTAATAATTTTTTTGTACTGAAAGAACTCCTTTGGTACATCTAGTACTTTTAAAAAATGTTTTGTTTTGTAAAAATAATTAAATAGGCCACCTCAAACATGGCAAGGTTGCCCTTGGAGAACAGAACTATTTCTGTAAAAAATATCTTAATCATTATGATTGTGGGCACCTGTAGTCATATACTACACCTTGTTCATCCTTATTCTGGAGAATTAATTAATGGTGTGTACTAGATTGATGGTAGTTTAAAAACATATTTTCTATAGACTGGTGTATATCTAGAAATAATTTGTGTTCATAATCTTTCTGAATCCTGGTCTTGTTGGTTTGTAGGGTTTGTATCTAACCAATTGTGACTTCTGGCGGGGGGTGCGAACCCCAATTTACTGTAGTTGTTAAATGAGTTTTTGGTTGGTTTTAGTTGTTAAGCGAGGCAACAATTCAGAGAAAATTCTGCTCTTTAAGCAGTGATGGGATGTAACAGGTTCTCACCAGTTCCCCAGAACAGGTAGTAACTTTTCCCAGTGTCCCGGGGAACCAGTAGCAGCTTTTTTGGGGGGAACCACCTTCGGGGCTTACCTTTTCACTGGTTCCCAAGCACTTGGTGTGCATGCACGCCTACAGTGCTTGGTGCGTATGCACAGTTTCTTTGCTGTCCTCCCAAGCGAGTAGGAGGTAGAGAAGCTGCTAGCTTGAAGCTCCCTATAGCCTGCTCCCCAGGGTAACTGACTCACCTTTGGATGTGGTGTGTCTGTGTGTATTTTAATGTGTATTTAATATCTTTATCTATATTGACGTACTACCACAGTTCCTAAAAAGCCCTGGCGGCCTGGCTTAGGGTTTTTAAGCAAAGTCTTTGAGTTACCTCATCAATAAGCTACACCTGTGCTGTTCCAATTGCTGTTCCAATTGGAGAACCCTTAAGGAGGTACAGCTGTTTTACATTTACATTAAGGCATATTATCCTAGAGAACTGGTACAATGACCATATCCATCTTGCAACATGGTGCTGCCCAGGCACTTATACCAACAGGTAAGTGACGGGTTTGTGTTTGGGGTGGGTGGGTGGGTTGATTTATGTTTGGTGTGTGTGTGTGTATTTTAAGGTAATTTTTATTTATTTATGGGTAATTCCGTGTCAGTTCAACCAGGCTATCTCACCCAACATCTCAGATTTTGGTGAAACTTGGCTTATTTGTTCTACCCACAAAGATAAGTACCCATGCCAAATTTTAACACTCTAGCTCACTTCATTTCCATTTTATAGGCTTTTGAAGTTTTGTATTTTTGGCAATTGTAACCAACGGATGTCGCGAAATGAAGGTCGCTGACATTTTGAAAATAATTTATAACTTTTTTATTTACCATCCAATCTTGATGAAAGTTTGTAGTCTTTTTCTTCAGAAAATGAGGATTCTAGAAAAAAATACATAATACCTCTAAGAAAACCTCCTAAGTCTGAAAAAATATTTTCGTTTACATCTTTGTATTTTTTAAAAACCAAAACATAGGTCAGCGTAAAATTCCATATCACAGAAAGGGTATGTGATAATCACAAAATCTTTTTTTCAGAATGATCCTTACTAAATGGGCTATAAAATGCAGAAAAAAAATTGATGGGGTTTTGATACCTTTGTTGTGTTTCATTATGTATATATTAGTTTTTCAAATTGTTTTATTCACCGATTTTACTGAGTAATAAGGATTTTAAGGGATTAAAATTCTCTAGGTTTAGACTATTATGAAGATTGGACAACTACCTATTTTATCATCAGTTGATAACATAATATTTTAACCAGAATTGTCTTCTTCACTAACTTAATTTTAGACTAACTCAACAACATAAAGAAACGATAAGGTCTGGAAACTTACCAATGTATTTGATATTTCCAATATTTACATTCTTCAACTTCTACAGTAACAAATTTAATGGAGGTTTGACATTTTCTCTTCAATTGACCTCATACATTTTTCAGAAAACCTGTAGGTCCTTCCAGTTGAAGTGTCAGGAGGATCAACAATTGAGAGTACATGAGGTATAGGCACAGCGCAAATGTCCTCTCGCTTAGGCCAATAAAATGATGGGGATGGCCCTGCAGGATGTAAAAACTGAACTGTCACATCACCTTAGCTCCGCCCACACTGTGATGAAGTCACGGTGGGGTAGTAAAAATTTTGACATCCCACCACTGTCTTTAAGCGAGTTAGTCTCTAAGCGAGGCGCTCTTTATGCGAGATTTTACTGTACTAACTTTCTTAAGTATATTACATTGTGTTAACATGTGATTTAATGAATAGTATACAGTAAAACACCGGATAACGATTGGATCGGATAATGCTAAAATCGCATAACGTTAAGTAATCTGGGGAGGAGAATTGGATCGAATAACGTTAAGGTCCTATGGGATGGATCGGATAACAACCGCTAAAGCCTGTGCAGTTACAATGTATCTCTATGGAGCTTTAACGTTATCTGATCCATCCCATAGGATTTTAACATGGATCGGATAACACTAAAAATCGGATAACACCAAGACTTGTGGAACCAAGTTTTAGCGTTATCCGGTGTTTTACTGCACTAACTTTTTAAGCATGTCACACTGTGTTAAACTGTCATAATATGTATGATAGAAAAATACCACATCAGAAATTTTGCTAAGAAAACCCCATGGATAACAAAAAAAGGCAAAGTAGATGGAACAGGATGTCAAGCCTCTCGGGCAGGAAGATGGGAGTGGATAAGATAGTGGGAAGGCAAATGCAATGCTGCAAAGAACAATATTTTATAGGAACATGGAATGTGAGATCTATGAATCTGGGCAACCTGGAAGTAGTAAAAAATGAGATGGAAAGAATAAGCATTGACATCTTGGGAATCTGTGAACTAAAATGGACAGGGATGGGCAAATTCAGCTCTTGAGACCATCATATCTACTACTGTGGCCAAGAAAACTTTAGAAGAAATGGAGTAGCCATAATAGTCAATAAAAGAGTGAGAAAAACAGTAATGGGATATAATGTAAAAAATGACAGAATGATCTCAGGATCCAAGGCAAACCATTCAGTATCACTGTAATCCAAGTCTACTCACCAACCACTAGCGCAGATGAGGCTACTATTGGCCAGTTCTATGAGGAATTACAGCACCTCATAGAACGGATACCAAAACATTTTTGTCCTCCCTGCACGATGGGGGTGGCCATTTTGTCCCAACAGGATTAAAGGAGTGCCCATTTTGTTTCTCAAATGCCCTTGGAGGGTGGAGGGCCACATGAAATGGATCTGGCCCATGGGCCTTAGGTTGGGAACCCCGACCAAGATGCTCCATTTATCTCATCTTGAGTGAGCTTAAGTTGAATGTGGTCCCTCACTAGCATTGTTAAGCATTGTACAGTGTGTCAGTTTGTCAGATTAGTTGCTTCCCATCTGAAATAAAGTGAGAACAAGAGACCATGTGGACAAAATAACAAGACAAGCAAAGATACATTTTGACTGTCCTTGAAATAGACTTTACAAGTACTGTACAGTATATTGAAAAAGTTCACCCAATTAACCCTTTGCTAGTCTAAGATAGGTGGCTTTGAGAGATGGAGGAGACCTAAGTATTTGTCCAATTTACTGCTGAATTTGTTGGTGTGTATTTCTTTACATGTTTGTACAAATACATCCCTATACATATTTTTATATACAGTACCTGTATTTGTAGTTTTCTTTGTGAAGAAAGCAAGCTTTCATTATATGGATACTTAGCTACCTACAATATTATTTTAGGGAGGGGGACAAGTATTCTCAAATATTTTTGTAATTGTTGGAACTGAATAACGCTACATTTTATATTAGAATACAATTCTTGTTCTGTGTGTAGGTCAGACTTTAAATTGCCAAAATGAAGCCGCTTTTGGGTTGATTCATTCCATAGTTTGTTTCGCCTTACCTATTGTGGGGAAGATTAAAAGATTTAACAAGGTTGTTGTTGCCTGGGATACGCCCAATGTGGTTCAAAAATACCACAATCTTCAAGGAGGCTCTTCTGTGTGCCCCATAGAATACAATGAAATGTGTAGAAATCTATTTGGTTATGCTAGTTGTTTCTGTGCCTTGTTTTTCATTGTTATTTAAAACATTGATTTCAAATCACATTCGGTTTTACTTCTCTTTATTCTAATCTAGATCAATTTTGTTTGAGATTAATTTTATTCTGCTGTATTTTCTTTTTTACCTGTGGAAAAATCAGAGGACCCTAGCTTCTTTAGCATTCCATTACTGCCATGTTTTGTATTTACGGGGAATCTGTAGTAAGGTTTAGTAATCCTAGATTGCTGTAATCTGAAGAAGAGATTACAGGCAAAATTCTGCTTTTTTTTTAGCTGTGGTGATTTTTTATAGAATGTATTTTTACTTCTTTAAAAATTACTTTTAGTAGCTTTATGTAAACATTGTAGTTACAACATAGTATACATTTTGTTTATATCAGAGCAAGGACAAGATTGCCTCCTACAGCAAATCTGCAAAACTCGATAGGACTGATGTGGGAAAGGAGATGAAAGAAAAGTCTTCCATGAAACGTAAACTTCAGTTTAATGTTAGTCCATCCAGAAATGAAGATCGAAATTCAGACACAGGTAGAAATTATTTTGTTTTCTTTATGTGTTTTTTATATAGCCGCCTGTCACTAAAGATGAAAGTAATAATGAAAAGCTTACTTTTATACCCAATTGTTAGTCTAAATATGTCGAGCTGATCAGTGTTTCCCAAATGCTAGTTTTTGGACTTCAATTCCCAGAAGCCTACGTCATTTCCCCAAAGCACTGATCAGCCAATGTACTGACTTAGGCTTCTGGGAATTGAAGTCCACTAGTGGGCTGTGTACCCCTTGTTGGGAACCACTGGACTAAAGTATGTTGAGCTGCATAGTTCTTACCTAGTCTTCCTACTTTATACCTGTGTTTCATCAGTATGTGTCATATATACCAACTATGTTCTGTTGGCTGCTCTTAAATACTTAAATTATCTTGGTAATCATGCCCATAAATGATTTATTGTAAGCAATGGAGAGAAAAAGATTCGAAGCAGTGAAAATTGCACAGATATTTTGACATTAGTTAGTACTGTGAATTTAGGGACTGTGATAACTCAGTGGTTAAGAAGCTCTCCTTGTTAGCTAGAAGGTCAGCAGCTTGAGATCCAAGTACTGAATGAAAGAATAAGCACCCATCTCTGTCCCAGCTCCTGCCAACCTAGCAGATTGAAAGCAAGAAATTGCAAGTAGATAAATAGGGACCACCTCAGTGGGAAAAGATCTTGGGGACACAAAATGAGCCTCATTCAGGCATCCCCTGAGCGGAGTTTCTTCAGCAAAAAATCCTTTCAACCCAGAATAATTTCTGACACAAAATAATTAGTCTAATACTTTGAATGTAAAAGTCACCATACATATTTTAAATACTTCAGAATGTAGTTAATTTGAATGAGATTTAAACACATTGCTAAGCCTCTCCACTGAATTCATTTGGATTTTAAAAGTTCAGGTAGTTCTTTTACCATTGAAACAATTGAATGTGCAGTAAGTTACAAAAATGATGATGGCTAATGCAATTATATTTTATATAATAATTATTTTTTAATCTGATGACAATTTTCTTTTGAATTTGGAAATTATTTTTGTATCTGAATTGTTGAAGAGCCATATTTGGTTTTGCAAACCGCTCACTGTAAAGACTAAACCCTTTATTTGAAATACTTTTGTGAATTTCTGTGTTTGTGCTAGTTTAGTGTCTTGGAGAAAATTCTAACTTCTAAGTCCGT
The DNA here is from genome assembly GCA_030440675.1 of Furcifer pardalis. Classification (NCBI taxonomy): domain Eukaryota; kingdom Metazoa; phylum Chordata; class Lepidosauria; order Squamata; family Chamaeleonidae; genus Furcifer; species Furcifer pardalis. Next base: position 102,588,497 of record CP126891.1, read on the forward strand.
GAAATATGCAAAGCCATACCTTTATGAAAACTCTTCTAAAGAGTACTTTGATTCTTTGTTAACTAACTAGGAGTCCCTTTATTGCCTATTTACTTGTATGACTATGATGACTTAGTGGCTGAGACGCTAAACTTGATGACTGGAAGGCCAGAAGGTCAGCAGTTTGAGACCTGAGTGCTGCATGACAGAGTGAGCGCCTGTCTCTGTCCCAGCCCCTTCCAATCTAGCAGTTGAAAAGCAAGAAATTTCAAGTAAATAAATAGGTACTGCTTTGATGGGAAGGTAATAGCGTTCTGTGTCTAATCATTGTTGCTACATGACCATGGAGACGTCCCTGGCTATCTTTAAAAAGCAATTAAAAACTCTCTTCTTCAAGAAGGCTTTTCAGGGTGTTGTTCCTTTACCAATAAATTAGGTAGTCAGGTTGAGTCTCTATGCCCTCAGATGCCAATTGTTTCATTTTATTTTAGTTTGGGACATATTTGTTGTTTGTTTGTTTTGATCTGCTGTGGGTTTTGTTATTTGTTATCTGTTTGTTCACTACCCAGAGTGGGATACCACCCAAATGGGTGGCATAGAAATAAAATCAACCAATCAATCAATAGAACTGAATGTTCTGTTATCTAAATAGGCTACATGTATCAACTTATTCAATATGTTTCCTCTTATGCTTCTAAAATAAGCAATTAGTTAATTTTGGCATGATTTGTTCTTTGTTAAATATATCTTACTGCTGTGATTCTGAAGTGTTTTGCACATTTCCAAAAGCTCTAGATTTGTATCAAAAGGTCACTGGGATTTTTGTACCAGAGCCAGAGCTGATGTCTGAAGGCATAAAATACTGTATATGCTGTATTTAATACAGTTTTACTTCGCTTAAAGAGCATAATGCATTCCAGAGGATTGTTCTTTAAGCGAGTTTGCTCTTTAAGCGAAACACCATTGTAAATGACCAATTGTGGGGGGGATTGAGAACCCCGATTTATTTGTTAAGCGAGTTTTTGGTTGGTTTTATTTGTTAAGCGAAGCAAACATTCAGAGAAAATTTTGCTCTTTAAGCGAGTTACTCTTTAAGCAAAGCGCTCTTTATATGAGGTTTGACTGTATGTTGCATACAGATGAGTCTTACTGACTTTTAAACTTACAAATATGTGAGAAAGACTTCAGTTCAAAACACAATTAATATACCCCACTAGGGAGGTTCAAAGCTTGCCCTATGTGAGTGCCAATGAAAGCATTTTGGTTTTGCCCCATGCCAAGACAGCAGAAGCAAATTTAGGGGGAAGTAATCATTAGGAGAAGGTTTCATCTTCCCCTACTCAAGTGTAGCTATGTCTGATCCAGATGGGGCCTCACAAACTCACTACTAATAAAGAAAACAAGACCCACCTGCATGCTACATATTTAATGCAAACTATAATTTTAGATGTAAGGAGAACTTTTAAAAACATTTTGCCTTGTTAGATTTCTCTGAGACTATTTTTAGGAAACACTGGCTTGTGTTTAAAACTAAAACTAAGTTAATATTTATTTTGTGGAGTGGGAAATTAGCTTGTGTAATAATGGAAGCATTATTAGCAGTATGTTTTTATAAAGACCATAAATTAAAATATTTGGCTGTATGAAACGATCAACATTGAAAGCCAGTTGTATTTTGGAGATGTAGCTTGGAATCTAATTCCTGAGAAATAATTTTCTTGTTGGTGAGAAGAAATGTTCTTGTGTAGTGTAATGAAGAATGCTCATAAGCAAGGAAAATTTCCTCTCATAGAAGAAAAGTTAATGTTATAATTATGTGCCATGCAGTCGCTTCTCATCTTTGCCCTGACAATTCATGATTTCCAAAAGATCCTTTCTTTATCAGGTCTTGCAAACTCAAGATTGTGGTTTCCTTTGTTGAGTCACTCCACCTCATGTCCCGTCCTCCAGATACTCACTTGAGAATAAATACGGGAATGGTTTCTGATTATTCAGAACATTTAATATACAGTAACGAAAAAAGTTGGTTCCACAATGTCTTGTTATATGAATTTTTTTATTATACGAAACATGCCTCGTATAACAAAAATCCCTATGGGATGCATCATACAAAGAAAATCTCTAAGGGAAAAATCGCTCAATGAACATTTTTCGTTGTACGATGCATCCCATAGAGATTTTCGTTGTACAATTTTTCCCATAGCAATGTATTGCTTCGTATAACAAAAAAAATCATTATATGGGGTATAATGGTTTTCACAAATCTTCTTCGTTGTATGAATTTTTCATTGTATGGGGCATTCGTTATACAAGGTTCCACTCTATGTGACAAAGTATCTGCATGTTACCTTTCCAACACATTTAAATCAACATATATGAGTTTTCCCCATTTTATTTTTCCAATACCCATTTGTCATACATAAACTGACAGATGCTTGCTGGCCCAGTAATTTACTCAGTTGCAGTACTACACTAGTGAGTGAGTTCCTTCTGGGTTAATGTCTTCAAAACATACCATTATGTCCTGAGATGAGATTCCAAATTGCATTTGTTCTCAATAAAATTAAGAGGCAATTTTTAATTTTTTAGGCCGGAAACATTTTACACTACCTGAATTAATCCTTTACTAGATTGTGATTTTGGTTTGAACTGTTTTAAAGATACACAAACTAATTTAGTCTTTTATATCTGGGGATATAACTTTTTAAAAATGAAACACATTAGAAGACTGAAAATAATAACATCATTTGTAGTACAGGCCATACTTGACATAATACAGTCTTAAACTCCTCTGACATATTACTGTCAGTTTGGTGTTTGTCTTTGTATTGCTTGTCAGTTCAGTTATTTTAAAATGAAAGTAATGCTAAATATGTGTAAATAAATTTCGGTAGTCCCATGCACAGTTAGAACTTCAAGGCAATGTGTTCAAGCATGGGCAGGGAATGCAGATATTTTGGTAGAATTATTGATTTGTCCAAATAGTTTTCTATGTGAAGCAAGATGAGAATGTAAAGGAATAAAGCTCCGGTAGATAGAGAATGGCCCAATAAGTTATCTCTAAAATATTTGTTCAGATACAAGCAAGGTAAAATTTTTACTTGCTAATGAGGTTTCAGTTTTCCTGTAAAGCTGTTCTGACATAGAGTAATAAGCACAGTGAAAGAGATTGAACAATGAATGCATAGTTATTTTGTTAACCAATAAAAATAATCATTTTAGGTTTAACTAGGCATTTATTTAAAAGCACTGTAAAACTGATATACAGATGCTATGAAATAAACAAGAAGCTATGTTTCAGAATTTCTATCTTGTGTGGCACACTTCCTTCCTATTGCTCTCCTCCACCCCTTTTCTCCCATGTCTTCTTCATTCTGTAGATTCAGATCCAGAACATGCAAATGAAAGCTGGGGGGAGAGATTAATTTCTACTTACAGAACATATTCAGGTAAATGGATTATCAGGTGTTCTTTACTGTAGTTACATTTTTTCCTATCAATGTCATTAAAGTAGTTGCTTTTCTGTGCCTAGTGAATTACTTTTCGTCTACTTCCATTTTAATACAGTAAAATGAATGTGACCTTTCATCAGGGAATCGAAAGTGCAAGTTTGCCATGAACATATTGTCCAGGAATGTCTGTTAGTTCCAATGTTTTCTGTTAATGTCAGTGGTAAAGGTTGCAATTTCCACTAATTTATTTGCTGAAGAACATGTTTTCTATATAGAATGTAATGGGGACTTAAATAGATCAAATAGAAATATAATCACAAAAGGTGCAACTTAGTGATTTAATTAGATATATTATTGTTCAATTTTAACATCTGCTACCTAATGCTTAGTGGAGCAGTCTTATATTGGGTAGGAGACAGGGTGGATAAAATAAATGATTTTTAAAATGTGAATCAGATTGTGTTTTTTTTTAAATTTAAATTGGATTTTCTTTATTCAAATTGGTGTTCTTTAATAAACTGCTTTTGGGGGAAAATCTATCTAAAGATAGTTTTCTATTTAAAATCAGTATTCATCATGAAATAATAATTAATTTTTAATTATATAGTGTGAAGCTATATGCAATGTTTTAATATTTTAATAAATTAATTCCATTAATGTAAACACAATGTTATAATCTTCTGGAAGTTTCTGTAAGCTTAGTGGATATATATTTTTTTATCTAGAAGCTATTGCAGGCTTGGTTTTACATTTCTCAAAACTGAATTTGTGTCTGCAGAGATCACATGTCTCTTCGTCACTGAAAAAATGTTTTAAAGTAAACATACATAGTTTAGGTAAAATACCTTAATCTCATTGTTCCTTTGCAAATCTGTGTACTGTACACAGAATCAGCCCCATTACTTTTAAGTGCTACGTTTCAAAAATAATCACTGAATAGAATAAGATTGTTGGGAGTGGAATAGATCTGCATAAGAAGCTAAGTGGGAAGAAGATAAGACAAGCAGTGAAAATAAAAGTGAAAGCTTTTCAGCCTTTATTAATCTTTATGTATAAAACCATTATTTAACTCTAACCGTACTGATTATTGATTTAAATCATGTTTAAAATTGTGATTTAAATCATGTTTAAAATTGTGATTTAAATGTATTTGATTCCACCTGGTTAGGAAAAGAGCAGTGAAATAAATTTATTGCCTGGTCTTGAGTTATGTTTGCTCATACAGGCCAGAGAAGGATTTATCATGAATTAAACATGACCAAAAAAAAAAAATTGAACTTTCTCCTTGGAAGTGATAGGGTGGATTAGTTATACAGTATCACTTCAAGGCTAGTGTAGGTGAAGAGAGCTGGTCTTGGAGCAGTGAAGAGGCTTGGATCATAGGGATCCACTATCTATCTCCAACCTATTCTTGCTTTGCTTCACTCTGAGAATAATCTGTTTTGCTATATATGCGTACCTGTCATCATAGTTTTCTATGGGTATAACTGAGGGAGCCTACCATATCGGCATGGCTCCTGTTTACCAGTGGTGGTGAGATAGCCTTCTTACATTAACCCTTACAGCTGGTGGCTCTTGTTTTGCAAGACCATTTTGAAACTATTTCTTATTCCTCTAATATGGGTAATGCAAGTGCTAGAAACCCTTTAAAGCAGCAGTTCAATATAAAAAGCAGATATTTTTCTCAGAAAATGTTAGCTGACAAATAACAAATCATGCCAAACAAGTTTAAACACGTAAACTACAAAAGTAGAAGGTAAATGGCATTCAGCTGTCAAAATAGTCTGGTTTTTTTCTATAGATGATTTCAAATCCATACAATTTACACAGAAGAGCAGATGTGTGCAACTTGGATTTTCAGTGAAACTTACTTATAGTGAAAAATAAAATAAAATGACAAACTGTTTTCACAAAAGGGCTATCTGTGTGAACTATTTTTAAAAAAAATTAATTTAATTAATCTGTCATTGCAAACTTTTTTATAAAATACAATTGCCTATGCAATCTGAGATGTAAGTTATAGAAGTGAGATCACATACACAATGTTGTGTATTATGCCTAATTTTTCTTTAGCTTTCGTGATAGCAGATAGTGGGGAAATCCTTATAATTTCTCATTGTGTCCATCAAGACTTGGACGTAAACTGTTGGAGGTGGTAGGTTTTGGAAAGTTACATGGGCATGAGAGAAATGGCTGGTTGAAGTTGATGCAAGAAAATGCTGGGGGACCATGAGCAGAATGATATTCATCCCTCGGTATTATGTTTTGGGTAGCAAATGTGGCTTCCCATCTGCAGGAATTCTCTTAATCATGTCCTATCACTACACGTCTTCACAAAGGAACACTTTAAAATACCTGGAAGAATTTCAAATTGAAAAGAATAACAGTTGAAGCCTCAGAGTGTAATCCTGTACACACTTATCTGAGAGTTAATCTCTCTGAACTCGCTAGGACTTATATCTGAGCAGATGTTCATATAATTGTATCGTGGGCATGGCATTTAGTACATATGTTTCTCTCTTTGGAAATATGCAGTAATTTCAGGGAGGAAAGTGCATGTTAACACAAATATTCACATTCAACGTCATTTCACTGAGTAAGAGTTCAGTATTGATGTGGATCTGACATGGAAGTCATATTCACATAGGGAATAGTTTTATTAGCATATTCCATTTCCCAAATAATTTCTTTGAAATTTATTCAGAAGCACTTATTCCCCACGTCTATGTCCCCCTTTTGATATTTTATGCCAGCGCTATTTAGTGAACCTCTGGTTCAAGTGAAAAACAGTATACATCCTGGGTTAGTAAGACATAGTGGCTTGTTAACACCACACAATGTATTGGATTGCATATTAAGACTTTGAAGTTGATCTTTTCACAAGTAAAGTCCAGCATGCTACCTATAGTATCACAGAGGCTTGCTTCTGGTAAGCAAACTATTTTTGATGTTTTGTTCTTTATGCCTGAAAATAACTGATTTGATACTTCAGGGAGTATGTTAAAATTGTTTATTTTGTCAATTTATTAATCTCTCTCTTATCAGGAATGCGCTAAAATTTACAGTACTTTGTTGTTCTTACAAATCTATGGGTATTTCCAGAGAAAGAAGTACCAGAGAAGAAAAAAATGAAAAAAGAAACTGGAAGTAAGAAAGCAGCCCCTGTTAGTATTCTTTTTGGTTACCCACTATCAGAACGCAAACAAATGGCCCTTCTTATGCAGATGACAGCCAGAGACAACAGTCCAGGTAATATCAAATATTTCTTCCCTCAGTACACAGGTAGATCAAGACATGGTGGATGGAGTATATTTTGTTGGTACTTGAACATAGGAGAAAAGAATTAATCCTCCACACACTGCAGTCTTATACTAACTAGAGACATATCAGCCTTTTTTTAAAAAAAACTGTTGACATTCCTTACATTATTACAATTAATGTAATGTATCCTTAGTTTCCTGTGGAAATAGATTTATGTGAAATTAACACCATTAGAACATAGTAATACAGTGAAAGTACATTTACTGATCTGGGCTGCAAGTTACCTATTTCTGCTGTTCAGGTTCAGAGTATTCAATTTATAGTTTTATAGTTTTAATTTGTTAATTACAAACTTGCAGATAAATTTTCCCTCCAAGTATGGCTGAAGAATGTTTGATCTCACACATTCACATTTTCTAAATAAATGTAATCATGAAAGCTTAATCTTTCTTTGAAAAAAGTTCTCATAAAATTGATACTGATAGCTTTATTGTACAGTAATACCTCGCATAACAAGCATAATGCGTTCAACAGGATTGTTCTTTAAGCGAGTTGCTCTTTAAGTGAAATACTTGGAAAAAGTGCCGCCGCTGCCATGGTAAGTGACCGATCATGACTTCTGGCGGGGGGATTGCGAACCACGATTTAGTTGTTAAGTGAGTTTTTAGTTGTTCTATGAGGCGACCATTCAGAGAAAATTCTGCTCTTGAAGCAAGTTAGTCTCTGAGGCGCTCTTTATGCGAGGTTTTACTGTATATAAGTGTAAGTGCAATTGAAATAGAACAATCTATGCAAAAAAGTATACTGTCATTGCAGAAATAACTAGCAATTTAGATTTAGTTATGTTAGAGCAACACCTGTATTGCTATTACTTGTTAATATGCATGTTCTGCCATAGCCAGCAGACAACAATGAATAAAAAAATTACAAATTTAGTACTGGTGTGTAATCTGGAGGTGCGTAATCTGGGGGTCCTCTTGGACTCACGACTACTGCTTGAAGAGCAGGTGGCAGTCGTGGCCCGTAGGGCTTTTGCACAACTTCGTGTAATACACCAGTTACGCCCGCTCCTAGATCGGGACTCCTTGCTCATGATCACACATGCTTTGGTCACCTCCAGACTTGATAACTGTAATACCTTCTACACGGGGCTGCCCTTGGTGACCATTCAGAGGCTGCAGCTGGTCCAGAATGCAGCTGCTCTGGTAGTGGTGGGGTGCGGGTGTTAGGCTCGTGCCTCACCACTACTTCAGGAACTGCACTGGTTGCCAATATGTCTCCTGGTGCAGTTCAAGGTGCTGGTCATTACCTTTAAAGCCCTACATGGTAGTGGGCCAGGATACTAAAGAGACTGCGTCACCCCAAGAACATCTGTCCCACCAGGGCGGATCGGAGAGGCTCTCTTATCATTCCATCACCTAGAGAGGCACATCTCTCTAGCATGTGTCCGCCCCGGCCCTTTGGAACCTCCTGCCAACTGAGTTACGCCTACAGACAGAGCTATCGCCCTTTCAGAAGGGCCTAAAAACCTGGCTGGCAGGCCAGGTGTGGGGCTCAAGTAATATAGGGTCCCACGTTGGGTGGCTGATCTGATGGGATAGCCACCCCTCTCTCCCTCTTTTAAACTTTTTTAACCTTTTAAATCTTTGAGGGTTTTTTTTGTAAATATATACTGTAGTTTAATTTTTTTTTTTTGAAGTTGATTTGGTTTCTGGGTTTGTGGGGTACTGGTTTGTAAGTGGGATTTTTTCTTTTCTTTTGGAAAGTTCTGAAATGTTTTGTGCATTATGCTAATTTAATTGTAACTGTATATTTTGTATTCTTTTTGTATCGTTGTTGGCCGCCCAGAGTCGCTTAGGCAAGTGGGGCGGCATAAAAATCAAACAATTGAATTAAAATTAAATTAAATTAAATGGCTAGGAAAAAACCTTGATATTGGCACTTGATTAGGCACTCGTTTAAATCTACTAAGAAGTATTAAATTTGCTTTATTAAAAATAAAAAACTAAGTCAGATGCCTACCATGGAGACATACTTGCTATCTCTGGAAGCTGGGGGATATAAGAACCAGTGTCAAGGGTGGTTATATTTTGATGGTGGTCAGTTTTGTTCACGTGCAATGTCCTCTTTATGTACAATTCTCTGTAACTGCATGTGGGAATGATTGGCACTTGTTTACTTCTGTGGGAGACAATAAAGAGATACAATGATGTGACATAAATCCCCAGGAGAGGGATAGCCCTCCTCAGTGTTTATTATGAATATCGTTGTGGTTTTGAGATTTCTTATACCATCTGGTTTTGTTTCTTGTGTATTTTTATTGGTTATTACTATATGATTTTAATCTGATCTGTTATATATAATTGTGTGTGTGTGTGTGAGAGAGAGAGAGAGAGAGAGAATAAACAAACAAATACTGTATTTGCCAGCTTATAAGATGCATCGATGTATAAGATGCACCCCATTATTTCCAAAATAGCCCACTAAAGGCCACTACTTACAGTATAAGACACACTCTATTTTTCAAGTGTATTTTAAAGGGGGAAGTGAGGCTTATATGCCAGCAAATAGGGTAGATGAACAACCACCTTTGCCCTTATTTCTGGTAAATGCAGTGTGTCTCATGAGAGTCAATATTTCCCATTCCTCCTCTCTGCTCAAATAAACCAACCAACACCTTCTGTTTTAGCCCTGTTCTTTTTCTCTTGTTACCTTGATGTTGTCCATTTGTTTTACAGTGCTAGAACAGTATCGAATTTTAGGAAGTGGTTCTGCTGGAACTATATTAGAATTCTGTGTTGCTCCACAAAAATGAAGGTTGAATAATATCACTTTTTCTATAGAAGGCCAAAAGACTTCAGTTAAAAAGTTTCACTTAGTCTTTTTGTTTGTTTCATGTTTTGACATTTATTCGTAGATCCTAATCTAAACCATCCTGTACAAACAGCACCAACACAAAAGAAAATCACAAGCTCTTCATCAAGACAAAAAGACAAAGTTAACAAACGAAATGAACGAGGGGAAACCCCCTTACACACAGCAGCCATTAGAGGCGATGTTAAACAAGTGAAAGAATTAATCAGTCTAGGCGCAAATGTGAATGTAAAAGATTTTGCAGGTAAGTTTCAAAAATAGTATAAAGACTGATTTGTTTTAGACTTAGTAAAATTGTTGGTCCTTTTCCAGCAATTGTCAAACTTTTAAGTCGTAATATTCATGTACATAATATTTATGAATTATGATATGATTTTGTATCAGATCTTGGCTCCATTAGGTGATGTGACTGTATGCAGTTCAGTAGAATTTGTTTGAAAATGATATAACTCTAACCAAAATCTTCATGTTTCTTTTGTTTGCACTGTACTTTGAAAAGCTGTTTCATTTTGTTATCAGTATTGTATACATATATTTATAAGCCTGTGTAAAAAAAATACTTAGGCCAGATTAAAAGAACATTATAAACTTTTCAGTGGTGTTTATGGATACATATGACAGGTTGATAAAGAATTAAAATTCAAAATCATGGATAGATGATGGTGGTTTTTTTTTTTTAATCTGCTTTTAGAATAGAATAGCCGATACTTAAAAAGTTAAGTTTTGGATTATGCTCAAGAAGCACATTGTAATTCAACTGAAGTGAGAGAGAAAAGAAAGCTAAAATTAGGGAGGGGGGAGGCAGAAAGAAAAATAACCCCACATTAGATACTCTTGTCCCCAAAATCTAGGGCAATAGAAGGAAGCTAATCTCTTCTTGAGGGATTTCTTGATTTGTCTGTAGTGCCTGGGATTCTGCCACACCTGGTAAAAATTTTTGTACTGTACTGCCTTTGGATTGGGCCTGTCACATGCCTTTAAATAGAATGGAAGTAATTTACTTAAACAGCAGCCTGCAAATACACACAGCAAGTTTTTTTTCACTTTCTTTTGTTTTATAGTGGTATACACTAGTACCCCGAATAACGTTATGACTTGGTTCCACAAGTCCCGTCGTTATCCGGTTTTTAACGTTGTGCGATACATTGATAACACAATGTTTAAAAAAAGCCCTGTTTCCCTGGAGGCTGCAGAAAGCCATAACGTCGGAATTTGAAGCCTCCAGGGAGGTGGGGGAACTTTGGAAACAGCTTGGATCGGGTCTCCCCAACTCCCTGGACCCGGCGGGGGGCCAGAGACCCCAAAATTGGTTTTAAAAAAGGTCCGGTTTTTTACCAATTTTGGGGTCTCTGACCCCCCCCCCCCGCCGGGTCCAGGGAGGTGTGGAGACCCGCTCCAAGCTGTTTCTGGGCTTCCCCGACGTCCTCAGCCAGTGCAGCAAGCCAGAATGTCAGGGTTCGAATCCCAACATTCTGGCTTGCTGCAGCCTCAAAGAACTTCTGAATTTTCTTCCTTTTAATGCTAGCGTGGGGGTGAGGGGTGATTGGGGGGGGGGAAATACCCACCCACCCCCACGCTAGTATTAAAAGACTTATCTCCCTGGAGCAGGCAGGGGAGTTAGAGATCCCGAAATGGGTAAAAAAACGGACTTTTTTTTTTTACCCCTTTCGGGATTTCTGATTTCCCCTGCCTACTCCAGCGAGATGAGAGGAGCTGATCTAAGCTGTTTCCAAAGGTTTCCTGTTTCCACTTCAAAAATAAGCTGTTTCCACTTCAAAAATAGCGCACATCAGCTCTAGGGAGGTCGGGAGACCCGATGCGCGCTATTTTTGAAGTTCCCCTACGCTGCTGCAAGCTACAATGAGTCAAAACATCAGGATTCAAATCCTTAACACATGAGCTTTCCTTTTTGGCTTGTTACAGTTTCTATCAGGGTGTGGTTTTGTAGCTGCCTCCGTAGCTGCAGAGTGGCTGGGAAGCTGAATGGAGAACCCCATTCAGCTTTCCAGCCCCCCTGCTGCTAAGAACGACTGTATCGGATAACGTTAAAATCACGTTATTCGATACAAGATTTTTCTGAAAATCTTGTCACGTTATACGGTTTTAGCGCTATATGATACTCACGTTATACGGGGTATTACTGTATATAAAAAGCATTAGGTACAGAAAATTAGTTCTTTTTAATTTAATAAAACTGTCTACATTATTCTGCGTGAAGTGAATAAAAGTTTGATAATGAATTGTTAAAACTTAAAAAAACATAATTTCCAAGCTTTGTTTAATTTTTTAAATGAAATTCATCTGATCCTGAACTGTTATTGTTAATCCACTTTATCCACTAATACTTTTATCTGGACCCTTTTCAATCAGGATTCAGGTCCAGATATGGTACTGAGACTGCATTGGTTGCACTGCATTGGTTGCACTGGCATGAGCAGGACAGTGGGAATCCATCTGTCCTTGCTCTTCTATGACCTCTCAGAGGCTTTTGATACTGTCAACAACGGTATCCTTCTGGAACGGCTCTGAGGATTGGAGATTCAGGGCACGGTGTGGTCCTGGTTTTCCTCATTTCTGATGGGCTGGACCCAGTCGGTGTTGTTGGAGGGCGAGAGGTCTAGCCCTAGGCTCCTACAATATGGGGTGCCACAGGGTTAGGTGCTTCCGCCTCTCCTGTTTAATATTTACATGAAACCACTGGGGGAGATCATCCGTTCCCACGGGGTGAAATATCATCAGTATGCGGATGATACTCAATTGTACATCTCAGCCCATGGTGATCCAGGTGATGCAGTGGAAGTCCTATCCAGGTGTCTGAAGGCTGTAGGGGTCTCGGTCTGGAACAACAGGCTACAATTGAAACCTGGCAAGACCGAGTGGCTGTGGATTAGGGCCCCGGTGTTATCACAGGAGTTACCACCTTTGGTTCTGGATGGTGCTTTTTTGCCTCAGACAGACCCGGTGCGTAACCTGGGGGTCCTCCTGGACTCATGACTCCTGCTCAATGAGCAGGTGGCAGTCGTGGTTAGGTGGGCTTTCGCACAACTTCATGAGATCTACCAGTTATGCCAACTCCTAGATTGGGACTCCTTGCTCATGGTCACGCACGCTCTGGTCACCTCCAGTCTTGACTATCATAATGTGTTCTACATGGGGCTGCCCTTGATGACCATTCAGAGGCTGCAACTAGTCCAGAATGCAGCTGCTTGGGTGGTGATGGGGTGCGGGTGTTATGCCCGTGCCTTGCCACTGCTTTGGGAGCTGCACTAGTTGCCGGTGTGCTTCCAGGTGCAATTCACGGTGCTGGTGATTACCTTTAAAGCCATACATGGTAGTGGACCAGGGTACTTAAAAGATCGCATCACCCCAAGGAATCTGCCCTGCCCACTAGAGCAGAGGGACTCTCTGATAGTTTCATCTGCTAGAGAGGCTCGCCTCTCTAGCATGAGAAGGAGGGCCTTCTCTGTGTCTGCTCCAGCCCTGTGGAACCTCCTGCCAACTGAACTTTGTCTCCAGGCAGAGCTTTTCTCCTTTCGCAAAAGCCTTAAGACCTGGCTTGCGCAGTGTCTGTATGTGTGTGTGGGGGGTGACTGGAGAGATAGACATCCCGGGCTGGCTTGTTTAAAGTATTGCCCGGACTGTCAGCTTTTGAAAAATCTTGTGATGCAGCATTGGAGGGCATTTTTAAAAAATTAAAAATTAAATTTTAAACAAATCTAATTTTTAATGTTTTTAAAATGTTTTTGTAAAGTTTTTTATTTGTTTTATCTGTTGCCTTGGCAAGGGGAGTTGCCTTGGCAAGGGGGCGGTGGTAGAAATGTGAGTAATAAATAAATAAATACATTAGATTAGGTATCTTGATTTCTCTTCTACTAGGATGGACTCCGCTTCATGAAGCATGTAATGCTGGTTATTATGATGTTGCTAAGGTCTTGATAGCAGCTGGGGCAGATGTGAATACCCAAGGACTAGACGATGATACACCACTCCATGATTCTGCAAGTAGTGGACATAGAAAGGTAGGTGCTATTCATGTAACAAATAAGCCATATATAGGTGTAGTGATCTGATTCTAGTCTATCTTAATGTAGCCTAGTACAGCAATACAGCATACCTTGGACCAGGTATACAATAATAGCATTATGTTAACATAATATCCATTTTATCTAAGTTTGTTCAGCCTAAAAGAAACTCCAAAGAGATAAAAAAAATCCTTCCATTATCCCAGGAAGTACCACCAGAGCCTGCTAGTCAATGACTCTGTAGTAAATACCACTTGCCTATGGGCCCCCCAATGAACTCATTGTGACAAGGAAACACTTCCAGCACACACTGCTTCATCTGAACATGGTGTAACACTATCCCAGGTCATCATTCCCAGTAGTACAGCAAGCCATAACCCTAGTACTGTAAATCCCTTGGTCTCTGTACACTCTGCTCACATTCTCTTCTGTTGATCACATTCATGTTTCTGGAGCTTAAAATTCAGAAGGATAGCAGCCTATAGCAGTCACATAATTCATGGAGAAAAAGGCTATGAGGAGTAAACACAGCTTTCCTAAGACAAAGATGACAAACTAGCTGAGGAGAGGTGTCTCTTGACAAGTAGTCTGGAGAAATGTCCAGGATATATAGCAAGGGGAGCTTCAAACACATCCTGATAACTCAGCTAGGAATTTGGCTTTCTCAATGGTTGCCCTGTTCTTATGGAATAGTCTTCCTTTGGAAGAGTATCAGGTTCGTATCTTGGTCTTTCCCAAAAAGTGTTGAAAATAACTGTACAAAGACTTTTGTAACATCTTACCCCTGAGAGATTAATCCTATGACCCACAATTTTAGGATCTATGTTAGATGTGATCACGATTTATTTCTTTTAGTTTTTACTTCTCAGGGTTTTTGTTTGTTTGTTTGGATATTGTTATTTCATACATTTGGATTGGGTATTTATGTTTATGTTTTCTTTATTCACTACCCAGCATAGTGGTTTGATATTAGGTGGGGCATGTGTGTGGAGAATGAATGAATGAATGAATGAAGTTAAGTCACACTAAGGGGAAGAAATAGAAATATGGCTCCATTGACTTCTCAAAATACCGTATTTGCCAATGTATAAGATGCACACACACACCCCCTTAAAATGCACCTGGAAAATGGAGTGTATCTTGTGTGCAGGTAATCAAAATTATCATGTTTGAAAATTTAGTCAGTCTACCTCTCTCGGATTTAAAAGACACCCCCCCCCCCCGGGCTCCATCTACTGCTGATTCCCACAAGCCGGGGAGAGGGTTATTTTTAAAGCTGTCCTCCCTTACCCCCACCCCGGCTGGTGTGGATCGGCGACAGCTGGAGATAGGGAAAGGGCAACTTCAAAAGATCCCTCTTTTTCCCTTTTCCCATCTCCAGAGATCATCATCACAAGACATCATCTCCACTGCCAGCTGTAGGAAGCTGTATTGACTTGCATGATGATGTCATTCTGATTTAATCACTCTATGACTCTATCTGGTGTATGTAAGCTCATGCCTTGCTATTTCATTCCTATGTCTGATGAAGTGGACTTGCTCCACAAAAGCTCACATTAAAAATATAGCAGTTAGCCTTTAAAGTGCTGCAGTGTTTTTGTTTTTACTTTCTGATATGCCTGAAACACAGACTAACATGGCTACTATTCCAAAAAAAATCATTTATAAAGGAAAAAGTGCACATTTTACAGTGTAAGAGGTAATACTGAAGACATGTGCCTGTTGCTAGGACATTTGTGAATTAGCCTGCCTTTTTCTGATAATTGATAATTTGGAGAATACATGCTGTGTGTGTCTGATGTTTCAGATGTTTGTCTCTGGAAAGTTTTTGTGCTTGGAGAGATAATGTTGGACAATTAAAACACATATTTGCCTTACATGTGATATGATCCTAATATACCTGACTTTTCAGATTGTGAAGTTGCTTCTTCGACATGGTGGGAATCCATTTCAGGCTAATAAACATGGAGAAAGACCTGTTGATGTGGCAGAAACTGAAGAATTGGAATTATTACTGAAAAGAGAAGTTCCGATTTCTGATGATGAAGATGGCTGTTCAGGTTAGAATTCTTTAAATTTTCCTTATATTGCTAAAAGCATGTATTTCCTTTTTATATTCTGCAATAATTTGGGCTAATGTAAATAAAACTGTATGTCTATAAATACATAATATCTAAATAAGCATCCCTACAACTGTCTTTTTTCTATTTTTATTCTAGATCTTGAAGAGACACCATCTGTAAATCCTTCTAGCATAGATGGAAATATAGATTCTGAGACAGAGAAAGAATGTGTAATTAATGACACCAAACATGTTTCTAATAAAGCACCACTTTCATCTGCTCTTGATGAATATGAGTTTAAAGATGAAGATGAAGCTAAGAAAATGACGGATGACAGACCAGTACCTAGGAAAGATTTGATGAAAGAGGATGACTCTGAAGTCGAACAGAGTAGCTTATTTCTTAAGCAAGAAAAGGGATCGTTTTCAAAATCATTTAAAACTAAAAAACAGAAACCCTCCCGAGTCTTGTATTCGAGTTCAGAAAGTTCAGATGAAGACATTGTTCATGAAAAAAAGTTAACCTCACCTTCCTGTGCTTTCACAGAAACATCAAGTTCTGACATAAAGATTAAAAAAGAATATGTTTTCAGTGAATATAAACAAAAAGGGAAAGTAAAAAGAAAAGTAAAAAATCAGAGCAAAAATAAGGAGAACCAGCAGTTAAAGTTAGACAATGATAACTCCAGAGTGACAAATTTGGGTGGTACTATGTTAGAGTCTTTTGACAAAAGCAGAGAAGAAGAAAATTTCAAAAAATCTTTTAGTCCAAAAGAGGATTCTTCCTTACCCTTACTCCATATTACTACTGGCAGATCCCCCAAGCTTCCATGTGGGTTAATTGAAAAGCAATCAACACCACTTAAACAAGAAAATGTTAAAACATGTGTTTCACCAGGAGGGTCAGAAGTACCTTCACAGTCTGATTCCGTTCGTTATGACCATAATACAGATTCTGAGTTTCTGCTAGAAAATTCCAGTAGCAAGTCCTATAAGAATAAAGATAAAAGTAAGAATCAGAAGGAGTTTCTTTCAGAGTTTGGAGAGAAACCAAGTCCTAAACAAAAAGAGGAAGATAATAGTTCATCCATTGAAAGCTCTGAATGTATGATGAAAAAAACTGACAAGGAAGGAAAAATACTTAAGAAGCATAAACTGAAACACAAAGAAAGGGAAAAAGATAAACACAAGAAGGAGCAGGAGGGAGAAAAGGAAAAGCACAAACATCGGGAGAGTACTAAGGAGGTCCAAAGGAATATAGAGTTTGACAGAGAATTTTGGAAAGAGAACTTTTTTAAAAGTGATGAGACAGATGATATATCAAGTTTAGAACATGATTCTCAAATATCAGAAAGGAAGTCTAAGTTGGAAAAAATTCTGTTTAAAGATGACAAATATGTGAAAGAGAAACATTTTCAAAAAGAGAAAAATCTTAGGGAAGAGAGAGAGGGGGAGAAAAATAAAAGAGAAAGTGATAAAGAGGGGAAAACAAAAGATACAAAGGAAGAAAAGGAAAGCATTTTTACTGATAAGGAAACAGAAACATGTTTGGGTGTAAGGGAGGCAGCAAAAAGTTTATCTTTGGTAGACAGAGAAACTGACTCTGAGAAACAAGACAAAAGCAAAAAGGAACATAGAGAAAAACTTGAGAAGCGGAACTCTGCTACTGAACAAATGGAAAGAAAATTTTTGGAAAAAGACAAAAAATTAAAATGTGAACACAAGTCAGAAAAGGATAAATTGGAGTTGAGTGAGACTGTAGAAAAGACAAAAGAGAAAGAAAAATATATTCAGCAAATAGAAAAGTCTCATAAAGAAAGTGAAAAATTAAAAAGCTTTAGTACTACTAAAAAATTTGATGATAGGGAAAAAATCAAGGAGAAAGCTGACAAGAAGCATGACAAGGAAAAAAGTGATAGACACTTGACTGAATGTAAAGAAAAGCCAAGCAATGAAAGAAAATATAAGGTTTCTGAGAAAGATGGTGAATATTCAAAGGCAGAAAAAGGGAAAAACAAAGAAAAGGAAGTGGAGAAAAAAGAGAAATCCAAAGAGCGTGACAATTCAGTGACAAATGTAAAGCATGCACAAGAAGAGAAGAAGTGTAATGTTGAAAAAATATTGTCCTTAAAAGAGAAACCAAAAGATGAATTGCTGAAAACTCCAGATGGAAGAGAGAAGGATAAAAAAGATAAAGATATTGATAGATACAAAGAACGTGACAAATATAAAGATAAAATGCAGCAAAATAGTGTACTTAAGTTAAAGCCTGAAATAGAAAAGTTTAAATCTAAACCATCACCAGCACTTAAAGACACTAGACCTAAAGAAAAACGATTATTAAATGATGATTTGATGCAAACCAGCTTTGAAAGAATGCTTAGCCTTAAAGATCTTGAAATTGAACAGTGGCATAGGAAACACAAAGAAAAGATAAAACAGAAAGAAAAAGAGCGGTTAAAGAATCGATCCTGTTCAGAACTTAGCAAAATTAAAGATAAGGACAAAACAAAACATCCACTTGACACAAAAAGCAAAGAGCTGATCCGTTCAAAAAGCTCAGAGTTGTCAGATACATCCACAAAGGATAAACAGCTGAAAGATGCTACAGGCAGTAGGTCACTCTCTGTCGATACAAAAAATTTAATAGCTGGTGGGAAACCATTAGTATTGTTGGACAATAGCCTAAGTAGGTCCCCAAGATCAGAAAGTGAAAAGACAGGACTAACATCCAGATCAGTGTCAATGATTTCAGTTGCTAGCTCAGAGGATTCTTGCCATACAACCGTGACTCCTCCAAGACCTGTAATTGAATATGATTCAGACTTTATGCTTGAAGGATCTGATTCTCAAATGTCTTTTTCACATTCACCATTTTTGCCTAGTGCCAAGTCACCTGCTTATCATGAGAATGACAGCTTATCAGAGTTGCCAGAGCGCAGTAAAGCTATTTCAAACAGACTGCCACCAACCTATGTTAGATCAGCATCTGTTGAAGATGTCAAATTTGTTTTGAATGATTGTAGGCCAGTTGTAGAAGTACGAAGATGTAGTATGCCAGCTGCTTATGACAATACTAAACAGTCTCGAGTTTCAGATGAAAATAATCTCAATGCTTCACTCTCAACCCAGAGTCATAGTTGCTCTCCTAAGCATGAAGCTCAATACTGTATCTTGACTGAAAAAGATCCTCAAACTGCAGCTTCAAATTTGTATTCCAGCTCTGCATCATTCCCAGCTAGATCAGTTAATAACAAATCTAATGTACCAGATGCAGTCATTAAAAATGCTACACTGTCAATTTCATCAGGAGAAAGTCATACATCTTTGGAGCAAAGTGCTCAAAATAATATGGCATCGTCATGGGATGTGCCTTTGGATAGATCTAACTCATTAAACAGGGAGTCTTCCTGTTCAAATTATGCAGGCTATGAGCAAGATGCAGCAACTATTCCAGCCATACAAAATTCTGAAAATAAGAGCAAAAAAGAACAAAAACGTTCTGAAGTTTTCTCTCCGCTATCTGAAAACATAGTAAGCTCTTCATCACATGAATCAACAACATTTTTGCCTTTGCATTCTTCTTGTCCACCTCAGATTTCCCCAGTTGCAGATACACTGTGCATGTCAAAACATGCAACTTTACCAGATAACAGCAGTCATGAGACATTACTCATTAAGCACCAGCAGTGTGGCATTCAAATACCCAATTCAATGCTAGATGAGGATGCTAACAGTAAAAAGAAGATTGAAAAAAATGTCTTGTCATCAAACAACAAAAAGACAGATGTACTCATCACAGTGTATCCAGAAAGCTTCACTAAAGATATTTCACAAAATTTGGAAAAAGATTTCACTGCAAATGATCCTCGCTTATACCCTAATGCAAGTTCATCTGCAGTAAGTAAGCTTATTTATAAGACATCCCAAGCTGAAGAACTAGATAGTAGCTTAAGTGATGTTCAGATCCAAGCTGAAAAAGTTCATTCTGATGATCTCTGTGCATCCCATATGACTAGTAATATGGAGTCACAGGAGCTAAATGCTAGCACACTGAAAGGAGTTACAACTGACTATAACAGAAAACTTTTTAACGTTGACCACACAGAAAACAATTCAGTGGAAGAAAACCTGCAGCAGTGCCTTTCACCTTATCTGGAAAGCCATTCACAATTGACTGGACATGAAGTGCATAAATACAGTCCTGTTATTAAATCCGAATTAGAGGAAACAATGGAAGATCATAAAGCACAACAGTATGAAATTCCTCAGAGAATCACAAGAAACAGAGCAAATATGCTTGCTAATCAGAGTAAGCAGAATCTTACTTGTTGCCCCCAGGCATCAGAAAGAGATGCAGAATTATGTTCCTCTGTAAAAGGAAGGATAAGGCTTACTGAGGAGGAGGATACTCAAGCACATCATCCACGTAAAAGAAAGTTGTCACGTGTTCCTCAGCCTGTTCTAGTAAATCCATCCTTAATGCAAGCTAAAGAAAAAACTCATCAGTCTCTGGCAGCACTTGTAGATGCTCTAAAACTGGAAGAAATTCAGCCATACAATACAGAAAGAGCAAATCCATACTTTGAATACTTGCACATAAGAAAGAAAATAGAAGAAAAGCGTAAATTATTATGTAGTGTTATTCCTCAAGCACCTCAGTTTTATGATGAATATGTGACCTTCAATGGATCGTACCTTTTAGATGGCAATCCCTTGAGCAAGATATGCATTCCAACTGTGAGTCCCTAGACATTGGAGTTATAACAGACTAATTTATCTGCTCTAAGAGTCTAAGAATAAGTTACTGTAATCAAATGCTTACTTTACCGTTGTGCACAGGTAGCACATTCCACAATGTTTCTTCTTCCACAATAATGTTTTATTGCGTTTAGTAGCTATAAATACTGCTTTCCCCACCCCTGTAAAAATAATGTAGTTTGCACTCTTAAGCAGGTCCCGGAGTGGATGTGGCTGAGCTCTCAAAGCAATTTGTGCTCCCCAGAAGCCATTGAGATGGGACAGTTTGCATGTTGAGAGCAAAATTCAAGGGGGTGTTGTTTGAGGAGCAAGATTGTCAGGTCTACCCTCCAATACTGAGGGGAAAGTTAAAACGGCCATTGTAGTTTCAGACATAGCCTACTGTGTAAGAGATGAAAAGTGACTATCTCACTGCAAAAGAACAGCTATGTTGCTGCTTATTTGTTATTTAACTTTTGGAAAACACGTATGCATTTATGGTGCAGTAAGCTGGCAATATGAAAAGAGCAAAAGAAAACAGATTTAAGCAATATATTCTGTATAATCTAGTTAATGTTTCACAGTTTTTTCCCAAAGAAACCTCTTCTGTTCCATTACTCATGCAATTTGGAAAATTATTGGAAGGACCTGCTGTCCTTATCTATTTTCCGCTGAATTAAAATTTAAAAGGAGATGTCACAGCCTTTTTTTTTGTCAGCTACACATTTGAAAAAGCAAATGTGAATTTGCAGTGCTAATACATCCACAGATGGACACTTGCTTACTCACCACTGTAGCTTGTCCTCAGGCTGGGTAAGGATACGTGAATTGTTTGTGATAGAAAGAGGCTATGTTGCTTCCTTTCGTTTGAGCCCTAAATTTCTGGTTCACTGAATCCTCATCTTGTTTCGCTAGTCTAGAGCATGAAGGACCAATTCTTTCATTTGTGCATCAGTAATTCATTGTGATCTTTATAAAAAAATGAAAGAAACATAACAGAAAAAGAAAAACAAAACCAGTTGTGTTGACATTTATTGGAAATAAATGTTTCAATGGAGGCTAAGGGAGAAAGAAGGCCAAAAAAATTGTCAACAGACTCTGGGGAACATTCTTTGTTTGTTGACATAGATTATTAAAGTCTTGCCTACATTCATGTGTAATGTTAAAGCATAGTTCAAAATTATGAGGATGTGCATATGCGAGTCTTTTTGCTCACAAACATCTCTCCTTTCCTTTTCCAGCGTGGTTATGGAAGCTTCGACTTACGTTTTTTATTAACCAGTTTACACTCAGGGCCAGATTTTCCTATAGGCTAACTAGGCTTCAGCCTAGGGCCTCAAGATCAAGAGGGGCCTATATATTGATATATATTACAGTAATGATGTATTTTATTATCTCTCATGTAATTTACAAACTTAAAAATGGGAGGTGAAAGGGTCACATAAGTGGAATAGCCAAGGGCCTCATTTCATGTAAATCCGGCCCTGTTTATACTGCATCCAAAACCTGAACTGTGGGTGGGGCAGTTTCATGTATCACATTGGGAGAAAAATGGCCTATAAATTAAATAACAATAACATACACTTGGCTTTTTTATTGTCTAGTACAGGGGTACCCAAACTATGGCCCATGGGCCAAATCTGGTCTGCTACACACCACCCTTGCCACTCCTGGAAACACATGCATGTTTTAATTTCACTTCCGGTGGGAGGAACCATGGGACCGCCCCGTGGCCCAAAAAGTTTGGGCATCCCTGGTCTATTATGGGAAATGATAATCAGCTGCAACTAGTCTAAAATTAAAGTAAAAACTTCCAAATGATTCCTTGTGGCTATACCAAAGAAAGCACATATCCCTTATGACGGTTTAGGATTTTACACAGATATAGCCACTGACATTTATCTCTGTTCCTTAATCACTATTATAATATTTGAAGTAGAGATTTATATAAATCATAAATACTGCTAATCAATATTTGTTTCAAACAAAATTAGTAAAAAAAACTAGCTACAAATATGAAAAGGCAAAATAGTGATGTTGTAATATGTCAAGTCAGTATGACATCTTGTAATGATCATGAACATTCTGATCAATAAATGGTCTACTTGTAAAATTTTGATATTTCTAGAAGTAAAATCTTATATAAAGCCTAGAGGTGTGAGAAGTTATGTGGGCAAGACAAAGGAGATTGAGAACTGGAAAACTCCATGGGAAGAAGTTCCACTACAGAAGGATGTTCTGGAGCAGAGAAAGTTGTAGAAAGAAGACAATAAACAGTCTGGATTTGAACTAACAAGCTAATTTTTGTTTACTAAAAATTGAATGATTAAACAAAGGCACTTTGAAAGTTATAAATTCTGTTTCGGCCATGTAACTAACTTACCAAATGCCTGTAGCTTTCAGGTCTGTATCTTGAAAATTCTCTTATACCTTAAAAGTTGCAGAGTAGATACATGCTTACTCACTGTGACACAAATATGTATATTCAGTGCATTTTGTGCTATCCATTATTTTTCCAGTTTAATACATTTTTACTCATATTCATTTATGTAGTAATTGCATGTCATCAGATCATTTCTCACTTATGATAGCCCTTTCAAGGATTTCTTAGATAGATAGTACGGTATGCAGAAGTAGTTTACCATTTGCTTTTTCTGGTGACATCCTGGGACTGTGCAGCTTGCCCAGGACTACACAGGCAGGCTTTTTTTTGAAACACAGTAGAGATGATCTTTGTTTCCACAACCAGATCGCTAAACTACTGAGCTATCCTGCCAGTTATTCATGTGTATATCATTATACCATATCTTCCCATAAGAGCCTTCTTGACATTTAAGATCTTCAGAGAAGGCCCTTCTCACAGTCTTGCTGTCGTCAGAGTTATGCTTGATGGAGATACGAGAGAGGGATTTCTCTGTGGCAGTTCCCATATTGTGGAATGTTTTCACTTGGGAAGTTAGATTGCCCCCTTACTTTTATTCTTATCCCAATATCTGAAGATCCATTTCCTCAGACAGATTTGAAATAATCATAACTGAGTGCCTGGATACTGATTTTTTTAGCCGAGTTAAGTCTGTTTTAAAGTATTTAAAGTTTAATTATATTTTAATCATTGAATAAACTTTAATTATTACCACATCTTAATTGTTTTAATGTATAATTTATTGTGTTTTAATTTGATTTTTGTTAGCATTGTGAGGCACACTAAGTCTCCCCTCAGGAGAAAGGTAGCCTATAAATGAATAAATAAATAAATAACATAGCTTATATAAAAAAAGATGTTTCATTTACAGATCACACCACCTCCTTCGCTGTCTGATCCACTTAAAGAACTCTTCAGACAACAAGAAGTTGTCAGGATGAAACTTCGTTTACAGCACAGTATTGAAAGGGTAAGACTACCATAAAACCATGTTTGATCCTTATTTACAGAGTAAATATCACAGTAGCAAACCTCTGCTTTGGAGGTCTTATGCTTCTAAAGAGAATGAAAGGAAGAAATAGGTTTCAGAACTGTTAGTAAACTTATTATCCGTGGCAAGACGGTGAATTGCAAAGGAATGGAAAAATAAGTAAGAAAAATGAGGTAAGAAAGGATAGATGGTATAAGGAGGCTTGGCAATTAGCATTAAATGATAAATTAACAACAGAGTTGAAGGTAAAGAAGGATATAACAATGCATAACGAGTTTTATGAAATTTGAAAGCCCTACGTAGAATATGCTTTAACAAATGATGACGGGATTAAGCCAAGCCCAGAAATGTGTAAATTTTGGAAAAGTTGAAAATAAATAGTAAGCAAATTCCAATATGTACAGCACAGGGTGGATGTAGGTGTGTTATGTTAAACTTTAAAAGAGGTTGTAGAGTTCACACACACAAGACACAGTAACACCTCGCATAAAGAGTGCCTCCCTTAGAGACTAACTCGCTTAAAGAGCAAAATTTTCTCTGAATGGTCGCCTCACTTAACAACTAAAACCAACCAAAAACTTGCTTAACAACCAAATCGGGGTTCGCAATCCCTCCCCTCCAGAAGTCACAATTGGTCACTTACAATGGTGTTTCGCTTAAAGAGCACACTCGCTTAAAGAGCAATCCCTTGGAATGCATTATGCTGTTTAAGAGAGGTACCACTGTACATAAGGTATTTTAAACTGTAAGAATGGATATTTCTGTTAATTATATTACATGTTATGTATTTGTATTGTTTGTTTTTATAAAGCAAAGTCAAATTTAAAATATTTTTAAAAAAACTATTAGGAAACTGTATTTAGTCATTAGTGTAGGCCTCCCAGACCCACCCCCAAGAAAAATAAATTGCCATAAAAATTGCTGTTTGCCTGTTGAAGGCTTTTGTACGAGACCATTTTGGACAATTTTTTTTCAAGAGAGGTCTGTTCAATTAATGCAAGGCTCTGTTCAATACCAGAATTAATTAGATAACACTTTTGTGTTGTAAAAAAAGGGAGTCTCCCATTTTTGTAGGCTAAAATAGCAGATGACAAGTGTTGTGTGAAAATAGCTGCACCAGTATGGTTACAGATGTCTGAGGCCCAATGGGGGACCAGTACATCTATCTCTCCAGGAAGTTGCTAACTTCTGAAGTCTTCTTCCGTATCTAGGGCAGATGTGAAACTGCCAGAATGAAGGCACCTTTTGGTGAGATCATTCTGCAGTTCCTTTCACCTGACCTACTGAGAAAGCTTAGCCAGCAAAACAAGGTTGCTGTTACCATGGTATCCCCAATTGTGGTTCAGAAATACCACAGTCTTCAAGGAGGCTCTTTCTGTGTACAAGAATGATGTCCTGTCATAATCAGGGATTATCAGTTGCTACAAATACTTTACCTCGTGACAAAACAAGCAAACATCATACAAAACCTTTAGTAATTCTTCGTGGTCCGTGAGCATCCATACTGATGGGTTTGCTTGTGCGCCTTCATGATAGCCAGTTCTTCCAAGCTTAGCTTTTCTATTCTAGAAAAGTCTTAATCCCAGCATGCCTAGCGTCAGGGTCCTGCCCATCTTCCTCAGTTCTATTTTATCCATCGCTTGGTCATGTTCGTCTAGGTAGGCTCCTGCGTGCGGTAACTATATGAAATTGTTTTATAGCGTTCTATAGCGTTTAATAGCTATTACATGGCAGGAACTTGTATCCCTACAAAACCATTTAAGTGCTTTTCATTCTGTAACAGCATTCTTGATACACATGATTATTACCTTTTTTGTCTAGGGGGAAAACGTTTACCTAGTACAGTGGTGGGCAGCAAAAAAATTTGCTACCACACCATGTGGAGCCTACATCATGGGTAGAGCCTACATAATGGGCGGAGCCTATATCATGGGTGGAGCCTATGTCATGGGCGATCTAGTCATGCCTGCCATATGGCCATGTATACATCTGCAAAGACAGGCAGCACTGGCTCTTAGGCTGTAAATGGAGATGAGCTCTGCACCATAAAGTTGAATATGACTGGCTTTTGATCAAGGGAGACCTTGAACCACTTGCAGGGACAAAACCTGATGGGGGCAGTGCAGGGAAGTGGGCGTGGCCACCCAATTTCGCTTCCCCCCCGCCCGAAAGCCACCTAAATTTGCCACCCCTCTGCCCAGAGGCCACTCAATTTTGTTACCCCCCTCCCAGGGGTGCGCACACCTGTTGCTGCCCACCACTGACCTAGTGCTTGGGTTCACTGTAAGAGATTTAACAACTCAAATCTAAAACATCGGGCTGCCAGGCTGACTGGTTTTTTGTGGCGCAGTTCTCTTTTACTACAGAGAAAAAGGCTCCCAAAAATGCAATCAGCCATTTTGTCTGCACCTGCTCTTACTAAGCAAAAGAAAATGGAGGGCACTAAGCAGTCAAAGAGACCTATGTTAGCCAAGCAGTCTAAGGAAAAGCTTGCTACTGTTTCCTCCTCTGTTGCTCCAACAAGAGAGTCCTCTGTTTCAGGACAGTTGTGTGATTTTTCTACCCCATAATGTTCTGTTGACTCACCGCAACTTATTGATTTGGACTCAGATGCACCTCTTCCGTGCACCCAGCCACAACCTGTGGAATTATCCATTTTGTCAGCACAGAGCTCTTGTGATGGTTCACCACAGGCTAGAGATAAGGGGTCAATTTTTTCTTCTGCTTCTCCCCCTAGGTTGCAGGTCCTCAAGCAGCATGACATTAAGGCAAAGTCCCACTGCTCACATGCTTGGCCTACATCCGGAGACTGCAGTGCATTACTATGGCCATGATGGCCATGGTGATCTCCGTTATGGAGCAGTTCAGGGCAATGGTACACATGCCACATCCCCTTCGGCAAATGAACTGTACCCACTGATGCATGGTTGGGACAGATCCCATGTCTCTCAACCAGTGAGACCTTTAACTCCACCACATGGTACTTCTGCTGACTTGGGATATGCCCACACGCTGACTGGTCATTATGAGCCTGTCTTAGAGTGTTAGTGCACTTGTTGCACAGATGTGGATCAGTCCATATCACGCTGTGATGTTCGACGCCATGAGCAGTATGTAGATTCTCTGGATCAGCCCATATCACGCTATGGTGCTCAACACCATGAGCAGGATGTAGATTCTCTAGCTCAGCCTGTATCACGCTATGGTGCTTGATGCTATGAGCAGGAGGCAGATTCTCTAGCTTAGCCCATATCATGTTGTGGTGCTCAACGCCATAAGCAGCAACTTTGCTTCGACCATCCACCATCATGTGTTGCCACCGATAACCACATGCATGCTCCCATGTCCAGCTTTGCCCCCTACTTTGCCTCCAAGTCATTCTGACTCCATACTTTGAGATGTCGGCCCGGCGACTGATCATGTTCAGCCTCCGGTGCTCAGTCGTTGTACTTCTGACTATTGTGTGCAGACTTAGGCATCTAGACAACACCCTGTTCTACCGCCAACTTGTCCTCAGCCTTTGGCCCTAGTATGTCAGGCTTGTTCTGTGCAGGTCAAGCACCATGCCACACATGTGGGACTTACTGCAAAGGAGCCCCATTCTTGCTCCCTTCAGTCGGAGTCGAGTTATGCGGATACTGTTGACTCTCAGTGGCAAGGCTATGATGTGCCTCTTAACGTCTGTTCCTGCTAAACACAGACATGTCCAGAGTCCAGTAAACCATCCATGGCATCCTAACCACATCCATAAGGATGCAGCGTCCATCACCTCTTTGGACCCTGACACTGAGGTTGAGCCTTTGCAAGCTCCAATGTCCCAAACAGCAGCCATGGAGCACACTATGTATTTTGACATGAGTCATCGTATGGCGATTGCCCTCGACTTAGAGGTTGCAAAGCCTGAGGCTCAGCAGATGGATAAATGGGACAAGGCTATGGGAGATGGTGCTGATAGATTACTCCAAATTACTATGATTCCCCTTATGTTCCGGAAAGTGTAGTCGGTTTGGGAGCATCCCATTAACAATCAGATTGTCCCAAGGAAGGTGGACAATATGTACAGAGTCCAGAAGCTCTCAACTCCCTTTCTCTCCACTCAATCCCTGAGTTCGGTGGTGGTGGAACCAACCTAAATTTAAGTTCTCTCCAATTACCACGCCATTGGGTAAAGGCAGAAATCTTGACTCTTAAGGTCTATGCCAACTCTCCCTGGGCATTCGGATATCAAATTATCAAGGTGCTCTTGGTATGTATCAGCAATACCTGTGGGCATACTACACACACTGGATATGAAAAGGGCATTGGCCTTTTATTTGTACAGGAGTAAAAGTTTTAGAAGGACTCAACACCTTGTGATCTGCCATGGTGGACATTAGAAAGGCTTGCCATTGTTATCTCAGTGCCTCTCCAAATGGATCATGGAAACCATCACCCTTGCTTACAGACTGGCCCGTCTGGATCCACCTTCACCTCCACATGCCCACTCTACTAGAGCTGTCTACACATCCGTTGCATTCTCCAGGGGTGTTGTCCTTCATGACATCTGCCGGGGTGTGATGTGGGTTCAACCCTCCACTTTTGTGAGGCACTACTAGTTGGACTTGAGGCAATCCCAGCATGCGACCTTTAGTTGGAGGTCCTGGCCGTGGTTCTACAGTAACAAACCCTCTGTCCTGGTAAGTTAAGCTTTGGAATCACCCACCAGTATGAATGCTCATGGACCACAAAGAAGAAGGGTAGGTTACCTACCATAAACATAGTTCTTTGAGTGGTCCTGTGAGTATTCATACGTCCCACCCTACTTCCCCTCTTTTGTCATTGTAGAGCCGCCCTTACTTCGCGGGGATGAAAATGGAACTGAGGAAGATGGGTGGGACCCTGGCGCTAGGCATGCTGGGATTGAGGCTTTTCTAGAATAGAAAAGCTAAGCTTGGAAGAACCGGCTATCACGCATGCAAGTGAGCAAACCCATCAGTATGAATGCTCACAGGACCACTCAAAGAACTACGTTTATGGTAGGTAAACTACCCTTTTAAATGACTGATATTTATGTTGGTTGTTAAATACGTAAGTCCTTGAATTACTCAGTTTAATTCACATAAACATAAGTCAGAAGAACACTTGGGCTAAGCTTCCTGTCATATGTAAATGATGTATACCAAATGCAATCATCTGATACAATTTTTGAGAGCAGAGGTATCAAATGGTATTAATTACAATACTACTTAAAATGTCTCAAACATTTAAAGCTATATTATTTAATGACATATTTAAAATCCAATAAATTCTTTTTCTATTGTACAGTGAGTTTTTAAATTGTTCTAAAGATTTTCTAATCTTTTAAAATTTTTGTAATCTTTTAACTCCACATAGTTATTATCAGTTTATGGATAGTTGCTTTTTCAAAATCAGAAAATGTATATACTTGAAAGATTGTCATTTTGCTTAAAGAGTATATGTTTTAACTCTACATTTTAATTTTTAATGTTTAATTAGGAAAAGCTCATTGTTTCCAATGAGCAAGAAGTGTTGCGTGTCCATTACCGTGCTGCAAGAACTTTAGCTAATCAGACTTTACCATTCAGTGCATGCACAGTACTGCTGGATGCTGAAGTGTACAATGTGCCTATGGACACCCAGGTAAAAGAAGGCTGTTTCCCAGATTTTGTGGTAACTAATTATATTATTGCTTTAATTTCTTTAATGAAATTCATTTCATAACTGCAACCATGGGATGCAAAGATTATTCTAAATATCAGGATATACTTTCTAGCAACCCTGTTTAGCCCAATCCAGCCACAGTAGTAACTTCATTGTCTGAGCACACAGTAGTAACTTCACTAAATGAAACTGTAGAACATATTGAATTTTTTAAGTAACTGAATAATGATGGCACTTTAAAAACTCAAATGAGAAATGTATTGGTTAGGTTTTCTCAGAACTTAAAATTATCTTCAATACTGGAAGACTACGGGGTGCCCTAATTAACACTGGTGTTATTTTTTGAGATGGGGAGGGATCGGAAAGAGAGAAGTAAGAGAGAGAAATAAGAGATAGGCCTGTTTACTAAGGGCATAGTCCTAAGTAGCCAAAATGACTGAAATCTGGCTGAGCTGACATTAAGTCAGCCAATAGTGTACTGAATTCAAACCTCTCCCATCTCAGGGACGTTGGAAATTACTACCCTGATCCTAATTTAACTTTAGACTAGCATAGTTAGTCTGTGAATCTAGACTGAGAAGTTTGATACTAGTGTAACTCACTTCTTCCCTGATCTATGGGGATGGTCTCCTCTTCCAGCTGATCTTAGCCAGCACACCAGTGGTGCTGGCACATCCAATTCCACAATAGATCTGAGATCAATGAGTAAAATAGTTGTGCTGACATAAAAGCGCCAGGCATTTCAAACTTATTCCAGTTGAGTTTTGATCACATTTTCAATTGGTAAGATAAACTGGTAGATATTATTGAACTAGAATGTATAGCAAACTAATGATTGATGGAGAAAGATTGGCATGGATTTAGCAAAACCTCAGATAAGTGATGCAGTAGACATTACATAGTTACACTTCCAAGAGATGCCTGATGAAATTATCTCCCAGTGAGCCTACTGATCTGTCTATGAGCTCATCCTAAAAGGGAGGGGGGAGAGAGAGGGTCAGAAATTCATAAATGTTCCAAGAAGACTTGAATGAGGGCAGAAAGCTTACTGTGCCTGCCTCAAGACTCCCCAGATTTGTATTTGAGCAGAGGAAGGCAGAAGTAGTGGTGTCAAGCACACATGATCCCTAGGAAAATATATGTTCATTTCATGGACCTGGAATAATAATAATAATACCAACTCGGTTGCCTTGCTCTTTTAAACATCTCTCCTCGGTGTTTTTTAACTGAATTTTAATTTTTATGTATGTGTTTCAATTGTTTTTCGTTGTTAAGACACCCTAAGTCTTTGGAGGAGGGTGTGGTACAAATGAAATTAAATAAATAAATAAATAAATAAATACTAATCCCAACAATTCTTAGCATTATAGTACATCTGTCATTTCTGTTGAGGACAAAGCCTCTAGGACTAGGTGATATTATACACTTAAAATAACTAGGGAAAGGATTGAAACTATAGCAAGTAACCAAACTGTAGCACTCACTTGTAGCAGAGACCATCCAACTTGGGTGGCTTTAAAAGGGAACTGGACAAATTTGTGGAATAGACTACCACTGGCTTCTAGTGTTGATGATAATATATCTATTTCCTTTGTTACTACAAGAGAGCAATATATGTTTGTGTTGGTTAATGAGGAACAGAAGCAGGAAGATACAGTACTTGCTTATGTATCTGTGTTGTGCTCGTGGGCTTCCCATGCACAAATGAATGTTTCCTGTTTAACAAAATGCTGGATTGTATAGGCTTTTAGTCATATCTCGATGTGACTCTTCTTTTGGTCTTAAAGCTGCAATAATTCATTTATAGAATTCTATAGCGTAAATGGATTTTTAAACTGATTTGCTATGTACAATTCCTATTGATTAATACCGAAAAGGCTATTAGAAAACTTTAAAAGATGCAGAAAACAGACTGAATTGCACACAGTATAGGAACAAATTCTTAATGAGGAAATATTTATTGTTTTGTTTAAATCAGAAAGTTGATAACTAAATAGGTTGTTGTTGTTCTGCTGTGTCTGAATCTGAATATTGGTTATTATCATGGCGATGAGCCATGAAGACTGTCTTGAGAATATAATGCAGTAGCTTTTCATTGCAAAGGGTCAGACTTGACTGTGCAAATGAACAACAAAAAGCCTTTCTTCTGCCTTCCACATTGCAGCATGACACCCATACCACTAATCCAGTTCAGCAATTCACTTTCTGGTCCTGAGCCATTTTGGCACACAAAGTCGTCATCGGTCCCAGGCCAGTACAGTATTAATGAAACTTCTGTCCTCCATCAAGATGGATTCGAGTGGGATTTAATCCACTTGGGGACCATCATCCTTTCCTGTGGACTTCGGCACCCAAACTGTTAGTCCTCAGAGTTGTCAGGTTAGTTAACTGCCACCTGACACTCAGCGTTGAATTGCTGGCAGTATGGTCTACTCTGTTACCATAGCAGGATAACCTGG
This sequence comes from Furcifer pardalis, assembly GCA_030440675.1. Lineage (NCBI taxonomy): Eukaryota > Metazoa > Chordata > Lepidosauria > Squamata > Chamaeleonidae > Furcifer > Furcifer pardalis. The sequence continues at coordinate 102,620,420 of CP126891.1, forward strand.
CCAGACACCAAACTAAATAGGTACACATGTAATATTATGCATAGTTTGTAGGCTAGAATTTAGAATTGCCTGATGAAAAGGATTGTCATTTGATTCAGGACAGTTCCTTTTCAAGGTGCTAGTTATTACCTATAAAACCCTTAATGGTTTAAGATCTTGATACTTGTTGGAATGTCACTCCTACAATCCGACTACCGATCCTACCTACTCCTCACAGTCTATGATGCTAAGAATTGTGACATATAAGGAGACCAAAAGAGTGAGCATAAGGAGCTGCAATTTCTTGGTTGTGGCCCCATCATTTTAGAAGTGGCTTCCAATAGAAGTTCATCAGGCAGTTTCTTTCTTAGTTTAAAAAAAAAACTGGTAAAAACGGAATTATTTCGACATGCTTTTTATTAACATTTTGCATGGAATACTCAACATTTTAAAATTTTGCTTAACACTTATTTATAGTTAAATCTGATAGTTATCGAGGTTTATTTGTTTATCAGTTGTTTTTTATTGTATGTTGTAATTCATATGTTGTGAACCACCCAGAGAATGGTTTTACTATAGAGTGGTATACAAAAGAAAGAAAGAAAGAAAGAAAGAAAGGGCTTTATGCAACACATACTTAACGAACAGAATTTATAGCATTGGTCACTGAAAAATGGGTTTTAAGGGGTTTTAAAACATTCAAAGAAAATAGCTGTGGGTGACAATGAAATAAAAGCATTATGTAGGGGATGAGTTCTGTCTGATCCATCAGATCTTTTCATAAACATTTAGGCTTTTAGTTCTTATATCCTGAGGATGTTCATGTTTAAATTTATTTTACACATAATACTAACTTATTAAATTAATATTTCAAATAAGGTAATTTAAAATTAGATTATTATTATTATTATTATTATTATTATTATTATTATTATTATTATTATTATTATTATTATTATTATTATTATTATTATTATTATTATTAGACTTGTATGCTGCTTTGCTCGCCTCGCTGAGGTGACTCAGAGCGGCTCACATAACATAGGCAACATATACGGTATCACAATCTCATAAATATAGCATAATATAAAAACATAACAACAAATGCAGCACAGATAATTCAATCAATAAATTTCACATTAAAAGAAAAAATACAGTAAAATACAGTGTAAAAAATACAGTACAGTCAAAAGAGACAGTAGTCTTCGGCCAGACGGTCAGTCTTCACAGCTGCCCCTCATTCTCCCCGTCCAACCAGCAGGGAGAATTCTGTGATGTTCCGGGGGTGGTCGTGGAGGCAGCAGCAGCAGCAGGGTCTTTTATGGCTGGGCTGGCTAGTCCACATAGCTGCTCCTCATTCTCCCCGTCCGACCAGCAGGGAGAATTCTGTGATGTTCCAGGGGTGGTCCATTTCAGTGTGGTAAGTTTGCACTGTGAATAAAGTCGTTGTGAACCTTGAATAAAGTGTTTGTCATCAGTCCTAGCATTTAAAAAGCATGTGAATTCATAAAAGACAATTTGTTCAATGTAGCAATGATTTATCCTTATCAAGTAATTGATATTAACATTACATGTCATTTCTAATATTTTTTGTTTACAGACCGATGACAGTAAAACATCAGTTAGAGATCGATTTAATGCAAGACAATTTATGTCATGGTTACAAGACGTGGACGACAAGTTTGACAAATTGAAGGTATGTATCCTTATTGGAGCTCTTTCAGAAATACTTGTAATAAAAGGCTGCAACAAGCCACCAAGTACTTATTGAACTTGGCCATAACAAATTACAGCAAAAATTAACCTAAATTCATTTTTATTCTAGCCTTCAGCCCCAGAACCTCCCAAGGCAACTTAAACATCAATTTAAAAAAACCAAGGCACTCCCTGACTTCAGATCTAAAATTTAGGACCACATTCATGTTCTCTGTATTTGGAACATTTCATTCCACTCAATGTCATTCTTCAAATTCCCCTACTTGCCATTATGAACTAATCGGGTAGGCCATTATGTGCATGAATCGGATGAACAGGATTCTCACCTAAAATACACGATGCAAAAAGAAAAAAACCAAAGAGGAGAAACAAACCAATTTCAAGTATATTTTCTCCATTATAAAGCTGTTACAGCAGTCAGCTGATACCGAAAATATTTACGGTGAGGAAGAAGAGGAAAGCAGTCTTTGAGCAGAGATGAGAGAGAATAACTCTGCTTCCCTCTCCTTTGCTTTTCTCCCAGTTTCTTTGATTAAAGCCATAGAAGGTCCATTCTTGTTATATCCAAGAGATAACCAACACTTGAAGGAAATTTGCCACCTTTATTATTATTATTATTATTATTATTATTATTATTATTATTATTATTATTATTATTATTATTATTATTATTATTATTATTATTATTATTATTATTATCACTGTCATGCCTCGCATAATGAAAATGATTCATTCTGCGAGGCTGCTCGCTAAGTGAGTTTTTCGCTATGCGAGTTTTTTTCGCATAGCAAAAATTCCTATAGGAAAACTTGCATAACGAGGATTTCTATGGGAAAATTCGCATAGCGAAAATTTTTCCGTTATGCAAGTTTTCTCCATAGAAATGCTCGTTATGCAAGTTTTCCCATAGGGAAAGTCCGACTCACATAACAGAAATTTTCGTTATGTGAGTTGGATCACTTTTTGAAAAACCCGCTCATTGTGCGAGTTTTTTGCTAAGCGAGTCACTCGCTAAGCGAGGTTTGACTATTGTTGTTATTATTGTTGTTATTGTTAATGTTCAATTTATATGCCGCCGCACTTGCAAAGTGCGACTCTGGGCGGCTCACAAACATATCCTCAACACAATATACATCAACAGAATGAAATACCATAAGATACAGTTTACATAATAAAACACTAATACTAAAATAGCACATAGTAATTAAATAACATAACAAGTAACAAAAAGTCCTTTGCCGCTCAACATCCTCAAGCCCTCCAACTCTGGCCAATGACGAGGGCTTGGATATAATAGATATAATAATCTCATATTCATCAAATTATTTCATCAGTTTGCCTCTCAGATCCTGATGAGTACTCTGCACAGTATTCACAGGGAGACCTGACTGTATCAGACCATCCAGAACAACTCAAGAGTCTAGGTTTTTCCCAAGCAGATAAAGTTATATTATCTACCTTTGCAGTTCAGTTAAATTTTAAACCATCTGAGCAGCTAGGATGCCGTTATGCAGGCAGAAACAATTTGTTCATTCTACAAGCATTTATTCTTGCTTCTAAAACCTTTCAAAGTTGTTAAAAACATATATGGTTCAAAGTGTCTTAGTGTTATCTTACACTCATATAGAATTATTGGTGCCTACTTAAGATTATGAAATTTTAAATAAAAGTAATAATGAAAAATGCTCTGAATAGAAATCTGCCATATTAGGTACTTGCATAGGCAGTACGTGTAGTACTTGTGACAGGCAGAAAGAGAGACCAAGTTATAGGTAAGCACTTAAAATATGAGTTACATGTTACAGGCAAGCATTTTAAGAATGAAAAACATTTTCTTAAAATGTTTAAAGATCTTAAAAGTAAAAAGGTTAAAGTAAAAGCATTTCTTAGCCTTTAAACATGTTAAAGGGACGTGCTCCAAAATTGCATTAACATCTCACCCAGCCATGCCTGCTTGAATCTGTGAAGGAAATCAGTGTTGCTTCTCCTTTTCCTTCTTCTCCCTCTCCACCTTTTCTGCCTTTTGTGGTGTCATATTTACATCATTTTTAACAGATCACAATCTTATATCAAATGATCTCATGCCTAAGTGTTTGTTTTTCTCATATTGAGACATTGACATAAGAGCAACAGAACAGATGATTTTGGTCATCTTCCAGGCACACATAACTGTTTGCTTTGCTGCTGGCCACTCTAACTTCAGTTTTGTGTCTCACAGGACTTCTGAAAAGAGATTACTGTATATACTTGAGTATAAGTCGATGCGAATATAAGTTGAGGTACCTAATTTGGACCTCTAAAACTAGGAAAATAGATTGACCTAAGTATAAGTCGGGGGTGGAAAATGCAGCAGCTGCTAGTGAGTTTCAATAATCAAAAAACATGAAAATACAGCAAAATCAGTTAATTTAAACATTTGTGTGGGCATGTTTTTGAGTGTTTATGGTAGTTACTGATTTTTTAAAAAACTATTTGCACCACCAACCAATGGTGGCACTGCAGGGGAAATGGGCGGGCAGATCAATTGCACTGAGGCAGGAAGCAATGCTCTAGCCTAGCCTCTATCTCTTCCTGCAAGCAGGAAGCATGGCTTCCCCCTCCATCTTGGCCACATGGAGCAGGAACAAAGGAATGAAGGTAAGTGAAACCCTTTTTATGCACAGGTTAGGTTTTCCCACTGAAATGCATTGGAAACAAACAAATTAATTTCTTGTATTCTGAAGCTTTTCTGTTTGTTTGTTTTCAGAGCATTTAAATGGGAAATCATGATTTGCGCCCTCTTGTGGCCATATGTTTTCCTTTCCCCCATTCCTGAAGCTGAAAGCCACATTTAAGTTCCTGAACCACACCAAATCCAGTGCAATTTTAGGACCCTTGTGGTTGTTGACCCGTGTATAAGTCAAGTCACCTTTTTGGACCTCATTTTGGGGACTAAAAAACTCGACTTATACTTGAGTGTATACTGTAGAAGCTTCTTTCCATCCACCTTCATTCCTCATGACAAAGTCAAATGGTTCAAGGACATTTCTCATAACTTAAGTCTTACATTCCAACCAACAATAACAATTCCCACCAGTACTTACCTCATACCTACCTACCCACCCCACAACACTTGAATGTCTTTTTTTCTTTTTCTCATTTCAACTGCCTTTCATCTTTCAGGGTTCTCTCTTGATTCCCTAATGATTGGCTGCTATTTTCTTGTATTTTCTTTTCAGTTTTAAGAAGGAAAGGATTAGCCCTGTCTCCTCTCTAGATCTGCTTAGCTGATGCTTCTGTTTATTAACCAGTGGAACAGTTTTCCTTTGTGTTGCACATTTATATCTTTTCTAGCCTTTGTCATCCAATGTGGGTACTGTTTACTCTCTCCCAATTTACCAAGTAGCAATATGGTTTAAAATTACTTAACCTTTAAGACAGCATTCCTTGTGGACATTATTTGTAATTAATGAGCAGATGAATTATAGGCTCTATGCATGGTCTCATCATTTCTCATAGGTTTCTGAAACCAGATGTCTCTTTCCTTCTGAAGATGATTTCTTGATGATATATGACTTCCTAAACTTTTTATCAGGATCTACAGGCTTTACTGACCTTGAAGTGTCTTTAGATTTCTCAGACATTGGGAAAACTCTTGTCTTCTATATTTAATACATGGGCTTATTCTGTGAACTGCAAAGACTTTGCCTATGCTATAAAAGCTCTTAGAGTGTCATTCCTCAGTGTCATTCCAACGCTTTCTATAATAGGCTGCATTTTTCGTTTATGGACTGACAGTTCTGTTCATCTAACTGGAGTCTGAAATTGTGCTAAATTGTGGTAGTTTCCTCTGTCGTAGTTCTACATCGTACCCCCTTGAGGCCTGCAGAGTGGTCGCAATCATTAATATTATTGCTCACCAGTAGATTAACATTCATGCCAGGGCAAATACTTCTTTTGAAAAATCATTAGTTTGTATCAGTCCAAACATAATATCTTCCCTCCACTGGTAAGTGAACTTGCTAGTCACCCATGTGTATAGGTCAGAGAGTACATGAAGAAAGTATTAAAATGATATTCAAAGATGTAGGGCCTTTCTACTTGGCAGAGCATCTTTCTCCAATACATACATCCCAATCAACAAGATTCTCTCAAACTTACAGACTGCAGTTACCCACCACAAGAAGTCCAGGAGAACTTTAACTAGAAACAGGACCTTCTTGGAGGTGATGCTGTATTTCTAGAATTCTCTTCTCTCACATGTGCTCCCTCCTTCACTACCTTTCATAAATTAGCAAAGGCAGACTTTTTAGAATGGCCTTTGATGGTATTCTGCCCACTAGCTAATTTCTTATGATTGTATTTGATTTCAGCTGATTTCATGTAGTTTCATTTTATTTTTGTTGATGCTGCATTTATTGATTTACCACCACTATCTTCTGTTGAGTTCAAAATATAATTTTACAGTGGGGATTTTTTTGCTGTTATTAGTGGGATTTGATCTATGTTATGTTTTTATTTGTATTTTATGTACCTTATGTGCCTTAAGCGACAATCTGGTTGGTTGGTTGGTTGGTATAATTAATTGAATAGTAAATTAATTAAACACATGAATACAGTTGAAGACTGATATTTATTATGAGCATTAATGTTTTCATAATGATTCAAGTTCTTCCCGATTCTGTAAGATTGACCATACCAAAACAGGAAGTGGGGTCACAAGAGCCACGCCAAGTTATCTCAGTGGTTTGATTGGCTTATGGACTGTCATGTTGCTTATTTTTGCCTTAATGAATACTATTCGTACAAATTGTAATGTGGTTTCTAGGAATAACTGAGTATTTATTTCTTTATTTTGTAATAGACATGTCTCTTGATGAGGCAACAGCATGAAGCAGCAGCTTTAAACGCTGTTCAGAGACTGGAATGGCAGCTTAAACTACAAGAACTTGATCCTGCAACTTATAAATCAACCAGCATTTATGAAATTCAGGAATTCTATGTTCCCCTTGTGGATGTTAACGATGACTTTGAATTGACACCTATATGACAGCTAGAATCTCTTTCTGTTCTGTTGCAGATTAAAGTTGCAGAAGATGAGCATAATTGTTTAAAATATAGCACTAATATGGAATACTGCCTTTCCCAATGTACCATATATTCCTTCAAAAATGCTTCACAAAATCTCACTCAATATTGTAAATGAGCATACCATTTAATACTAAATGGTATTTATTTTAGATTCCATGACTAAAGTGCATCTTCCCCAATGGATCTATTTAAATACAACAATCTTTATTGAAGATCTAATGGCGCTGGCAGCTGTTATGAGAAATCCACTGAGAAGTTCACTTTAATGATTTTTATTATTAAATTTAAACTCCTACAAAACAACAACAATCCTGTGGAAGAATTTATACGCTTGTGGGAATGTGTGGAGTGAGAGTCTTTTCATCTTATATAATTATAGGTTAACTGTACAGTTTTCTTTTTGGAAAAGATGTAATATGGTTTTCATTTTTAAAAAATAACTTATTTTATACATATTGTGCAAATGTAAATATTACTGTATTTAATGTTCAGCTCTGTATAAAAATTGATATTTTAACTGTAAAACTGTTTTGTCTAATGTTTTATTGGACCAAAGTTGTTGTTTCTTATGTGTAGTGTATAGACAGTTTTCTTTTCAAAGGCATGTGTTTGGTTTAGCTGCTTGTTCATCACCATAACTGTTAAGATTTGGCACTGAGCAGTATTGCATGCTAGCTCAGTTCAAGTTTTTCCTTAACGTGTGGTACCTAAATGATTTCATGTGTGGTGCCAGTCCACCAAGCACTGCTTCTGTATAGCATCCATTCATCCGGAGGACTTTGCATGAGTGCCCTTTCCAGTGTAGTTTACAGCAGTGCTTAATGGATTACACCTTGGCTACCCAGAGCCACTTGTCTGTTGATCTGCTGCTGTAATGCCATGCCTATGACTTACTATGCTAGAGCATTTTGTTTACAGTCTTAAAGATTATAAACTTGCTCTTTCATCGTGGTCTCTAAACAAGCCTTTCAGTGTTTTCTCCCTTTCAAATGCTTCTCAGTGAATAATTCTTAAATTGTACATGGTCTATTTTAATATTTCCCAACTGAAATATGTAAATAACTGTAAATACAATGTTTAATAAATTCTATTGGTCATGCTAAAAGATGGTTGGAACCTTGTGATGGTGACATTTTCATTCTTGAAGTTTTATACAGTTTGAAAAATAAATATTTGAAAGTTCCATAATAAGGTTGTATTTGTATATTCGGACCAATCTTCTCATAGTTTTATGCAAATGATTGTGTCATGTTACTGTTGTATTAGGAAAATGGCTGACATTATGATATGGATATAGTATTGGTGTGGTCCACCTGCCCTCAGTCTTAGAGATGAAGGCACAGATGCTTTTTTCAAGGTGAAACACAAGTGACTTTAATATACAAATTCTTCACTATGGGGTTTTGATTTAGTTTTAACTATTTACAGTTTGGGATAGCTGACAGTTACTTCATTGTCTTGGGTTCAAAAAGCCCTTTATAATATCTTTAGTGCCAGACTACATTGTTCTGGCAGTGACAGCATTTGGCAAGGCAATTAAAAAGCACCATTAAATGGTGCCACTCGATAGCATGGTTTAGAGAATCAGTAAATAGGGAAACTGTAACTGAGTATGTAGTATAATTGAAGATTTTCCCAATCTTTCTCTCTTTCCTCCCTTTTTAGGTGTCTCTAATCTCCTGGCTCCAGGGGAGAGTTCACTCTCTAGTATTGACCTAGATAAGCAATCCATTCTTTGCCTCCCAGAGATCCATTGAGGGCCAGTGGGACATGGAGGTAAAGTGAAGGGGGAGATTAGATACACTTTCAGAAAAATGATATGGTACAGGTGAAAAGACTTTGCAAATTTGGGGCATCAAAAACGTTCAGAAATCTTCTGTCTGCAAGAAAGACAAAATTGTGAACTTTCACTGGTTCTGTTCTCATTCATCTTCAATATAGTCTGCATCAAATCTCTTTGTGAGTGATGTCAGTGAATGCTTGATATAGACATGAAAGCAGATTACTTTTTGTTGCTGTCAGGAACTGGTAAGAAGATCTGTGTACCAGCTTGGATGTGACAGCATATATTTATGTGAATGACAATACAGTACATCTAAAGCAGGGGTGCCCAAACTAAGGCCCCAGGGGCCAGATGCGGCCTCCCACACCAATTCACCCGGCCCACAAAGCCCTCGTCGCTCCTGGAAGCAGAAGTAAAACATGCCCAGATGAATTGGCATAGGGGTTGCATCCGGCCCCTGGGTCTTAGTGACTGGCTCCCTGAACCACATGATCGGCCCTTGGCCCGAAAAGTTTGGGCACCCCGATCTAAATTAAGGAATTTTGCATAGACATCTAAAATGAAGTACCCAATGTGGTGTAGCAAACAAAATAAAGGAGTAGTGTGTAAGTGAGTGGCAAAGGTAAGTCCACTCCTATTAGATGGCACGGAACATGCACACTTTAGAACAGGGGTGCCTAAACGTTTTTGGCCATGGACCGGTCATGTGGTTTACTTCTACTTCCAAGAGCGACAAGGACTTTGCAGGCCAGATGAATTGGCATTGGGGACCGGATGTGGCCCCCAGGCTGTAGTATGGACACCCCTGCTTTAGAACTTGAAGAGCTTAGCAGCCTTTACCTTGTTCTGATCTCTCTTATTTAGGGGCAGATCACTAGGAACATATCCACTTGTTTCCATCTTACAACCCATACAATGAAATCTCTCTGGTCGAAACAGAATTTTCCCATACAAATCCTACCAGAAACAGCATTCCCCCCGCCACCCCTGAAAATAGTCCGGACAAAAATGTTTTTAAAATGTGCTTATGCATAATCCAAAAATGAATGGGATTTGCTTCAGTATAAAGCAGTGGAAAAGACACTGAGTTAATTGGCCTTGACAACTGGCCAAGATTATCTGAGGGCTTTGCTGTTTTTCTCTCTCGCCTCTAACTAGCCCTACATTGCCTTGTTTCTACGTTTCTTAAGATATTAGTGGTCTAAGAAGGTTTCCACCCACCTCTTCTTGCTTTTGACTCTTTGAAGCAGAAAGTCTTAAAATGAAAAGAATCCAAATAGAAATTGTGTTAATTGTCATCAAACAATTTACATTTGCTTGTCAGATAGCTGACACAGAACCTTCCAATTAGAACTGGGTGTGTGAAATGTAGGGAAGGAGGGTGGTTGCCTATCTCTTTGGTAACCCATAGTTGCCATTAGCCGAAGTTGGAAATTTCCTGTTGGGACCAATAGCAGATTTCAGGTTAGGGAAGTAAGTATTCCATTATTTTTCTCAGACTTCTATGTGGGTGGATGCTAATGCCCCTTTCCCATGTCCTATTCATCACTCTCTGGCTGCTGCGGTTTTTTTCTAATTGCACGTTCCACATTCTGATTACTAAGTCACACTGACATTGCTGTCTATAAGCAATGAACTGGAACTTGAAAGGACCAGATTCTCGTCCTGACTGGCCTCTGACCTTCACTCAGTGATCACAATGGAGCCTAACCTATTTCACAGAGGTTGTAAAAATGAATTTTACTATAAAACAGCTTTCTGCACTGACTTGGGTCCCCCCCCCTTTACAGTTCATATTACATTTACTGTACTAGAGAGACAAATACTTCATGGCTCCCAAACAGCCATCCTATTTATAGTATCTCAGAAAACAAAATAAAATAACACTGTAGCACTTTAAAGTCTAACTGCTATATTTTTATTGTTAGCTTTCATGGATCAAGTCCACTTCATCTCACAAAGAGTGAAACTTACAGGCATGTTCTTTATATACCAAATTCAGGGGCTCAACGGAAGAAGGGGTGTGGTCAAGCAAGATGACAGACAAGTGAGCACAAGATTGCAGTTTCACACAGCCATTAGCAACAATAGATTATTCAGATAAACTCTAAATTATCCCCTTTCAATCTCAAGGTTGCTGAGTGAGTAAGCCCACTATGGTCTATTTATAGTAGTTGACTTAACATTTGTAATTCTAGTGTCTTCTGTGATACTTAACACACACAAAGATCTAATGTGTTGTGATGTACTTCCAGGAGACTGCTGACCATATTGAAGTGTTCATGTTGTAAGCATATTTTGTTTTGAAATGAATGCTATGACGGTATTAGTAAGTTTATTTTTTTTTTTAAAAAAAATCACTCTCATAGCATGGTAAGCTTCACTATCGTGGATCGCTAGATTTTAAGAGCTTTTTCCAAGCATTTTAAATGATTTATTCTATAAACATCCTTGTACGTAATTTAGAAGATCTAGGTTCTTGATTGCATGTGGAGCTTACATGCAAGCAGTTTTTCTCCTTCAGGCTTAGTATTGAAATTGGGAAGAACACAAGGACAGGAAGATGGGACCAAGTGCTCCTCTCTAAGTCTATTCATATGATGCCTGAATTGGGGTGAGACCAGGTCAAAAATGTTGTAATTTCTCAAATCAACTTTGTGTTATCTTATCGGCACTTGCAAGAGTTAGACCATATGCCTTTCAGAAACTCCTGCTGGTAAAACTGCACATTTATAGGGAGCATACCCCAAAATATAGTTTTGATTCTGTTTTTCCCCCCAAAGAAGCAGAGATCATATTAATCCTACAATTGTAGAACTAGAAGGGAACCCAAGGATCATCAAATCCAATCTCTTAGCAAGGCAATCCACAGGTAAGAGACCCCTGACAGGTGGTCATGTGACCTCAGTTTCAAGATCTCCAAGGAAAGGAGAGTTCACACACTGATAAGAGTTCATTCCACTGTCAAAAAGTTGTGAAGACGTTGATACATCACTTCTCAGTCTTCTTTCTAGACCAGTGTTTCACAACCTTTGGTTTTTGGATTCAATTCCCAGAAGTCTAAGTCAATTCTCCAAAGAACTGACCAGCCAATGTCCTGGGGAAACACTGCTCTAGTCTAAACATATCTAATTGCCTCATAAGGTTTGTGATACCCCTAAATTAAATTATTATTTCATTTTCCTCTGCCTAAATGTTCTTTGCTGCCAGTATTTTATTTGGATCTTTGTTATTAATAATATGATTATATTGTTTTTCGTAACTGTTTTGATCTTTATAATGTATTATTTCCCTGTTTTTTAAAAAATATTCTTTGTATTGACACCACTTGGGTAACTTAAAGTGAGATGAGTAGGATATACAGGTAAATCTATATAAATAAATAAAGCGAAGGATGTACTTTTTTAATACAATAACAAACTTTTAATCTAATCAACACTTTTTTTGTTTTTGTTTTTTAACTGGAATTTTGTTCATAGTGCAAATGATATCTGGAAGAACTTTGTCATTGCAATATAAATTAAATACAGTATGTTCTGTCCTTTGTGACTATTCAGTGCAGTATACCATGGACTTCTAAATGTTGTTTTAGAGCTCCCTGTAAGCACAAGAATCAATTTGAAGGAGCACCAGGGTGATATATAAAGAAAATTCAGGTAGAAAGGCAAAAAGAAGAATGGCTGTAAGATGAAACAATAAAATGATGCAACTACACAATGGGGAAATCTCCACATGCCTTTGCTGTGAACTCACACCCAGGAAGTCGGGTTTCCCTTGGTGAATTCTTTTAGCTGATTACGCAGGAGAGATGAGGGGGAAATAAATTATCAAACAGCCCTCATTTGTAGCTTGTTAAGGCGGTTTCTGTGGTAGCTATCCAAATTTGCAAAAGGTGCAGCAGTGGCAGAGCTACTGCAAAAAAGTGATGATTGGCAATTTCCTCTTCTCTGTCTCCTTGGTGCCTTAGCACAACTCTGTTGCAATGGTGGCACCGAGCCTTTAAAAGAGAAAGAAAGCATTATCGGCAAGATCCAGTCTCTCCTTGGTGTTCTCTTAAGAGGTTTGAGTTGAACTGACTCCATGAGTTTTCCTTTACTTCCTCTCTCACCAATCACCAGCACCCCTGTACACAATTTTCTGCATCAGTTTGAGTGATCACTCCAATGTGAATGCATTTGGTACAAAAAAATAGAAACCCAAGCAGTGGCAAGGGAAAAAAATCAAGTTAGTGGGGGAAAACATCTATGTCAGGTAGTCAATGAAGAACAATGCAACTCTGGCTGTCTCAGTCGTAGCACATTCCCATATTATTTGTCATCAGTCACTCTCTGATAAAGGTTGATCATGAACCAAGGTCTGATCCTAACAATGAATCTTGCTAGCTTTAGAACCACTGGCTGATTTCAGTTCCACTTGTGCCTCTATACTGCATAAAACCTTCAGGGGGCATATTTTATAAAAGCAAAAGCTTAAAAAAAGGGTTGGAATATGAATGTAATGAGCACCTCTATTATCTTCAAAATTAAACCCTTGTTCAATCTTTTCATTTAATTTAGTTATAAATGCTGGCGAGAAGCCCAGGTGTAGCAATAGGAGCCTGGTGGAATATTGTCTGAGCTTACCAATAATTGAGAAACACGGGTATTATTTCAAAAGTAATTAGATATGGATTACAAAAGGAGAAACAGGCTGATCCCAGTTTATTAAATTTCACAAGAAACCTGTGCAGTTTAACATGTTCTTGCCTGTTTGCTTAGATCAGAAAGGAGAGATGCCTCATTGTATGTTGGCTTAAAAGACAGCTAGTTTGGGTAAGCGATAAAGAACTGAACAGCAAAAATTTATTGTACAGTATTTAGATCTGAATAGATTATCACAGAGGAACATAACTTTTAGAGCTGTTTTGCAGGCCTCATTGCACAGATGGTATTAAAAGTCTTGTACAGTATGTATATCTATTTGGAAGTGGGGTATTATCTTCACGAGTGTGTAGCACACTAAAGTATAAGTATGCTAAAATCAGGTTGTCCTTAAACATAAATTGGAGTGCTTACATCCACACTCTTTGTTGCTCTTGCTGCACAGCACACACATTCTTGTAATGGACTTTGTACATTACCACAGAAATTACAACAAAGAATTCATTCAGCAAACTGAATACAGGAAGGAGGTGGCAAATTGCTACACAAATGTATTCAACAGGTCAAGGATTATATTTGAATCTGGTGGAAATTAATTGGAACATTGCTTATTTGACCAAATGACCATGATTACTAGAAATGATAGGTGGAATTGACTTAAATAGCTGTTGAACTTTCTTCTAAATTCTTTTTTTTTAAAGGTACAAGGTTAAGAAAGGAAGAGATGAATAAAGCAAATGGTATCAGGAAGCAACAGAGTATACTGCAAAACAAGTTGACATCTCTGTTAATGAAAACAATGTACATAGTGACAGGATGCCTCAAACCTACACCAGATGAGAAAATATATCCTTTTGCTGGTATCACTCCGCATAAGATAAGACAAGTAGCAGTGGATGGTGAGAGAACTAAGCAAGAGAATGACCCTCCACATCCTTTGAAGGAATATGAGCCATGAGTCTGCAGGCTCAGATCCAGGAAGATCTTTATGGGAAGAACACCCTTCCAAGAGAAAACCAAATTAGAAGATGGAGGAAGTTGCTCACTGGCCAAGGAATAATATTAAATGAGGATATAGCTTAGGAACTCAACCTCCCCTACCCTACCTCACTTGGAGGACTCTGACTAGGTTGAAGTCCCTAAATGCAAGACCAACATGCTCAAGTGGGGGCTGCTGGCAGACAACAACACGTTGTGTGAATGGGGAGAGAGACAGAGCCCAGCTCATTTAACTGGTCTGCCGGGTTACTATCGGAAACATGTTCTGGTGAGGACTTATGTTTGGTCAACACGACAAAGCCAAGAAAGTGGCTTAAGTTCGAAAGTCCAAAGTTTGAGCTGGACACGGAAAGAAGAACTCATCTCATCTGGACTAGGTAAAGGTAAAGGTTTCCCTTACTCGAAAGCCAGTCGTATCCAACTCTAGGGGTCAGTGCTCATCTCTGTTTCTAAGCCGAAGAGCCAGCGCTGTCTGCTTCTGCAGACGTTTCCATGGTCATGTGGCAGGCATGACTAGACACCGGAGCGCATGGAACGCTGTTACCTTCCCACCGAAGTGGTCCCTATTTATCTATACCAGTAAAACCTCATATAACACTAAAACCTGGTTCCACAAGTCTTGGTGTTCTATGATTTTTAGTGTTATCCGATGCATGTTAAAATCCTATGGGATCCATAGAGATACATTGTAACTACACAGGCTTTAGCGGTTGTTATCCGATGCATCCCATAGGATCTTAATGTTATCTGATGCAATTCTTCCCCCCAGATTCCTTAATGTTATGCGATTTTAGTGTTATTCGATACTAATGTTATCTGAGGTATTACTTGTACTTGCAATTTCTTGCTTTCGAACTGCTAGGTTGGCAGGAGCTGGGACAGAGACGGGAGCTCATTCCGTCCTGCAGTACTCGGGAAATCGAACCGCTGACCTTCCGCCTCCCAGTCAGCGTCTTTACTGTGACTTGAGCCACTGCAGTCCCTTACACCTAGACTACATTTCCCAAAATGCAACACAGGCGGGACTTTTCACCCATGATGTAAGGCGCCGGCAGCAGCAATGCGCACGCGCGGCCCTCCCTCTGCCGGAGAAAGCTCGCTTCCTCGGGGTTACTAATGGAGGGGCCCCGCCTTGCGCGTCCTGCGCCTGCGCTCCTTAATTCCGGCCTCGGCCGTCCAAGGAGGGCTGGGGCGAAAGAAGACCGCGGGGAGAGAGAGGGAGAACGGAGGAAGGAAGGGGGCGTTCGCTCGCGCATGCGCCCCAAAGGCTGCCTCCGCCTGTAACCACCCACCCACCCACCCGACCTTGTCAAAAGGAGGAGGAGGCAGCAGCAGCATGAAGCGTAAAGTGGGGCTCGAATGACGGACGCCTGAAAAGGAGGAGGGGGGGGAAACTTAGTTAGTGTATAACCACCCCCAAAGCGAAGGCAGCCCTCGCCCACTTCTTCAGGTTAGTACCCACTGTTTCCCGCGTGCTACTACTACTACTGTGGGGATGGGCATTTCTGGGGCGCGCATTGCGCACGCGCGCAGAGTGGGGAGGGGGGAGAGAGGTGTGTGTGTGTGTGTGTGTGTGTGTGTGTGTGTGTGTGTGTGTGTGTGTGTGTGTGTGTGTGTGTGTGTGTGTGTGTGTGTGTGTGTGTGTGTGTGTGTGTGTGTGTGTGTGTGTGTGTGTGTGTGTGTCCCCCTCCAGCGCCCAGGGATGGGGACACTGAACCCCTTTTAGGTTCGCCCAGGACAGCTTGGCCCTGGTTCCTCACCCCAGCCCAGTTGCTCACTCTCCACTCCCACCCTTACTTAAGGTTTGCAATTCCTGGCAGCGGGAAGGGTGAAGAAAGTGGCAAGCACAAAATGAAATAGCAAAGCATTTTGTGGCCACACCAGTCTGGCTGACTGAAGTCGCTTGCTAACTTTGCCTAATGGCAGGACCGGCCCTGAGAATGGAGATCAAATGAGAATGGTACCTGACTCCACAACACAAAGTAACTAGTAAAGGTCCCCTTTGCTCGAAAGCCAGTCATGTCTGACTCTAGGAGTGGGTGCTCATCTCTGTTTGCAGCTAAAGAAACAGTGTTGTCTCTATCTGCAGATGTTTCTGTGGTCATGTCTTTTTGTTGTTCAGTCGCACAGTCGATTCCGACCCTCTGCGACCCCATGGACCACTGTCCGCCAGGCACTCCTGTCCTCCACCATCCCCCTCAACTCGCCCAGCTCTTTGCCCATTGTCTCTACAATACCATCTAGCCATCTCATTTTTAGCTGCCCCCTTCTTCTTTTGCCCTCCACCTTTCCCAACATCAAGGCTTTCTCAAGTGAATCCTTTCTTCTCATTTGATGTCCAAAGTACTTTAGCTTCATCTTTACTATTTGCCCTTCTAAGGAGCAGTCAGGTTTGATTTCTTCTAAGATTGACCTATTTGTTCTCCTCGCTGTCCAGGGGACTCTCAAAACCCTTCTCCAACACCACATCTCAAAGGCGTCTATTCTTCTGCGCTCAGCTTTCCTAATGGTCCAACTCTCACAACCATACATTGCCACAGGGAATACCATTGCTTTGACTATGCGAATCTTTGTTTGCAATGTGTTGTCTCTACTTTTCACTATGCTCCCCAGGTTTCTCATCGCCTGCCTCCCAAGCATCAGTCGCCTTTTTATTTCATGGCTGCAATCCCCATCTGCAGTGAGTTTTGATCCTAGGAAAGTAAAATCTGTCACTGCTTCTACTTCTTAGGCATGGCCAGATACCAAAGTGTACAGAATGCTGTTACCTTTCCCACCAAAGTGGCACTTATTTATCCACCGTACTTGCAGCTTCTTGCTTTTGAACCGCTAGGTTGGCAAGAGCTGGGGGAGACGACGGGAGTTCACTCCATCATGCAGCACTCTGGTCTCAAACTGCTGACCTGCCGACCTTCCAGTCATCAAGCTCAGCATCTTGACTACTAAGCCACTGCACACACCCCAAAGTAACTCTACTTGGCGTCTTTTTCCTGAGCCAGTAGGCCTCTTACTAATGTTCTTCTATTTTAAGTTGTTCCTGTTTACTTGAAATGATTCAGCCTGCAAAACCTGTCCCACACATATACCCAGGGAATAAAGCACCTTTTGAGCAGGTGCAGATTTGAATCTCTTTCATCTGTCAAACCAGTTGTGCTTGTTTACCTTTTGTAATATCTAGTGAGATACAGTATAAGCTCAGTCTCTGGTAGGTAGGCCATTTTCAGACTAATAAATGAAGCCTAAAGGATCATTAATAAAAGTTGGTTCAAATACTACTACGCATGGATAAACTTTGTCAATTGAAAGGTAAGAAGTGCCTGAAATGCAGTGACTGAGAAGACTGGACTGGCAAATTCTTGGATTAGAAATGTGGTAGAATGCTGTTTTTCTAACTGTGTAAGTCACTGTTGTAGTCTTTTTTGTGTGCACTATTCCAGATGGCTTGGCACATATTCAAACAAAATAGACCCCTTTTTTGGTATCATCTGCAGAATCCCTTAAATCTATGGCTGTACATTTGTTTGCCAGCATCTGTTCCTCTTACAAAATACTGAGCAGAGGCCTTGAACATCGTCTGTGTTACTCTCTGGTAAATGTACAGAGGAGAAGAAAGTATGACTACATATACAGTACACACATACAGATGCAGATAGATATTTAGTGTAGGAATTTGCTGTGATATTGAGTATACTTTCCTCCCAGTTCTCTGTTATATAATTTGCTGCTTTTAAGGGTCCTTTGTTTTTATGACACAGCATGTGATAAAGGGACTTCTGCCCACCTCTTGATTTGTGTGGGTGAAGCAGTGTTGCTGGATTAATTGTTTGTTGACCAGAGACAGAGCTACTTGTATGAAATTTCTTAGGTGATAATTTAAAGCAGGGAGGAGGTGTTTCTTCCGCATCTGTTGCTTAAGCCTCTCCCAAATAGAAGATACAGTACTGTACTTGGACATATGCTCCTTGTTTATGATTGTGCTAGTTTATATATACAGTTCATCTGATTAACTGTAAGGCAACTGCTTATGTTCATCAGGATTGCAAAGAAACTTGATGCAGTAGGTTTCTTTTGGTGCATATTGTTGTGTTAGTTTCTTTTGTTAACTTTTATGCAAGGGTCTAATACTAAATTATTCTAATCACATAGTATTATTCTGTGATAGGTAGCAGTAACAGTAATTTCATATTATGCGAGGCACTTGGCTGCTGCAGCTGCATGGCCGGATCCTGCTCCCTCTGTTCTAGTAACAACTGAATAAGAAGATCAGTTAGGATACAGGTATATGCATATTAATGCTGTGCTGGAAATATGTTAATCACAGTTTTCAGACCAGTGCTTTTTTGCACAGTGCAAGTGACATATGCTCTGCAATTCTTAAAATGGCAGGTTCTTTATTGAGGTATTCTTTTTTTACTAGTATCTTTTCTTTTTTCCACCTCTTCTGCATAATTTTGTAGCATGTTTTTTCCATTTTGTCTTTCTTTTACCCTGA
Source organism: Furcifer pardalis (assembly GCA_030440675.1). Lineage (NCBI taxonomy): Eukaryota > Metazoa > Chordata > Lepidosauria > Squamata > Chamaeleonidae > Furcifer > Furcifer pardalis. Next base: position 102,639,099 of record CP126891.1, read on the forward strand.
TCAGATACAGTATATTCTATGTTATCTTCCAGCATATTTAATCTTGGTTTAAATTTCCCTTTGATTTCTGGATCTTGTGGAAGAAATCTTTAGCTTTTTTCCATTTTGTAGTGTTTAGAGTTTTGTTTTTGTTTTTTCTTTTGCTTTGTATTACAGTATTATTACAATAGCTCTCTTTGTTCTTACATATTTGTTGCTGAAAAGTTGTATATAGGACTTTGACCCTATTTCTGTCTCATTTTACATTTGCTACTCCTCTGTCATTAATAATTTAAAGAGATTTTCTTAGTTGTCTGTTTTGGCTATAGGAACAGTGTGTATACACACTTTCCTGATTGTACTTCTGCTTTCAATGCATGGTACTTTCAGGTTTGTGGTTGATTGAACTTAGTAAGGCCAATATATCCTTTATGTGGTCTTTAAAGCCTTCGGGAATATTATTTAAAATGTGCTATGATAACAAGATTGTTGTAGTGCTCTTTGGCTTTACTCTAATATCTTGATATTAACAGTTCATGGTCTGTATTCTGATCTGTTCTTGGTCCTGTTTTGTGTGCGATGAAGCTTCTCCACCTTCAGCTTCTGACTATGTCGTTTCATTTCTTTATTGGCTATTAGTAAAATTTTTGTGTATAATAATGTTTGGTTGCTTGAAGAAGGTATTTATGATAATAATTTATAATAAACAGATTGGTAGCCTCACAAAATTCTTTAGGTTGTTTTCTTGCAGCACTTTTAACTCAGGGGTTCTCAACCTTTTTAATCTGAGGGCCAGACTACGCCCCCTCAGACAGCGGAGTGGGGCGGACTAGTGGTTTCCCCCAACCGAAATACTGCTGTAAAAAGTGGCTGTTGTAGACGTGATTATGACAGCTGTGAGTGTATTTAGAGCTGTGGAAATCCTTACACTTCTGGTGGTTGCAGCAATGATGTAGGCCACATGAAATGGTGCCATTGGCCATAGGTTTAGAACCCCTGCTTTAACTCTTAAGACAAAGTCTCTGATAAGAATTTGTTCTGCCTTTCCCTCCTGTCTTTACTTTCCAATTACCTGTGGTTATCAGCACATCCTATTTTGATGCATGATCTCTTTCCTGCTGGAACCTTGCATCAAAACATTCAATTTCTTTATCAGCATCTTTAATTGACACATAGACTTGAATAATGGTTATGTTGATAGAGCTCATCCACATTAATCATTCCGACTTTTCATTGTAGGCCATAGACGCTTGTGCCACATCGTGAATTAATATTAGAACCAGAGTGTTTCTGCTGATTTGGTTTTCTGTCAGAGTAAAATATATTTCAGTTGTCTGAGTAAGATGTTCCATACAGTTCACTTAAATTCACTTGCACCAAGTACTACAATATTTAAACAACTCATTTCTAGCTTTATTGTTTTAAGTTTTCTTTGATGCATTTTTCTAATGTTCCATGATTCAGCCATAGGAGTTGTTTATCTTTGGATTTTGCTTTCACATCTTCTTTCACCCTTGGTCTAGTTCTGTGGTTAAGAACTGTGTACAGTCAAACCTCACATAAAGAGCACCTCGCTTAAAGAGTAACTTGCTTAAAGAGCAGAAATTTCTCTGAATGTTTGCTTCACTTAACAAATAAAACCAACCAAAAACTCGCTTAGCAAATAAATCGGGGTTCACAATCCCCCCCCACACACACACACAATTGGTCATGTACAATGGTGTTTCGCTTAAAGAGCAAACTCGCTTAAAGAGCAATCCTGTGGAACACATTATGCTCTTTAAGTGAGGTACAAGTGTAATTTGGACCTATCCTTAACACTTCCCTAACATCTAGTTGAATGCCATACTAACTTGTCTAATACTGTGTCTTATTTTATTTTGAATTGTCATAAGGCTCTTTGAACTATAAAACATTTAGAAACAGTTTACTGTTTCTTCCTTTTTTGCACTAGTGACAAGAGCTAGCTTAAATGTCACTATCATTGCTCATGAAAGATCTGTTTCTGCTCATTAACTTCCCTTTTAGGGTTGCTGTGCCTAATTACCATTGGCAGTATCAATTATTTTCTACTAATGTGACACTAATTATTGAAGAGGGTGGATACATCTTAGTCTTCTATCTCAGCTTGGGACCATTTCATCATAGGTGAACCTAAACCTGCACAGGGTGTAGAGTTGTCTTCCTCTTCATGGTATTGATCTCAGATACATGGCAAGGGAGTTGAGTGTTAAGATGTACATTGAAGGGGAGGATGTCCACTTCTAGATCCTGCAGTGCCTTTGGTATCTTGCTGATGACCCAGATGTTGGGAATTAGATACCACACTGTGCCTCCAGGGAAGAGGCCAACCTGTATAGTCATGGGCTAGCTGTACAGTTTCATGATCCCCCTAGAAGAAGAGAATGGTAAACCATTTTTGTGTTTTCTCTACCTAGAAAAACTTGGAAGGGTTTCCATAAGTTGGAATTGACATAATGGTCGATTATGCAAGGTGTACACAGTCCACTGAATGTTTGGACCAGAATTTTGGAACCCCACTGCTTCCTATCCTTGGACCTAAGAGTCATGGACCTAAGAGTCATTGAGTTATTGCCTGATAATGTACCTGGCACCTAATAGTGCTACTCTCTGCAACTGCTCTGTAATGATCTTATTGATGCCACTTGCACTCAGATGTTTTTTAAACCCTTCTGGGATTGCTCTCAGTGCTCCTGGCATACTAGTATTACTGTTACCCTTTTGTACCAGATATGCAGATGCACGAATACTTCAGATAACGTTATGAATTGGTTCCACAAGTCATAACATTATCCGATTTTTAACGTTGTGTGATGCATTGATCGCACAACGTTTTAAAAAAGCCCTGTTCCCTTTCCACAGAGGAAAGGGAACAGGGAGGTGATCCGGTTTGCTTGGGGTGATAATGCGCATTCCCTCCCCAAGCAAACTGGCAGTCCCAGCGTGGGATCGCCCTTTGCTTGCGGAAGAAACACGCGTACCCTTCTCAAGCAAAGGGAGATCGGTGCTTGGGTTGCGGGGTTGAACTGGTGCGTGTGCCAGTTAAACCCCTAACCCAAGCGCTGATCCCACGCTCCATAGCGGTGGGTGGGTGGCAAGCCAAAGGAGGTCTCCCTTCGTCTTCCCAGACAAGCGCCACTGCGCACTCTGTAGCGGCAGGTGGCTGGCATTCTGTGAAGCCCATAGACTTTGCTGCAAGCGAGAAAGTCCAGGGGACTTTTTTGCTTGCAGCAAAGTCTATGGGCTTCACAGAATGATGGGGACTGATGCAGTCTCTCGTCCTAACCCTTCCGGAGGCAGAGGTGGTGGTGGACGGGCCAGTGACAGCGGCAGAAAGAGTCATGGGGGCATCGTAAAAAATGCGTAAAGAGTGGACAAATTTCACATAACTGCAAGTTATGCTGGTTGGCTGATAGTGGCCTGTTAAGAATTTCCACAAGAATATTTATGGATTTGACTTAAAACAGCTCTCAGATTTGGCAGTGGAAATTAAGGGTTATTTTACTATTTTGCTGGCGTATAAGATACATCGGAGAATAGGACGCACCTCATTTTTATACACATTTTAAAGGGGGAAAATAATGTTCTATATTTTTTCATGAATTTCCAAAGTGATTTATTGTACTACTTTAATAGTTATTTATATCTATAAAAAATGTAACTAGGAGACACTGTAGTTAGGTATCTTTTAATCTTCATCCGCAAAACCCAGAAATTCATCTCCTTTGGAAGCCCCTTCGCCCAGCTCCAGGCGCTGCTGATTCCCAGGAACTGGGCAAAGAGCGACTTCAAAAGGAGCCCTGAGTCTTCCCCCACTGATCCCACCTTCCTTGGCTTCTGACCATCCGCAATGGGGTGATTGGTGGGGGAAAGGGCTTCCAAAGGAGCTTTCTTCCCCGCTGATCCCACTCTCCCCAGCGTCTGGCCCTCAGTGGTGGTGGGATTGGCAGGGGAAGGGGCTTCAAACTTGCTTTCAGACATGAGAGAGAGGAAAGAGAATGGTATAAAGCAGTGGTCCCACAGCCTTTGGGTTTTGGACTTCAAATCCAAGACGCCTGAGTCAGTGCATTGGCTGATCACTGTTTTGGGGAATTGACTTAGGCTTCTGGGAATTGAAGTCCAAAACCCAGAGGTTGTCGACCACCAATGTAAAAGACAGGATATTGTATCTATGTTGCCAGAGTAAGAAAGTAGAGAACAAGGTTTGTGTTGTGTAATAGTCCATGATTTTCTGAGGAAGTTGCAGAATGCTGCTTTAATCCGTTCTGCAAAATTGAAAGTTTGTTGTGTAGTTACATTTATTTTACAGGTATCTAAACAAGTGGTCAAACGTGAGTGACTATTCCTTTGTTTGCAAAATAAAATTTAGGATCTCTAGCTGGTTACTAGAAGTATTTGCTTGTACTATAGAATAGGTTGCTGTCACACTATGCTCTTCTTGTTGCAGGCATGATGGATAGGTAACAGAATCTTTATTCTGCTGTACTGCCAGAGAGTAAGGATGACCGAGTGCTTCCTGCCTCCCACCAGTAGCCCCAGTGAACATCGCAGGGTGGAGCATGGCGGGAGTCTTGCCCGGACCCCAAGCTCTGAAGAGATCAGCCCAACAAAATTTCCAGGCTTGTACAGGACTGGCGAACCTTCACCACCTCATGACAGCCTTCTTGAACCTCCAGATATTGCATCTGATGATGAGAAAGAACATGGGAAGAAAAACCGAAAATTTAAGAAAAAGGAGAAAAGGAGTAAGTCACTTTTAAAAACCTGTTAATTTTTTTTTAAAAAGTTGGTATTTGTTTTTTATGACCCCAGTGGCTGTATGGATCCATGTGTATGTGGGAAATGTTCTTTTTATTTCTTCTTGATTTGGTATCGGCAGTATTTATGTTTCAGTATGAATCTCTTCTTTAAAATAGAAATAAAATAAATGTTTAGTATAGAATGCTTTATCATTTGTCAGTCAGAATGTCTAGAACACTTATCCCCATTGTTGTAGAATGCCATTTTTACTGTAAAAATATCAGCACTGTAAATATCCCATCCAAACTGCCCGCCAAATTTAGGTGGCTAAGCATATCCTATCATATGTGCTGCTGTTAATATTGGGTGTGATTGATCTTAATTTTTAAACACAGTTTTCCTATTCTTGCTTGTAGGATATGTAGGGCTTGTTTTAGAAGAGGTATAGTTTATGACAGTACTGTGCATGTATTTCAGAAGCAGAAAAGTACCTAATAATTTACGCTGAAAGCAGTGTTTGTTTAGAAATGAAATTATAATTGCATATTTAGTTTTCATAATTGCAAATTAGCTCAAGTAGTTGACGATGTATCAAAATGGTTGGGACATTTTTGCCTATGGAGTTCAAAAGTAAGTTCCTGTGTTTTTCAGAGGTATGCCAGAGCGCATTAATACATTCATATTTTGGAATATCTGGTTGTTGCTCTTAATTGACTAAAATAAAGTAACTTTTTTAAAGCAGCAATGCTTCTCCTGGCATTAATGGGTCAGAAAAGTGATTGTACATTTGTCCTTTTCACAGGCTGATTTTTAAATGTATGCTTATAAAGATTCTAGGACACATCATTTGGAATGCTAATCCCAGGAACCGAGACATTTTTGGACAGTTGCTTTCCCTGAGATCAGCTGAACTTGAGAATTAATTTATAATAATTGTTTGCCATGATACTGCTTTTCTCAAGATAAGCCCATTTCTGCTGTTTTTATACATTACTTACTAATTCTGTGTTGGTGTTGATGCATCATTTCCCTCTAAGCTGAGGCAGGTTTTGTGCATACGTATCTCAATACAAAGCTACTGAACTCATTGAGACTTTGTAGAAATAATGTTAAAGATTAGATTGTAAATTAGAAAGAGTTTAAGTTCCATGTTGCAGTAGAGATCTGTTTATAGGATGTGGGAGGTCCATATATATATATATGGATACCAGTGTAAAAATTTTTCATGCAGAGTCTTTTGTGGAGAAAAACTACACCAGAACCAGCTTCAAGTATTTGTGCTGCTTGCTTCTGCAGAATATAAAAAGCATATGTTGATAAGTACCAGATTATTTCTTAGCGCAATGTGTGATATTTGCCTTTTTAAAATCTCTGAACAGCGGAAGGTTATGCAGCTTTCCAAGAAGATAGCTCTGGCGATGAAGCTGAAAGTCCCTCCAAATTAAAGCGTTCAAAAGGGATCCATGTTTTCAAGAAGCCAAGTTTCTCCAAAAAGAAGGAAAAGGATTTTAAGGTCAAGGAAAAACCCAAAGATGAAAAACATAAAGAGGACAAGCACAAGGAGGAAAAGCATAAAGAGAAAAAATCAAAAGACTTGACAGCAGCAGATGTGGTCAAGCAATGGAAAGAGAAGAAGAAGAAGAAGAAACCAGTTCAAGAAACAGAAGTCCCCCAGGTGGATGTTCCCCACTATCGACCTGTGTTTGGAATCCCTCTGGCAGATGCAGCAGAAAGGACCATGTTGTACGATGGCATCCGGCTTCCAGCAGTTTTCCGGGAATGTATAGATTATGTAGAAAAATATGGCATGAAATGTGAAGGCATCTACAGAGTTTCAGGTATAGTGTGCTCTGCTTGAAGAAAAGTGTCTTGTGCTTGCCTCCAGTCCTTTTAACAAAAGGGCTTCATGGTCTTCTCTATCTTCTCTGCTTCCTAAACTCTTCACCTTATTATTTTTTTTAATAAATGTTTGCATTTCTCTGAAATCAAATATATTTAATTTCGCTGATGGATTCATGCTTAGCATTACCTTTAATATTGGAATGACTACTGACATGTGAGGAAAGTTGACAAAAGTCCCTGTAATCCACCCTATTTAGTAGAATTATATAAGAAGTTAATTTAGCACACCTAGACAGAATCCCTAGTGTCCCTTCTGTGTGCTGTTGCTTGAGCTCTTCTAGACCTTGCTCAAGGAGACAGCCAATACTTCCTTGCACAAATTTTTTTTCGGTAGGGTGATCTCACAGGGACAAAAAAGAGGTCTTGGGAAGATCCTTGAGCAGAACGTTGCCCTCTGCTCTACATCTTGAAGTTCCAGGCAGAAAGTATTTCCCTGGTTTTTTAAAAAAGATTTACTTCTCAAGAGTAACCTTTCTGATTTCCAAATAGTTTTTCCAGCATTTTCCAAAGTGCTTGTTGAACATAGTAGTTAAAAACAAACAGTCCAGGTCTTGTGATTTAAAGAAAAATTGACATGTGGAACTCTCCAGATACATTCCTTAAACACATTCCTCGCTGTGGACTTCAGTATAACTAGGTCGCCCTTGCTGAAAAGCCAGTCGTAACTCACTCTAGGTTTCAGCGTTCATCTCTGTTCATAGCCAAAAAGCCAGTGCTTTCTGTGTCTACTTGCAATTTCTTGCTTTTGAACTGCTAAGTTGGCAGGAACTGGGACAGAGACGGAAGCTCGCTCTGGTGTGCAGCACTCAGGTCTCAAATGCTGACCTGTCAACCTTCTGGTCATGAAGTTCAGCGTCTTGACCACCAAGCCACTGCAGTCCCTTCATAACTATGCTGATGTAAATAGTTTGAAGACTGTAATTTTACGTGTGTAACTAGGAATGCTGCACATTCAGTTCTTATTCATATTATGGTTTGCTTTATTGAATTTTGTTTATGTTGTATAAGAAATCACAGTGTGCTAACAAGTAAAATAGTTAGGGGAAAGCTGCTTTTTCTTACACTTACATTCCAGAAGGAATGCATATACAGTACTGTACAAAATCCTCATTAGTAGGCATTTTGAAACCCAGCAGAAACTTTGAGCAGCATTTGGGGATTTTTGCTTGGATTTTGAAAAAGCACCGGGGTAGTAATGGCAAGGTAATTAGCAGTCCACTGTTGTTATGTAGCCTTGACCTATTTGGAAGTAACAGTGATTTGAGTGACTTACTTTGTATTTTTGAATGATGAATGTCACTTGTGGAACACATTGTGCAAAAATCTAAATGCAGTAAACAAATTGCTTTCAGGAGAAGTGAAATGTAAATTCAGAGTTAGAGTTTAAGGACAAGCAAGCAGTGAAAGTAAATGTTCTGAGGTTTTTAAAATTGTAAACACTGCATGTTCACAATAAGTAACTATGAAAACAGCTATCATGCTTTTACTGGCACAGTCATTTGCTGAAGTGTAGTAATTCAGTTTCCTTTTGAATGTCTGAGATTGCTGTTCCGGTATCATTTATATATCAATTTGTGCTGCTGTTTGAGCTAGTTTATGAAATCCAGTACAGTATGTAGGCTTGAAGGGCAGATAATTAAGGGAAGGGTTGGGATGTGTTCAGGCAATAGTCACAACAACTTTGAGAAGTATAGCAGTCTGGTTGTAAAAGCTGTTTGGATACCACCACTACCTCCGGTGTGTAGATATTTTTCTTAGCCTGTTGGTCACAGATAAAAGGAAGCCTGTCTTCCCCTTAATTGGCTGTCAAGTGAACTGGTAAAGAATGAGTAGAGAGCCCTTCTCATAACCTATGGACCATGGGTTCCCAAACTTTTTGCACCATGAGCTGGTGACTCGGTTGAGTGGGCTAGTCACCTAGTTCCTCCCACCTGAAGCAGAAGTGAAATGTGTCCACACTTCTAGGGGTGGTGTGGGCCAGATGATTTGGCAGTGTGGGCTGGATCCGGCTCGTGTGCTGAAGTTCAGCCACCCTTGCTATGGAGGAAAGGTATTTCTTCTTCTGCTGGTGGTTATTACATGAGCTCCATAAATTGGCCATAATCCACTGGTTTACTTGGGCATCCAGTGCTGACAGAAGCAGGACTTTCTTCCCTGTATTGTCATCCTATTGTCATTCCCTGGCACCCAGTGCCTGCACCACATGTTTCATCCAATACTCAGAGCTGCCATGTAGAGTGCATGGAGGCCTTAGTTGGAAGGCGAATGAAAACTGAACCTGGTAGAAAAAGTGGAATTAAGTTCAGTGAAGATTGTGGTATTTTTGAACCACAATAGGATGTACCCCAGGCAACAGCCACCTTGTCCTAGCTAATATTTCTCACACTAGGTCAGGTGCCTTCATTTTGGCAGTTTCAAGTCTGGCCTAGAGAGGGAAGAAGAAGAGTAGAGAATAAAATCCATACTATGGATTAAGCCGCAGGGCATAATAAAATCAGTTCTATGGTTGAAGCCCTAGAAAAGTGATGGCCAAGCTTGCACTCCAGCTGTTCTTGGGCTTGAATTTCCAGAAGCCCTGATCAACAGGTGTACTGACTTGAGCTTCTGGTAATTGAAGTCCAAGAACAGCTGGAGAGCCACATTTACTGACCCCTGATCTAGAACAGGTAGTTAAGAGCCATTAGCTTTACAAAAGGCTTCTGGCTGGGGGAACAACATTCTCCAGAACTTATTTGTTGGTATGAGCCAGTCTAATTGATTGCATATTTAGACTTTGGGTGGGTGGTGTCCAGTATTTGGGAACTGTTGACTGCCCTTATTCATATATGAAAGGTTATATGCATGATGAAAAATAACAATAAAAGTGTTGTAAACTTAATTGATCCCCTCCTCCTGAATTCACAATTTATTTTTAACAATGTTTTTAATTTTTTGAAGGCATTAAATCCAAGGTGGATGAACTGAAAGCAGCATATGACCGAGAAGAGTCCCCAAACCTTGAGGAGTATGAGCCCAACACTATTGCCAGTTTGTTGAAACAATACCTGCGTGAACTGCCTGAAAACTTGCTTACCAAAGAGCTGATGCCTCGCTTTGAAGATGCATGTGGGAAGACCATGGAGGTTGAGAAATTGCAGGAGTGCCAGCGTCTCCTGAAAGAGCTGCCAGAGTGTAACTTCCTTCTGATCTCCTGGCTGATTGTGCACATGGATCATGTCATCGCAAAAGAACTGGAAACAAAAATGAACATCCAGAACATTTCCATTGTGCTCAGCCCCACTGTTCAGGTATATACACCAACAAGCATATGTTTAAAATGTGTTTTGAATTGAGTCTTTAGACCAGGGGTGGCCCGCCTGTGGGCTAGACCCAGCCCATGGTACCATTTCGTTTGTCCTGCTGCCACCCTCACCGCTACCAGAAGCATACATGTTTACGACAGCCATAAGACACGCCCACGCATGTGTAAACACGTCCATGCCTGCCGTAAATGTAAAGGCACATGCGTTTACAAGAGCTGCAGGTGCATTTTACAGCAGCATTTATGGTGGGAGGAACCACATGACTGGCCTGCTCAGCTGTCTGGGGGGCACGGTGTGGCCCACAGGATGAAAAGGTTGGGAACACCTGCTTTAGACATTGACTTATTTGTTGTTGTAGGTCTCATGTCATGAAAGTAGCCCAAAGGTGGTGTAAGTTAGGGTTCTGTTACTGAAACTGGGTGTGACTGGATGCTGTATGTAGCCACCTGGAAGGTGCTCTGAGCTCTTTGGAGAAAGTGGAATTATAAGCCTAAACAACGTTGGGATCCATATCCTTGTAATTTTTGTAAGAATCAAGAGAAATGCAGGGGTTTCAGCTACCAGAATCCACACAGGTGTAATATTCTGGAGGTGTTGTGTAGAAAATGTATCCAGAGCCTCTCTTAACTCCAAGTGACATACAGTAATACCCTGGATAACGATTGCATTGGATAACGCTAGAATTTGATAACGATGCAAGTTTTTTGGAAAAAACTTGCATCGGATAACGATTCTTTAGCGTTATCCGAGGCAATGGTCGGGGGGGGGGAGGGTTGGGTAGAACTTCTACCCAAATTATGCCCCACCCGCAGTTATCTCTGTGACTGCAGTAGGGTCGGGGGAAAGGCACACACCTTTCCCCCGACCCTACTGCAGTCGCTGTGAATGAAGAAGGGCTGAGGAAATCCCCAGTGTGTGCACTCGGGATTCCCTCACCCCTTCATTCACAGTGTTGGTAGCTTGGAATGCAGGAAGGTAGGGGGAAGAGGTGCGATCTCCCCCACCTTCCTGCACTCCAAGGGGTGGGTGAGTATTTCCCCCCAACCCTCCCCCAAACCCAGCATGTTTTGTGTATCTTGATTTTTAAAAACCTTTGGCCACACGAAGGAGAAAATTGAGGGCTGCGGTTTTAAAAATGCTTACTAAGGGAAAGGCCCATTTGAACACAGTTGGACCTTTCTGAGTAAAAAAGCATAAAATTGTACTGTTGTTATATGACAACACAGCAAAAGTCCTGGATCAGATTTAAAGTAGTATTTTAGTTGATGCTACACCCTTGGTATATACTGGGTATAGAGGGATTACCAGTTTACTGTTCTTCAACTCAAGTCTGGATTTATTTAGAGTGGAGAATGATAGCATCTTTAGCAGAAAGAATAAGTTTGGTCTGAAAGTAGCTTTCAAAACTTTAATGTGCCTATTGCTTACACTTGTCGGTCAAAATCTAGTGTCCTTAATCTATTTTTTTATACTCCAAAATGAGAGAAATAAGAAACCTCGCATAAAGAGTGCCTCGCTTAAAGAGTAACTCGCTTAAAGAGCAGAATTTTCTCTGAATGTTCGCTTCGCTTAACAAATAAAACCAACCAAAAATTTGCTTAACAAATAAATCGGGATTTGCAATCCCCACACACACACTTGGTCACTTACAATGGTGTGTCGCTTAAAGAGCAAACTCACTTAAAGATCAATCCTGTGGAACGCATTATGTTCTTTAAGCGAGGTACAACTGTATATAAGTGGCGCAACCAGTGTTCATTTAAAGATTTCAAAAGAGCACAGAACATTTTAACAGACTCTTAGTTTGAGATTTAAAGGTCTTCCTTTTCTTATTAGCATCCTGCTGTATCGCCAGAGAAGTTAACATGCCAATTAGAATGATGGTAGGCATTAGATTTGCCTGTTTCGACTCAATGTGAAACCAAAAGCAAGTAAACCCATGGCATAAAGTAAGCCTGGGCAATCTAAAAGAATAAGAGTTGGAAGAGAAGATTATAACCATAAAAGATTAGAAGATGATTGTGGGTGAAGTGAATGCTTGATTTTCTGTTTATGAGTTAGAATGCATGCTATACAGTCTGCCCCTTTCTGTCATTATATGTTTCATGGTTTCAGTGCCATGTCTGGAGAGGAATCTGCTTGGGTGTGGATCCTGCACATGAGAAAGAACCCTGGAAAATCAACATGCCTAAATGAATGTAGGGCCCTTCTCAGCCAACCTGGCACTGAAACAATGACCAGAAAGCAACACAAGGAGTAGAAAACAGACATTCTCCTGTAAATGTGTTCTCAGCTGTGCCATGTGCCTGAGTAGGGATGTATTACACTTTTGTGTCAGAGTACCTCTGAACAGAAAAGAAGTTCACAGGTTGTAAGCATGCAGATCCCAGTAGGAGAAATAATGAACTGGAAAACAGGACATTTTCCAGTAATCCCAGTTTTAAACACTTGTCATCTGAATGTCTCTGGCATCCTTTGTTGTTATAGCATTCAGAGAGATGTGTGAAACAAGTGATTGTAACTTCCTTAAAAATAAAATTTAAAAACCAGTATTTTGAGACAGAAGACATTACAAATACTTTGGTAAAGAAAATATTTTGCACAGGTGAGCAATATCCTCTGCCCTGAAATTCAGCTGAAATCATTTGGTTGTAATCTCATTAAATTCTTACATTAGTCCAGGGTGCCGAAACTTGTCAGGCTGCAGGCCAGTCACATGGTTCAGTGTGGTTCTTCCCACCGGAAGTGGAAGCAAAATGTGTTTTGCAATCTGTTTTGCAACAGGATAAGATAGATTTCTAGGCTGCCATTTTCTCTGCTTAACCAGGGGTGCCCAAACTACGGCCCATGGACTGTATCTGGCCTTGACACCAATTCATCCGGCCCACGCCACCCTTGCCACTCCTGGAAGTAAAACATACAGGCACATTTTACTTCCGCTTCCAGGAGCTGCATGGGCCGGATTAATTGGTGTTGACCAGATATGGCTCACTGGCCATAGTATGGACACCCCTAGGTTAGGCTATTGCTTGTATCAAAGTGTAAGATCTCTTGGCCTTCTTCCTAGATGTGCAATGACCATATTACTAAAACTAGTTGTAATTATATGCTTGGGAAATGATGCTGTTGGACTGGTTAGTTCAGTGCTGTAGAATGTTTTTGAGATGGAATAATATTTTGTGCATTTAATATAAACAATTGTTTTATGACAAAAAATAAAACAATTAGTTATTCTGTTGCATGTTGAAGTTTAAAATATCGGCAGTTCATAATAGTTAAGATTAGGGTTTCTCAACCTTGCCCCTGTCCCCGAGTAGTCAGGTCCTGATCAAAAGCTTCTACATCTGTGAAGGTGTATTTCAACTTGAAGTTGTTAATATAGTCCATTTGGTACTTCCTTTCTTTTTACTTATTTCCCACTTGAAATAGATGATTAACGTATCAGTCATTAATATTTCATACCAGATATTTGTATGATTGATGAGGGGAAATGCAAAACTGGGAGCCAGCTAAGCCGATTTTAGAATGCATATTGTTGAGCAGCAGAAGGATTTTGGATTCCCTGGGTGTTCATGTTGGATGGAAAGTTCAGGAAGGGAATGTAGCTTTCAACAGTGAAGAAAATGTTTGCTCCCAATTGTATTTAACATGCAGTACACAGCATAAATATTTGCAGAATGTTTGGACCTTAAAACACCAACGTGATTGTACTGTTTTCTCAGATCAGCAATCGAGTCCTGTATGTGCTTTTCACTCACGTCCAAGAATTCTTTGGAAATGTGGTTCTAAAACCTGTGACAAAGCCACTTCGTTGGTCTAACATGGCCACAATGCCAGCGTTGCCAGAAACACCAGAAAGCATCAAAGAAGAAATAAGGAGACAGGTTGGTCTTCTGGCTTGGTTAAATCCATTTTTGTTCCATCAGTAGTTGCCTTGATTGCAACAGCAGTAGATTATCTGGTTTTCTTTTGATATAATCGTTGAAACTTTTTTCATAAGAATGAGGGGTTTTCCAGGGGAAATTAATCTTTGGATTTCAAGAAATAACCACAGCTTTAAAAGCTGATTTATGTCTCCCTCATGATATGTCAGTTTTAAGTTAAAATTTAAATATATGGCAATCACCTAAAACCTTGTTACCCTGAACCCACAAAACAGCAATTTCAGAATCAACATTTCATGGACATGTATTTGAATTAAAACATAACCAAAACAGAATTCTTTTAAGTACAAGAGAAAGTATGTTCTAAACTTTGAATTGAGAGTGGAGATTAGAGAAATGATTTGATTTGTTGTGTTTTGTGAAGGAAAGAGTAAGCTGAACAGATTTAACAACTGAACATGACGTGTGTGTTTAATAGGAGTTCCTTTTAAACTGCTTGCACCGAGACCTACAAGTGGGGATCAAAGATTTATCCAAAGAGGAAAGATTGTGGGAAGTACAACGGATTTTGACTGCTCTCAAAAGAAAACTAAGGGAAGCTAAAAGACAAGTAAGTTTCTTTGTAATCTACTTCTCTAAACTATGCAGTTTGACAGAAAAGTTGTTCTTTTCCCCTTTGGCTGCTAAGATAGAAACTGAAATACTGTATCTGCCAGTGTATAAGATGCATCAGAATATAAGACGCACTCCATTTTCCCAGTGTATTTTAAGGGAGGAAGTGGATCTTATATGCTGGTAAATATGGTATTTGCCAGCATTTAGGATGCATTGGAGTATAAGACGCACTCCATTTTCTGGTGTATTTTAAGGGGGAAAGTGCATCTTATACACTGGCAAATACGATATGTATGGACTGCTGCAGTGCCATTCTGCTCCTGGGCATATAGGCTGAACTGTCTAGACTTCCCTTCCTGTCCAGTGCAGAGTTGTGGGGCTCTTCCTAATTATGAATCAACAGTGCCCCAGAGAGTATTGTGTGGAGACCTTTCCTCCTCGTATGAATGAGTCACTTCATTCTGACAGGGCAGCATAGGTGCTCTGATTAATAGGTGCTCTGACCAATTTGGCAGCTGCTACACATTAACAAAGGGCTGAATATTACAGTGCTGGACTGACACTTGGGAGATCTAGGTTCTCGTCCCTTCTGAACCATCATCACACTACCTTGGAGCCACTGAGAGCCTCTTAGCCTGACCTATTCAAAGGGTTGCTGTGAGGACAGAAGGAAGAAGAGGAGAACTGTGCATACAAGCATGAGCTCGGTGGGGGGGGGGGGGAGTAAAATATAAGGAGAAGTAAATAGATTTATTCCAGGGCATCCTTAGTAGAAATCTTTGTGTCCGGCCTTTTATGACTGTTGTTTTGAAGTCGCTACGGCAAGTGGGCGGCAATATAAATTTGAACTAATAATGATGATGATGATGATGATGTAGCATCTTACGAGGTGAAACAATTAACTATTTATGCTTTTTTTAGTTTCTGATGAGATGGCAGCTAAAATAGATATGTTGTGCTAGATCACCATCTTCCTTTGAGGATAGCAGTGCTTCTTTTCTTGCCATGGTTATGTTTTGCACTTCTGTTATATTTACCCTACGTTTTGCTGGGCATGACCTTTGTGTCCTTAGTTGATCTTTGTTCAGGTATGCGAAACTGTCTCAGATTGTCGCATCTTTCAACTCTTACATTTTGCTAGGATGAATCAGTGGCCTGCCTGTTCACAGAAAATCAAAAGCAGGTTTCACTCATTTAACCACCATCTGTTCTAGAAAGGGTGGCGAGTGATTAATATGATCTACAAGTGTTGTTCTTCTAGAAAGCTTCAAATGACTTCAAGTCTTTTTGCAACACAGCCGTGGGAATCAAAACGATATGAGCCAGTATTTACTCTTGTAATCAGTTACATGACTGAGTGGCAACAACCATGAATGAGTTTTTATCAATGCAGGAGTGTGAAACAAAGATTGCGCGAGAGATTGCCACCCTTTCAAAGGAGGATGTTTCCAAAGAAGAAATGAATGAAAATGAAGAAGTTATTAATATTCTGCTTGCTCAGGTATTTCCTGGTTTTATTTTTTTTCCCCCTTCCCACTCCAGGAACAGTGCCAAAATGACATAGAGCAGTGATGGCAAACCTTTTAGAGACCGAGTGCCCAAGCCAAAACCCACTTATTTATCCCAAAGTGTCAACACAGCAACAGGGGAAGAAGGAAACGCTCCCATAGGGCTGCTGGACAGAGGGATGCTGTGAACTCTTTGTTGGGAGGGGAGGGAATAAGTGCTCCCATTGAGCTGCTGGGATGAGCGTCGGGGTGAATTCTGTGGTGGGGTGACTCCGAGTGCCACCACTGACCTAGAGAAAAACATATTCCCATTTGAGGCAGGACTCTTCTTGATATAGTTTAAATAAAAGGATAAGCTAAAGCAGAGGTGGCCAAACTATGGTCCATGGGCCAGACTCGGCCCATGACGCTACCAGAAGCGGCAGTAAAATGTGCAAATGCTGCCGTAAATGCACCCACGGCCGGTAGCCGTTGACACGTTTCACAGAGGGAGGAACGTGACTGCCCTGCTCAAGCATGTGACCAGCCCTCAGTGTGAAAAGTTTGGCCACCCCTGATCTAAAGTTTACAACCAAGTCAGATTTTTTTGGTCAAACTGAAAGGCAATGGAGGGATGGATGATCAGAAGGTGTCAGTCTTGCTCCCAATCCATGTCTCATTATTCTACTTCTCTTGGTTCTTGGCACTTGATGAGGTCCTTATGGTTATCTTGAAACAAGGGTCAGATAACTTCCTGGTTACTTATGTAGGTTTTGGCTCAGTTCAGGGCTCTGCCATTTGGAGCCAAGTAGCTGAAGAATCTTGGCAATTTGTGTCCATGAAAGCAATGACATATTAAAGTTAGTAAACATATTAGAAATACAATAAATTCAGCATAGCAAGAGTTCTTTGAAAGTAACTGCTGTTGGGATATCTTATATTCATACTTAGAAGATGTTGCTGATTTGTATTACAGCTCCCAGAATCTCTTAGTTACCATGGTTGGTCTAGTGCCGTGATGGTGAACTTTGGCACTCCAGCTGTTCTTGGACTTCAATTCCCAGAAGCCCAAGCACCCTGTGAATCCATACAAATGGGTTTACTGTGATTCATCTGTCCCGCACTGCCCTTGTCGCTCCCGGAAGTGGAAGTAAAACACTCCTGTCCGGGCACGTTTTACTTCCGCTTCTGGGCGCTATGAGGGCAGCACGGGCCAGATGAATCTCAGTAAACCCATTTGTGTGGATCACAGGGTGCTTGGGCTTCTGGGAATTGAAGTCCAAGAACAGCTGGAGTGCTTAGGTTAGACATCACGGGTCTAGTGTAATGTCTGAAGTGGTAGCCGTGTTAGTCTGTGCAAGCATATCTGAGAGTAAATAAAACATCAGCAAAAAAGACAAAAATATTGTGATACCTTAAAGACTTAGCTCCTGTATTTAAATGTGAGCTTTCATTGACCAAGTCCACTTCATCAGACATAAAAATGAGGCCTCATGGCATCAATTTATACACACATCACATAATAATTGGCCAGCCTAAAAGAATATATTTTTTGTATCTTTTTTCAGTTGACAAAATCCCCTGTTATTATTCAAATCTGCTGCAAATCCTGGCCCCCTATTGCAAATGGTTGCAAAACAAACTTCTCTCGCAAGCTGATGCATCCCATCCAAAGGATGGATTGCAACAAATATTGTGGCATTACGCATTTGCCAATGAGACAGCATCTGTTGACAATGGTTTGAGTGACCCAGGCAAAACTGCAGCACACAACAACCTGTTAGTTGTGGTGTATCAAATCTGATAATGTCCCAGAACCCCCTGACTGATGTTCAAACTTCTGAGATGGGTGTTGATCATATGCATGTACTTAATCTCTGCAAGTCCATGGCCTAGTGTCCGGGTAGATTACAGTGGTTTGAAACTAGGTACATTGGTGGCCTATGGTTTGAGAATGGAATCCACATATCCAGCTATCCCAACAGTGACATAAATCAGACATCAAGAGTGGCAATACACAGAAACCCACTTCAAACCAATTTAATCTACCTGTACACTTGGCCATGAACTTAAAGAGTTGCTGTTCTAGAGCAGAAGAATTGCAAAACTAGAATCCAGAGAGGGGCAGCAAACACACCTGATGTGTCTATAAATTGTGTGTATAAATTGATGCCACGAGGCCTCACTCTTATGTCTGATGAAGTGGGCTTGGTCCACAAAAGCTCACATTTTTTCCTCTTTCTGTTCTGTTTCATTTACTCTCAGATAGTTTAGTGTAAATTAGTGCAATGTTTGCTACCATGGTAAGTCAAAATTGCATTATACACCCCAGGCACCCACCTTGTGCCATACTTGGTTACTTTACACTTATTTGCACTTGTATGTTTATTCTGTATATAAGTATTTAGAATATATAGAGTATATCCTATACATATATAGTAATACCTCGGATAACATTTACCTCGGATAACGCTAAAATCGCATAACGTTAAGTAATCTGGGGAGGAGAATTGGATCGAATAACGTTAAGGTCCTATGGGATGGATCGGATAACAACCGCTAAAGCCTGTGCAGTTACAATGTATCTCTATGGAGCTTTAACGTTATCCGATCCATCCCATAGGATTTTAACATGCATCGGATAACACTAAAAATCGGATAACACCAAGACTTGTGAAACCAAGTCTTAGTGTTATCTGAGGTATTACTGTATAGTACTTTTTAAAAAATTGGAGTTCAGAGCGCTGAAGACATTGGGACTCAGGAGAAAAAGAGCTGCATAAAATGTGTGGCATTTGGGTTTGGTCATTAAACAGCAAACAGAATACAGACCAGTCTCCAGTAGGCAATAGGCTTCTCAGTTTAGAATAGTATTTAGGAAGATAATTTTGCACGTTGGGACATTAGATGTTGAGCCATAATTTGTTCCCTTGTCTGAATTATCTCCTTCCATCAAATCCTTTTTGCACGAACTACTTCTGATGCTTGTTATCAAGAAAAAAAGACAGTGGATAGGGCTCTTGATTACAGTGTAATATTCCTTGTATGTAAGAATCTACTCAAACCATAGGGACTGCGATGGCTTAGTGGTTAAGATGTAGAACTTGACGAGTGGAAAGTCGGCAGGTCAGGAGTTCAAGACTCGAGTACTGCACGACAGAATGAGCTCCTGTCTCTGTCCCAGCTCCTGCCAACCTAGCAGTTTGAAAGCAAGAAACTGCAAGTAGATAAATAGGTACCACTTTGGTGGGAAGGTAAACAGCATTCTGTACACATTGGTGTCTAGTCATGCCTACCACATGTCTATGGAAACGTCTGCAGATGCAGACAGCACTGGCTCTTGGGCTGTAATCAGAGATGAGCACCGAACCCTAGGGTAGGATACGACTGGCCTTCGAGCAGGATGACTTTTACTCAAACCATCAAATTACTTTGTTATATTTACACTGTGCAGAGTGAATGCAGAATCAGTTAAAATAATAAATAACTCCTTTTTACAGGAAAATGAGATTTTGACAGAACAAGAAGAACTGCTGGCAATGGAACAGTTTTTGCGCCGACAGATTGCTTCTGAAAAAGAAGAGATAGATCGCCTCCGAGCGGAAATAGTAGAAATGCAAAGGTAGCAATACTTATGCTTACTTAGGCTTTATCAGAAAAAAAATATTTGTTTAAAAAAATCCTCAGACTTTAGTTTTCATGGCAGAGCATGTTAAAGGAATGTTACTGCCTTTGATTGTTTCATGCTGCATCATAACACACTATCCTAGTGTAACTGCAACAAAAACTTATTGAGCTTAATCAGTTTTGCAAGTAATCTTAACTGGTGATGTGAACTACTGGAATGCAGTTTACTTTGTAACCTGGAAAGTGTATGATAAAATAGCCAAACCTCTCTGTATACTTAGAAATGAGTATAATTAGGTTTTATATCGCTCCCATTATGTAAAGATTGTTAAAGAGTATTTTATTTTATGATTTGTGCTAACAGACTCAGGTACTTGAAGAGTGTTCTGTTACAGCCTGAATGCAAGATGTGCCGTAAATATGTGCCTTCTCTTTTAGTCGCCAGCATGGCCGAAGTGAAACTGAAGAATATTCTTCTGAGAGTGAGAGTGAAAGTGAAGATGAGGAGGAATTGCAGATAATCCTGGAAGATCTGCAGAGGCAGAATGAAGAACTCGAGGTGAGAACAGAACAGGGAGGTGTATAAATGAGGGCCAGGGGTGGGTAAGGCAGTGTTTGCCCTTCGGACGCTTTGGATTACAGGTATACTTCCAAGTTATTGAGCAGGCAGGTTTGGGGAATGGGGGGGGGGAGGGCTATGGGTGCTGTAGTCCAACCTACCTGGAAGGCATTTTGTTTCCCTCTCCATGCTAAATAGAACAAACCTTAAATTAGGCAAAGGTGTACAACTCTAGGGTAAATAAAACCATGTTTACAATACTTTTAGGTAAAGGTTGCCCTTGCTTGAAAGCCTTACCTGACTCTAGAGCTCAGTGCTCATCTCTGTTTATAGTCAAAGAACCAGCACTGTCTGTGTCTGCAGACGTTTCCGTGGACATGGGGCAGGCATAACCAGAATGAATGGAACACTATTTACCTTTCCAGTGAAGTGGTACCTATTTATCTACTTGCAATTTCTTGCTTTTGAAGTGCTAAGTTGGCAGGAGCTGAGATAGAGACAGGAGCTCATTCCGTCATGCTTCTGGGAGCGGTGCATCTACTGCCATTGGGGGCCAGATGTGGCCCACAGGCTACAGTTTGGGCATCCCTGTTTTAAAGACTGCAAAGACAAGCCTTGGCTTCCCATATTAAGAATAACTTCACTTGCTGGTTGTTGTAAATTCCCAGCTCTTCCTTTGGGCAGATTTTCTCTGTGGCCTAAATCTAAATTTCTACTTGCATGGGAATGAATGCAGCTCCTTTCCAAGCAGGAGCTGCCCTGAGTGATCTCCTGTTAATGATTCATTAGCCACATAAGCAGCTGTCTGGCTGTGGCTGAAGGGATTCTCTCTCTCTCCCTCCCTCCCCCTGTTTAATACCGGATGAAGGTGAAGAACAACCATCTGAACCAAGCCATTCATGAGGAGCGAGAGGCCATCATTGAACTGCGAGCGCAGCTCCGGCTCATGCAGATGCAGCGGGCCAAATCAGAGCAGCAGGTGCCGGAAGAAGAGGAGCTGGAGAAGCGGGGGGTTCTCGGCTCTCAGCCCCAGGCGCCCAGAAACGCTCCACCAGAGACAAAACCAGTCAAAGAGCCGGTGAAGCCATCGCCCAGCAAGGATAGAAAGGAAACGCCGATTTGATTGCACTCCAAAGGTCTTCAGGGAGATCTCGTGGACAAAGCCAGGACTGTGCAACTTACTGTAAATCTGACGCTTGTATATTCTGTAAATATTTTCCTTTACAGCAGGAGTGTCCAAATTACACCCTGGGGCCATTTGCGGCCCCCAATGCAAATTCATCCGGCCTGCGAAGCCCTCGTCGCTCCTGGAAGCGGAAGTAAAACGTGCCTGTATGGGCACGTTTTACTTCCGCTTCTAGATGCAACGAGGGCTTTGTGGGCCGGATGAATTGGCATCGGGGGCCACATCCAGGCCGTAGTGACCAGCTCCCTGAACCACGTGGCCACCCTGTGGCCTAAAAGGTTTAGGCACTCCTGTTTTACAGCCTGGAGACTTTTTGTCTCCTTTATTCCTGGGGTTTCTGCCTATTGGGCTCAGGATAAAGCAAACTGAGACAGTGGGCCGGAGAGTGCAGCACACCATTTTACTTCCACAGGCCAGACTCTGGCATCAGGTCACCGTCAGTGATGTAAAACAGTCTGTTACATGTGCTGGAAGCATCTTGGAAATGTTTTCAAACGTTATCTGTTCAAGGGCTACTTCACACATGAGAATTCATAACTCAGTTACAGGGGAAACCACACGCCCAGCCAGTGGATGGCATGCAGGAATTCTTTGCAGACAAGTTGGAAAGGAGTGGGGTTTGTCTAGGTCTTGTGATGGCGAACCTTGGCACTCCAGCTGCTCTTGGACTTCCAATTCCCAGAAGCCCAAGTCCCTGTGAATCCACATGAATGGGTTTACCGCAGCTGTTCTTGGATTTCAATCCGCAGAATATCTGGAGTGTCAAGGTTCGCCATTTCCGGTCTAGGTGACTTTTGCCAGTCCATTTTATGACCTTTGCCAGTCCACATTGGGCACATCAGTGGTTGTTTTCTTTTGCTATGTGTACATCTATTTTAAAAAAATGATACTTGGCGGAAATGAATTAAGTACATTCTCTATGGGACATCATGGTAATGCTTTCCAGTTAATAAGTAAAAACGTGTGAAGTCGGTTTGGGCCGACAACTGAGAGATCCAAGCTACAACCCTACATTTACATGCTTTTGTAAATTTTCCTCATTCGTTGTCATTTCTGCTTTTACTCAATCTTGGTTGTGCCTTTTTGGTAATAGAGGAGCTTTACAAACTTTATCCTGAGCAGCTGGTGTATCCTGGTCAAATGAAAGGTCTTCAGGTGCAAAGTGTGGCTAACATCCATTTGCCAGCTGATGTTTTAAAGTTTTTATAAAAGTATTACGTAAAGCGAAGAGGAAATTTCAAGTTGGCAACTATTTCCCTGTTAAAGAAAGTGGTCTGGAAAGATCTGCTGAACTTCAGCAAAACAAGTTTGTATAGGAACAACTGGGGAGTGTCTGGTAACCTAGTGTATTGCAGAGTTCGGTTTGTTTCATTTTCAAAGATGATTCTTGCATGAGATACAACACCTGGATCCTGTAGCCATCAAGACTGGCAGGTGCTCTACATTCGGGAAGGGCACAGAGCTGATCTTTCTAGGTTCCAAGCGCACTTCCAGAGCACAATATGACACACTAGCTTCAGCTTCCTTTGCAAACTGGGAGCTGTCAGGCAATCAGCAGTGCTTTTCTTTGTACTTTTGAGGAACATCTAACTTTGGGGAGTTGCCAGAATTGTGCCAGAAATTGGCCTGTGCTTTTTATGCACGTGGGATGCCAGGAGCTTGGAATTAGGGAGAATTCAGCACTTACGGGATCCTTTGGGTGCCCCTGTAGCATAGCTACTGAGACAAGCCCCACTTCCACGTGTGCCTTGCCCTGCTTTCTGAAGGTCAGTAGGACAGTTCCTAGCCATGGTGAGAGTATCTGTGAACAGCTATATGGCTAAAGAGGATGATGCTCGTACCTTGTTCATGGACAGTGAATGTCTGCCATAGGCATGCAATGGATCTCCCAGTATACAGAGGCTCAGATGATTCAGTTCTGAAAAACTGCACTGGGATTCCTGATAGAAAGCAAATGTCAGCTGCATCAGCGTCATGCTATTTTACTGTTGTCAACAATGAATTATACTATTTCCTTTCAAAGACAACCCTTTTTAAATAACCAGTTTAATTACAGCACTCACCTCAGCGATGTTGAGCAGAATTATGCTTATTGCTTATTTAGTTTCTAATTTGTATATTTATTTGTTGGTGTGGCTATTTTCTTTGCCTATTGCACTGTTGGAAATCTTCACCGTGATTTAATTTTTGTACAAACAATACTTTGACATGTTACAGAGAACAGCCTATTTTTTTTTAATCTTGAAGAAAAGAATTTATACAGACTGTTCAGATAAACAGTTGTGTGTCAGTTCAGCATTTTTCTTGGCCTGTTACATAAATTTTATATATTCTGGCAGTATTTAAACTACTTGTTTTAAATTCACACCGATTTCTATTAAACTGTTAAGCATTTATAGAATCAATGTTCATTGTGCAAATGTCATCTGTTAATTTGTTTTAAAAAGACCTTATTAATAAAATAAATTCAACAGGTATCAGAAAACAAAAAGTGTTAAATCCCATAACTAACATTATTTTGCCCTGCATCCTTGTAACTTTGTGTACTGGAATACCTACTGAGAAAGGCAGAATACTGCTTCGATCCCATGTAGAGTTGAACTAAGAAGAACAGGTATATATGGAAGCCTTAACACCACATGTTCATGACTAATTTACATTTAAGTGCATAGAGTATTATGTAGCATCTCAGTGGACTTTGTGGATCTAATTCTGTTAAATAAAGGCGGCACTCCAGTTGGGGGGGAAATGTTTGGGTGCTCCAGCAATGGACAGAGCTAAAGCAACTTTCCCGATTGTCACATGAGCACATACTGAAAGATGTACCCAACCTCCCCTTTGTGACCCCACAGAGCCCTCTGTGAGCACGTGCGCCGTCAAACCCACCAAAGTTTGCCCCACCCCTCTGCGGCGCAGAAGGCAGCCTGTTGAGTTTGTGCACTCAGTCTCTAAAAGGTTCTCCAAAGGCTGTGCATACAGGGGAGGGGTGGACTGCTCTAGTTGGAATCATTTCAGTGAGTTACTGCAGGCAGGTCTTATCATGACTCTCCTTCCCCAAGAGCCAGAGAAAGAAAGTGGCACCCTTGAAGTAGTGGATTCTGAATGAACACTTCACTGCTGCATAACCATTGTCCCACATTCCCAGCATGTCTGATGGCGAAACAGACAGGTGGAGGAGGAATAAAAGATGTCATCTGATTATATTGTCTAGGGAAGTTGCACTTTTTATATGACTGTCCTTTTGAATTCTACCCACAATTAAAAGTGAATTGCACTTCAACCGTGTTTGCAAAGTGGAAACGTTTATGTTGCTGGACATGGAGTTAGGAGAAGGAAGAGACGTTTGGAAAGGTTGAATTAAGTCAACTGCTAAGCACATCTGGCATGCAACTAGTGCTAACAGCATTCAAACAGCAGGAAAGTCCAAATTAGACTTCTATGTATCATTGATCACTGCCAAAGTGTTCAGTAAGTAGTGTAATTGGGGGGGGGGCAGCTGATGGGAGAGAATAGGGTGGGGTAGGGAGTCAAAATATATGACTCTGGAGAACTCAGTCAATTAACCATTCAGCATTTTATTCTACCACTTTTATAGTAACAAATTATATATTTAAAAATCCAGAAAGCTGCAAGAAGAGGAAAGTGGGTCTACTGATGAAAGTTGTGGGAGGTAGTATATAGTCAGATGCTACAACAGTGATGGCAAACCTTGGCACTCCAGCTGTTCTTGGACTTCAATTCCCGTATGAGCAGTAAACCCATTCATGTGGATTCACAGGGACTTGTACTTCTGGGAATTGAAATCCAAGAACAGCTGGAGTGCCAAGGTTTTGCCATCATGGTGCTGTAACTTTGAGTGAATATGACAAACAGCTGACCTTTCTGAAAAGAAACAAAGCACTATGAGGGTCAGAAGATGTCCAGGATTTATGGCAGGGCTGCTCAAACGACGGCCTGGGGGGCTGGATGTGGCCCCGGATGCCAACTCATCTGGCCTGCGAAGCCGTATGGGTGTGTTTTACTTCTGCTTCCAGGAGTGACGAGGGCTTCACGGGCCAGCCAGATGAATTGGCATCGGGGTCACGTCCGGGCCATAGTGACCGGCTCCTTGAACCACGTGATCAGACCACGGCCCAAAAAGTTTGGGCACCCCTGATTTATGGTAAGGCATTGCTGCATATTTCTAATCCACTAATTTTGACTGCCAACTTGTTCCAAATCTCTGTTCCAAATCGGTATATACCGATCTGTTATAACTGAGCCAGTCCAGTTAACCAGAGAGCATTTTTCATTCAGTCGCTTTGATCAGGGCTTTCACTTTGGGGAAACCAGACATGCCTAAGTCTTTGTAGAAAGAAGCATTTTCTCCAGGAAGATCAGGACATTCACTCAACCCGTGGAGAAAAACAAACCAGCATTTAAAAAACATTTTGACAGCATCAAGCTGATTTAGATACATATTAGCTATGCAAACCACAATCAAAACAGGAAGAGGAGAGACTTAAGAAAAGCATTTCAGATTTGCTCACTTTTTATGGCATTAAGAGAAGGAGATTTCATTTGCTCTTATTTTTTGTTTTATTATTTGGAGAAAGAGCATTTTTATCACAACAGTTTGAAACACCATGATTAAAGATCGCTGCACTCCTGAGAGTGACCACAGATATGTACAATATATGAAGAAAAAGTTGCACCTCAGAGCCAGTCATGATCAAGTTAAAAATACCTGACTTTGAAGCACATGTGCTAATAGGTTTTTTTAGGTCATGACCAGCATGGGGGGAAAGGACACAAGTACTTAGAGGAGATTTCTGCTAATGAATACAGCAATATGCTGTGTTTAAGTATTAAAATTAATTATTTTAGTGTTCACACTGAGCCCTTAGAGCTGTAATGGTGAACCTTGGCACTCCAGATGTTCTTGGACTTCAATTCCCAGAAGCCCAAGCCTGTACAGGCGTGCTTTACTTCTGCTTCCAGTAGCGATCAGGGCGGCACAGGCAGGATGAATCGCAGTAAACCCATTCGTGTGGATTCACAGGGTGCTTGGGCTTCTGGGAATTGAAGTCCAAGAACATTTGGAGTGCCAAGGTTCACCATCATGGCCTTAGAGTGAGAAAGCACAGATCAAATCTTGTCTTTTCCCTCAATTACACACATCAAAACTATTCACACTTAAGGAGGTGCCCAGCTGCACACAAAGTAAGTTTTTCATGGATAAAAACGTTTAATAGCTAATACTGGAGGTGACTCTTGCTTCTTGTTACAAATTTGCCCTTTACAGGCTATGAGAATTTCTGTAATCAGTTTCTAAGGGGGGAAAGCTTGCTAGATTATAATTTCCTCACAAGAAAACAACTGCGGATCTCTGGAAATCATATCCCTTCTACACTGACAATGTTCAGCCATTCAAGTTTCCATATTCAGGAAGACAAGACGATTTAAGGCTCTGGTGGCAAATACAATCCTCTCAGCAAAGTTTTTTTTTTCTGGAGTAAAGATTCAACAGGTAATGTTGATTTACTTGTTTTCTTTTCACTCTAAATTCTTGGTCTCGACTTTAGAAACTGAAGTTATATCTGGTAAGAGATTCCATAAAAGAGGTTTTTGGTCTTCCATTTTAGGAGCACTTGAAGATTGCCTGAAATTTTATAATGCCTTTTTTTTCCTTTATTAAAATTAAAGTAACATTCAGGGATTACTTCAATAAGTTGAAGAGGCTGTGCTCATGGCATCATCTGTAATTTTGGTACTGGCAGGATGGATACTTGCAAAGTATTTTACATCATTGTCATTATCCATTTGGAGTGCCACGATTGTTTGCTCCACTGCTTCTTGATGGGAATTGACACACATTAGGAAATATTCTGTGTGGGGAGAAAAGATGGTACAGTATCACAATTAAAGATTAAATATGCAAGTCCCAAACAGTGTATCAAACAGTTACAGAAGTGGAACACAACTCACACAAACGAATATATTTTTAGCTCTGAACTTGCACTTTTCTTAACCATACGGATGGGGGAAGGGGCAGTTCCTGAACACCAGAGAACTAACTGTGAAAGGGTGATACTGCTCCAACTCCCTCCCCACGCATACGCAAGTACCGTATAGCGTGAAAACCGCATAATGTGACAAGATTTTCGGAAAAATCTTGTATCGAATAACGCGATTTTAACGTTATTCGGAACAAGCGTATGTGTGGGGGGGAGTTGGATTGGGTAGAACATCTACCCAATCCACCACCACACCGCGCCCACCCACCCCGATGTTTGGAAAGGGTACGGGGATCCTTACCCTTTCGGAACTTCAGGCGAGCGGCGCGCATCGGTGGGGGTTGGCGCAGGATACGGGGGGACCTCCGTACCCTGTGCTAACCCCCACCGACGCGTGCGCGCCTGCAAGCCACCCGATGTTCCCAAAGGATAAGGATCTTTACCTTTTTGAAACTTCGGGGGAGTGGCGCACGTTGGTGGGGGTTAGCGCAGGATACGGGGGGGGGGACCTCCGTAACCTGGGCTAACCCCCACCGACGTGCGCGCGCCTGCAAGCCACCTGATGTTCCCAAAGGATAAGGATCTTTACCCTTTCAAAACTTCGGGCGCACGTCAGTGGGGGTTAGCGCAGGATACGGGGGGGACCTCCGTACCCTGCGCTAACCCCCACCGACACGCGCGCGCCTGCAAGCCACCCGATGTTCCGAAAGGGTAAGGATCTTTACCCTTTCGGAACATCGGGAGAGGAGAGGCGCCTCTCAGCAGGGTCTCCCCGGCTTGGGAAAGAGACGGCTTGGCCGAAATTCCCTCCTCCTGTGCGGGGGTGAGGATTTTGACCAAGCCGCCTCTTTCCCGGGCGTGCTATAGCAACAAGGATCGTGCGGTCCCCGTTTCGCTCGCCTAAACAAGGATCGGCATTTCCGAATTCCCCCCTCCCCAGGGGGAGGGGGAAAATTCGGAAATGCCGACCCTTGTTTAGGCGCAAAGTGCCGAAACAGGGATCGCACTTCAAGGCAAGGCATCAAAGCGGGGGGAGCCACCCCCCACTTTAATGCCTTGCCTTGAAATGCGATCCCCGTTTCGCGCGCCTGGGCAAGGGTCCGCTTTTCCGAATTCCCCCCTCCCCCGGAGGAGGGGGAAATTTGGAAATGCCGACCCTTATTTAGGCGCTTTGCGATGGGAGTTTGGGCACCACCCCCCGCTTTGATGCCTTGCCTTGAAGTGTGATCCCGTTTCGCGCACCTGGGCAAGAGTCGGCATTTCTGAATTTCCCCCTCCCCCAGTGGAGGGGGGAATTCGGAAAAGCCGACCCTTGTTTAGGCGAGCGAAACGGGGACCACACTTCAAGGCAAGGCATCAAAGTGGGGGGTGGCACCCCCCGCTTTGATGCCTTGCCTTGACATGCGATCCCCGTTGCTATACCCGTTTGGTAGAAGAGGCTCCCGCTGGCGCGCCTTTTTGCACGCGTGCGAGCGCCTCTTCTCAGGTTTTTTTAGCATTGATTGGACAACGCGAAAAACCGGACAACGTCATGACTTGTGGAACCACGTCATAACGTTGTCCGGGGTACTAGTGTATCTCCATTCGCCCCTCCCTGAAAATCCCCCCAAATTTTGGCAAAACTACACTCTTAATATTTCAAATATCAAGGGACAGTCCAGAGCAACAGATTCCGCAAACAGAAGCCAAGTGTAAGGGAAATATAATGGCATGGAAGCATACATATATGGTAACATCAAACATAACTGCAGCAGAAGAAAAGTGCAAACATTTGACTGTTTTCTGCAGAAGAGAAAGAGTATTCAAGGCCTATTGTGGCACACACCTTTTTCAAGAAGTGTTTGCCTTAATGTTTTCGCAAGTAGGACTCTAACATTTGGAACTCTATCTGAGGCCAAGTACAGTAAATGAGGCAGTAGGTGCTCAGCAAACTGGTCCATTGGCAAGCAGTCATCTTCTATAATAGTCTGAAATGAACAAATCAAATCAAATCTGATTACAGTCCAAGACCAGCATAGAACAGCAAAGGGGACAGAAGTTAAAATGAGGATATTTAAAATATATCAAGAGACAAAAGTTAAAAGGAGGTACTTAAAAGGAGCATTTCTGCTCAGAGTTAGTCTGAAATGAAGATGCTGTAACAAAATTTCAGCCAAAAGAAAGCAATGCTGTTGCAAAAATCATCAACTACTCACTAAAGCAAATCAGCAAAAATAAGACGCAGTTTCCAAATGATGTGAACAAAGAAAATCTACTTTCGAACATTGCTTATTTTTATACTTGCTTAATTCTATTTTCTCTTTTTTTCTTTATTATCCCTAAGATAGCTAAACAGTTACAGAGATAATTCAAAACTAACTATCTCTAAAATAATCCAATATAGATTACAATAATAATTGTGTGCTGTCATGCTAATTAAGAGTTATGGTAAAGGTCACCCTTGCTTGAAAACCAGTCATATCTGACTCTAGGATTCAGTGCTCATCTCTGTTTCATAGCCAAAGAGCCAGTGCTGTCTGCTTCTGCTAACGTTTCTGTGGTCATGTGGCAGGCATGACTAGATACCAGAGCACACGGAACACGTTTACCTTCCCACCGAAGTGGTCCCTATTTATCTACTTGCAATTTCTTGCTTTCAAACTGCTAGGTTAGCAGGAGAATTTGGAGTTACAGTGACCCTTTCCATACAGAATATCCCCGAACTCCTCTTCTGGGGACACCCTGAATCTCCTGTTTAATCAAGGCCACAAGGAAGGCTCAGTGGGGAATCAAACGCCTAACCTCTGGCTCCACAACCAAACACCTAAATCACTGAGCTATCTATCAGCCAGCTTAATGTATACACAAATATACATTAGAATATGGAATTATCAAAAACCAATACTGAGACTCTTAACAATTCTTTTTCTTTGTTTAAGGAGAATAACAAAAGGAAAAATAAAATCACATTAACATCTGAATTATTTTTAAATGTACCCTTTCACACATTTTTTTTAAATCTAGAATTAATACAGTGTTAAGAGTGCAAGAGCCAAGCAAATGGATGGCTACAAAACTGTAAGTTTAAAAAATGCAGAAGGATTAACAGAATAATTACCTGGCAAATAAAGACAAATGTTTGTCGGCCAGACCATTTTGTAGATCGGCAGAATCTTTCAACCAGTTCACTCATGAGGTCAATCACAAATGTTGTTGTTGGATCATTATATAGCTTCTTTACCATTTCACCAACCTAGAAAATACATAAACAAATGAGAATATAGAGTCTCATATAAATTATAAATAAATAAATAAATAAATAAATAGAGCATTAATATGACAACTATATTGAGTCTATTTTTTAGCGTCAACTTCTCAGTTCATACCAGCTTATAGGAAATCCAACGAACAGACGAAACCTTGTCTGCGCATAGGCTGAGAGCAATGGGCCGCAGGTAATCATAGATATCTCTGGCATTATAGAGATCCAGAAGCAAAATGAGCTGCCTATGAAAAATAAAATAAACAAAGAGCTGAAGCTGTAAGAAATTATGAAACTGGTGGCCTATCCTTGGAAAGAGACCAAATGCTGTTTCATTAGACTGAATGAAAAACAGACTTGCGTACACTGAGTAGTTCTCCCTGTATTAAATGTTTATATTTATCTTGACAAGACTATCAACATATGAAACCATTACAAGGCCATAGCCAGGATTCTAGGTGTGGGTGGGCAAATATTTTCCAGGGTGTGCAACAAACCTTCTTTCCAGTGCATTCTTATGGGGAACTGTGTTTTGCCAGGGTGGGCAAAGTGCTAACCCCCTGGCTAAAGCCCTGAACTATTATAACCCAGTATAAGTCCACAGCCTCTGTTCCACTGGTAACTCTACACTACAGAATGAAGAATTCAATTTATTCAGGCAATGATTTACCAGAAGTGGCAATTGTACTACTTTGGGCCTTCAGAAGCAAACTTATTTACTAAGTTGTTTTTCTAAATAGAAATCAGAGTACAGTAATACCTCGGATAACACTAAGACTTGGTTCCACAAGTCTTGGTGTTATCTGATTTTTAGTGTTATCCGATCCATGTTAAAATCCTATGGGATGTATCGGATAACGTTAAAGCTCCATAGAGATACATTGTAACCGCACAGACTTTAGCGGTTGTTATCCGATCCATCCCATAGGACCTTAACGTTATTCGATCCAATTCTTCTCCCCAGATTACTTAACGTTATGCGATTTTAGCGCTGTCCGAGGTAAACGTTATCCGAGGTATTACTGTACTAGCAATGGCATCAGGAGTGCATATTATCAGTAAAGCTTACCATCCTGTCTGATGTCAGATTTGCAGAACGCACACTAGTGCTCAGGAATTGTTTTTCATATTCGTTCTGTTTGTCACTGTCTCTGGCACTCGCTAGAACTCTAGCTGTCATAGTGAACTCTCTCTGTGCAGCTTCCAATATGAGGCCAACACAGCACCAGTAACGATGACTTCTGCTGGAGCATTCACAGTTACAAAAGGGTTCCTAGCAGCCTCCTATTTCTTTCCAGCAACTGAACGGATTATGTGCCCTTACAGAACAGCCCAAAAGAAGAAGTGGGCGGCCAAAAATGAAATGGCTAGATGGTATTGTAGACACAATGGGCACAAAGCTGAGAGAGTTGAGGAGGATGGTGGAGGACAGGAGTGCCTGGCGGACAGTGGTCCATGGGGTCGCAAAGGGTCGGAATCGACTGTGCGACTGAACAACAACAACAGCCAAAGGGGGTCAGGTGGCCTGCTTTCTTTCTTCAGATCAAAAGGGGCCATGCACCATAATCCCATGTGCATAATTAGTAATAAATCCACTCTTTAGGGAAAGTAGCTGTTTTTCTTATTGTAACCTCCCCTAAATAAACGCAACAGGTATAGCAAATGAAACACACTGAGCTAACTAAAGGAAAAATAGGTCATAATAGTAACTCAACAAACCAGGTGTTGGAAATACAGTGGTACCTCGCATAACGAATGCATTGTATAGCAAAAAATTCGCACAACGAAGTGTTCATTATGCAATGGTGATACCCCACATAACAAAAAAAATCATTATGCGGGGTTTTTGGTAACTGAGGTATACCCGTTTAATGGGAACCCCAGTTAACAAACTTTTTTTTTTGTTATGCGAGGCATCTCCCATAGGGAACCACATAACGGAAAAAAACACATAGCGAAGAGCTCCGTGGAATGGAGTTTTTTTCATTATGCGAGGTTCTACTGTAATTGTTTGTATCCAACACAACATGTAGTATGGCTTTTTTACTCAGTTCATTCTGTCTACAGTTCCTATAGATACCTATCAACATATTATTTATAAAGGGACGGGGACCATCATAAAAAAAGTGTATTGAAAATTATAGGTGGCAGACAGGAAGAAAAATGATGGTAACCAGAAAAGGATGTTTTCTAAACATCACAATAAACAGAAATGCTTTCATTCACAGTAAGAAGAATTCAGATGCATGTCAATTAATTTAGATTTAAGTAAAATTTAATGAAGTTCCTGTAACTTACTGATGGAAATTACAAAACATCTGTTGTTATGGATCTTTACGGTGCTACAATACTGCTTTATCAAATATTCACTTCCTCTAAAGCAGAGCAAAGCAATCACACTTCTATACCATCCCATAGCGCTTAGTGCACTCTCTGGGTGCTTTACAAGTTAATTAGAATTTTGCCCACAGTATGCTGGGTCCTCATTTTACTGACCTCTGAAGGATGGAAGGCTGAGTCAACCTTGACCCTGGTCAGGATCAAACTCACACCTTTTGGTTGCAGGACAGTGGTTTAACCACTGCGCCATCAGGGCTCTAAGAGCCAATTCAGGTGAAAAGTGAAGCCAGATTGGGATCAATAAAAAATAACCATGGAGTCATCATGCTAAAGGGATTCTCAAAGATAAAAGTACAAAAATGTTTGTTAAAATTGAAAGGAGAAAGAGCAAAAAGCTCACTTCCTTCCTAAAGAGATAGCCATACTAATCTCTGCAAGCATATCAAACAAAAAACAAAGCAAAACCTACATGATAAAGAAGTAAAAAATGTTGTGGTGCCTTAAAGATTAATTGCTGTATTTTAATGTGAGCTTTTATGGATCAAGTGCTCAGACATTATGTCTGAGGAAGTGGTCTTAGTCCACAAAAACATTTCCCAAAGCAGTCTTTAGTTTAGTTTTGTCTCTTGTTTTATATCCTCATTGAAACCTCATTAGTACTGAGGATTCTTTGAAACTGCAATAGTTGAATCACATTTGGAGGGGGGGGGGGAATGCAGAAAAGAGGGCAGGTGTGGAATGGCTTGGTTCAGCCTCTTACGATATCCAGGAGTAGGGCAATGAGAGGCTTGGCGCAGTAACAGAAGCATTTCTCCTCTGTATAGGAGAGCATGGATTTGGGGAGGGGAGAACATGTCGTCTTGTAAATCCCACGGGTTACTCCCCACTGATTTCATATTTACAAAAACAGAATATTTGCTAGCAACACATTCTTGTATCATTATTAAACTTAGTAACAATGAAAATGGGCCTTCTTTCTTAATCTTCTTACAAACATGAGAATCACTGTGTGGTGTAACAATTACCCAGTGTGTATATAATGGGGACTGTGACTAGGAGGCTTAAATCCTCCACCACCACCCCTTATAAAGCTTCCTGGCTGACCTTGGGTCAGTTACTGGTTCCCAGCTAATAAATCCCCTACAATCCCTGTTGCGATGATCAAAAGAAGTACTAATTATCATGTCATTCAGTGCAATATAATTTAGCTAATGATTAGATTAAAAAGAACTATGTAATTAAGAAGCAATTTAATGCTCAAACTTACTCAGCAAGCTCTGCTCGGAACCGCCAATTCCTGCTATTATCTGTGACTAAGAATTCCTGAAGCTGGTAAAGGTATTCTCGTCTTTTATCAGGATGAAGCAGCTAGAAAAATAATTACAAATATTGAAAAAGCCCTTGCATATTTTAAAATACAGTACTGCTAAACTAAGTGGCAGAACAGAAACAAAATGTTCTATCTTAAGCAGGGTTGAGAAAACTCTTTTGACAAGATTCTGTAGTAATGTGTGATACAATTCAAGGGAGAAATTATATAACTCTTCCGTTTAATGGCAGCCATCAACTTTTTTTGTTTATATATTTTATGATCTGACTGTACATCACAGAACCAGGCAAAGAGAATAAAAAGTCAAATATCTGAAGACAAAAAGGAGAAAATACCTTCAGAAAATCATGCAAGTGCTTAAGCACACCAATCCTGACTTCATCCAGGTCCTTTAAGAAGCCATTGAAGACTGGCACTAGATCACCAGCAGTAAGTTGGTCTCCAAGGATGACAGCAAGTTCATGTATTGAGAATGCCAGTGTTCTTCGAACTTTCCACTGAAGGGCGGGGAGGGGAGAGAACCACAGACACATTCACCCAAAGGCATCTTACTTAATAATACAAAATGACTTCCAGGTTTAGTTTTGTTGCAAAATCAAAATATTACAGCAAAACAAAAGCAAATCCGTTCAGCATTTAATGTTAAGAGAACAAGAAAAATCTGTTAACCAGGACTAAAGAATTAAAGGGGCAGGGAAATAGGACAAAAACAAAAGGAGTCCTGCTGCCCATGGGTTCTCCAGAAGATCCTTCTGTCCTCTAGACCCAAGGAGGCACCTGAGCAACTGAACTGAGAGCCTGAAGCACACACCCCTAAGTTCACACTCTACTACAGTGCAGCAAAAGTTAACCCTACTTTGCATTTCTGCAACTTTTGAAAAATTAGCCTTAATTTCATGATGACAACCACCATATGCCATCAAGTAAATTCTGACTTTTGCCAACTTTTTCCAGTTTTCTAGGCGAGAGAGTACTCAAGAGGAGGTTTGCAATTCCCTTCCTTCAAGAGACATCCTGTGGCTGTGCAGGATGTCCAAGCCAAGCAAGGCTGGTTCTTCCTGGGTACAGAGTACCAATCTGAACTCCCAACTGCTGGGTCCACAGCTGGATACCTAACTCACTAATGCTGGTAAAAATTTCAGATTTGTATGAATGCTGTAAAAACTCTTGCAATAAACATTATCACAGAGCTATTTTTCTAATCCTTTCTCTTCATTCTTTTACTACTTAAGTAGATTTAGCATTTGTTCACTGCACAGCATTTAAGCAGGAAGAGAGGTGCCTTGCAGAAATTACATCACAGCAAGCTGTTCATACACCATATTTATTAGGCAGCTGATCACTGTAGAGCAGCGGTTCCCAACATGGGGCCCAGGCCCCACAGGGGGGCTTCAATTCCCAGAAACTTACGTCAGCACATTGGTTGATCAATCCTTTGGGGAATTGACTTAGGCTTCTGGGAATTAAAGTTCAAAAAAACCAAAGGTTGGGAAACAGTGCTTTTGAGTGAAGTAAGTTTCCAGCAGGCATTGTAGTGTCTAAAAAGCAAAATATAATAGATATATCTACACATGTATCAGTACCTGCATATCCGAGGCTAGGGCCTCATAGGTATCTTTCAAACAGTGCCAGTTTTGTCTACCCAGGGTCAATGCCACACCTGGAAGGCTATAAGCACAATGCTTTGCAATCTCTGTATCAACCGTCTGAGCTCGTGAGGGATCTGTCATGGACAAATACTGGTCCAGCAAGGCCTGAGGAACAACATCCTAAAAGGGAAACAAAAATGTAAAAATATTTTCTGAGGATACTTTCACTGTATGGACAAATAAAATAGCAAAAAAAACCCCCTAAGATCTGCAGGGGAAATGGGAAGATGTGCAAACAGTCTTAATACAGGGCAGCCATTATTCATTCTCTCAGGGAATGAATGTATGACAGCAGTTCTTGCCTAATTACAGTTCTGATTTGAAACGCAAAAGCGCACAAGGAGACAAGACCAGTTTAAGCGAGTTCTAGTTTTAAATTCTATTTGATGAGAAGATAGACAATTACACTGAATAATATGCAAAGTTGTAAAATAAACTTTATTGCTAGCATCCTGAATAATTAAGTTACTGCAAATTAACTACATGGCCACTGAAAGGTATTCTCCAGAGGTGAGATATTTTCAGGACTACAAAATACTTTAATTCTCAATTCTGGGAGTCCTATCTACTTTGCAGGCACTTTTCAAACACCTCGATGTGATACACTTGGAAGAAAGGTCTAAATAACAAGGCTTTGATGCTTAGCTAGGCCAAACCTCACTTAAGTGTCCTGCTCAGAAAAAAAAAGTTCTCAATGAGCCTTGGGCTAGGAAAATGAAGGTTATGCAGAGCTTGGCCTATCTAAGTCTTAAACCCTTCTAATTTATGCCTCATTAACAACAATAATTCCTCTGCGTTGGTTGGACTCCCTGTGCACGCTTGATCTTATACTGGCTATGAAGGACTGCGCTGCAAGAGAATATTTCTGCAACCACTCTTCCACTCTAAGCAGGATACATGCCTGTGTTAAGCTACTACAGATTGGTGGTGAATTGTACTTAGAAACAGATTTTAGCGATTCCCTAATGTATAAGAGGGAAATACTGTACCTGAATTTTAGATTTTTTCTCTTCTTCAAAGCTGAAGCTACTGTTGATGCTTAAGTCAGAATCATGATGAAGGTAGCGAAGAGTAGAATCTACAAGGTCCTACAGTAGCAGGCAAAACACAATTTACAAAACAGGTGTACTCTAAAATTAGTACATCCTCGATGTCTAGTATAAACAAATTACTAAAGAATACAATAATAAAATGGAAGTAACAATGAAATTACAGTACAGTACTTCTTTTTCTGGCATTAACAATCCTGCTCTGCTCCAAATTTTAAAGTCCTTGATATATTCATAAGAACCAAATATTTACCTCCACAGCATCATTGATAAAAGGCACTGTATTATCCTGAATTATTTTACACTTCAACTGGTCTTTGATGGTCAGTTCACTCTGACAATCCTCTGACTTGCCAATGCATGTGACCATTTCTTCCTCAGGATCCAGACTTGAGGCCCGGAGGGCAGCTGAGAGAACTTCCACTTGTGCTGTGCATCAAAGGAAGCATACAAAGTAGGTCAGGGAGGGAAATAGTCTATCCACAAGCTTTGTATTAACATTCCAGTTGCCACAGGTGTTTTGAAAGCAGGGTATTTTTCCACATATGGGGAATGAGCGACCTCAACAATTCCACCGATGTAAAATTTAGATGCAAACTGCCATAAGTTAAAACTATTCAATAGACTAGGGATTCTCAACTTATGGCCCATGGGCTGGATCCGGCCCACAGCACCAACTCATACAGCCCGTGACCTTGCTCCAGCCCCCACCACCCCTGGAATCAGCCATGGACTTGTTGATGGCTGTTGTAAATGTGTTTATGACACAGCCATGGACATGTTTACAGCAGGTGTAAACGGCAGAGGGACCACCAGTCCGGCCCCTTCAACTGTCTGAGGGAGCATGACCCAGCCCCCGACTTAAAAGGTTGGCGACTCCTGCAGTAGACACAGTTTCAGGCCCACTAAGTCATGCAACTCAGCATGCAATAGACCTCTATGGAGTTTGCTTAATTTACAGCATTTTGCATCTAAAAGTTGCACTGTTTGCATAACCGTGTAAAAAGATCTCGGCCAATATCTCTTAACTTAAAGAATGGATTTATATGAGTTGCTACATACAGCAATTGATTGGTTTTTAATTTGGCTTGATGGTTTTAACATGTTTCTATTTGCTCTGAGTATTTTGTTTGTGACCTGTTGTGTATTCATGAAAAAGCAACCTTTAATATTTTGAATGAAAGCTTTCATATATGGCAATGCTACCCAGACAAATGGCTTTCCCGTGAAGAAAACATATAGATACATAATGACTTCCTAGTTTATTAGATGTTTCTCTTCTCTTCCTGTTTGTATCTCTTTACTTCCTAAAAAGTCTTACTGTTCCCTTCTTCTTCTTCTTCCATCTTTAGGCCAGACGTGAAACTGCCAAAATGAAGGCACCTTTTGGTGAGTTCACTCTGCAGTTCCTTTCGTCCAACCTAGTGTGAGAAAGATTAGCTGGCAACACAAGATTGCCATTACCAGAGTACACCTGATTGTGGTTCAAAAATACCACAATATTTGAGGAAGTTATTTCTGTGTACCCGTTGCTGTTCCCTAAAACTTGAACATATTAATCTATTTTTTAACATTACAATTTCCAAAGTACATCATTTTGTTACATAAAATGTCTTTAACATTTAGGCATTTTCAAAAACACATTGAAATATGCAGCTTTAAAGGTCTCTTTATTACATTTATCAGTAATAACTGTATACCATCAAATCAATTCTGACTTATGTCAACCCTTTCCAAGGTTTTCTAGGTAGAGAGTACTCTCAGAAGCAGTTTACCATTCCTTTCTTCTGGGACATCCTGGGATTGTGCAGCTTGCCCACGACTGCAGAGATTGGCTCTTCTCTCTGGAGGCACAGGGGGGAACTGAACCCCCATCCTCTGGCTACCTGAACCACTAAAGCTATCCAGCCAGCTTTTTCATGTATTACATGAATATATTACATTCAGAGGTAATCAATAAAAGTAGAACTCAAAGTAGAACTAAGAAGCCACAACACTCTTTTGCAATAAAACTCCGGATGGTCCTAACTTTGATTCTGTACATCTGAAAACTCTTTTTTAAAGCAAAGTTTAATGAAAACAAGGATTCAGCTCTCTCAGATAACTTTAAAAACATGCAACAAGGAGTAAGTTTTATTAAATATCTCATATTTGGGGTTTAATCCTATCAATTAAGTACCAGTTTTGTCAAGTCATTTATGTTTCAACAACAAAAGTTCAAAATTGCAGAGAATATATTATTATGTTCTGCTGTTCTAAGACATACTATACCATGTTTATGCCAATTATGTTTACCTACACTCAAAATAGGACTGTGGTGGCTTAGTGGTTAAGATGCTGAACTTGAGGACTGGACAGTCAGAATTTGAGACCCGAGCACTCCACAACGAGTGAGCTCCCGTCTGTGTCCTAGCTCCTGCCAACCTAGCAGTTCAAAAGTAAGAAATTGCAAGTAGATAAACAGGAACCACTTGGGTCAGAAGGTAAACAGTGTTCCATGCACTCCGATGTCTAGTCATGCCTGGCACATGTCCATAGAAATGTCAGCAAATAAAGACAGTGCTGGCTCTCTGGCTACAAACAGAGATGAGCACTGAACCCTAGAGTTGGATATGACTGGGTTTAGACCAATGGCAACCTTTATCTTACACTCAAAATATGAAGGTTACTTACAGAACTTTATCTTGTAGTGCAGTTTAAATGCCATCCTAGTACTGTAGTTGCAGATTTAAAAAAGTAACTTAAATAAGTTCTGGGCTCCAAACTAAAAGCATCAATGGTGGTCAATAAACAAACCTGACTGTACGGTTCTTCCTCTTTTATAAAGTGAGCTGTATTAGCAGTCGTAAAACCCAGTACAGATGAAAGAAGCAATTCATACTGGGTGGAGGGGGATTGTCTCTGGTTATTTGCTTGCCAAATGAGGCAGGGGTCATGATGTTGATTCTGCTCAATTTAGTTTTTTTTTAAAATAGGGTTTTGGGTTTTTCAAAAGACTAAGGGGATAAAGAATCTTCTTTGAAAAACTATAACAAAGGTTCAGTGTTAAATATACAACTGGAAGAAGTGAGTGAATCATGAACTAATTGCCAAGCGCATTTGTCCTTGCTAGGCACAGCTGAACGTTCTGCTGAATTGGGTGCTGCACGTGTGACACAACCATACAGCAAAATATAAGAACAGTTACACTGCATGAAGTTTAATGAGTTCCCATATATTATCAATCCTTGCAAAAACCTTCTAGTTCAGTGGTTTCCAATTTCCAGAAACTAAGTCAGTACACTGGCTGATCAGTACTTTTGGGAATTCTTAGGTGGGTGTCAACTAATTATTTCTTCAAAATGTTTCTAATAGGGTTTTCAAGTCCATCATCTTTTTGCATTAGTTATTCCTGCGTGAATTATTGGAGAAAGAGTAGTGCAAGTTCATGTTTTTTTGCTGAAGGTCCAAACTCAGCCATTTAGTCCAGTTTGTAATACCACTTCAAAGTTTTTCCAGTAATCTTCCCTTACTAACAGTATCCTGTGGCTTCAATTTGTAAGTTACATCTTTAAAATTGTGTTTCAAAATATAATGTCAGCATAGCAACACAACACCCTCTGATCATTACCGGCAACTTCTCCTTTCTGCTTTCCCAATAAGCTTTCCCTTATTTCCTTTCTACTTGCTTCCTGCTTCATACAGAAGGCTCCTCTGTCATTACTTTACTAAGGCATGCACTTTTTAAAATAAGCTGTCCAAACAGCATTTACCTGTAGAACATATAAAGCACTAAATCATGTTTTACATGACTTTTAACATAAATGAAATAAACCACTCAGCCTTGATTAAATTAGGGTTATACTCAGGATAGCAAACAGTTTGGGCTTGAAAAGGTATTTTAACATAAGACAAAACCAAACCTATCCCAATTCAGAAAGAAACCAAACTTCCTAATAAGATGCACTATAGGGTTTTATATTAGAACCCAAACAACCTAAATTGATATGACAGAAATACAAAAAATGATAACCTATTCAGGTCCATTATTTGGTATCTGACATAATAAATTGACTAAATATTGAATTTTCCAAGCTATGGTCTCTTGTAATGATACTTTTTTAAAAAATAATTGCATAGGTTTTTACAATGGAGTAAATCAGTATTTTAAATGCAACAAAAACCAACTTGGTAATAGTTTATATTAATCTATAACTGAGTATCTATCAATTAGCCAAGTTGAAAATAGGATTAAAGCCAGAGTTTAAGAAACAAAGCTAGAGCTGCTGGCAAAATTCCGCAGAATACACAAGGTAGCACTCGGGGGAGGGGGGGCACAACAGAAACAGCTCATTTCATGGAGAATTTATAAAGATATGCACTGCAACAAATCTCTTTACTATAGCAATACATTATGCTAGCAATAAATCTGCATACAGGTCCCCAATCATATGTGCAAGTTCAGTATTCATGGTTTCAGTAATTCATAGATTGAAAATATTAAATTAATAATCCTTAAAATATCAATGACATATTGCCAGAGCTGGCTATTAGAGGCCACTGTCTGCAGTGTAAATATAAGGTCTGCTGTTATCTGCAGTTTCAGGTATCCACAGCAGGTTTTGGATTGTATCCCTCGTGGATACGGGGGATGGGTCCATATTGTGCATATTACGCTTTTTCTACAACTGATGCTAAATTATGTGACAATTAATATTTAAGAAAAGTACAATCTTGTAAATTTTTCACTGGTGTAAATGTATCATTAATCATAGTAGTGAAGTCCCACTAATTGAAGAGCTGCTGTTCATAATCCTAGTTGCCTACCAGTGTCATAACTTTGCAAGCAACCTGGACTGTGAACAACAACTCAGTGGCAACTGCTTTCATTATGTACACAAATAAATTTATGCTGGCATAAATCCACAACAGGGGTGTGGGGTGTCTTCTGAAAGATAAGACAGCAGCTCCAACTTTACTTAGGAACAGAATTTTAAGACCCTCATATATTTAACCAAAACAAAACAAAGAAAGCCACTTTTTTATAACTTTTCCCCCTGGTTATCCATACCACACTTGGAACTAACATGATAATACCTTTGACATCTGGATCATCCATATGAGGCTCCAAATTTTCTATCATTTCTTCCAATTCCTTCCTTGTAGCCATGCTAATATTTGAAGAAGCGGAGGCAACAACTTCCTCTTTTCTTTCCTGAGTTTCTGAATCAAGTAATCCTGCAGGTTCCTGAAGCTCTAAATCAATATCTATCTTGGGAAGTGGAGTCCTCCAGAAATGGAATGAGTTATATAGTTCCTGATCTGAAACAGAGTTTTCCCTGGAGCTCAGTGCAAAAGCTGGTATACCATGATCAAAATGTTGCTCATCCTCATTTGTAGCTTCTTCATGTGATTCTGGAGACAAAGTACAGTTTAATACTGCCTGAGCCTGGGATGTGGAATTGTACTCTTCTTTGTTATTTTCAAGAGTATCAGCAGAATCACTAACACCCTTGTCTGAAGGTAGCTCTGTCTGGCTTTGTACATCATGGGTCGGGGCATCATCTGAATCCACAGTTCTTTCACTGCTGAACAAATAGAGTAAGCATAAATACTAGATTTTGTACCCTTCCCCATCGCTTACAGATATGTATCTAGTGATATTATGGGCAAGCAGTTTGCAACATAGGAGTCAAAAACAGGTTAAGAGGACTTCCACTAATTTACATATACCCACACAACTGATGGAAGCATCAAGCCCTCTAACATATTTATATACTATATGTCACAGTACAGTAAATATACATTTGTTATCATTCTCATCCAATATACCCCAGTTATTAGAAAAGTCTAAGAATGGAAGATAATACATTTTTACTATTACCCCTCAGAATGTGGGGTATGAAGCTTCCTATACAAAGAATGGCAGAATATGCAAGCAGTAGTTTTGTTTTTTTAATCAGCAAATTTTAAAATTTCACTTTTATCCATCCATACCTATGTTCCTCGGTAAAAGTCTGAGCATCAGTGTTTCTACATTCATCTTCTTCTTCTTTAAAAAACTGACCACTACTGGATGGGTTAGCAAATGTTGATATAAAAGGCCCCAGGGACTGAAAGGCAGCTTGGCGAACCTAGAGAAATATATTCCGCAGAGATCCTTTAAATATAGGTGCTAGTAATGAACAATCTAGCTTTCTTGGTAGAAAAACAGTACATTCCCATACACGATTTTGCATTTGAGAAACAAAGGAAAATACACTATACTGTATTAACTGTCTCAAGAATAAAGTAATATGTTAAAAGAGTGGTGCATAATTGACAATCAAACCAGCTCCTTAAGACACAAAGAAATGAATTATAAGAACAATAATAGTTAACTGTTGCTAAAATTATAAAACCTAGCAAGATCATAATCCACATGACTTTTCTTAATGATACAATTATCCTGAAAAATCTGAATATACATTTACATTCATAAAAACACATTATTGCATAATAGCAGTAACCAAATAAGTAATATGTACATTACAAAAATTGAAAACACTTTAAAAGCTAAAGGAGAAGCTAAATAATGAATAGGGAAGTAAGTCACATGACAAACTGTCAGGAGTACTAATCCAAACAACCACCTTTGTTGCCTTTTCAATGCATCAATTCTTGCCCAGTTGTTTATCTCCTTGTCAAAATATCTCAAACCTTTCTATTGCAACTCATGTTCAATTATATTTCTTCTTGTGCCCAAGGCTTCTGTTTGCCATTAATTTTACTCTTGGTTCTGTAAGAGTGCTGCTTCTTATTTGAAAGAAATTTAAAATACTTACTCCTAAATTGTACAGATATAAAATTTCCAGAGGTATATTTGCTTTACAATTCTAGAAACTATAATTAAGAACTCATGCTTAGAGGTACACAATATGAAAAATAATAATAAATAATAATAATTTAGTGTCATAGATTATTCTGGGTTAAAAGGATTTTTGCTGGAGAAACTCCGCTCAGGGACGCCCAAATGAGGCTCCTTTCATGTCTGGGATCTTTTTCCACCAAAGTGGTCCCTATTTATCTATTTGCAATTTCTTGCTAGTAGAAAAAAGAAGTGAATACAAATCCTAGACTTCATTCTTAAATATATACAGTAAAACCTCGGATAACGTTAAAACCTGGTTCCACAAGTCTTGGTGTTATCCGATTTTTAGTGTTATCTGATGCATGTTAAAATCCTATGGGATCCATAGAGATACATTGTAACCACACAGGCTTTAGCGGTTGTTATCCGATGCATCCCATAGGATCTTAATGTTATCCGATGCAATTCTCCCCCCCCCCCCAGATTGCTTAATGTTATGCGATTTTAGTGTTATTCGATACTAATGCTATATGAGGTATTACTTGTAGTTGACATAATGCCATCAATGGGTTAGATAATGACTTGTCATTATGCAGACAGATTTTATAAATTTATTACATTACATTGTTCCTCATCTTTCCAGAAAAAGATTATGAATGCACATCACTACAGGTAAACAATACCAAGAATGGTTCCTTCCATTTTAACGCAGGTACCAGGTTCAAACAGAATCTCTCATCTATAAATAAAAATGGGTAGTGATAACTCTGTTTCCCCAATGGTATTGCTACACTATTGAGGCTCCCTCCAAATCTCCAAAGGAACAAGGGAGAGAAAAAGTCACCAAATATCATTTCATTATCGTTCTCCTTCAATGTAAGTGAAATGGTATCAAGTGTTGCCACTCATGTTAACAATATTATCAATGATCTAGCTAATGTTTAAATACTCTCTGAATAATAAAGACATATAACCATCAAGAATGTTAAAGGAGAATAGGTACTTAAAAACTGATATCTTACCCATCGTGAAGGGTCACTAATAAGGTTAATAAAAAGTGTAGACAATTTTGTCCGACGAACCTCCTGTGATGTGGCACATGAAACAGCCATAAAACATTCAG
Source organism: Furcifer pardalis (assembly GCA_030440675.1). Classification (NCBI taxonomy): domain Eukaryota; kingdom Metazoa; phylum Chordata; class Lepidosauria; order Squamata; family Chamaeleonidae; genus Furcifer; species Furcifer pardalis. The sequence goes on from CP126891.1 coordinate 102,683,958, forward strand.
CACAAGCCTTCCGCACACCCCACACATTATCAGAACAAAGCTGGAAAAACCTAGGTAGCTGAAGAACATAAAAGTGTTATCATAATAGCTTTAATCAGTTTGTGTTACCTTGATCCAATTTCTGTCAGACTAAAAAAATATTATAAGGAACAATGAGCATGTGAAATAGACAAGATTAAGAATTTGTCAGGCTAATATTTTATTTCCTACTTCTCAGATTACTCTTGTGGGGTACACAAAATAGTCTTCTTGAAAACTGTGGGTAAATTTTACAGTTTTCAACCACAATGGGACGTACCCTGGGCAACAGCAACATTCTCTTGCTGGTTAATCTTTCTCACACTAGGTTAAATCAAAGGAACTAAGGAATTTATCTTATTACTCAGACACTTTTAAGTCCCAGTTTTGTGAGAAAGACATGGTATAAGTAAAATAAATGACTATCATTTTGCTCCTTTTAACTATCACTAATGTCCCTTTTGGAAATGTGTGTAAACTACATCTGAAATAAGTACTGCATGTTTGCAAGAACAATGTAATCAGGATACAAATCTAGTTTTACATGATATAAAAGAAGTTACTCCATGTATTAGGTATATCTATGATTGTGTCTGACATGTCAGTTATCATCATAGATATATGGTACTTCACAGATTTTGAATATCAACACAAAAATACATTTGGGATCACTTGACTATTTCACAAAAAAATACGCTTAAACAGTGCAATCTAGAATTGTCTACACAGAAGTCCGACCAAATTGTATGTAGATATACATAAGAATGTGCTACCTGTGTTTATAGACACGAGATTGGAAAAAACAAATCTCAAGAAGAGTCTATATAATGCATACCTCTATGAAGACAGTAAGCAATGACATTATTTAAGAAACAATACAGGACCTCAATCCACTGTGATCTTAAATTGCCAATAAAAAGTTCATGTCTTAGAGTGTAAGACATGAACTTTTTATTGACAAATTAAGATCACAAATGAAGAACTGTTTGATCACAAGATACTGTAATTCCAATTATTTCAACGATGATAAGCAAGTCTGTTGTTGTATTCCATCAAATTGTTTCTGACATATGGCAACCCCATTAATCAGTGATCGCCAAAAGCCGGGGTGCCCAAACTCTGCCCCGCGGGCCTAATTGGCTCCCTGCATATAATTAATGCGGGCCACGGTGAGCACCCGGGCTTTACCGCGGACTGCCCCCGTCTGACGTCAGCAGTGGTGGCGACAGAGGCAGTGACTGCGCTTTTTCCAGGCTGCTCCGAGCAGCCTCTTGCTCGATCCTTTCCCCTCAGCAGCCTGTGCTGAAGCCAATCTTTGCTTTGGGGAAATTTCCAGAGCCTCCTGCGAGTTTAAATTTGCGGCGCTAAGAGAGACCCCTGGTGCGCTCGGGATGACATCATCCTGAGTGTGCCAGGGAGGTCTCTTAGCGCCGCAAATTTCAACTTGTAGGGGGCTCCGAAAATTTCCCCGAAGCAGCGATCGGCTTCAGCATAGGCTGCTGAGGGGAAAGGATTGAGCAAGAGGCTGCTCGGAGCAGCCTGGAAAAAGCGCAGCTGCTGCCTCTGTCGCTACCACTGCTGACATCAAAACTGTCAGCAGTGGGAGCAGTCCACCTCTGGCCCCCGCATCTGTGTGTCAGGGCCTGCAAGAAAAATGTTTGGGCACCACTGCCCTAAAGGTCCTATCATTAACAGCCTGACTCAGGTCTTGCAAACTCAAGGCCATGGCTTCCTTATTTTGAGTCCATGAATCTCATAGTTGCCCTTTTTTCATTGCCTTCAATTCTGCCCTTTGTCTTTTCTAGTTAGTCTTGTCTTCTTATGATGTACCCATAGTATTGCAGCCTCAGATTAGTAATTTCTGTTACTATAAATGGTTAGGGTTTATTTGATTTAGCACCTACTTATATGATATGCAATACAGTATCTTCTGGAATACACCTATGCACAAAGCCATCAAGCCATGAGTATCACTGCATCCAGCCCTACTTTCTTTCATTTGATTGTTTTCAAGTGTCAAAGAACTAAAGACCATTGTACAGTATTTTTCACTGTATCTATGCCCCGGAGGGACCTATAACACCTGGAACACAATTTAGAAAAGCTTAGTTTTAGAAGTCTGACTTACCAGCATTTCTTCCGTTGCTTGTTGTCCAACAACACTACAGATATCACCAAAGTTGGCTGCACATACCTGAAAAAATATATAATCACAGATATAAAGATGCACGTTCTATCAGAATTGCAAATGAATGCACAGATTAAACCAGCACATGTATTCAAGTGTGCGCCATTCTATCCTTCGCAAAGAACCGCACATCTACTGTACTAGGTCTCAGATAAGAAGTTACTGCAGTCTTCATCTTAAAACCAAGCCAATCTGAGAAGTAGGATATAGTAGAACCCTGCATAACAAAAACCCCATTTCGTGGGATTCTACGCTATATGATTTTTTCATTATACAAAGTGCTATTGGCCATACCCCACATAATGAAAAAAATGTTCATTACACGGGGTTTTGTTAAGCGAGGCATACCTCGCTTAACAAAAAACCTGTACAATTAAAAAAAGTTATGGGGGGCATCGCCAATAGCACAAAAACACTTCGTTGTAAAAAAATGTTATACAAAGTGTTTGTTATACAAGGGTTCCACTTTACAGTATGTTTTAAACTGATATAAATATAAATACACACAGGTCAGAAATAAAGGAAATGACTGTAAAGTGAATGTTTGGGTTATAAGAAGTGTTATTCTCTCTAAATTGTTGTAGAAGAATGAGAAAATAGAATAGTCCTATTAATTTGAATAGGGTAATACAGTACAATACTTATTTTCTTATTCTAATACCAAGCGTCTATACAACTTTGTCTTCCGTTGAACAAACACTGGCTAGGATAGAATACCAATTTATAAAGGAAAGTGATCGTACCTTACGAACATGAAACATTCTGCAGTCACAGCACATCTCACAGAATCTAGGAAGAATGAGCCTCTCTGTGATATCTTTTCCCACCATAGATGCCATCTTGCACATTATCTAATTATAAGAAAATATTAATTAGGTATGTATTCCTAAAATTACAACAACAAAAACCCAACCATTATCTCTCTAATCAAATAGCAACCATATGAAAACAATCTATGAAAATTTGTGTTACAAAATGTTTATTATTTTTACCCACATCACTAGTTTGCCAGAATAAAATGCTCTTAAAAATTTAAAGCTAATAGAAGGCAGCTAAATGAAAAGAAAACTACTCTTAATCTAAAGAAACAGAATTATCATAAGGTATTATCAAAAAAAAATATAAGGATATATTTTAAACTAGCTTTCAATTTAGCTTGGCTCTCCAATACATCTACATAAACAAATCACATACTAACAGGCTTGCAGAGATAAAATGCTGAGTCCTGCAAAAATTGCTATTGCCCACATCCTTGAGATACGGATATTGAGTAACACTTCTCAGGCAAAGAGATACACAGACAGCCTCTGTATATATGCACGCATGTATCCACATATGGACATACAGTATGTACTTTTTAAATGTATATGCTGCCTTGCTTCCCAGGTTGGAACCCAAGTTGGCTTGGCTCATAAACAATTAAAATGATACAATGACAGTCAAAATGCAACTATATACACTAACTGTGCCAAACTATACATTAAAAGTGCCAAAATAAAGCTGAATATAAAAAGATATTTTTCATCTCTTGAAGTTAAAGTTCAATTTCAATATTAAAAATTCTTAATTTATTTTTAAAAAAGACCTTTTTAAAAGTTCATAGGGGCTAACTGGACTATTTATAAATATAAATGGATGTTTTAAAATAAAAAAAAATCTGAAATTTGTGTCCCTATAATTAATAATAATTCTGTGCCATCAAAGCAATTCTGACTTATGGCAACCCTTTGTGAGGTTTTCTAGGTAGGCAATGCACAGAAGTGGTTCACCATTTCCTTCTTAAGAAGCCATTCCAGGACTGTGCAGCTTATTCAATATTATACAACAAATTAAACAATTTCCTTTGTATGTCATTTATTGTGGCAAATAATACCTCTGGATATCTGGCCCTCAGTTCTCCACTGTACAGCCCCTTATAGCTAGCAAGACCCCACTGATATTTACCCATAAGGACAAAAACCCAGTTTCATTTAATCTGAGATATGTTTAACAGTAGCTAACAGTAACTAGTGAAAAATATCAGTGGAGACTACATGGAGCAGGCAGATTTTGAGCTATATAGGAATGAGAGCAAAGACTGTATGCATCATCATGCACACTGGAGTGGAGAAGGAATGTGTACACACATTCCATATCTACGCTCCATACCACATCTGAATGTCACTCTCATAACTAAAACAATGTGCATTTGTGGTCTCTAGGCAATTAACTATGTTTAATGCAGGTAATCTATGAAGCTTATACAATATAAAGTTATCATCCTACTTACTGCCACAGCCTCTGTCTTCACATCATCGTTGCTGTCTGGAGCAGTCAATTCTATGAGGACTGGGCATACTTTGGTCTCTACATCATACCGGTCAATAAGTTCTTGCTCTAACAGAACAAGTAATGCTGCTTGGCTTGTTTTTCGCACCTGTTTTTAAAAAGCATATGAAGGCAAGGAGGAGATGTCTTGAATACATTAGAACAAGAACTTTTGTTTTTAAAGACAGCAGGAAATAAACATTTTACATACCATTTCGGGATGCAATTCTCCATATACCAATTAAGAAATAACCTCACTGAATTCAGTGAGTCTTACTTTTGAACAGACAAACACAGGATTGAGAGGTCTGTAACATTGCCATAACAATGTTACATTTATGCATTTTACAGCATACTTGTGAACACTGGGGATTATGCCATTATGAAACTTGCCATATTAAATCTTATTTCCATTAATGCTACCATATATGCCGGTGTACAAGACGACTGGGTGTATAAGACGACTCCCCAACATTTCCACTCAAAATATAGTTTGTTATATACCCGCTGTATAAGACCACCCCCTCTTCTGCACACCTTCCACACACCAAATAAAACGTAAAAGAACATCAGATTTGATTTCAACATGTTAATTTATAATCAAATGCTTATGACATGCAAAAAAACTGTCATAAGGCTGTATGTTATCAAACATGTACAGTAAATATAAAACAGTGCAAGTGCAAAGTGGTACTTATTTATCTACCATATATACATGAATATAAGCCGACCCGAATATAACCCAAGGTACCTAATTTTGACCTTGAAATCCAGGAAAATAGATTGACCAGAGTATAAGCCAAGAGTGGGAAATGTAGCAACTGCTAGTGAGTTTCATTAATTAAAATACAGTAATATTAATTATTTTATTGATTTTTTAGAACTGTACTTGCACCAGCCACCAGTGGTGGCGCTGCAGGTAAAGTGGGTGGGCAGGTCAATTGCACTGAGGCAGGAAGTGTTGCTCTAGCCTAGCCTCTTGCTTCCCCTGCAAGCATGGGTTTTTCTTCCATTTTAGGCAGAGCAGAGAGACAAGGGCAGAAGGTACCAGTAAATGAAACCCTTTCTTTTCCCCCACCAGTTTGAAAGGGAGACACAATTATAATGTAGAGCTTCTTTCTTCATCTGGATGGTATGTAGAATGAGGTGGACGAGCATCAGGAGGCCACTATGGGCAGCTATGTCTATCCCAACTGAAGTGCACCCAGCGTATAAGACGACCCCCCCCCACTTGGAGGCATGTTTTTCAGGGGGGGGAAGCCGTCTTATACACCAGCAAATACGGTACATTATTTGCATTACTGATGCTGTGTAATATTTGCTTAGTGTTACAGTACTCATAAGTCAACCTCTGAGGTGTTTTCTAGATATACTCAGAAGTGCTTACTTACAGCTTACATAGAAGAGGCAAAGTGGGGATATGAACTCCCAGCCTCTGCATCTGCAATCTGGTACTCCAACTCACTGAGTTATACCAGCTCTGAAGTATCTACACAGAAAGTATAATCCTTACATCCTATTTTTGACAGTATCAATCAATTTACAGTGATACCTGATGGAACTTTTCAGTCCTTAGAAGAAATAAAGGCAATAACTGGTTTCAAAATGGTGCTATTTTAAGAATTCAGGAATAGATTTTATATGGGTAACACATTCCAAAAACTCTAATCAGGCACTGAATTGAACTGGGGCTCTTCAACACACCTAGTATTGATTTGTAGGTTTAGAGGTTACATAAAGCATAAAAAACCAGAAAAATCTGTTAAGTATTACCACCTGTTTTCGACTGAGACTTAGTGCCTTCAAGTGCTCACTTGAAAAAAAGATAATACTTTAACAGGAACAGGAACCCCAAAGTAGATGATTGTCAGCTCAAGTGTCAATGCTTAAACTTCAATCATTAATCCTTCTTCTGTTCTTGTGTATTATCATATTTTGAGCTATAAATTCTGAAGGAGTGAGGTCTTTCTTTGCTGTATCAATGCATCATAAACACTGATTACCACAGATGGGAACAAATACTTCTTTGAACTACAACTATCAGGATATTTCAGCCATTATGACCATAACCATGATGGCTAGATTAGTCTGAGGATGTAACCTAGAAAACTTTTCCAATCTCTGCTGATATTACCAAACTAATTTGAATGCAATATCAGTATAATTATTTATTATTTATTTATTAGTTCAAATTTATATTGCCGCCCACTCACCATGGCGACTCAGGGCAGCTTACAGACAATACATTACATTTCATTACAATATGTTGGGGTGGGCACAAGGGGAGGGGTGGCAAGGCCCTCATCCTGCCCTGGCTTCTTCTTCCCCTGGCAGTTGGTGTAGGCACAGGGGGAGGGGCGGCAAGGTAGTAATCCTGGTGGTAATACAGAAGTTCCCCAACCATATACAGTAATATCTGTGGACAATAATATAATTATTCAGTAACTTTTAACGGATTCTCACCTGGTTGTTCTGGTCTGCAAGGTACCTTACCACAATGGGTAACAAATACTTTGAAAAAGCATATGGGATTGAAGGCCTATTTTCTTGACAAAACATAGCAATATGAGGCACCTGTTCCATCAATTCAGCTCGTACTGTCGGTTCTATTAATAAAAATGTCAAAATGCACTAGTAAATCAACTGTTCATGACATATTTAAGTTGATCAAAAGTCAGGATCCCACTCTAGAGCAGCAGCAGTAAACTGCTTATCAGTCTCAATTATATGGATACTTCATTTAATGGAGAATGTAGTGCTTTTTAGACCAGATGTCAGATGTTGAAAAACACTAGCTTTCTTTGCATTAGCCATTAGTTGTAATGATATTCAAGACACGCATACACAGTATCTCCCCTGCATCTCTGCACATGCCAGAAGCGAATAATGGAAAGGTCTGTCTCTTTTTGTGCTGGATTTACGGAAGGAAAAATATTTCCTTGTAATCAAAGAAGAAGGAGTGCAAATACTTTGGGGAAAGGTGGGAAAGGTTCTTGTTGTACCTTCTTTTATGCTCTAGAACAGGGGTTCCCAACCTTTTCATGCCGGGGGACGGGTGGGTCATGTTGTCTCAGTCAGTTTCGAGGGCTGGATGGCCATTTTGCCCTGCCTGCATGGTGGGGTGGCCATTTTGTCCCTTTGGAGGGGTGGTGGCCACATGAAATAGTGCTGGGACCAGATCCGGCCCATGGGCCTTAGGTTGGGAACCCCTGCTCTAGAGTCTTCTTACTCCCTTCTACTCACTACGGAAGTAAGAGAGAAATAAAAAGGGTTCACATTGCTTCCTGTTCTCTCTGAAGCCCCATGTGAAAAGGGAAAACAGTAATTAGCATGTGTTTGAGGACATAAGGTGAAGCTACTTGTATTTTATTTGACCCAAAGCTTTTTTTAAAAGCATCAGTCGCTTTTCTGTGAAATCAGCAATAAGAGGGGCCTGACAGCTCTTCCCCTATATATTCTCAGCAATCTGTATTAAACTTTAAAAAGCGGCATTCACACCAAAAGCAGTCACAGTAGGAGCAGGATCTCTAGACATTAGTCAAATTTATTGTCAAGTGAAAGTGAACATCAGACTTCTTGTTGTTGCTAACAGCTTAGGAAGGTTCTATTTCCCTCAATTACGGTCATTCTTCTTTATTAGAATATGACATGTTTCCATATTTATCAGACAATCGCTGATAAAATTGATCAAAACAGCTAACCCTTACCCAATTAAATTCTCTTTCCAAACTTGTCAAGAGGCCGAAATAATAGTTTTACTTTATAGTTTTACACTAGTTTTTCTTTCATATAATAGTCTTGTTTGGCCCATTAAAAGCCAAGGCCATTGTTTTGACATGTTCTTAACCACCCATTTGTCCTTCACATTTGGTTTTATGAGCCATGATTAGGGATTGGACTTTCAGGTTTGTTTGTGTTTTACTTTAACTCCCAGAATTTACTAATTTGACCAGGCAGAATTCAGGGTGGTTCAGCCCAAACCCAGACACCTCCTAGCATTTTTTCATACTGAATTAATCACAACAAATTGTTCATATCACATACCTGAATCATCTGCTAGTCTACTGACTCTTTCCAATACAGCGATACAATCTCTCTCATCATCACTCACTTCCTTTAAAGTGTCCAATAAACTTCGAGCCACCATTTGCCTAGAACATAAAATAACATCATACATGGCAAAAAAAAAATCATTCATCTAGGCCAAATCATTTTATTTCAACTTTGTCTTTACCTTCGCTACAGAAATGAAGGCAGTAAATACTACATATATTACTTTGTTCTCTCACAAACGATATAAGGTTGGGTTTAGAGACTGTGACTTGCACAGATTTCCCTGGTTCAAGATTTTATCCACTAAACAAGACAAGATCTTAGTTCCCACAAAAAGTATTTTTATTTCTAATTAATATTATTAGGGAAAATACTAGAATTATACTAACTTGTATTCTAAAGAATAGGAATACTGAACACATAAACAGATACAACTCTTCCTCAGAATTCAACAACATTGAAATTACCTATAATATATGCACTTCTCTATTTCTGGAATAAGCAAGTTATAGATATGTACTGCATATCCACTAAAATGTAGTATGAAAACCAGTAATCCATCCTTAAACACATTTCCATCTAGGAAAAGAAGATAATATTACTGATTTAGAAGAAACACAATACATAGATCTTCTTAAAAAGTAACAGCTGAATTAAACCTTGATGGTTGGAGGGAAAGAGAATTCACCAAATGCAAGAGCTAATGTATTATTTATTGAATATAATGTTATTGAAAAAAAGAATTTTTTCCTTGCATGCACAAAACTGAATTGTCTTTAAAAACTCCTTATAAAACATGTACCTGTACTTTATTTTTAGGATTAAATACCATACCTATTAAAAATATTCTCACTTGCAGCGTACTTGTCCAATTTCCCCAGAGGCGTCAACATTTCATCTTGTGAGACAAAGTCCAGGGCTGAAGGTGTAATAATCACATCAGACTCCGAGCTGTAGTCATCCACACCAACTATCAAAGACATCAGAAATAATTCTTATAATTACACTTTTATATTTTAAAAAAGGATGCCGAATGCTAAGGGGAAAAACCCATAACTCTACATAATAATCTTTTTTCTAAAAATCTTATGTTCCTTTACAGTACTTCTAACTTTAAAACACTTATATGATGAGCTCATATCAGTCATATCCCAGATGTACTCCCAAAAGCACAATCAGCTTATACCCCACACTCAATCAATTATTCACAGCAACTAATTTGATCCCTCTTGCACTTGTATAAATCTCAAGAGGTTCCCAAGTATCTTTCTTTAATACTGTGCTCACTTTCTTGTACTCATGTCATCTGGCCTCCAATTTCCCAAGTCTTATATTTTGAAATCATAGGGTGCATAGAATACTGTACAGTACTGGGTTTATTGGGACATTAAATCATTGCTAGCTTTTTGGAGATCAGCTAGTTAACTAATAGCTTTGCAAAGAATCTAAACAAAATGACAACAACTTTTATGGTATAGTAGCCAATTGTAGACATATACAGTATATGAAGCTCTAAGAAACAGATATACAAAAACTTGGAAATTCAGTTTCACACAAAACCAATAGGTAAATTGCCTTCTTTACCCATGAAACATATAAGTGAAGATACATACAGTAATACCCCGGAAACGATTGCATCAGATAATGCTAGAACCGGATAACGATTCTGGATGATTCTTAGCGTTATCCGAGGCAATGGTCTGTGGGTGTGGGGTGGTTTGGGTAGAACTACCCAATCCACACACACACTCCACCTGCAGCGGTCTCTGCGACTGCAGTAGGGTCAGGGAAAAGCACGCGCCTTTCCCCCGACCCTACTGCAGTCGCAGAGACTGCTTGTCTCTCTTTCCCTCCCTGTATTTAAACTACAGGGAGGGGGAAAGAGAGAGGAGGAGGAAAGAGAGAGACGTGATTGGTTCTCTAGAGAACCAATCACGTCTCTCTCTTTCCCCCTCCCTGTAGTTTAAATACAGGGAGGGAAAGAGAGACAAGCAGTTTCTCTCTCCCTGTAGTTTAAATACAGGGAAGGAAAGAGACAAAAGCAGTCTCTACTACTGCAGTAGGGTCAGGGGAAAGGCACGCCTTTCCCCGACCCTACTGCAGTCGCAAAGACCGCTGTGGGTGGGGGGTGGCTTTAAAAGCAGGGAGAAAAAGAGAGACCCGATCGGGTCTCTTTCTTTCCCTGCCTACCTTTAAAGCTGTTTGTCCCTGAAGTCAGGGCTTTTTTTTAGCGTTGTTCGATGCATGCATCGGACGCTAAAAATCGGATAACATCATGACTTGTGGAACCAAGTCATAACATTATCCGGGGTATTACTGTACTAGTATCAAAATGTAAGATAAATAATATGAGAATCAATAAAGAGAAGACTGAGGTAATGACAACTGGAAGGAAACAGAATAGATATCGATATAGAGGGAACAAGCATAAAACAAATGACAGATTTCAAATACAGTACCTAGGAACAACATTTACTGAAAATGGCAAAATGGATGAAGAGATTAACATATGGTACAGTAAGGCAAACCAAATACCGGGACAGTTAGCTCCACTCTTACAACGCAAGGCAATACCAATGAAATATCAGGCACAAATTCACTTCTGTAAAATTTAAATCTAGCCTGTGATGTGGATCAAGTGTTAACACACTTCCTGAAAACTGTAACTACCCAAAAATAAAATGCACACATACAAATCAAAAGAACATGCAAATAATAATGACTCCACCTCTAAACAACAGTTAGAATCACCTGACGGGGAAAAGATCTCATGTATACAAACCAGTATGATTTACGCATGATAACACAGTAACAATCTATTATGCAAAATACATATATATTCTGTATTACACTGCTTAATGTCACTACATTACACAGGTTCTCACTAGAATCCAACACTGGATTGGAAATACAGAAATTCAAAATCCAAAATAAAATGAAATTTGATTGAGATGAACCATTATTATAATATCCAGAAAACATCTAAGCTTGCACTGCCTACAAAATGATAGATGTAATGAGCTGTTTAATTTATAAATGAAAAGTTATAACCTTGCAGAATGTACAATAAATATAAAAAAGGGTACAGGGCATGTGAGATTTAGATTCAGATGAGGATTTGGAACCAGGAAAACACTGTTTCCTAAGTGAGCTTGGAAAGAGATGCTCTGATATGAACAAGAATATTGTATGTACGTTTCCATTAATACTGTTAGACAGGTTGGATAAGGTTAAACATGCCAGGCTGATGAAGGTTTTGTTAAACAAAGATGTTCAAGAAATATTTGTATAACTGGCATGCTGTACTGCCCAGAAAATACAGAACACATAAGCAGGTGTATACTATATATACTATAAGCCAACCCGAATGTAAGCCAAGGTACCTAATTTTGACCTGAAAACCCAGGAAAATAGATTGACCCAAGTATAAGCCAAGAATGGGAAATGTAGCAGCTGCCAGTGAGTTTCAATAATTAAAATACATGAAAACACAGTAAAATTAATTAATTTAGAGGGTTTTTTAAATTGGATTTGCACCACCAAACCAGTGGTGGTGTTGCAGGGGAAGTGGTGGGCAGGTCAACTGCATGGAGGCAGGAAGTGTTGCTCTAGCCAAGTCCTTTGGTCCCCCTGCAAGGAAGAAGCATGGCTTCCTCCCTCTATCTTGGCCACATGGAGCAAGGACAAAGACACGAAGCTAAGTGAAATCCTTTCTTTTTCCACACTGGTTTTGAAGAGGGATGTGATTGCATTGTAGAGCTTCTTTCTCCATAGGAATGAATTGAAAATGAACCAGAAATGGAAGAAATGAATTTTCAATGTACAGTAAAACCCCGCATAGCGAAAAAGCTCTGTTCCACAGAGCTCTTCGCTATGTGGGTTTTTTTCACTATGTGGATCCAATGGGAGATCCCCTGTATAATGAAAAATGTTCATTATACAGGGTTTACATTAACTGGGTTATACCCCACTTTGCGGAAACCCCGTATAACGAATTTTTCCTCCGTTATGCATGGTATCGCCTTTGCATAACGAACACTTAGTTGTACGGATTTTTCGTTAAACAGTGTTCATTATGGGCGGTTCCACTGTATTCTAAAGGAAAATCACAACTTGCGCCCTCTTGTGACCGGTTGTGGTAACTGTGCGTTAGCCACTTTGCCGCAAAAATGCTGAACCTTACTTTTAAACTGCCCGAATCAGTAAAAAAAAAAAAAACCAACAACATATTTTAGACCCTGTGGTTATTGACCCATGTATAAGCCGAGTCCCCTTTTTGGACCTCATTTTTGGGGCTAAAAAATTCGGCTTATATTCAAGTATATATGGTATTCGCTGCCACTTCTCAATTTGACAGTGAGAAAATCTTTGGAAAAGCACTTGCTGATTCAAATATGGTACAGTAAAACCTCGTCTAAAGAGCACCTCGCTTAGAGACTAACTCGCTTAAAGAACAGAATTTTATCTGAATGATCGCCTTGCTTAATAACGAAAACCAACCAAAAACTCGTTTAACAACTAAATCGGGGTTCGCAATCCCCCCTGCCTGAAGTCACAATTGGTCACTTACAATGGCATTTCACTTAAACAGCAAACTTGCTTAAAGAGCAATCCCATGGACAGCATTATGCTCTTTAAGCGAGGTACCACTGTAATACTATGTTAGACTTAGATCATAATAAAGATTTGATCCGATTCAAATACAGTAAAACACCGGATAACGATTGTATTGGATAATGCTAAAATCGCATAACGTTAAGTAATCTGGGGAGGAGAATTGGATCGAATAACATTAAGGTCCTATGGGATGGATCGGATAACAACCACTAAAGCATGTGCGGTTACAATGCATCTCTATGGAGCTTTAACGTTATCCGATCCATCCCATAGGATTTTAACATGGATCGGATAACACTAAAAATCGGATAACACCAAGACTTGTGGAACCAAGTTTTAGCGTTATCCGGTGTTTTACTGTAATGGCATCATTCTGATGAAATTACTTTTGACATCTAGGACATAATACAGTATGACCATCTGACAATTCAGATTATTTGCAAAGGTGGATTAAGCAATAAAAAGTCTAAAATTAATGTTAGAGCGACCACATTCATGCTAATCAGTAAAGACTAAGCAACATAAGGAATATTAAAGAGCCAAAAAGCTGTGCAACAGAAGTCAGAATAGAGATTATCCAGAGCAGCTTCCTCAAGACATAGAACAGGGGTACCCAAACAATGGCCCATGGGCCAGATCCGGCACTAATGTCAATTCATCCGGCCCATGCTGACCTCGTCGCTCCCAGAAGCGGATGTAAAATGTGCCCGTATGGATATCCAGCAATCATCTGTTATTGTTTTATGGTGATACTATGAGAGCTCTGCAAAATTTCCTGTACTCAACAACCATGCTTAGCAATTGGAAACAAAATCCTGCATTTCCCTCACCAAATCAATCCATCTCGTATTTGGTCTTCCTCTTTCCTGCTGTGTTCCTCCTTTCCCTGCATTATCGTCTTTTTCCAGAGAGTCTGGCCTTCTCATGACACTCAGGACAGCCTAAGTGTCATCATTTTTGCCTCCAGAGACAATTCAAGTTCAATTTGTTCTAGGAACCACTTGTTTGTCTTTCTGGCAGTCCAAAGTATCCCCAGAGCTCTCCTCTAGGTTTTTTTTTTCCCTACAAGCTTTCTTTACCGGTCACCATACATGGTGATCAGGAACACAACACTGATCTGGTGAAAATCACTTAAACACTTAGTTTTAGAGATAGTTGAAGGAATAATTTCACTTTTAACTTTGGACTCATTCATTCTAAATTGAGAAATTATTTGGGGTATGATAAAGCAGGAAAGCTTTTTTCTTTTCTAGATTATGAAAAAACAAGAAAATGAATGTACTACAGAAAACTGTATGTTATGTTTTTCATTTGTGAACTGGGTTGCTAGTCTAAGATTTTTTAGTTTAGCCACATTAGTTAACAAACATGGCTGTTTAAGCAAATACAAGAATACATATGCTATTTTATTTATTTTATTTGTTTGTTCAATTTGTTACCCCACCCCAATCGGGTAAACCCAACTCTGGGCGGCTTACAATACAGATTAAAAATACATAGCTTAAAACCACAGTTCATAAGTAAAAAAAAAAACCCCAAACATTATTGTTTTAGTTAAATAAAACTAGTAAAGGTAAAGCCAGTCGTATACGACTCTAAGGGTCAGTGCTCATCTCTGTTTCAAAGCCGGAGAGCCAGCACTGTCTGCTGCTATTATTAAGGTAATGATTATTTTTCTCCTTCCAGTAAAGTACAGAATAAAAGTTGTCCAAGTATAAATGATCAACCTATTAAACTGGAAATAGTTTGCCTTTCAATAATTTCATAATTATCGATGATGTGTTTCTAATAGTATAATCAAATTAGTATTTTTTATATAAATGCAAAATTAATTTGAAAAGTTGTTATTCTAAAAATGAAACCTTCATTTGGTTGCAAATACAGTACAGTAAAACCTCATATAACGCTAAAACCTGGTTCCACAAGTCTTCGTGTTATATGATTTTTCGTGTTATCTGATCCTCTATGGGATCCATAGAGATACATTGTAACCACACAGGCTTTCGCGGTTGTTATCTGAAGCATCCCATAGGATCTTAATGTTATCTGATGCAATTCTTCCCCCCAGATTCCTTGATGTTATGCGATTTTCGTGTTATTCGATACTAATGTTATATGAGGTACTACTGTATTAAGATTATACCAGCAAGTACAGTAAAACCTCGGATAATGCTAAGACTTGGTTCCACAAGTCTTGGTGTTATCCGATTTTTAGTGTTTTCTGATGCATGTTAAAATCCTACGGGATGCATCAGATAACGTTAAAGCTCCATAGAGATACATTGTAACCGCACAGGCTTTAGCCTGTTATCTGATGCATCCCATAGGACCTTAACGTTATTCAATGAATTCTCCCCTCCCTGCCTCGATTACTTAACGTTATGCGATTTTAGCGTTATCCAAGGTATTACTGTATGAGTCTTTATGTTGAAAAGCATGATTTAAATCTAGTCTTACTGATTAGTGATTTAAATCGATTTTATTTAAATCAAATCCACCCTAAAAGTGTATACATATAGCCGAGAGAAACAGTAGCAGTACCATTTTCCTTTAATCATTCTTAGTTTCTAGAAAACTCCTCAAATATTTTAAATACCAGTAGCATATAAAATTAAGATTCCTTCATTCTTTAAATTAGAAAGTGTTCAGTCATTAAGATCTC
Source organism: Furcifer pardalis (assembly GCA_030440675.1). Classification (NCBI taxonomy): domain Eukaryota; kingdom Metazoa; phylum Chordata; class Lepidosauria; order Squamata; family Chamaeleonidae; genus Furcifer; species Furcifer pardalis. The sequence continues at coordinate 102,699,803 of CP126891.1, forward strand.
TTCTTGACTGGGGGGAAGAGAGAAATTCCAGAATATTCAATTCATATTTTTAAGAGCAAAAAGCTCCTTCTCTTTTCTTTAATGATGACATTAAAGCAGCAATCCTGTAAGTGTTTACTTACAAATCCTATTAAGTTCAGTAAAGCTTAGTCCCAGGGAAGCAGATGTAGGGTTATGTCTTAACAAACCACATCAAGCAGGCATGTTTCTCACACATATCTAGAACTTTTGGCATCTAAAGAATGGGTGATACCACACTGACTGACAGTCCTTTTTCACAAACTTGGTACTCCTAAAACAGAGAGTAGTACTAAACTCCCTACTTTACTTGGCTAATTCTTAAGTAATACCGAGTCTAAAATTTGACATCTTAATCTTATCTGGATGTGTTTCTGAAAAATTTATTCATAGCAGACACAGTCTTGAGGCCATACAAAAGACGGACTATGTGAAAACGATATACTGTACTGTACTCTGCACAAATTTCCTTAAAAGAAGCCAGCAGCTATTTCAGTTGCACAGTACTGTACTACCTTCTGAGTTCTGGTGAATAAAGCTGAATACTAAAAGTGTTCTAGTAAATAACAAATTACTTTAAAATAATCCATCAGAACTACAGCATATAAGCACAATCCAGCACCAGCATACATTACAAAGTACAGTAAAACCTCATATAACACTAAAACCTGGTTCCACAAGTCTTGGTGTTATATGATTTTTAGTGTTATCTGATCCTCTATGGGATCCATAGAGATACATTGTAACCACACAGGCTTTAGCGGTTGTTATCTGAAGCATCCCATAGGATCTTAATGTTATCTGATGCAATTCTTCCCCCCAGATTCCTTAATGTTATGCGATTTTAGTGTTATTCGATACTAATGTTATATGAGGTATTACTGTATAGTTATAAAGATATGGTCTATAGTCTTTGACTTTTGAGTTTATTTTGTTTTAAGTTTTGATTTTCTCCAAGCCTTACGATACACAGTAACAGAAATAAACATACTGTACTGTTTTAAAAAAACATTTCAGATTGCTGCAATGTTATCTATTTCAACAGTAAACTTGTAAAACTTGACTAGTAATACTTGCACATACAGTGGTACCTAGCATAACGAACACAAAGTACAGTAAAACATCGGATAACGCTAAGACTTGGTTCCACAAGTCTTGGTGTAATCCGTTTTTTAGTGTTATCCGATCCATATTAAAATCCTATGGGATGGATCGGATAATGTTAAAGCTCCATAGAGATACATTGTAACTGCACAGGTTTTAGCGGTTGTTATCCGATCCATCCCATAGGACCTTAACATTATTCGATCCAATTCTCCTCCCCAGATTACTTAACATTATGCGATTTTAGCGTTATCCGATACAATCGTTATCCGGTGTTTTACTGTATAGCGAAAAATTCGCACAATGAAGCATTCGTTATGCAATACCGATACCCTGAATAATGGAAAAAAAAATCATTATGCAGGGTTTTTGGTAATCAGGGTATACCCGCTTAATGGGAACCCTGGTTAACGAACTTTTTCCCCGTTATGCGAGGCTTCTCCCATAGGGAACCGCATAACAAACAAAAAAACCGCATAGCAAAGAGCTCTGTGGAACTGAGTTTTTTCATTATGCGGGGTTCTACTGTATTTTTAAGAACTTCTAAAAATTTAGCAAGATATCAAAAACTTGCAAGTACCAACTATCTTGAAAAGTGCAGATGATCCTGATTCCTTTGGGGACCTGTCACCAACCGGTTCTACTTCTGCCATTCTAACTATTCACCATCCTGCCTTGATTGGAGGATCCAGGCTAGCAAACACTCTCTAATGCTGTCTTCTTACAACAGTCAGAAAAAGCACCTTCCATTGTTGTCTCCTTTTGAGCCTAAAATAGGAAGAGGAAATCAACCATTTCCCTATCTGACCTCTAGTCAGAGAGAGGAAAATTTCAGTTGTCGCTTCATGATCTCTTTCATATTTTATACTATAGCTCAACACTGTAGATGCTCACTGGCTTTTGTTACAAACTTATGGTACATACATCATAATGGGGTCCTTGATGCATGATTAGGGCTTTCTGGTATTATCATAAATTACTAAGTCTCCCAAGTCTCTTGAGGCAAGTGCTAGAAGCATTCATATGGTACTAGTTAATTAGTCCTTGTACCTTTACCTTATAGTTCAGAGAGCTTTCTACTCATACTGTATATATTTTGTATACAGTTTGCTTGCGATGCACTGTTTGATTTAAAAAAATAAATAAAGACGATGAGCAAAGCAATGTAACAGAAACAGCATATTTATAATTCTTTAGGACACTAAGGCCTAATCATGCACCAGGGGCCACACAACAAGCTAAGCATGCCAGAACTAACATTGTTTAGGTGGACTTATTCATTCTTATTAATGTTTAAGCAATACAAGAATAGTATATGCCATAAATTTATCAGCTCTTGCAAAGTTTACAAATCACCCAATAATAATATTTCAAAAATGTAGTTTTGTATTTGCGTTAGTATGCTAAGTGACAATAATCTAGAACTTGAAGATTCTATTGCATATGTTAGTTTTTCTTTGTGTTCTGCATTGTGGCTTGCAAACTGCAGCCCTCCAGAAATTATTGGTTCCCTAAATGCTGGTCAGCATAGTTAACTGGTGAGGAATGGTAGGAACTACAGTCCAATATTTAGAGGGCCATATTTTTCTGGCTCTGTATAAAGAGCTTGTATTCAGCGTTTTAAATTGTCCATCTAGGGAAAGAAAAACTTACAATGCACAAAAAAGGCTTTGAAAAAGAAGCCATCAAGCTGGAAAAATCAGTTAGTTTCAAACTCAGCCATACATTATATATAAAAGCATTCTAAATACTGTTGGGAACTCATTTATGGACAGTTTTATTCTATCTACATGACATTTAGGTATCAAACAAGTGAAGATTAAATTGCTCCTTGGCCATACAGTTGCAACTTTTCATCCATGCATAAATTCAACAATTTGAAACAAGGAACTTCATCAATAAAAATAATTCCTTCTAAAGAACTGATAATATTTTTTGCTAGAAGTAATGTAAACAACTCCAGAGACCTACAAAGAACAGTACCAGACCCTTAGCATCAGAGTTAGGATGTTTCCCCCTCAAGTTTAATAACTACAAACTTAAGTTATTCTTCTTTACTTCTTCTTTTACCTTCAGGTGTCGAGGGACCTAAGCTATTAATCCAGAGAATTCACCAAAAAGAAGTAATAATCATGTGTGTATTAAACTGTTTAAGAAGAGGACTGCAAAGCACACAACAGGGCTGGTGCAACAAATAATTTATGGTACAGTATCAACAATTTATACAGCAACTAGAGACCCTTAATAATTACAAAATCTTGGCAAAAGCAATCTGTATGATCACAGTTATTGTACATAGACTAGAGTTTGCCGCAGGAACAATGTAGAAAGTTAAAATAAAAACACATAGTAGGCATTATCTCATTAACAGATTTACTTATTCGCTGTCATTCAATGTGCAGGCTTTGTCAACATGTTGTCTTAGTTATGGCCAGCTTAAGACCTCAATTCAATTCCCAAAGCCAGGAATACAAAACAGGTCTTTTGACCCATTTCCCTCTACGAAGGGCCAAGACAGCTGCATTACTCCAAAAACACACAGAGCATAAAGTTCAGGATGAAGCATGCAAGAACAAGAAATGAGTGTTCTCATTTGAAGAACCTTGGCACAAAGTGGGCTTTTACAGGAAGTGCACTAATATAGAATTCAATCACTTTAAATGCTCATTCAGAGGTGTTCTTTTTGACAGAATTTCCCCATTATAACCCCAACCATCATGAAAGTAAGTACGTATGTGAGAATTCCTGTGACAAGTACCACTTTTTATGGTAGGTAAAAGAAAAATAACATGATTTAATGAATATTAATTGTATACAGCTGTACAATTATAAATGGAACAAGATTGCTTACTATCATCAAATAACATTTTAAGACATTGCAAGATAAACTCCTTCACAAAGCACTATGGACCAACCACACACACACAAAATCATACCTCTGAAGCATATGTCCACAAAGCAACTCTCACTATCATCAGGCATGCCCGCGGATAATACCATTTACAAGTAACAGGAGTTCTACTTCACATCTGAAGGGTGTCGGGTTGAGTAAAGTGACCATAGGGAATGAGAAGGAGGAAACAGGAACCAATACTATAACGTAGACTGCCACAACCAGTTGTCCCACCAGATACTTTATACCACAGCTTGCATCAGCCATAGCTAGCAAGAACAGTGGTCATGAACAATAGTAGCTGTACTCCAAAACATTTGGAAAATATCTGGTTAGTTAGGCAGTTAGATGATAATATCCTATTCAGCCACCTTACATTGCTACTATTGAGCATCTATCTTACTTACACACACAAACACACACATTCCCTCTCTGTCTGTGGAACTTCATACAACAATTGCCCCATATAGCAATGAAATCACATAACAATTAGGTTTGGGAGGGAAATGGTGTCCCACATAACAATTTTCCCTATGGGAATTGTACAACAATTTTTCAATGGGAAAAACCACTTAGCAAAAAAAAAAAATCATTGTACAATGCATCCTAAAAGAAAATCGCTATACAATGCTTGTATCGTATAGCAATTGTTTTGTACAACAACGAGCTCGATAGAACTGATTAAAATCGTATGAAGTACCTCTCTCTCTCTCTCTGTGTAGAGATTGATATTGATATCTTGTCTATAAGTATCTCTTGTTTTCTATTCAATCACAGATGGCTCTCAAAAATACAACTGCATTTTTTATTTTAAATCTTCATAAAATCACACATGCATTACCAGTCTCTAGCAAGATATGATAAATTGTATTAATGGCCTTCAAACCACTATACAGTAATACCTCGGATAACGCTAAGACTTGGTTCCACAAGTCTTGGTGTTATCCGTTTTTTAGTGTTATCCGATGCATGTTAAAATCCTATGGGATGGATCGTTAAAGCTCCATAGAGATACATTGTAACTGCACAGGCTTTAGCGGTTGTTATCCGATCCATCCCATAGGACCTTAACGTTATTCAATCCAATTCTCCCCCCCAGATTACTTAATGTTATGCGATTTTAGCGTTATCCGAGGTAAATGTTATCCGAGGTATTACTGTATTCTGAAACAAATGTGAACAAGTATTATCTTACAAAACTTAGTATTATTCATTCTAACTGACAGCAGTTAAGTTTCAAGAAAACATTTCTCACCAGCTATCTTTTTTTAATAAGAAAGGCAAGAAGGTCAAAATCAAAATTCTTATACAGTACCTGTACTTGCAAAGCTCATATAATTCCCACAGAGCTGCAGACCCACTATCAAACTTGTTTAAAGGAAAAAACACCCATCTACCTTTTTTGTCTAATATACAAGCAAAACAATCCACTGTTAGGAGTGAGTTGTTCTTTTGTTTCCTCAGTGGCATTTCCCCTTCTTCTTTCTCTGTAGCCTCTACCTTCCCTTCCCCTGATGAGGATTTTGAAGATATGCAGGGTTGAGAGGAAATCACATTGCTCCTACACAGCTTTCCCATCCCTGAGACAGGATAAGTAAATACCATTCAACTTCACAGCCAACAGATCATTATTAAATGTGAAGATTCTTTTTACCAATCCTTTAAAGAAAGTCATTTATGCTAATTTTATTCCTAATTTTATCTCACTCAACAGTGAACCCGGTGTAAACCCAACTGAGCATTAAAAACTCAAACAAAATATAAAACATGAAAATAGATACAGTGGAACCTCATACAACAATCACCCCATATAGCAACGAAATTGCATAACAATTAAGTTTTGGAGGGAAATGGTGTCCTGCATAACAATTTTCCCTATGGGAAAAATCGTACAACAGTTTTTCAATGGGAAAAACCACTTAGCAAAAAAAATTGTTGTACAATGCATCTTATAGGGAAAATCCCTGCAATTGTTTCGTCGTATGAGGTACCACTGTACATGAAAACACTCGACTATGTTAAATACATTTCTTTAAATTACATACACAAATATTTTTGTCTTTCACACTAACATACTGTAGTTAAGTTTCAAGCACAACTTGACCTTAATGCCATTCATTTGAACAACAGCATCCATAATATATCAGAGAATAAACAAAACAAAATGACAAAAAAAAGTGGTGGCACCTTCTTTGTTCCTGTCTAGATCAGATTTAAACTGCTAAGACGAAGCCACATGAAAGCTCACATTGAAATATAACAGTTAGCCTTTAAAGTGCTACTACAGCATTTTTGTTTTGTTTTAATTCTCCAATATGCCAATACAGTAAAACCTCGGATAACGTTAAAACCTGGTTCCACAAGTCTTGGTGTTATCCAATTTTTAGTGTTATCCGATGCATGTTAAAATCCTATGGGATCCATAGAGATACACTGTAACCACACAGGCTTTAGCGGTTGTTATCCGATGCACCCCATAGGATCTTAATGTTATCCGATGCAATTCTCCCCCCCAGATTGCTTAATGTTATGCGATTTTAGTGTTATCCGATACTAATGTTATCCGAGGTATTACTGTATTTTAATTTTAGCTTTTGTGTTTGAAGTCCACTTTGTCAGACTTAAGAGTGAGACTTCATGGCGTTAGTTTATACATACTGTCCCTGATATGTATACACCAATGAAATGAAGTCTCACTCTTACGTCTGACAAAGAGAGCTTGATCCATGAAAGCTAACATTAAAACTTTTTTTGTTTACTCTCCGATAGGCTTGCACAGACCAACATAGCTAAAAAAAAAAAACCCCATACTATTAGTTAGTAGAACTAACCCATCCAGGCTCATGACTTTTCCCATTTTCCCCTTAACAGGCTGGAAGGAAAGAAAGAAAAGGAGCTCCCACCTCTCCTATACAGTAATACCTCATATAACATTAGTATCGAATAACACGAAAATCGCATAACATTAAGGAATCTGGGGGGAAGAATTGCATCGGATAACATTAAGATCCTATGGGATGCTTCAGATAACAACCGCTAAAGCCTGTGTGGTTACAATGTATCTCTATGGATCCCATAGGATTTTAACATGCATCAGATAACACTAAAAATCGTATAACACCAAGACTTGTGGAACCAGGTTTTAGTGTTATCTGAGGTTTTACTTGTATACTAAAACATACAAAAACATTTAACTTCGCAAGCCATACAGATCAGTGCCTCTTATATGTGGGAAAACCAGCTAGGCATGGCTGCTTCCTCCCACAATGCAACTTGGGCCTCCTCCACTATTTCAAACCACGGATTCAGGAAGCAAAAGCAGCTCGAGAGCCGAGCGCGCGCGCAACGCAGACCGCTCGCTCTGCCTTCCTCTTCTTCCTCTTCCTCCCTCCCCCTTCCAATGCCGGCATCCCCCGCCCATCCGGGCCGTACTTTAGAAAAGGAGCGAAACACCCCGCGTTAAAAAGAGACCGGGCTCTCCTTTTTCCCTCATTGCATTCACAACCCCACAAGATTACCCTGAGTTTCCGGGTCCGAGTAATACATAGGCCCGCCCAACCGACACCCCCCTCACCCATCCCTAAACCGTACAGAGAAGGGGTGCAGCCGTATTTGGGGAAAAAGATATTTGGGGGTGCGGGGGGGGCTACTTACATCCGTCTATCTCCTCCTGCAGGTCCTCCTGGAGCAACGACAGATCTAGATTGGAGGGGGGGGGAGAGAGAGAGAGGTTAAAATGATGCCTCCATCGATTAAACTAAAATATTCAAGGCTAGTCGAAAGGGATCCCTTTTTCCCTTGCCTGGAAAAACCCGCCAGAGCGCTGCCTTCACGGGTTTCCCACCACCGTCGACACGAAATTATTATTACCACTACTGTCCAGTCGAGTCGGGTTCAATAATCCCCGCCAGACACGCGCACGCTCCCCTTTCCTCACGTTCACATACATACACCCCCACAAAGAAAGGGACACGTCTTTGGTGTCTGGCACATAGTAATCCCACACGCCTTTCCTGCCCTATATTCACACATAGACCTACCAGCGACACGCATAGTATTCGTGTGTGTGTGTGTCCACTCACACCACCATCAGTTACCTCAGCACGCGCGTTCACGCGCTTCTCTCTCCCCCCCCCTTTCTTCCCTCCACCACCCCAACGGTCGAGTTGCTGAGCTGAGGGGAACCTCCTTGGGCCGCTGTGCCAAAGAGCGCTCCTTTTTTTTTGGGGGGGGGGTTGTGGTGTTTATTGTTGTTGTTGTCGTTGTTATTATATTGAAGTGCTGTGAGGCGCTCTTGTGGCGACGGGACGGGGCTTTGGAAAGGAAGGAGGGAGGGTGTGTTTACCTACCCGCCATTATTTCTGCAAAAAAAAACCACCTCCCCGCCCGAGTCCAGGGTCTCTCTCTCTCTACTACATTGATCCCGCCGTGGCAGCCGGGAAGCGAAGGCTCAGGACGGGGAAAGGGGGACCCGGTGGCGGGTCACGGCGGGGCGAGGCCTTTTTTTGGGGCCCAGGCGGCGCTTCCGGACGTCCCCGGGAGAGTGTCACAGCGAGCGAAAAAAGGGCCGGGAGGGAGGGGTCTCCGCCGGACACACACCCACGGCTGCCCCCGCCTCCGCCTGGGACTGGGAGGGAGAGAGAGAGCCTGACACACAGGCAAGCCCAGGCGCGGCTTGGCTTTGGCCCGCTTTCCTCAGCAGCTCATCTCCGGGCTAGTAGTCAAAGGCCGCCTCTGTCGCTGGGAGGAGGAGCAGCCTGGCCGGTGGAAAGACTTGGGGGGGGGGGGGAAGGACCGGAGCCTCCGCAGCCCCCCTTACTCTTGCTCCGGCATCGTCTGCCCCGTAAGGCACTGACTACAGGATGGATGCGCCCAAAAAGGTGGCCGTTTTAAAGTCTGGACCTAGACACGGGAGGAGGAGAAGCTTCCTTCCCAAGTTCAGTTTCCCCTGCGTCCCAGTGTGGGGATATATTCACACGCGGCCGCCTTCCCCCGCTCCCACTTCCACGGCTCTGACTTGTGGCTGTTGGTTGCACTTCGCTTGAGAGTCACACACTTCGGCTGCGGTGGTGTTCCACTTTCCCGCCCAGATCCAAATCTGGCTCTGGTTTTTTTGCTACTGTACACACATACACACACACCCGTCCAAACCAGATCCTTGGCTCTGATCCTCATTTCGCTTTTTCTCTGCGCCATCTGACCACTTTCTTTGCTTGTCTTCTCCCCTCTCCCGCGTTCCCTTTGTTTGGCATTGTGCGGATTTGGGGTACACAAAAAGAGCCGCCTCGAAGATTGTCGGTACAGTATATTTTTGAACCACAATCGGGGGGGGGGGGAATCCGGGCAACGGCAATTTTGCCTTGCCGGCTAATCTTCCGCACAGTAATAATAAATAAATAAATAATAATAATCTTCCGCACACTAGATCAGACGAAAGGAACTGCGGAATGGATTCCCCGGAAAGGTACTTTCGTTTTGGGAGTTTTTAACGCCTGACCTAGACACTGAACTGAAGAAGAAAAAAATTGTGCAGATTGTCGCTGCGTCTTCTTTCTCCTCTTCATCTTGCTCGCTACTCATTGCCAGCACTTTTTTTTTTTGCTACCTGCTTTTACTGTCCCGTTTTTAAATCCAACCAAGCAACAACACATTCTGGAATCTGCAAAACCGAACTTACTATTTCAACTGTTATCTGAAACTGGTTTATAAGATGCCAAATGGAGGTTTGAGGTTTGACACAATAAGTAGATCAGGTCATTGTGACGTCATTCTATAAAGAACCACCTTCCCCGGGGTTGATAATTCCAGAGTTGGTGTCGGTGCAGGAGAAAGATGGTATTTGTGGAGAAATAAGTCTGGTTTGTGTGCACTTGTATATTGTATATTAATTTTAAAGATCGTTGTGTAAAAAAAATTGGAATAAACAGCCTGACATTGAATTTTGGGCTCACAAGTTATTTATATGTGTATAAAGTAGCTGTACATAATTTTCAACCTAACCCTTACATTTAGCAATTAAATTTATATGCTGCAACATAGCTCTTAATGAACTCTAGGCGATCACATCAACCATTTTGGATGCAATACACCAATTTGTCCACTGCGCCACCAGGCAATTTACTTAACAATGAGGTGAACACTGAAGAGTGCTGAATCTGATACTGTATACAGTAATACCTCATATAACATTAGTATCGAATAACACTAAAATCGCATAACATTAAGGAATCTGGGGGGAAGAATTGCATCAGATAACATTAAGATCCTATGGGATGCTTCAGATAACAACCGCTAAAGCCTGTGTGGTTATAATGTATCTCTATGGATCCCATAGGATTTTAACATGCATCAGATAACACTAAAAATCATATAACACCAAGACTTGTGGAACCAGGTTTTAGTGTTATATGAGGTTTTACTGTATATTATTGTGCCAATATTTCAAAATAAACTAATATTTTGGTTTTTTTAAAGGTAGTGTATTAAAAACAGTTGTTAAAAGTATGAACTATAAGGTGATTTTAATATGAAAGTAGCAAATTGTTCAGATTTCATTTTAGTTTTTAACTCACAAAGGTGGCAATCCTCTTCATGTGCTAACATAGCTAATGGTCACTGACTCTAGAACCACTTGCTAGCAAGAATGCATAGGATTTACTGTAGTTGAGCCAGTCACCCCTTCATTTGAAATATGGAAATAGTCTATTTTTACAGGCTTGTGATTGTATTACTGACATAATGCTTAGAAGATTTGAAATGGTCTGTTTGAGCTCTATAAATTACTCATTTTAAAAAGTGAGTGAAAATGCCGAGCAAATAAATTGATTCTTCCCTCCTTAACCACTTCTGGATTTAAACTTGTATAGCTCATTGCAGAGGAGATTTATATAGATATTGGCATTTAGCTTCTGATTATGTTAAATATTGTGCTAGTGCAGAAGGTTCCCGTTGAGGACAGCATTTCCTGTTTCTCCTCTGTTTCCTTTTTTCAGTACAAATAAAAGAGCAAGATAATTTTAACTCTGAACAAACCAACAACATTTCAATCACATGAGTTCTCAGCCTTTTCCCCAAACTTTGTGAAGACTGAATGTCCAAGAGATGGACTTTAGCAACACAAGTGTTCCCAGCTTCTATTAGTAGAGTCTCGCCAACAGTGATTTCAGTGGTCAAAGCTTATACTGAAGGATTTTGTTAAAAGCCTATCCTAGGCCATTAACAAAGCAGATTTATGTAGCAGGTGATTGCAGTTAACTATACTGTACTGGAGAAGGGAAGAGGGACTTAAAATGTTGAAACATGACCACCAGCAATCAAAATGCTAGAACTGCTGTTAGTATTAATTGTTACATCTTGAAACAAGCCACAAGTAGTCCAAGGATTGTTTTGCTCTTGTCCATTTTTTTAAAATACCAAGTCAAGACTATAAAACACATTACAGCTTCTGTCTGTATTTGTCTGCATGTTTGTGATGTAAATTGTTAAGACTGAAACAGTTACAGTTCTGTGTAATGTACCGCAAGTTATGTGGAGCCTATATAATATTTATGTGCCATAGACCATTATAAAGTTCTTAGAGCTAGGGCCATCTACGTGACATTAAAACCATTCAATTAGTTCCAGATTTAAATCAAACTTAAAGCAGAGGGTTGGTGTACTTCTGCTGAAGGTTTTTTATCTACTCAGAAGGAAATCCTGTTTAAATTGAATTCATTGGGCGTTATTTTTAAGTAACTGGTTGCACTGTCAGTACAGTTTAAATGTTACATTCAAACATATTAAATAGGATTTTTACTGGATCACTGTTAAATACTTTTTGTAGTTTATAGTTTTATCGCAGACTAAGAAAAATGAAGGAATTGAAAATTCTTGGTGTGCTGAGTTGGCTAGATAGCTCAGTGAGTTAAGCATCTGGCAGTAGAAATAGAGGTTCTGGGTGTCCCAAGGAAACCAAAATATCCCAGAAGAAGGGAACAGTAAACTACTTCTGAGTACTCTGTACCTAGAAATCCCTTCTTCTTTTGTGTCATGATCAAACTCTATACTGCCAAAATGAAACCACTTTCCTAGAAATCCCTGAAAACAGACTTTCAGAATTGGCTTGATGGCATGTGATTATTTTTGTTATTATGAAAGAACTATGAATATAAATATATTTGGTTCCTGGGGATAGCCATCTGAAAAGTTAATTACAATTTTTTGAATGCGATTATATATCCATTCTATTTTCCCATCTTCTGTTTCTGTTACAGGTTTCCCACCATATCTGCAGTGGATATGTTCAGAGACCTTCAGCTGTTAATTGAAACCACGTATAACAACAAAGTTTATATTTAACACACATACCTGAGTCATAAAAGCAGGGGGAGGGGTTTCAGATGCCTCTGTCATTTTACATGAGAGCTATCAAAATGTTTGCCTCCATTCTTTGTAAACATTCCTTTGCCGGCAATGGCCTCTAGTGGGCAGATTTAGTAATGCACTATAGAAAGACAGTACAGTACTGTACATCTATTATGTATTATATCTATTATGTATTATCAGGGTAGCTCACAGTCATACATTTTATTGAATATTTTTAGAACTGGATACTGAATTCATGGGTATGGGGGAGGAGTTACCTATATATTCATTCATCATTCAACTATTTTTCTGAAGTACAGCATAAATAAAAATTGAAAAATTACCAGAGGGAGATGTAGTGGATAATTTTCCTTTCCATATAATTTCTTGAGGTTAGCAAATAACAGTAAAACAAGCAATTGTTTCCAAGCACGTTTTATGTTAAGGTGGACTTTTTGTATTTATTTGCAGACATATTTAGTAAACCTTTACACAAGTTATAGTCACAAATCACAACATTTGCAGCAATAAAGGGATGGGACCAGAATTTTTGTTTGTTTGAAGAATGCCCAGTATGAATAACTAAAATTTTAAAATAAAAGGAATTGTGAATTATAGCCCTAAATTAAATTTTCATTGTGACTGTGTCACAGATAATTTGAAAAGGAATAACCACATGGAATTATTTTGAAAATATATTTGGCACAGTTTAGTGCAGTTACGCATGTTTAAGTCCAGCGAGGTATAATTATTAGAATTCAGATTATGATTTTTAATATATTTCAAATATAGCAGGTTAGCCATTTGAGCTGTATTCTCTACTTAAAGTTAGGAACAAAGGAAAGAAAAAGAAAAGGATGACTTTAGAATAGGATGTTTCTTTTTAAGTAATACAGGAAGAATTGTGAATGACATACCTACCTCTCATAGCTCAGTTTTCTTGAAGTTAAATAAAGTAGCAAGTACTGTAGTGGGGGAAATTGTTTGATTGGCTGCTATATCTCTCTTGTTAGGGTGAAGTCATAATCTTGCCATGACAGTGAGCTGTTCCTTAGGTACCAAGAAGGAAAGTAGAGTCATTTTCTTACACCAGATACCAGGTTTTCTTGGTCTACCTCAGGGTTGCCCAAATTATGACATGGGGGCCAGATCTGGCACTGACACCAATTCAGCATGTGAAGCCCTAATCACTCCTGGAAGCAGAAGCAAAACGTGCCCATATGGGCACGTTTTACTTCTCCTTTCAGGAGCGACGAGGGCTTCGTGAGCTGGATGAATTGGTGTTGGGGGCTGGATCCAGGCCACAGTGACCGGCCCCCTGAACCACATGACTGGCCCATGGCCCGAAAAGTTTGGGCATCTCTGGTCTACCTGATTACTCACATCATGATTACAGAGGATGTTTGGCATATTATACAAAGTTAAATCTTGGTGATCTCAGAGTGTAGATTCTGCTGCTTGCAGCCAGTGGTGACTCCCTGATGAGTGTAATTTTAAGGTGGACTGGTTTGACATATTCATACATTAAATTTTAGATGTATATAGTACTTAAAACAACCTGGGTGTATTGCATATCTAAAGAATTAAATGTGTGCAATGGCCTTATGTGTCTCGCCAGGTTAATGTGTCTGGCCAGGTTATCCTGCTATGGTAATAGACCATATTGCCAGTGACTCATCGTTGAGTGTCAGGTAGTGGTTAACTAACCTGACAACCCTTAGGACTGACAGGTTGGGTGGCAAAGTCCACAGGGAAGGGTGATGGTCCCCAAGTGGATTAAATCCCACTTGAATCCATCTTGATGGGGGGCAGCAGCTTCATCAATACTGGCCTGGGGCCAGTGGTTCTTGTCTTTCCCTGAGAGCCATTCTCAGAGACCAGCTTGGGAAGGCAATGCCCAATCCTTGAAACCTCTGTTATGAAGTCCCTCAAAGATGCTTTTTAACATCTATATAAAACTGCTAAGTCATTTGGAATTTGTCACCAATATGTGGCAACACAGCTCTGTCTTTCCTTTTCATCTGTAGGTGGTGCAGTACAGGCCCTACAGTGCTATCTATCTGTGATAACCCAGATTTTAAAATTCCTACTGTTGGGAGTCGGTTGTTGTTCACACAGTCAGTTCCAACCCTTTGCGACCCGTGGACCATTGCCCAGAAGGTACCTCTGTCCTCCACCATCTTCCTTAACCTACCTAGCTCTGCCCTATTGCATCTACAACATTGCATCTACAACATTTACCTGGTCTGAATTGGATTACATTCCCCCTAAAAAATCAGGTTTACAGTTTGGGTCTACTCTTGGAACTGGCCTCCACTTATAGAGCTATAAATATCTGCTGTGCTGAAAGTGGTTCCCCCCCCCCCCCCCCAGCAGCTTTGGCTGATTGCTCAGCTGTGCCCCTACCTGGAGAGGAAATGCCTAGCAACAATGGCTCATGCTTTGATAATTTCAAAAATATGGGGCTGTCCGTGAAGCTGGTACAGAAACCTCAGCAGGTCCAAATTGCAGGGCCTGATTTATCATAGATACCAACAGATATGAACATATATCCCCAGTTCTCGCACATATCTATAGGTTTCCTGTTTGCTTCCATGCTCAATTGAAGGTACTTGTTATTACCTATAATAAACCGTTTAGGACCTCAAAATCTTCTGGAGTGTCTCTGCCCCAAAGATCTACCCATCTAAACTGCTCCCTGCACCATTGTTGCTAGTAACACCCAAAGAGGCCAAAAAAAGTGATCACCAGAAATCAGGCATTTTTGGTTGCGACGTCATATTTCATATAATTTTGTTTAATTTTGGTTTCACTGTTGACATTTATAATCTGGTACTGTATTAATTGAATGTGTTTAATGGTTAACTGTCCAGAGAATGCAATTTGCATTATTAGGCATATAAATTGAATGCATGAATGAATTAGTGAATGAGTGTTCCTATTATACCCTTGTGGCTCCACATAAGGAGTACAGTATCTCTTTTTTAGGTGTAGATAGGATTGCTCTGTTTTGTTTCAGAATGTTGATAGCTGTGTTCAAACCAAAGCAGATGGCTGGCTGCTTTCAACTTCCCATCCATTTTCAATTTTCCAATATTGTTAAATGGTTTAAATAGTCAGTTTAAAACCTTTCTCTGCTCTTCCGTGGAAGGGGAGAGAGAAGCAGCAACAAAACAAATTAAGTGTAATTAAAGCAGTGGTGATGCACTATAGCTTTTAGAAAAATAAATAAATTGAAAGCTTTATTCCTAAAAGGAGAAAAAAAGGTGCAAAGGAGGGTTCTCCCCTTTGCTTTTCCTCTTTTCCTTTAAATAGAAGTGAACCAAACAGGGTCACTTGAGGTGTGTGTACCATGTGGATTCAGGGATTATACAAAATGGCATTCTGCACATCTACATTATTTTGAAGTGACCATGTTTAGCTGGATCCAGTCTACTCCAATTTAACTATCTAGCCAAGTCCTTACTTTACTGTAGTAAGTTACAAGTTGAGTTAGATCCTAAACAAGTTTTCAGACAGTATATTTATTACTGAATTAATGACAGAAAAGTTCAGATATAATTTCTTTCAAAACAGAGTGAGTTGGTTCAAAATTACAAATTCAGCCCAAGAGTGCAGGCTGACCTGAGTTTGCAGCATCCATTTTGAAATTCACTTTCAACAAAGTGGCTTAGCATCGAATCTGTCCATTATTTTTGGATCTATAATACTTCTGCTATACCTTCTAAAATTCTGTGGTGCCCAGTCTGATGAAGACCTCTAGAGGACTGAACATCAGCTTCTCTATGTAATTTTTAGTGGCCTAAAAATGATATTGCCCACTCTTGCTTTCAGGCTATGTAGAAGGACAACACAACTTTATATAGTTTTGCATTCTCTCACATTCTGAAACTGAGCTCTAGGTAAACTTAATGGTAAGCTGTCTGGTGAGGAGAGATGATAAATGCTTATTAGCTGACTCTGAAACAGAAATGGTCAGTAAGCATTAGAAAGAAGAAGTGAGTTCTGAAAATGTTATTCATTTTATCCAGGAACAAACCTCCCTTGTATTTCAGTCATCTATTTTCCTATCTACGCATGCAAATAAATTTCTCTTCTGTAGTGATTTTTTTTAAGCAAGTGATAAGAAAAATAGGGTTACAACTAGATATCTAGAACTTCCATAAAATTGTGAGAATAAGACACAATGACTATACATTAAAACAGTGGTGCCCAAACTGAGGCCCAGGGGCCAGGTGCGGCCCCTGATGCCAATTCATCCGGCCCGCGAAGCCCTCGTTGCTCCTGGAAGCGGAAGTAAAATGTGCCCATACGGCTTCGTGGCCCGGATGAATTGGTGTCGGGGGCCGCACCTGGCCCCCGGGCCTTAGTGACCAGCTCCCTGAACCACATGATCGGCCCATGGCCCAAAAAGTTTGGGCACCCCTGCATTAAAAGCTTTGTCTGGAAACTCCTCAGATCAGATCACTGGGCATTCTAGCCCTGTATTGTACACCTTAATGTGAAGTGTCCCTCATGGTTGTCTGGCACGGTTTCTTCTCCGACCTCTGCTACAAGGAGTCTTTTGGGTTTGGAGAATAAATACTGAAACCTGAATCTTATGCTGTAAAACTAGTATTCTAAAACTAAGTTATAATGTCCCCTGTACTTATTATGCAGTGTTATTTGTCTTATATTTGAATATCCTATATTTTGTTTACATGAGGAAAATGCAAAACTTTGTATCATTGTTTGGCTGAGCTGTAAAAAATTCTGAAGAAAGACGAGGAGTGACAGGAGTGTTTTTCTGCTTCAAATCCACTGCAATATGACACATTCATCAGAAATTTTTCTCTAACCACAACTTTTTGAACACAGACAAATTATTATCGTAGTTCCTGGAACAGAATGGGTCAGTCTGTTTATAAATAAATGTCTGAACTTTTTCTTCTTTATTCAAATGTCTGCGTATACAAAGAAGATTGTCCTTGTTTGTTTCTTATCTTGCCTGACCCAGAGTTTTGCAACAATGTTATTCATTTAGCAAATTTAATGTTTTTGCTCAGAATAAAGTTGTTTAATTTTTTTGCCTTTGGCCCATAAAGTATCATAGTCTGTTTAAGACTATCAGTAAACTACTTCTTCCTTGGTGTAGGCCATATATGAAACTGCCAAAATGAAGGCACTTTTTGGTGAGTTCATTCTACAGTTCCTTTTGCCTGACCTAGTGTGAGAAAGATTGGCTGACACAACAAGGTTGCCTTTACCAGGGTAAACCCGATTGTGGTTCAAAAATACCACAATCTTTGAGGAGGCTCTTTCTGTGTACTCCAGTAAGCTACTTATAAATTACTTGTATAGAACCAGTGGTGGGATGACAAAAAATTTACTACCCCACCGTGATGTCATCACAGTGTGGGTGGAGCTAACATCATGATGTCATGTCATGGGCGGGACCAAAGAAAAAATACAAAATAATAAAAATAGGGAGCTTCAGGCTATAGGAAGCTTCAGGCTAGCAGCTTCTCTTCCTCCTCCCCGTTTGGGAGGACAGCAAGGAGGCTGTGCATATGTGCCAAGCACTAGGCGTGCATGCACACCAAGTGTTTGGGATGCATGCGCAGTGAGGGAACCAGTGAAAAGGTAAGCCCCGAAGGTGGTTCTCCCCAAAAGCTGCTACAGGTTCTCTGGGACACTGGGAAAAGTTACTACCGGTTCTGGAGAACTGGTGCGAACCTGTTACATCCCATCACTATAGAACCACAAAATATAAAATATTATGTTCAGTGTGAATCAGCCAGAAGCTGATCCTCAGATCAGTGAATTCTACTATACTGTATTGGGAGCGACTTATCAATGGCACTTCCAGTCTTAGTTTCAGAGAATAAACGGCTTTGACATAATTTATGACTTGAGTATTCTTTTCACATGTAAATTGTTTGAAAAGCGAGTGCAATTCTGACAAGACACTTTCAAAATGTCCTGAATTTAGGGCAGGGGTGCCCAAAATATGGCCTGTGTGTGGACCAGATCCGGCCCCCAACACCAATTCATCCCCCGTGAAGCTTTCGTCGCTACTCGAAGGGGCAGTAGAACATGCCTGTATGGCAGAAGCGTAGCGTGCCTTGGCGGGGCCCCGTATAAAAATTTGTTTGGGGGCCCTTAGGAAGGGTAAAGATTTGTTTTGCTTACGCACGTTGGAGGCCCCCGTGGCCCGGGGCCCCCGTATAATTGATACGGCAGATACGGTGGTAGCTACGCCTCTGCTGTATGGGCACGTTTTTACTTCCGCTTCCAGGAGCGATGAGGACTTCACCGGCCGGATGAATTGGTGTCGGGGGCTGGATCTGGCCCTCGGGCCATAGTGACCAGCCCCCTGAACCATGTGACCGGCCCACGGCCCAAAAAGTTTGGGCAAGTTTTCAGGGTTGTAATTTGGGGGCCGGCCGGGGGAAGCCCAGTAAAAATGTTTTTTTTAAATGGAATTCCAGGCGCAATTTGCCCACCTCCCCGTTCCTTTTTCTCTCTCTCGAGTCTCGGGGCTCCCCTGGAATATTGAAAGCTGAAGAAGGTGCGAGGAGAGAAAAAAGGGCGGGAACTCTCCGACTGGTTTGCCTCGGCCTGGAAGGAGTCAAGCAGCGGCCGGGGTGGGGTGGGGGGCAACCAGAGGGGCGCCCACCCGAGAATGCAAGCCGCGCCTTCTAAAATAGGCTGCGGCGCCGGTTGTTGCATTACGTGTGGGATTTGGGTGAGGGAAGCACCCAAAGCGACGCGAGGAGGAGCCGCCGCCATGCTCATGTGACCGGCATTGGTTGGAGGGCTAGGACTGCCCAGCAAGAGCCGCAGCTGCTTTCTCCGTTTCGGCGGTGGGGAACGCGGGCGAGGGCTTGGGGCGCCTCCAAAGGATGTGAAACCTCTCCCCCCCCCCCCGCAAGCAGATGATGGCGATACGGGAGCTGAAAGTGTGTCTGCTTGGAGTGAGTAGCGAGGAAAAGGCGGGGCGGGGCGGGAAGGAGGGTGTTGGCCCGGGGAGGAATTTTAGGCAACGTTGGGAGATTTTAAACAACAACAGCACAACACAACCGGGGAAGATGTCAGCCGCGAGGCGCCCAAGTCTGGGCTCCTTAGGAGAGGGATTTCTTTTGTCCTCCCTTCTTTGGCTGTCTCTTTTGGCCAGAGGTGGAGTTTTGTCCCAGGCTTGTTTGGTTCTTTCGCTGAACTTTTATGGTGTGGTTTTAAGTTTTTTTTTTAAAAAAAAATATGTTGTTGTTAGCCGCCCAGAGTGGGGAAAGACCCCATAGTCAGGATTCTAGATGTGGGTGGGCGAAGAAATGTTCAGGATAGGCAACAAAGTCTCTTTTCAATGCATTCCTATGGGAAACCGCACTTTGCTAGGGTGGGCACACTGATAGCTCAGGGTGGGCCAAGCCTATCCTGGCCACCCTGTGGCTACAACCCTGGAAGACACCCCCCCCCCCCATGGGCAGGGCACAAATGGAATTAATAAATAAATGAATAAATAAAATTTGGCAGGGAAGGATGATAGGGAGGAAGATGGGCGATTCTATCCTCCACGCACGTTCGCTTCTTGTTTTGGATTTCTCTTTCTTTTCTCTCTTTGCCTTTCAAGGCTTGGCAGGCGAGTCTAATACGGTACATCTCCCAAATTCTCCTGCTCTGGTTCTGACTGAGGGAGTAAACTTGTCTTTCAATTTAAGTCTTTGATTTCAGAGCCTGAGTTGGAGAGTTTGGTTCCCCACTGAGCCTCCTTGACAGGGGCTGGACGCGATTGTCCTCTTCTTTCGTGTCCAGATCAAACTTTGGACTGCCAAAACGAATCCACTTTCTTGGCTTGGATGTGATGATCCACAGGGCCCCTCCCAGCTCTAAGATTATTAATTGTGTCCTTCCAGGTGGCAGGTAGGGACAAGACACGGCTGTATGTGTCTCGCCGCAAGATCCACCACATAGAGAAAATAAGTGTGCTATTCAGAAGGTAGGATAACAAGCCGCCTTCTTGGTGTCTAGATTTTCTTATAGAAAAAGAACTTGTATGAAGCAGCATTCAGTTGTGTGAGCGCCTCAATTTGCAGTAGTCAGGTCCAAGCACAGGTTAAGCATCCTATTGGAAATGAGGCCAATGTTTCCTTTTGGAACAGATGCCCTTTAAAATGGACTGCATTTGATGAAGCAAACTGTAGTCTGCAGGAGATGAGGTCATAGTGAGTGATTGAGGTGGCACAACAGTCTGCTTTTTAATTCCAAAACACTGACACACTTGCTTCGGGGGAAATGGCCAGTTTAGTTGAACTATGTAGATTATGCCCTTACATACCACCCATCTTCCCGAAACTAAAATACATTTTAGCCAGACAAGCTCTTTTCTGTGGTTTATATTTAGAAAACAGTGTGGTGTAGTTCAGAGAGGGAAAAGATTGCTACTTACTTTAACAGATTTTGGCAGTAAAGGGACAGAAATTGCTTGAATGTAAAACAGTCGACTAGCAGACCCGGCTCAGTTGAACATTTTTCTTTCTGTGCCTAAGCATGTCTTCCTTTTAGAAGAGTTCATTACAGAGCTGTGGTAAGTTCCTTTCCACTGAAACTTGGCACATACCCACAGAGTAGTTTCCAAAGATTTTTTTTCCTTTGTGGCTTTCTGAAGAAACATTTGATCACAGACTAGGCACTGTTTTGTACAGACACGGTAATTTAACAGCATTGCATCCTGAACTGCATAAACTTCCCTCCCATCCAAATAGAGAAAAAAAGAAATACAAAAATAAAAAATAAATTAAAAAAATCAAGTGTTAGGAAAAATAGTAATGTATACATCACAAAGAAAATAAACTAAAAATCCAGTTCATATTTATCAACACTTACAATTCAAAGTAGATAATGAATCTACTTAGAATTGATTGGATAAAAGCATGCTGGAGTAATCTTGACAAAAGTATTCTAGAAGGTTCCTATCTTGTTGAATCTAGGTGTTATTCAAAGTCATCCACACATCCCTCTACATAAATTACTGTAGTTGCATACCAGTTTTGGACAAAAAAGATTTAGTCAATAGGAGTGGTGCTTATTCTTTTGCTGGTTGACGTGAACATATCCAGATGCATTTTCTGCCAAATGTGCAGGCAGTTGGCCCTGGATCTACAGTGTACATTGCAGGTCACTCATTGACTCATGTATATTGTTGTGATTCACTCTGCATAATCTAGAATTCATTGTTGCTATCCTTAAATATAATCACATCATGCCTGATGATAAGTTGGTGTACAAGGATGACAGATGTAGTGTAAGAATTATTCTTCCACTGTTGCTTCAGTTCAATAACTATACAGTAAAACCCTGGTTTACGACTTTGGTCCGTTCAGACTGCTTTTGTTGGAAACCGACCGGATCAGTTGCAAACTGAAGCACATTTCCCCATAGGAATACATTGAAAAATAAAAAAATGATCCTGACTGGCCCAAACAACAACAACAAGCCCCCCCTCCCCCCCAAAAAAACCCCTCAAAAAATGCCAGACACGATCGTCTGCCACCCCTCAATCGATCCCACCAGCTGGTGAGGGGCTGGGGTGAAGAAAAGGGGGTGTTCTATGCCCAGCTGACCCCCAGTGGTGGAGATTGATTTTAAAAAAAAGGACACATATTGTACAGTAAAGGAAGAAGTGATCGCCCTACCTTTTGTACACTGCTTCTTCTTCCTGAGTTGTTTGTCCGGGCATCACGGGAGCCCATGGTCTTCAGTCTTCATGCAGTCTTCGTCCAGCGTCCCCCTGTAGCATTACAGCTGGGAACGCACACTTGGGGATGCCATTTTAGATTCTAAAATGACACTGGTGGTCTAATTCCTGGTCGTGAGCTATATATATATATAGCAGTTGCAAGCCAGGGTTTTACTGTAGTCTTGTTTCTTCTACCTTTAAAAACATATGCTTTGTAATGGGTTCTCCTTTTTCACTGGAGTCATGAAAGTTATATATATGGTCTGAAATGAAGACATTTCATTCTCCACAATTTATTTATTTTTCCTATTTGCTATTTAAAGGCATTCCTGTTATTAGAGGAAAAGAAATGCCACTATATTTGTTCCTTACCTTCTTTATATAAAAAGAAGTTTCACTCCAACCGGCAGAATTTTTCAAATACTGTATTGAAAAAAAATTGTCAAAACATACCGGTATGTGTTTAAGTTAACAAAGTGCCCTAATTTTAGAGGCAAAATGATAAAATGTTTAACTTGTTAAACATAACTAATTTTAGGAACAATTCATAGACTACAGCAGTGCATGATTTGGTTAAATGTAAATTAGTATACTCTTCCCCATAAAAGCAGTGCATGGGATTTAAAAGAAAACTCAAATAACTTACTCAAACATCAGTTCTTTTCCTTTGGGAAATGTGACAAGTTCTTTCATAAGTAGGGCATTTCAGCCAATCCTGTGAATAAATATTTAATTCCACTAAGTTTGACAAGACTTAACACTCATGTAAGTGTTCACAGGATTTCTGTAGTTAGTACTGAAATGTAGTTTGAAAGGCCAGTGGATTATAAAAACACTAGTGCTAACATTATATATATAATATAAAGTATATTATATAAAGTACAGTAATACCTCAGATAACGTTTGCATCAGATAATGCTAAAATCGCATAACGTTAAACAATCGGTGTGGGGGGGGGGAGAATTGCATCACATAATGTTAAATCCTATGGGATGCATTGGATAACGTTCGCTAAAGCCTGTACTGATTACAATGTATCTCTATGGAGTTTTAACGTTATCCGATGCATAGGATTTTACTGTTATCTGATGCATGCATCGGATAACATTAAAATTGGATAACACTAAGACTTGTGGAACCAAGTTTTAGCATTATCTGAGGTTTTACTGTACTGTATATATCTTTATAGCTGGTGATTTACAAATAACAATTCTTAGCTATAGACTATCTATTTACTTTTGTTATTATCAAAGAATGTCACATTCAAGTCACAAAATAACAAACTTACAGGATGAGATCAAAGGACAGTGTAGAGTATCAGTTTGCTGTGATCAAGTCTTTCCATATATGAACGTGTGATGCAACAGATGAAGTAACTTCTTCATTGAGTTTATATAATCTATAAATGGGTGTCAGGTTTTGTAAAACTCGGTGCCATCACCATTTTTTTGTAGAGCCTGGACTTGAGCAGTTAGCATTTCTTTAAATCCTAAATACAGTAAAACACCAGATAACGATTGGATCGGATAACGCTAAAATCGCATAACTTTAAGTAATCTGGGGAGGAGAATTGGATCGGATAATGTTAAGGTCCTATGGGATGGATCGGATAACAACCGCTAAAGCCTGTGCGGTTACAGTGTATCTCTATGGAGCTTTAACGTTATCCGATCCATCCCATAGGATTTTAACATGGATCGGATAACACTAAAACTCGGATAACACCAAGACCTGTGGAACCAAGTTTTAGCATTATCCGATGTTTTACTGTACCAGATATGACATATGAATGGGAAATGGCAATATCTGTTATGCCCTTCCTATAGGCTGCAACAATCAGCCTGGCAGTTAAACAGAAAATTGAGATCAGCTGTTAATGCAATATGTTTGTTTTTTGCCTTTGAAACAATTCAGCGAACTGAGACAGGGGCTAACTGGATTTGTTTTTAATTGTAATGAGAGGAAGTTAGGGGATCACATGTTAGTTGTATTCTTTGCCAGGCACCTAATCTTATAAATTTAAGGGAGATGAATAAATACTAGTGAATAGATAGTTTGAGATAAAGTCAAATAAATGCCGAGTCAAAGCATTTTATTGTCTCTGCATCAAAGATTGTAATAGTTGTGACAGGATTGGAAAGAATCTGCATTTCTAATGAAATGTTTATCACTGTGATGGGGTACACCAGAGTTCTCAACCTAAAGCCCATGGGTCAGATCTGGCCTGCAGCACAAAATAATCTGGCCCTTGCTCCAGCTGCAGCCGGAATCAGCCATAGACTCATTTACGACCATTGTAAATGTGTTTATAACAGCCGTAAATGAGTCTGCGGCTTTCATAAACATATTTATGGCATTCATAAATAAGCCCACAGCCTTCATAAACACCTTTATGACAACTGTAAATGATTCCACAGCCACCTTAAACATGTTTACGGCAGCCGTAAATGAGTCAGTAGCTGTCGTAAATGCATTTATGACAGTTGTGGACTCATTTACAGCAGCTGTAAATGGCAGGAGGGACAACTAGTCTGGCCCCCTCAATTGTTTGAGGGAGCATGATCCGGCCCCTGACTTGAAAAGAAACCCTGAGGTACACAGAAAGATCCTCCACGAAGATTGTGAATACTATCGGGCATTCCCTGGGCGGCAATCATGTTGGCTAATCTTTCTAAAACTTGATCAAACCAAAGGAACTGAAGAATGAATTCACCAGAAAGGTCTTTGTCAAGACCAACCATAACGATGATCTCAATAAATATTGTGGGACTCTCGAATAATAAGACTGTCCTAGCAGACATGTGCAGGAAATACAAATGTGATATACTTCTGCTCCAGGAAACACATAGGGGGGCAGCAAGATACAGATCACTGTGATATGGATATTAAACAGGCATGGTTAGGTGTGTAGCTTTGCAAATTTCTGGAATATTCTCTTATTTTATGTAACATACAATAACACAATCTTTACTCTTATACTATGTGCATAGCAAATCTACAGTGGCTTATAATCATAATACAGTAATACCTCGGATAACGCTAAGACTTGGTTCCACAAGTCTTGGTGTTATCCGATTTTTAGTGTTATCCGTTGCATGTTAAAATCCTATGGGATGGATCGGATAATGTTAAAGCTCCATAGAGATACATTGTAACCGCACAGGCTTTAGCGGTTGTTATCCGATCCATCCCATAGGACCTTAACGTTATTTGATCCAATTCTCCTCCCCAGATTACTTAACGTTATGCGATTTTAGCGTTATCCTAGGACGGTAAACGTTATCCGAGGTATTACTGTACAGTAAAGACAACAGACAACATCCTCAAGGATAGATTTGAAAACAAACTACTGAATAGTGAAAAGCTCAGTCATTAAAATCATGATAAAATTAGACATTAAATGATTTTTAGATCAAAATTGCTTCAGCTTTTCCCTAAAAGACATCAGTGGGGAGGAGGAGGGGGCAAATGGCTCAGGAAAGAAGACTACAAATTGTTAGTAGTAGCATTACCACCAGATAGGAAAAGACAGTACAGTATCTTTTGTTTTTGTTAAACTGATAACTAGAAACAATGGGATAGAGATTGGACTTCTGAAGGCTGGGCACATGAATATGAAAGCAGATAGGCTGTGAATTAACTCAGTCCAAAACTATTTAGGGTTGTTAAAGACTTAAAACCAGCATTTAAATATGAGCCTGAAAATGTAAATAACAAGAAAGCTCAAAACAAAATCAGGGGAATGGGCTTCATGGTGGGTGCTAAAAACAAACAGGGAACTCAATGTCTGCTTTAATATTCCAACCTTGTTTTTAAAGGCTGTTCCTTATAGAAAGCACTATGGAAAGCATGATCTCGGGAGCTACCATCTTTGGTTTTGAATGGGGCTTTTTTGCCTCAGGCAGACCCAGTGCGTAATTTGGGGGTCCTCCTGAACTCACGACTCCTGCTTGATGAGCGGATGGCAGTCGTGGCCAGGAGAACTTGCACACAACTTTGTGTCTTTTGTCAATTATACCCGCTCCTAGACCAGGATTCCTTGCTTATCGTCACTCACACTCTGGTCACCTCCAGACTGGATTATTGTAGCACACTCTACATGGGGCTACCCTTGATGACCATTCGGAGGCTGCAGCTGGTTCAAAATGCAGCTGCCCGCGTGGTGATGGGGTGTGGGTGTTATGCCCCTTGCCTCACCTTTGTTGTGGGAGCTGCATTAGCTGCTGGTGTGGCTCCGGGTGCAATTCAAGGTGTTGGTGATGTCCTTTAAAGCCCTTCATGGTAGTGGACCAGGGTACTTAAGAGACTGCGTCACCCCAAGGACATCTGCCCACTCCACCAGAG
The DNA here is from genome assembly GCA_030440675.1 of Furcifer pardalis. Classification (NCBI taxonomy): domain Eukaryota; kingdom Metazoa; phylum Chordata; class Lepidosauria; order Squamata; family Chamaeleonidae; genus Furcifer; species Furcifer pardalis. Next base: position 102,726,220 of record CP126891.1, read on the forward strand.
CAGACCGGTACTTAAAAGTACCATCACTTAGAGAGGCTCACCTCTCTAGCACAAGGAGGACCTTTTCGGTCTTTGCTCCGGCCCTGTGGAATCTCCTGCAACTGAGCGCCGTCTCCAGGCAGAAATCTTCCCCTTCAGAAAAACCCTTAAAATCTGGCTGGCACAATTGGTGTGGGGTGCTGCTGGTGTCCCCCCGCGTTGGCTTATATAAGAACCATCCCGGGTTGTAGCAGTGATTGCTGGGGAAGGTATGTTATTGGTATTCTAAGGTTTTAATGTTTTAATGGCTTTTAGATAGGTTTCTTGATTTTATTGCTATAAATGTTTTATACCTATATCTGTGAGCTGCTCAGAGTTGCCTTGGTGAGAGGGTGGCAATACAAATATGAATAAACAAACAAACAAACAAATAATCTGGGCATAATATGTGTATAGATAACTGATCTATTTTCTCTGAAAGAGATTGCAACTGGGGAACTAGGCAGGAGACAGGCGCTTCTGGTAACTGCGGCCATGTGAGCATCAAGGAAAAGTGTTGGATTCATTATACTGTATCCTCAAGTTGTGCTCCTGTTTTATTACTGTGTATGGAACTTGTGCAGAGTAAGCTGTACATCATCTTCTAGAGTAGATTGTCAACATTTCTGGTGAATAGTGTTTCTATTATGTTCAGTTTATTCTTTAGCTTGTTTACCCCAGTCACTCGTTGCACCAGTGGTAGCCAAATCAAAGTCAATTAGGAATGTTACCTAGTGGTTGGAAGTACTGTAGCTGTTTCCTTTAGTTTGCAGTCTTGCTGGCCTGATGCTAAAAGTCTATGTAGAGTTCTTGGTGGTGCTGAGGGGTGGCTTTTTTCACAACAAGTTGCTTTTGTAATTAGGGATATTATGCAAGGCTACTTTTTCTCTGTACATGCCTTTATTCCCTCCTTTTCAGTGGAATAGGATGGTTGCATGTTAGTCATTATTCATGATGGGCTTCTAGCATAGAGTCTAATTGGAATGGGGTTGGGAGAAAGATCACAAGGTTATTCATTCTATGTGGCTACTTCACCTAGATATCTCACTGAGTGAATTATCTGTTGCACAGCAAAGGAGGAATAGATGGATAACATGTCCCAAGGTGATATGGAAGGATCTCTCTTTCTTTTTGGTATTTTGTTTTTGTCTCTTTCATAATCCTTGTCTTTTCTGTCTCCTGAATTTTACCCCAAAGCAAATCAGCTTTTTTTTTTACTCTTTCTCAGTAGAACGAAAGGAGCAGACTGGGGATAGTGAGCCTCTTAACCTCCAGGATGAGGGGGTGGGTTGTGTTTTAAGAGTTAAGTCAAATCTTGACATGCACACTGGGAGTGATAAGTCATCTTCCCACTGAAATAACTGAAATTTATTTTAGTGTATGCTTAGTATGGGATATCTAGCTAGAGTGGTATAGTGGGTAGTGTGATGAATTAGATACAGTACTTGGATCCAAATCCCTACTCAGCCACAGAAACTCACTGGGGACGTGCGACTTATAAAACCACTTTTAAAAATCTTACCTTGAAAACCCCAAGTAGGGTCACTATAAGTCAGTTCTGACTTGAAGGCACATAAGGTGTGCCTTTGCAGCCCCCTCCTCTAGGCCCATAACAACAGCTTGAGAGAGAAGACTCCATGGCCTGGTAGGTGGTTGAGGACATCTCCCCCTCCCCTGGGCCCACAACAACGGCCTGAGGGAGAAGACTTCATGGCCTAGCAGGAGGCTGAGAACACCGTCCCCCTCCTCTGGGCCCACAACAACGGCCTGAGGGAGAAGACTCCATGGCCTGGCAGGCAGCTGAGGACCTTGCCCCCTCCCCTGGGCCCACAACAACAGCCTGAGGGGAGTTAGTCTGTATTCTGCTTTGGTTGTTTTGTGAGGTTGTGTTTTATGATTTTTACTGTACTGTTGCTGTTTTGACTGTAAGCCGCCTTGAGTCGCCTCAGCAAGTGGGCGGCAATATAAATTTGAACAAAGAAACAAAGAAACAAATAAACATACAGACTTACTATAATCACACACAGAGAGAGAGTACATCAGGGTTTCTTAACCTTGGGTCACCAGGTATTTTTGGACTTCAGTTCCCAGAAACCTAGATCAGTAGGTGTGCTGACTTGGGCTTCTAGGAACTAAAGTCCAAGAACACCTGGGGGCCAAAGTTTGAGAAACCTTGCTGTACATAATAAGATTATGAGAAGTAAATTCATGTGCTTTGTTTAGTCAGCAATATTTTTTGGCGGTAGCCATTTTAACATTTTCAGTAGCAGAGTACCATGAAAGGGCAGTAGTTATTTAGCTTGTTGATTTGTTATTGTTATTTCTAATATTGTACGTGTTATGTTTATTGATAGAGATTGAGAGAAGCATGTGAAGGATTTTCTTGAGGAAAATTGAGAGCTTTTTCCTGCATTTTTCTGTGGCTCAATAGTAAAAGTGACACTAACATGTTTAAAACAAGCTACAACAACTAGTTCAGGCATTTGCAACCTACAGCCCAGACCTGGCCCATGGTGGCAAATCATCCAGCCCTGGTGACAATTGTGGAGGCAGAAGTAGATGTATTTATGGCAGCTATAAACATGCTTGCCCACCATGGTTTATGGCAATGTTTAAGGCAGGGGGAACCCACGTTTGGCCCACTCAGTAATCTGAGTGAGCGTGATCCAGCCTGTGGTACAGTAAGGTTGAGAACCCCTGAACTACTTACTATCCTGAGTAGCAGCAATACTATCAATAATAACCTGTTGTTTGAGCAAACTAATGAGTCATGTAACTTGTTATTTAAAAGGAGGGGGGGGACTAACTTTCTAAATTCTGCTCCTAGACCTACCAATCATATGCTCCAACTGTGTCTTCGTTTCTGATTGTTGGTACAGTTTTGGATTTCTAATATTCTCTCAAGGAGGCAAAAAACTTTGTCAGCTACAGTACTGGAATTTTATTGCTGATTTTGTCATAACGGAAGATCTAATCCTTAATGATATTTTTTAAAACTTTCATTTTGGCAAAAACAATTTCAATATTTTCTATAAACATCAAATAATAATAATGACACTATCCCATAATTAAACAAATACAGTATACTAATATCCTAGTACTGTAGTTACATTTTGTCCAAGTGGAAACATAACATAACATACAAAATAATAAGCCAAGTCTAAGACAGCTCTATTCTGTAGCAACATCTGGTTGAAGTTAGGAATTATACTTCTGTCAGCATTTTCAGTTAACACCTACCTCTGAAACTTAAAACACCATACTTGGTTTCTACTGCAGTGTAAACTTAAGCATATATGTTGCCAAGCCAGAAATACATAAGGAAAAAAAACTTTTCAACATCTTGACAGGCTCTGGTATAATTAGCTCTGAAGAAACAAATGTAAACTATAAGATTATCATGTGGTATTTAGGTCAGCTGCTGTGAAATATTTCCAGGAAAGTTTACAATGTGTATGTTTTCATTGATATGGATGTGAAATTTCTCATAAATAAATAAAGTATATGGCATGAGCTTGGGTTAATGGACTAATTTTACGAGTTCCATCTAGGTTTATTTACTGTGGCAAATCTAATCTAGGGCCTTTCCCTAGTGGCAAGGTGAGAGAGTGAACTGTGAGAGCAAAAGCACATGAGGAAGAGTCATATGACATCAAGATTGTTCTGATTTATGAAGACTCTAAAAGACCCTGATTTTTGAAGACCTGATATATATACAGTAATACCTCATATAACATTAGTATCGAATAACACTAAAATCGCATAACATTAAGGAATCTGGGGGGAAGAATTGCATCAGATAACATTAAGATCCTATGGGATGCTTCAGATAACAACCGCTAAAGCCTGTGTGGTTACAATGTATCTCTATGGATCCCATAGGATTTTAACATGTATCAGATAACACTAAAAATCATATAACACCAAGACTTGTGGAACCAGGTTTTAGTGTTATATGAGGTTTTACTTGTACCTAGTGTGGTGTAGTGAATAGAATGATGGACTAGGACTCTGGAGATTAGGGTTTGAATCCCAGTTGGCTGTGGAAACTCGGCTGAGTGGAACTGGTTAAAAAAAACATTAAATATTTCACTTACCTTGAAAGCCCTATTAAGGTCACCATAAATTGGTTATGACTGGATGGCACATAACTATGAATTAATAATCACTAGAAGCTTATATCTTGAACAGCCCAGCTCATGTCTTGCAAACTAGAGGGTAATGTTGAACATTAGCTCTTCCTTTTTCCTTCTTCTTTTCATTTCTCCTAGCATTACCGATCTTCTCTTGAAATGTACCAGGGATAGGGAGAGGAAAGCAAGAAAGTGCAGCTGTTTGTATTATAGTGTTAGATACAGGTCAAATGGCTCTTCTTGAAAACCAATTTACTTCTTCATAATACTGGTGATGATATTACTATCCATTTCCCTCCTTCCATTATGCTATTATTCTGCTGTACTGAATTAATGTATACTTGGCTCTTAGTAATGTTTTGACACATGGCTTTCATTGTATTGACGTGACACACCATGGTGAGAGAGAATAAATAATCTCTGTCAGTTGAAGATTTGGTTTCTGTTTTAGAATATGTCAAGAGCATGAGAAGACAAGAAGTGGATCCATGCTCCCTTACTTAGCATTTTCTTTCCCATTGTCAGAAATGGGGTCATTCACTGCTGCACCAAGTATTCTGCTTTGGGGCCTTTGGGCAGCAGATGTGGGCATCTTCCTCTACTGGCAAAATAGAACTTCTGTATTTTATAGCCCTATGACAGCCCTTGGAGATTTTTCAATTTAATCTGAGCTCATTTCAAGGTAATATTTGGGCAGTACAACTGATTCTTCCTTTCTTCATTTATAGGATACTGGAGTTGGCAAATCTAGCATAGTTTGTCGTTTTGTTCAGGATCATTTTGACCACAATATTAGCCCCACTATTGGGTAAGTAGTATGCATGGTTTTCAAATTTCAGGAAAGCTAAATAAACACTACTACTAAAAAAAAGCTTTCATATTTCAAGATTCAAAGAGATAAACATGTTTGTATTAATTGTTCTAAATGTTATATAATGCAAAGAGTTGTGAGTGAGTAAGCATTTTGACTTCCTGTTTAAGTCATGCCAGTTCCGAACCACTGTCCAGTATGGACGTTATACTGTTAGTTATTGTGCAACATGCTTTTTTTCCTTTTCATCATCTAAGAGCCCAAAAGGAAAGTGGATTTAGCTGCCCATCCTTTAAAAGAGGGGATGGGGAAGCTGTAGCCTTCTATATGTTCTCAGACACCAACTACCATTATACTCAGTATGCTTGGCTGGCACACTGGAATGATGGGCATAGTAGTCCAACAAAACATAGGTTTCTTTCCTGGCAGACTAGCTTCAGGTGTTCTTGGATGAAACCAGCAACCTGGATCCATTCCAGTAAGGCTTTAGGCCACACCATGGCACCGAAACAGCGCTGGTTGCCCTGCAGGATGATCTCCAGGAAACAGACAGGGGGGCTTCTTCTCTCCTGGTGCTCCTGGATCTCTTTGCGGCTTTTGATACCATCAACCATGGTATCCTACTGGGTTGTCTGTCAGAGATAGGGGTTTGAGGCACTGTCTTACAGAAGCTTCACTATTTATTTATTTTTCTGATTTATATTGCCACCCAAGTCCGAAGACTCTGGGTGGCTCACAGAAAATAAAACCAATCACATTTTTAAAACCAATAACACCCCCCCCCCCCCACTAAAGCTGCCACCAAAAATTACTCCGACCCTAGAAATTAAAAGAGGGAGAGAGTGTTCTTACTAAATCAGCCAGCAGGCAGGGGTCACCACATTGCTGGTGCCAAACACCTGCTTTGCCAGCCAGGTTCTAGCCCTTTCCTGAAGGACAGCAACCCTGTCTGGAGATGCAGTTCAGTTGGCAGGAGGTTCGAAAGGGCTGGAGCAAACACAGAGAAGGCCCTTCTTCTGGTGCTAGAGAAACGAGCCTCACTAGCTGATGGCACAATGAGAGAGCCTCTCCGGTCTGCTCTGGTGGGCCGAACAGATGTTCTCAGGGTGACATGGTCTCTTAAGTATCCTGGCTCACTACCATGTAGGGCTTTAAAGGTAATTACCAGTGCCTTGAATTGCACCCGTAGGCACACTGGCAACCATTGCAGCTCCCGAAGCAGTGACACGGCATGGGCATAGTGCCCTCGTTCCTGGTTGGTCATTCCCAAAGAGTCCAAATTGGAGAGTTTATGTCTACTACTTGGAACCTACAATAGGGTGTTCCCCAGGGGTCTATTATCTCCCCATTATTATTTAATATCTACGTCAAACTGCTGGGAAGGATCATCCAGGGATTTGGAGTGTGGTGTCTCCAATACATGGATGACACCCAACTCTACCTTTCCTTTTCATCCTTGGCAGTTGGCACAGTCTGGTGCCTGGATGACTGCCTGTCGACCATAATGGAATGGACCAGAGTTAACAAGCTGAAGCTGAACCCTGACAAGACGGAGGTTTTGGTGTTGGAAACTCCATCTGCCCATCTGAACAACTGGCAACCATTGCAGTTGTTTAACCCTGGCTTAAAAAGGTTGAGAACTCCTGGATTACATATTCTGCAGTGAAAGATGGAAAAGCTTTATACCAGGGGTTTGCAACCTGTGGCTCAGGGGCTGGATCCGGCCTGCAGCACCAAATAATCTGGTCCCCGACCTTGCTTCAGCCATCCCCGCAGCTGCCACCAACACCACTGGAATCGGCTGCAGACTCATTTATAGCCATGTAAACATGTTTACTACAGCCGCAAATGAGTCTGTGGCTGTTGTAAATGCGTTTGCAACAGCCATGGAGGGATCTTATTCCACCTGTTTGGCCTGCTCAGCTCTCTGAGGGGGCATGGTCCAGCTCACGGTTGAAAAACATTGAGAACCCCTGCTCTATACAGTCAGCAAAAACAAGACCTGGAGCAGAGTGTGGCTCAGTTCATGAGCTACTGATTGCCAAATTCAGGCTTAGAATGAAGAAAATAGGAAAAACAAATAGGTCATTGAGGTATGATCTAGATAATATCCTTCCTGAATATACGGTGGAGGTGAAGAATAGATTTAAGGGATTAGATTTAACAGACAGAATGCCTGAAGAATTATGGACTAAGGTTCATAACATCATACAGGAGGCAGCAATTAGAACCATCCCAAAGAAAAAGAAATGCAAGAAAACAAAGTGGTTGTCTGATGAGGCTCTTCAAATAGCTGATGAAAGAAGGAAGGCGAAAAGCAAAGGTAAAAGAGATCCACTCAACTGAATGCAGAATTCTAGAGAACAGCAAATAGAGATAAGGAGGCTTTCTTAAACAGTACAGAGTAATAGAGGAAAACAACAGAAGGAGAAGGACTAGACATCTTTTCAAGAAATTGGGGAAATCAAGGAAACATATCAAGCAAAAATGGCCATGACAAACATGGTAGGGACAAGGACAAACATGGTAGGGACAAGGACAAACATGGTAGGGACCTAGCAGATGCAGAAGAGATTAGGAAAAGATGGCAAGAATACACAGAAGAACTCTACAAAAAGGATCTTAATGTCCCTAACAACCACAGTGGTGTGATCATTGACCTTGAGCCAGATATCCTGGAGTGTGAAGTCAAGTGGGAGGAGAAGTCCAGCCCTAGGCCCCTGCAATACGGGGTGTCTCAGGGCTCGGTACTCTCTACTCTCCTATTTAACATCTATATGAAGCCGCTGGGTGAGATCATCCGTTCCCACGGGGTAAGGTATCATCAATATGCAGATGATACCCAGTTATACATCTCCGCCCGTGGGGACCCAAGCGGTGCGGTGGAAGTCCTTTCCAGGTGTCTGGAGGCTGTTAAGGTCTGGATGGGGGACAACGGGCTACAGCTGAATCCCGGCAAGACTGAGTGGCTGTGGGTGAGGGGTCCTGTGTTAACACAGGAGCTGCCACCTTTGGCTCTGGATGGGGCAGTTTTGCCCCAAACAGATCCGGTGCGTAATCTGGGAGTCCTCCTGGACTCACGGCTACTGTTCGAAGAGCAGGTGGCAGCCATGGCCAGGAGGGCTTTTGCACAACTTCGTGTAATATGCCAGTTACGCCCACTCCTAGACTGGGACGCTCTGCTCATGGTCACACATGCATTGGTCACCTCCAGACTTGATTATTGTAACGCGCTCTACATGGGGCTGCCCCTGATGACCATCCGGAGACTCCAGCTGGTCCAAAATGCGGCGGCCCAGGTAGTGGTGGGGTGTGGGCATTATGCCCGTGCTTCTCCGCTGCTCCGGGAGCTGCATTGGCTGCCAGTATGTCTCCGGGTGCAATTCAAGGTGCTGGTTATTACCTTTAAAGCCCTATATGGTAGTGGGCCAGGATACCTAAGAGACCGCGTCACCCCAAGGACATCTGTCCGTCCCAGCAGGGCGGATCAGAGAGGCTCCCTTGTTGTTCCTTCGGCAAGAGAGGCGCGCCTCGCCTGCACTAGGAGGAGAGCCTTCTCCGTGTCCACCCCGACCCTCTGGAACCTCCTGCCCACCGAACTGCGCCTTCAGACAGAGCTCCTCCCCTTCCGGAAGGGCTTAAAAACCTGGCTGCCAGGACAAGTTTGGGGACCCGGGAACATGGGTTCTCAAACCAGATGGCTTATCTAATGGATGGCCACCCCTGGATCCGAATGCGGGATTACGGGCTGTTTCTGTACGGTTTTTTAACTTTGATAACTTTTTTAACTCTTGTGGATTTTTTATTGATATAGATCATTTTATGTTTTTATTTCTTGTAAGCCGCTCAGAGTCAGGTCCTCCCGATTGGGGCGGGGTAATAAATGCATTAAATAAATAAATAAATAAATAAATAAATAAAGTATTGCTAACAAAGCTAGTGAAGATGATGGTATTCTGGTTGGGCTATTTAAAGTCCTAAAAGAAGATACAATTAAAGTGTTGCACTCAATATGCCAGCAGATTTGGAAAACGAAGCAGTGGCCACAGGACTGGAAAAGGTCAGTCTAAGTTCTGATTCCAAATAAGGGCAATGCCAAATAATGTTCAAATTATCGTACAATTGCACTCATCTTACATGCTAGCAAGGTCATGCTCAAGATCTTACAAGCTAGGCTTCAGCAGTACTGTACTTGGATCGAAAACTTCCAGAAGCACAAACTAGGTTCAGAAGAGACAACTAGAGACTAAATTGCCAACATTTGCTGGATCATGGAGAAAGCAAGGTTGTTGTTGTTCAGTCACACAGTCGATTACGACCCTTTGGGACCCCATGGACCACTGTCCGTCAGGCACTTCTGTCCTCCACCAACCTCCTCAAGTCACTCAGCTTTGTGCCCATTGTGTCTACAATACCATCTAGCCATCTCATTTTTGGCCGCCCCCTTCTTCTTTTGCCCTCCACCCTTCCCAGCATCAAGGCTTTCTCAAGCGAATCCTCTCTTCTTATTTGATGTCCAAAGTACTTTAGCTTCATCTTTACTGTTTGACCTTCTAAGGAGCAGTCAGGGTTAATTTCTTCTAAGATTGACCTATTTGTTCTCCTCGCTGTCCAGGGGACTCTCAAAACTCTCCTCCAACACCACATCTCAAAGGCATCTATTCTTCTGCGCTCAGCTTTCCTAATGGTCCAGCTCTCACAACCATACATTGTCACCGGAAATACCATTGCTTTGACTATACGAATTTTTGTTTGCAATGTGATGTCTCTACTTTTCACTGTGTTCCCCAGGTTTCTCATCACTTGTCTTCCAAGAATCAGTCACCTTTTTATTTCATGGCTGCAATGGAGTACCAGAAAAATATCTACCTCTGTTTCATTTACTACATCAAAGCCATTGATTGTGTGGATAACAATAAACGATGGCAAGTCTTTGAAGAGATGGTAGTACCAGACCTCACCAGTCTTCTGAGAAATATGTATGTGGGTCAAAAAGCAACAGTTAGGACAGGATACGGAACAACTGATTGGTTTAGAATAGGAAAAGGAGTACGACAAGGCTGTATATTGTCACCCTACTTATTTAACTTATATGCAGAGTACATCATGTGTAATGAAGGGCTGGAAGAAGCACAAGCTGGAATTAAGATTGTTGGGAGAAATATCAACAACCTGAGATATGCAGATGACTCTACCTTAATGGCAGAAAACGAAGTAGACCCAAAGAGCATCTTGATGATGGTTAAAGAGGAGAGTGCAAAAGCTGGCCTGAAACTAAAACAAAAAACCAGGATAATGGAATCTGGCCACATCACTCCCTGGCAAATAGAAGGGGAAGTAATGGAAGCAGTGACAGACTTTACCTTCTTGGGATCTAAGATCACTGCAGAAGGTGATTGAAGCCGTTAAATAAAAAAGATGCTTACTCCTTGGGAGGCAAGCTATAGCAAACCTTGGCAGCATAATAAAAAGCAGAGACATCACCCTGCCAACAAAAGTCCACATAGTTAAAGCAATGGTCTTTCCATTAGTAATGTGTGGCTGAGAGAGCTGGACTGTAAGGAAGGCTGAGTGCAGAAGAACAGACACCTTCAAACTGGTGCTGGAGAAGACTCTTGAGAGTCCCCTAGAATGCAAGGAGATCAAATCAGTCAATCCTAAAGGAAATAAACCCTGACTGCTCATTGGATGGACAACTACTGAAGCTGAGCTCAAGTACTTTGGCCACCAAATGAGAAGAGAGGACTCTCTGGAGAAGGTCCTGATGTTGGGAAAGATCGAAGGCAAAAAGAGAAGGAGGCGGCAAAGGAAGAGATGGCTAGATGGCATTGTTGACACAGTGGGTGTAGATTTGGGCAGACTACGGAGGATGGCAGATGACAGGAGCCTGGTGTGCAGTGGTCCATGGAGTTGCAAAGGGTTGGACTTGACTGTGCAACTGAACAACAATATGCAAAATCAATTAACAGTGGATGGGGTAAAGATGCTATTGATGATATTCCATTCCCCTCCCTCTGCTAAACTACTATTTTGCCATGAATTGAGCCTTTCTTGAACAGATGCTCATTTCTTTCTTTAAAAAAAAAACTACATTGTTCTGAACACTGGAATATGTTGTAGGATTAATTACTATGTTCTGGTCAGCTAGCGTAGATCATTCTGGCAAATGATGGCAGGTTGTGGTTCAGAAACAAACGATCAAAAGCAGAAAGTAAATGATTTCCAGCATCATGACAAGTCAAATAGAAAGAATACATACTATTGCATAACATTAATGGGGGATTGGTTCTTGTTTAGAATTAGCGACTAAGCTAAGATCATTAAATCACACAGATTTCTTGCGCAGAAATAACAGTCAAGTACTGTACCAATAAAAGAGAAAGCAGAATGCCTCCATTAGTACTTAGAATAAAGACAGTCAGACTGAAGAAATTGGATTTACAAGGTAATGGTCCGTCTTTCACATAGCTGGCAGTCCTGGCAATTTTCTCCATTGAAATTAAGTATTTTTTAATTCTTGGTTTCACAGCTAAAACCAAGTGTTAAAATTAGGCACTGGCACTTCTGCTAGCAAGGATGCTATAACTGCATCTGCTGTACAAATCTAAACTACTCCTTGTTTCCACTTCTTGCAACATCCTTTTGCAAAACAGACTTTCCTTCATAGAGTAGATTTTCAAAACAAACTTTCCTCTACCTTCCCCTTTCTTGTAGCAATGAGCAATTCTTACTCTTCCCTTGATTTAGAATTGGTTTTGGTAACGAGGTCTTAAACACAAATACCAACTAGTTTATTGTATTTTCAGCCTAAATCTGACCTTATTTCTCCTTAAGTACCATTGGGAATGCAATACATTTGAGTACTGTATATGTATTTTTTTTATTTTGCAGTTTTAAAAAAATATTGATGAGTGTATAAAATCAAAATATCTGATTATCAAGTAATTAGAAACAAAACATTACTTACAACTCCAGATTATTTTACAAGGACATGTATTTACAGTACAGTCAACCCTCGCATAAAGAGCGCTTCGCTTAAAGAGTAACTCACTTAAAGAGCAGAATTTTCTCAGAATGTTCACTTCGCTTAACAAATAAAACCAACCAAAAACTCGCTTAACAAATAAATCAGGGTTCACCCCCCCCCCAAGTTGGTCATATACAATGGTGTTTCGCTTAAAGAGCAAACTCGCTTAAAGAACAATCCTGTGGAACACATTATGCTCTTTAAGCAAGGTACAAATGTACTTTCCTTTTGGAAGGTTATCTATTGCCTGGATTTTTGCCTCCTGACAAATCATTTGTTGTAAGACTGATTCCTATAGTATATTAGGAATCATTTATTAATAATAAGAAAAAATTGTTTTTAAATAATGTGTTGGTTTTCTTGCATCTTTTAGCGCTTCTTTCATGACTAAAACTGTGCCTTGTGGCAATGAACTTCATAAGTTTCTGATTTGGGATACAGCAGGGCAGGAGCGGGTAAGTACGATTCCAGTATTGTTTGTTTTAAATGTGTTAAAAAGATTCGAAAAGAGCTGTTAATACTGTACTAGGAACTTTTGAAAATCAGTAATTTATCAGTTCACCATATGTTGGAAGCAGTTTTTCTTTGCTTCCTCTTTTATCCTATTGGGTGTCGAGGGAAGCAACTTGATAGCACATAGTACACATGTGCACACGCATGCACACACGCATGTGCACACACATATACACACTGCTTCATTTAATATACATTTGTTACTGTTTCCCTTGGTATTGATAACAAGTCTGTTGATGAAGAAAAACAGAGGAAAGTATATCTTATGAAATTCTAGACTTGTAGAAGAAGCATAGAGACATTGTTCAGAATCCTGCTGGTGTTGCATAAGATTTGTAACTTGCTGCAGTTGATTGTATCTAGTTGACAAGGAACTGGAATGGGTCTTGATTGCATTCCTGGTCATAGGCTCACATGTGTAACTAAAATTTGCCATTTTCATCTAATTAGTTAGTTGTAATTATCTGTGACAAGTTATGCACCAATCAGATCCTTGTAATTATCATGCATTCTTATATATTAACCTCATTCTGATTTTGGTGTAGTTTATAGTCTGTGTTTTTATAGGCCAGCCGTACATTAATTCAACTCAATTCATTTGTGCTTATTTCCTAGCAAGTTTGTGTAGAGTTTAAGAATTGCATTTCCCCCTAGAATTAAAATTACTATCTGCATCATTATTAAAATTAGAATTAAAATTACTATCTGCATCAAATTAAATTATTCACTTAATATTTGGACTAAACATATATACTATAATTTCTGTTTGTTTTAAACTTGGAAATTTCTGGAGAATGTACTGTTACTAATTGATTTCTCTTTTGGAATGAGCAAATTTTATTACAAAGTAATTGACTGAATGCAGTTGTCTGAGCCAGAGTAGAAATATAGGGTCAATATGATGGACATTGCATCTATCAATACAAATTCTGCTCTAGTTTGGGTTTAGCCTACTGTGTTCAGTGTTTCTACTGTTTCCTCAAACCATTGGCTTCTTTTTCTTTTAGAAAAATGAACAGAATCATTTTAATGGAGACAATGCAGAATCCCCTGGGAAATTCTCCTTGTTACTGGTTGCACATAGATTATAACATCTGGTGTACAGTCTTCGTGTAACTGATTGCTGAGGGCAGTATGCCAGAGAGAGAGGATTGTCTTTGAACTTACGGGTTTTCTAAACAAGATTTTGATTAAAGTATTTAAATGCTCTGGTTCTGTTCTATTCTACTGCTATGTTGTTAGCCTCCAGCATTGCATAAATAGAGGATTAAATTCAAAGTTGCCTTTTCTCCACATACTGTACCTTGTACTAGAACAGGAATTCTCAACCTGCTGCCTGTGGGCTGGATGCGGCCTGCAGCACCATTTCATGTGGCCCACCATCACCTCCACCACACCAGGAAGTGCCATGTGGTGAAGGAAGGGCAAAATGGCCATCTGGCCCCTGAAGCTGTCTGAGGGAGCATGACCCAGCCCCTGGCTTAAAAAGGTTGTGAACTCCTGTGCTAGAGTATTATTTGAGAAAATCAGTCTTAGGTCTTATGAACACTTAACTCTAGAGTGAATCTAATTGAATCAGGTATGACTTCATTCTGAATAGGCATGCTGAGGATTATGACCATGCAGTTTGTATATGTAAAGCATGCATGTTTGCAGTTCTAGATGAAATGTTTTTCACTTGTTTGGAACATGCACATTTTAAAGTATATATATTTTCCCAGTATTGTGGCTGTTTGTGAAGATTTTGTTATTCTTTGATCACATTTTAATCTTAGCATGTTATTGAAGTTAAGGTATAGAAATACCATCAAAGCCTATTCATAGATGCTTTTTTCTGAAATGCATTTGGTAAGCAATGGAAATTAAAGTGCTTTTAAATAATTCACTATTCCTTGAAGGGAAATTATCCTGTTGAAAACTGTGGTTAACTTCTTATTGATTTGTTCTGGCCTTTGAGGCACAAGTGGAGTTTTGATTCCCTTATTGTGTGAAATATCTGTGTCCTTTACTTGTTACATAGGTCAGCTCTTTTTTTGTGCAGTAAACAGAATGATGCAAGTGTATAAGTTGACTGTTTGTGCTTGGGCTCATCTAGATTTAAGGACTTTTTTTATATCTAAAGCTCTAAGTTAAGCAACTTAAGTAGATTGGAGGCATCCATTCATTCAGACTGTATTCTTTTTACCGTTTCATCTCACTTAATAAAACAGGTTGTCTTAACTTTCTGAGGCTACACATCCAGAAAATTCCTCTACAAGCCATAGTTAGCAATCTAAATTCCTATAGTACAAGAAAATAGAACAATAAAAATTGGAAATGATTTCCCATACAAGATACTATTGCTACTAGCTTAAGCTGCTGATTTTTCATTCCTTGGGAGATGTTAAAATAGCATTACAACATGTACCAATGCTCCCTCTTGGAAAAGTTATGTCATGTATACTCTTTAAGAACCACAAACAGCTGAAGCTGGCTGATTTCTATGTGAACTGTAGCCCAGGGGTGAGCAAATTGTGGCCTTTCATGCTTATTCATATGCCCTCCCCTGGTAATGTTGGAAAATACTATCACCAACAACCTACTCTTCCATGTCGTTCATCAAACTACTCACTTTAGTTGAACCTATTGGTTTACTACTGCAGCTGAAGAATAAGGAAACAAATTTACTTCATAATCTGTTAAATAGCCCTTCAAATATTTGAAAATGGATTCCATTATACCTTTTTCACCTTTCTTCTCCTAGCTAAACTTACCTAGATCTTTACTCACAGGCTATCATCTGTTCAGGATATCTTGACTGCTCTTATTTAGACATATGGTAAAGGTAAATGTTTGCCTTGCTCAAAAGCAAGTCATATCCAACTCTAGGGTTCAGTGCTCATCTCTGAAGAGCCAGCACTGTCTGCTTCTGCAGACGTTTCTGTGGTCATGTGGCAGGCATAGCTAGACACCGGAATGCATGGAACGCTGTTTACCTTCCCACCAAAATGGTCCCTATTTATCTACTTGCAATTTCTTGTTTTCGAACTGCTAGGTTGGCAGGAGCTGGGACAAAGACGGGAGCTCATTCCGTCCTGTAGTACTTGGGAATCGAACTGCTGACCTTTAGCCTTCCAGTCAGTTTTTTAGCTACTTGAGCCACTTGCTACTATCTTTCTTAACGTGAAAAGCTGAGAATATGGTTTCACCACTAGATGCACATGATTATATCCCGGTAGGAATTGGAGCTTCAGTTTTTTATTCTTAGAGAATGAAAAGACTAACAAGCTTTGATTTTGGTTTCTGATGTTACTATCATATAACTTTTTCACAGTGACTATCTTGGGTCTAGACTCTATCAGTTTGTTAAGTACTTCTAGTACTTTTATTCTTAGGATCATGGGATTAGGAGTAAAGTAAGACATATATTTCTTGATTTTGAAGACGATGGTTTAAAATCTAACCATCCATATTCCACAATAATTGTAAAAATAACCCCTTGTTTTCTTTTATAGGGTATATAGAGCTTTTTCAGAGACATGTTGTGAAAAAAAATTCATGTTTTTGGAAAGAATGTCTTAATAAAGTTCTTTTCAATATCTTTCGGTTGCTAAGAATTACTGTTTTAATAAAATAGTAATTTTGAAGAAGTATCATATTTTAAACTATCTTATCAAAGGAATTTCTAGACACAGCACATGACTCCACCTGCCATCCTACATGATTAAATCCCAGATGTCAAACAGTCATTAAAACTAGCTCTATTCTCTTTATGAATTTATATTTTCCTTAATCCCAAAGCTGGAGAACCTCAGAATTTATATTTCCTCAGATATCATAGACAGAAAAAGAAATTATGTCTGTATGCATTAGCCACCAAAAGCAGAGCTCACCCAGCTCTTCTTATCCATGACTTCTCCTGCTTAAAACCCCTCCTGCCCAGCACTAAGTCCTTTAGCAAGCACTAAAATGTTTGAAGATTAATCCTGTGGTTCTTAGAGATTTAATAAACTTTATTTAACTACTTGCAATTTCTTGCTTTTGTCAGAAATTAATCTGAGTTGAAAGGATTTTTGCTGGAGTAACTCCGCTCAGCAGATGCCTGAATGAAGCTTCTTTCATGACCCCAAGATCTTTTCCCACCAAAGTGGTCCCTATTTATCTTCTTGCAATTTCTTGCTTTTGAACTGCTAGCTTGGCAGGAACTGGGACAGAGGCGGGTGCTCAAACTGTCATGTAGTACCTGGGTCTTCAACTGCCGACTTTTCAGCCTTCCAGCTAACAAGGTGAGCTTCTTAACCACTGAACCACCACAGTATGTACTCTCTCAAAGATGTATTTATTATTCTAGTTCAATTCATTAAAATGCCATATTATAGATGATTTTGATAGAGATAGAGGAATGTAATAAACAGCATGTAGTCACAAGTGATGTAGTTTAAAGAGGCTAATGTTGCCCAGCATTGCTTGTTGAACTGTGGAAGTAGAAGAGATCTCTTTTTATTTATGAAACCATTTTCTGTTCCATTTTTCATAGTTTCATTCATTGGCACCAATGTATTATCGTGGGTCGGCAGCAGCTGTTATAGTGTATGATATCACCAAACAGGTAAGTTATCTCTCTAGCACGAGAAGGAGGGCCTTTTCTGTGTCCGCTCCGGCCCTATGGAACCTCCTGCCAACAGAGTTACGTCTCCAGACGGAGTTGCTGCCCTTTAAGAAAGGAGTGAAGACCTGGCTGGTGGGGCATGTGTGGGGATTGTGGGGCAGATGGCCAACTCAGTTGCCTGGCTCATTTAAATATCACACCTCTCTCCTCGGTGTTTTTAATTCTAATTTTTATGTATGTGTTTTAATTGTTTTTAGTTGTAGAGCCGCCCTGAGTCTTTGAAGGAGGGCGGGGTACAAATGAAATAAAATAAATAAATCCAGTCCGAGCAGTTGCTGGTATGTAGCTTATTGAATGATCTAGTTTCAACTACAGTCAAACCTCACTTAGCGAGTGACTCGCTTAGGGAAAAACTCGCATGACAAGTGGGTTTTTAAAAAAGCGATCCAACTCGTATAACGAAAATTTTCGCTATGCGAGTCAGACTTTCCCTATAGAAAACTTGCATAACAAGCGTTTCTATGGGGAAAACTTGCATAACGAAAAAAAATTGCCATGCAAGTTTTTCCTCTAAAAAAGCTTGTTATGTGAGTTTTTCCATAGGAATTTTTCCTATGCAAGTCCAACTCGCATAATGAAAAATTCGCATAGCGAGCAGCCTCGCAGAACGAATTTAATTCATTTTGCGAGGTATGACTGTACTGTGTGAGTACTCTGTAGTAGAGAATTTTTTCTTTGGGTTATTCCTTCCTGTTAGCAGCAGAATATGAGGTTTTAAAAAAACCAGTAGCACTGAAATGTGAAGAGAGAAATTCAGTGTCATCAAACCTCCCTCTTGTTAGTTATTTTTCACACAAACTAGCACTTTGTATGAAAAAAGCACTTTAGAAACATTTAAGATAAAAAATATTTACTTACAGTTGCCATCTTTAGTTACAGTCAGAAGGGGAAAATGCATCATGCAGAATACCTTACATACTTATTACTTACAGAAAGGTCAGAGGAAGAAGGTAAAGGTAAAGGTTGCTCTTGCTCAAAATCCAGTCATATCCGACTCTAGTGTTCAGTGCTCATCTCTGTTTATAGCCAAAGAGCCAGCGATGTCTGCATCTGCAGATGTTTCCATGGACATGTAGCAGGCATGCCTCAGCACCGAAGTACGCTGTTTACCTTCCCACCGAAGTGGTCCCTATTTAACTACAATATTGTACTTGCAATTTCTTGTTTTTGAACTGCTAGGTTGGCAGGAGCGGGGACAAAGACAGGAACTCACTCTGTTATGCAGTACCTGGGAATCGAACTCTGACCTTCCGGTCAGCAAATTCAATGTCTTAACCACTTGAGCCACCACAGAAGAAATGCTATCAGTAAAAACAATGGAAGCAATAAAAACAGGGAAATGGAGCAGTGGTTTGCCTCAAATGCCAGAGGTGGGAAAAGAACTTTACTAATCAAGTTAGTGGCAAAAGTAATGTTATTAGGCTGTAAATTTGTATTAATGTTTCAGGATTTTGACTTTCTGAAGTTTTCAGCTAACATAAACATATCCAGTAAGTCTTTTGCTGTTGCCTCATGTGTTTAACTTAGGATTCATTTTATACACTGAAGAAATGGGTAAAGGAACTAAAAGAACACGGTCCTGAAAACATTGTAATGGCCATCGCTGGAAACAAGTGTGATCTTTCTGACCTTAGGTAATGTATGCAAACTTTTGATTCCCAATTGCTTGGTTTCCCTCGTCATCTTCTTCTATAATAAGTGAAAAGACAATTGCAGTATTGAGTGTATATCTTATGCTGCATTGGCACAAAACCATACTGTGAAAGTGGTGAGCCAGCCAGGAAAGAGTGGAGGAAATGCTTAAATCACTTGGGATGGCCTCAAAGTTCTCTATGTAAAGCACACTGCTGACTTTGACTCTCTGTCTAGCCCCAAAAGATTCCAGGTTCTTTTT
Organism: Furcifer pardalis; assembly: GCA_030440675.1. Classification (NCBI taxonomy): domain Eukaryota; kingdom Metazoa; phylum Chordata; class Lepidosauria; order Squamata; family Chamaeleonidae; genus Furcifer; species Furcifer pardalis. The sequence continues at coordinate 102,745,264 of CP126891.1, forward strand.
GCCAAAATTTCAAGAATTGTCCAAGAAAATTTATGAACCCACAAGCATGCTATTTCTTATTTTATAGATCTAAACCCTTTTCGATACCAAGACTGTAAAGCAACTCAAGCTAACCATTGATATGTGATATAAGATGTTATGTCTTAGAATGACATTGTTATACATTGTTATGATTCATGATGTAAGCCGCCCAGAGTCGGGCCCGCCCGATTGGGGCGGGATACTAAATGCGAATAATAAATAAATAAATAAAATGACCTAAGTCTCCCAATTCCATCATAATTTTTTGATTAACAGAAGAACTAAGTCCCATAAATGTCAGAAAACATCTCAGTTCAGTGCCTAGCCCAGTGTTCTTTTCCACTCTCTATTCTGTCCTCCAATGTATATTTTTTACTCTCTACCCAGTCCTCTCCTCCTAACCTGGTGCTCATTCTTCTTTCCCTGGCATTGAGAACTTCCCTCTCTTTTCTTGTACAGTACTCCTCTCATTCTTAACTGAACAATTTAGGGAAGAAGTAGCTGAACTGGAAAGAAAAGGCTTGGGAAGTCTACTGTTTAATGACAACAAGATACAAAATGATCTTTTAAAGCTGAAATTAAAGGAATTCATCCTATAAAGGAAATAGCTTCAAGGTGGATTTATTTATTTACCGGTACTGTATTTAGATTTGTATGGCCGCCCACTCACCAAAGTGACTCTGGAGACATATAGGGCTTCCTTAGCATCAGTGTTCATGATTCATATGTATCAATTTCATGGTCCTGGACAACTGACTTTCATGCACACTCAACACATACACATTGTTTATATAGGGCAGTGGTGGCAAACTTATGGCACACATGCCAGAGGTGGCACTCGGAGCCCTCTCTGTGGGCACTCATGCAGTCACCCCAGCACAGAGTTTGCCCCACCCCTCTGCCCAGCAGTCCAATGGGAGTGCTTCCTCCCTCCCCTGTTGCTGTGTTGGCACTTTGCAATAAATAAGTGGGTTTTGGATTGCAGTTTGGGCAATTGGTCTCTAAAAGGTTCACTATTACTGATATATGACAAGACAGTTTTGTTTGCTGATACTGAAATAAAACAGTACAAGCATATTGGAATTATTTACTTTAAAACTGTTTTACTGTTATTGAAATTAAACTGAGTAGCTACAGTCAGTCCAAACAACACTAGACTAGTGTTCTGCTACAGTGTTAGATCATATGTATTGTTCAAAGCCCAAAATACACTAGTACCTTGGATAACAATAAGACTTGGTTATTATTTATTTATTTATTTGCATTTAATATCCCGCCCCAATCGGGCGAACCCGACTCTGGGCGGCTTACAGCATAGCTCATAATATATATGGCCTTAAAATTCATAAAATTCATAAGAAATTCATAAAAAAAAAATTAAAACATTGAACAGTGAAAACGGATAAAAACCCATAATAACAGCTACCAGATGGGGGCGGATGGCTGCTCTTAAATTAGCCATCCTGGATGGGAACCTGCATTGCTATGTCCCCACACTTGACCCGCCAGCCATGTCTTCAGGCCCTTTCGAAAGGGCAGAAGCTCCGCCTGCAGGCGCAGCTCTGTCGGAAGGAGGTTCCAAAGGGCCGGGGCGAACACAGAGTCCACAAGTCTCATCGTTATCAGGTTTTTAACGTTGTGCGATGCATAGATCGCATAATGTTAAAAAAAAAAAGCCCACGGGGGGGCGAACCACCTGCCTCTTTGGAAAGGTCACTGGGGATTTCATGCATGGAATCCTCACTGCCCTTTCCAAAGAGGCAGGCGGATCGTAGCTTGGGATCGGCGCATGGGTTGGGGGTTGAACTGGGGCACGTGCCCGTTCAACCCCCCAACCGGAGTGCTGATCATGCGCTGCGATCACAGCACCCAGGTAGGTTTGGGGACTTCAGAAACACCACGGATCGGGTCCCCTGACCTCCCCAGAGGCAGCAGGGGTGCCGGAGAGCTTGAAATGGGCGAAAAAACGGGAGGGATTTTTGCCAATTTTGGGCTTTCTGCCACGCGCCACCTTTGGGGAGGTCGGGGGACCCGATCCTTGCTGTTTCTGATATCCCCAGACCTACCCAGGCGATGCTGCAAGGCAAAACGCCGGGGAAAGAACCCCAGTGTTTTGCCTAACAGCACTGCCCAGGTGGGCCTTACAGCATTGCCCGGGTAGGTCTGCAGATGTTGGAAACCACATTCCCTTCACAAGCAAAGGGCTATCTGATGCTGAGACTCCCCCGTTGGCTTCCCAGCCACCCCACCCTTGCGCCCGCAGCTGCGGGGTGGCTGAGAAACTGATGGGGGAATCCCCCGTTGGCTTTTCAGCCACCCCGCCCCTGGGTCTGCAGCGGCGGGATGGCTGGGAATCTGAACAGGGAGCCCCCACTCAGCTTCCCAGCCACCCTGCCACTATGAATGAACCTTGGATAATGCTAACAGATCGTTATCCAATTTTTTAAACAAAATTTTTCATCGTTATCCGATTTTAGCATTATCTGATGGAATCGTTATCTGAGGTATTATTGTACCTAACTAATGTCGTAGGACAACTGCTCACAGATTATTTTTTAAAGGAAATATTACCATCATACATTAAATAAAAATATGGCCACAAAAAATACAAAACCACACTCTCAAGTAACTTCCTTGTGTCATACGTGAAGATGGACATACTTTGTGAAAATTTGAGAGTTGTGAATGAATAGAAATATTTTTTCTAAAAAACAATTATTTATTATTGTGAGATTCTTTTAGGCCTTGGTAGTCGTGCAAAGTATACTTTACCCTACAGTGAGTATTTGCTTATGAGGTTTGATATGTATAATAGAAAACCAATGTTTTAAATACAGTGTTCATCTCAACTCTTATTTTAAAAAAGGACTATGCCCCTTGAGTTGCTGTTCCTTGATGGATATTGCCTTAAACTCTATACAGTGTTTGCTTTTTGCTTTGTTTGGTTGCTAGGGGAGTTCAATAGTCATGAGCAAAGCCTTAATTTTTTTCTGAGCAACAGGATAAATTGCTTGAATAACTCAGACTAAACGACCAGACTAGAGCCAGCAGTTATATAGGGAAGTGTAGAAACCAATTAGGTCCTCATGGCGTCTAATTCTTCTGATTTGAGAGCTACAGTATACTTGCTAGATGTCCATTGTGCTGCAGAAAAGAAATTGAGTTGAACTTTTGCAACAGGCTTTATTCTTCCATTTGCAAGCTTACTGTATCCCATGGCTGTCTGGAAATAAATCCCTACTTATTTCATTGCTGCAGCTAGCTACCTTGTGTGGTCTGGCCAAACTGTGTTTTTAGATTGCATGATGTGAATGGAAAAGTGTAACTTACCCAGTAGAAGATATCTTGTAGACATGGGGCTGCTATTTTCAATCTAATGAAAGAGTATAATGTGAGTACTCTAGTCTAGGGAACTCCTCCCCCCCCAGCTTGTTCTTGCTGAGTTCTTAAGTCTCAGTAGATTGCATGTTCTAAGCTGTATCATTTTTATTCATGAAGTCTCTTGTACAGATAAAAATAACTAATACACTGGAATGACGTTGTGAGATTTTTCATTTGTAACATTCAAAAATTAAAAGACTAACAGTAACAGTTTTCTTCTCACCATTTTTCCAATGTTTGATGACTTTTACAATACAAAAATGTATTCTGTAGCCAAATATAGTACAGTAAAACACCAGATAACGCTAAAACTTGGTTCCACAAGTCTTGGTGTTATCTGATTTTTAGTGTTATCCGATCCATGTTAAAATCCTATGGGATGGATAGGATAACGTTAAAGCTCCATAGAGATACACAGGCTTTAGCGGTTGTTATCTGATCCATCCCATAGGACCTTAATGTTATTCGATCAAATTCTCCACCCCAGATTACTTAATGTTATGTGATTTTAGTGTTATCTGATCCAATCGTTATCGGGTGTTTTACTGTACCTCCTTTTGTTCCCTGTTAAGATATTATTATCCTAGAAATCATACATCTAAGTGTGCCCTTCAGTGTCTGCTAATCATATGGTATTGGAAGCATTTCAAGTACAGTAATACCCCGGATAACGCGAGTACCGTATAGCGCTAAAACCGCATAACGTTACAAGCCCCGGTCGGCTTCCCCAGCCACCCCACAGCTGCGGAGGCAAGGGCGGGTGGCTAGGGAAGCCGACAGGGAGTCCCCGTCAGCTTCCCCAGCAACCCTGCAGCTGTAGATCGGGTCCTCTGATCTCTCTAGAGCAGGCAGGGGAAATGATCCAAGCTGTTTCTGGGCTTCTCTGACGTCCTCAGCCAGTGCAGCAAGCCAAAACGTCAGGGTTTGAATCCCAACATTCTGGCTTGCTGCACTGGCTGAGGACATTGGGGAAGCCCAGAAACAGCTTGGATCGGGTCTCCCCACCTCCCTGGACCCGGCAGGGGGGTCAGAGACCCCAAAATTGGTTAAAAAAAACCAGATTTTTTTTTTACCAATTTTGGGGTCTCTGACCGCCCTGCCGGGTCCAGGGAGGTGGGGAGACCCGATCCAAGCTGTTTCTGGGCTTCCCCGACGTCCTCAGCCAGTGCAGCAAGCCAAAACGTCAAGGTTCGAATCCCGACATTCTGGCTTGCTGCACTGGCTGAGGACATCGGGGAAGCCCAGAAACAGCTTGGATCGGGTCTCCCCACCTCCCTGGACCCGGCAGGGTGGTCAGAGACCCCAAAATTGGTTTTTAAAAACGGACTTTTTTTTTTACCAATTTTGGGGTCTCTGACCTCCCCCCCCCCCGCCGGGTCCAGGGAGGTGGGGAGACCCGATCCAAGCTGTTTCCAAAGTTCCCCCACCTCCCTGGAGGCTGCAGCAAGCCAAAATGTCAGGATTCAAATCCCGACGTTCTGGCTTGCTGCAGCCTCCAGGGAAACAGGGCTTTTTTAAACATTGTGTGATCAATGTATCGCACAATGTTAAAAACCGGATAACGACGAGACTTGTGGAACCAAGTCATAACGTTATCCGGGGTACTAGTGTAGGCTGATTTTAATATGGCAATCCTTTTTCTTAAACTGAGGCTAATGTTTTATATCAGGGGTGCCCAATTCATCCAGCCCGCAAAGCCCTCGTTGCTCCCAGGAGTGGAAGTAAAATGCACCCATATGGGCACATTTTACTTCTGCTCCTGGGAGCAACGAGGGCTTTGTGGGGTGGATGAATTGGCGTCAGGGGCTGCATCTGGGCCATAGTGACTGGTCCCCTGAACCACGTGACTGGCCTGTGGCCCAAAAAGTTTGGGCACCCCTGCTTTATATACAGTAAAATGGTCCATCAGTACTATAATGTGTTCTGCTGTATTCAGATAATAGATCGTTAGAAACAGAATTTTGGTGTTTCTTTCTCAGGAGATTTACACATGAAGACACTTCCTGATTTTATGATAAATCCTGTAAATTCAGTATACAGTCAAACCTTGCATGACGAGCGTTTCACTTAGCGAAAAACTCGCATAACGAACAAATTTTCGCTAAGCGGTCTGACTCACATAACGAATTTTTCACTATGCGAGTCGGACTTTTCCCTATGGAAAAACTCGCATAAAGAACGTTTCTGTGGGGAAAACTCACATAGCGAATTTTTTTTGCTATGGGAATTTTCCCAATAGAAACGCTCGTTATGCGAGTTTTTCCATAGGGAAAGCCCGACTCGCATGGCGAAAAATTTGTTATGCGAGTCAGACTCGCATAGCGAATTTTTCGCATAGTGAGCAACTCGCAGATCGAATTAAATTCGTTATGTGAGGTATGACTGTATTTGTTTCTCAAATGTAATAATGTTCATGAGAACTAAAGGAGTTAAGCTGTGCCAGTTCTCTGCCAATTTGTTCATAAATCAATCTTAGAAGAAATTAACCCTGACTGCTCCTTAGAAGGTCAAATAGTAAATGAACCTAAAGTACTTTGGACACCAAATGAGAAGAGAGGATTCACTTGAGAAAGCCTTGATGCTGGGAAAGGTGGAGGGTAAAAGAAGAAGGGGGCGGCCAAAAATGAGATGGCTAGATGGTATTATAGATGCCATGGGCACAGAGCTGGGCGGGCTGAGGAAGATGGTGGAGGACAGAGGTGCCTGGCGGGCAATGGTCCATAGGGTCACAAAGGATCGGAATGACTGTGTGACTGAACAACAACAAAAGAAGACATCCTGGCAGACCACCACGCCATGAACACTTTAATACATGCCTGAAGAAGTGGTCTTGAACCACGAAACCTTGTGTAACGTTTTGTTTTTCTTAGTGATCCAATAAAGGTATCACCTATTTCCTGCATATTTTGCATTTTTACAATCTGACCAAATATAGAAGCTCTGCAAGTGTCAGTTATGCTTTCTACCAGTTTTGCAAGTTGTAGAGAATAATTCCAGTGACACTTCCTGCTCACATGTAATGGGACTAATTGTACACAATTCATAGGATCCCTAGGATCAAAGCAGAAACACTTCATTTATTTATTTATTTATTTATTTATATAGTCCAATTTATATAGCTGCCCAACTCGAAATGACTCTGAGCGGCTCACAAAGTTAAAATCAACAACACAGTCTAAAACTTAAAACCTATAAGAACTCAATTAAAAGTACAGTACTGTACTACAAAAATTACCCAACAGCTAAAAGAGTGAGGGAGCGATATTGCTATATCAGCCAATTATCAGCAATCTTGCACTCCTGATGACATAATCTATTTTACACTGACATAATTTATGCAACAGCATTTGGCCAGTAGCTTTACTGTGATTTTAACAGATCTAGACATATAGCTTGTTCAGTATAAAATTTCTCTAGGCTCGAGGATGGAGAGTGTGACTAAACATACAGTATATGCATCCAAATCCAGTAAATCATGTTAGTTACTTTAAAGTAGATCCATAAAATAGCTCACATTGGAGCTGGCCAAGTTGATCAATAAACTGTGTGTTATTTAGTCCCTATGAAGTCCATTCAAATTATATTTAAGGTTAGATAATTGTCATTATCATAACATTGATTACAAAAGGAGGAAAAAGTTTCAGTGTTAATTCTATGGGCAAAAGGTATGCTTACAGGATTACAAGATGCTCCATCACATGGGTGTGCCCTAGGGTCTTGGGGAGGAGGAAGTTGATGAAATGGTCTCTTTCTGATAGCTAAAGTATTCTGAACACTACTTTCATCATGAGTGCTACAGCTAGCAGAATGGAATGTTGGATCCAATCCCATGTTCTTGATTAATTGTAATTAATCTGGAATTTTGTGAAAGCTAGAAACAAAGATTTATCCTGGATTGTAACCCTCACAAAATAATATGTTCTGAATAAAAACTTTCCCAGTAATTAATTAGCCTGCTTGTGTGAACAAAAAGGCATTCAAGCAGTTATTAGTAAATCTTTCTTAATTGATTTTTGGAATACATACTGCAGATACCAATGGCTATTATGAAACATGTTAATGCTTATAGCAGGAGTGGCCAGCCTTTTCATGCCATGGGCCAGACTACACCTCCTCAGACAGATAAGCAGGCCACAGGCATGGTTCCTCCCACTGTTTCCACCACTTCCGGTGGCAGCAGTGGTGCAAGCAGCGTGTGCATTCACGGCATGTCTTCGGCTGTTTTCACCACTTTTGCTGATTCCCGTGGCAGTGGGAGTGACAGTGGCACATTTTGGTTGCTTTTGGTGCATTTTGGCATGTTTTGGGTGCATTTTCGCCACTTCCGGAGCATTTTCGGGGCATCTGGTGGCAGAGGCGGCAGCAGTGCCAGGGTCCTCACCACAGGCTGGATTTATTGGTGCTGTAGGCCAGATTCGGCCCATGGGCCATAGGTTGGCCACCCCTGGCTTATAGCAACAAAAAAAGTATGTGTTCTTTCTCAAGATAGGCATGTTATGTTGCAGACACATTTTTCATATACATTTTGCATTTTCCAGGCAGATTTTGTGAGGTCTACAGTATTTTGTAAACAAGCTGGTGCTAGTAAGTGACCTTCTCTGTGCTCTTTCTTTTTGAATAGAAAAAAATCTGCCTGGATTAGAGAAAGTAATAATTTTAAGCCACGATATTTTCTGTTTACAATTACCTGTACAGTACTTTCAATGCATTATGAATGCATCCACAGGTAGTCCCAAGGTAAAACAGGTACTGGTGAAGACCTAGCATGAATTAAGTTATAGGAAGTTATGCAGTAAAGGAGGTGTTTTGGAGAGTTTACAAGATGAAACAAAGATTGTTTTATGAAGAGTTGCTTGAGAAAATAAAAATAAGAAGGGATTGTTGGGGAGCAGACTGGATGGGATTATATGACACTTATTTTGCATCAATTATACTGACTTGACAGTGGTTTTCCAGATTCATTTTAAGGTTGGCCATTACTTTTACATGGCTTAGTACCCTTCTACCTACCATGTCACTCCCCTTGTATAAGGTCCTGCACCAGCTAAGGTTGGCAGCGACTGCTTTATAAAACATGCCACACGTAAAAGTTGTTTAGCTCAAATGTATTAGGAAAAGATATTTTTGTGTTGCTGACTTTATGATGTACAAATCTCTTCCTATGTCATGTGTTATCAAGTCAGAACTGACTTGTAGCGGTCCCAACAGGGTTTTCAAGGTCAGAGAATTATTTAATGAGTGGTTTCTTTCAGTTCCACACACAGAGAAACATGGGGAAATCCCAAGGCTGAGCAGAGATTTGAAGCGAGGCCTCCTGAATCCTAGTCAATCACTCTACTCACTCCACCATATTGGATGCCCTAGAAATCTTTTCCAGAGTCCCTACAAAATATAATGTCCTTGAAGAGATAAAGATGATCTGTTTTTGCAGACCTATGGATGTTGCCAGTTTTAATAATAGTTAATTGTATTTTATTATATCTGGGTTTTTTTTGCCATTGCTTAAGTAGAATATTTCTCCTGGCTTCGTTATATTTGTTATACATTTTAATATTTTGCTAATAATGATGCATACCTTTCTGGGTATTCTGAGACTTGAGAATGGATATAAAATTAATCAAGCAATTTGTAGCTTGTTTGCCACACTTGTAATACGTTCTTAATGTCTAATCTGTGTGGGAGTAAGTTTCTCTTTCACATATAATTGTGAGAGACTCTCTTCTGCATGTTCTCAAATGCATGCCTTGCAAAATTTGCTTACATTTGTGTGATTTAAATTAATATTTGAAATTCCAAATTTTCAGAGATTAGATCACTGAAAATATTATCAGTTGCATGCCGAGTCATACAATTTACTAAGCAAATGATGTCTGCAATGATTTCTTAATTTGGGGCACTTCATCTGCAAACGATCATTAGTTCCTTTTTCCAATAGTGAAGCCAGAACTACATTACATTGTAATCAGAATTTTAAGGGAGATAATGTTACACCTTTTAGAATTTTGCCAGTTCCTTTTTTTAAATTACTTTTGTAGTTACAGCAAAGTAGCCTTGGTAAATTGTAGAGAATAAATATCACATAGTTCATGTTATGGCTTGTGTTGCTTCATTCAAATATAGTATTGGTTTTAAATGTTTATTTCATTTGTTTTAGAATGAGAACGTCAGAGCCAAGACTTGGTGTAGAAGTAATGAGATAAATTCAGTACTGAAAATCCCATCTAGATATTGTGCTGTATTCAGTTTTCGAGTACTCTGTCTTCAAGTAGAGAATCCCATTTTATTCGCTAAAACATTTTCCAAGCGTTTTAACGGCATTCTCTTGCTTAAATCCATACGCTTTTAATGCCATTTTTGGATCTTCAAAGGAGGTTACTACATGTTTAAATTGCTTAGGAAACATGGAATATCCAATGCTGCTCCATCTATTGGTAGGAATAATGTGACCAGTACAACAACAGACTTCTCGCACGCTGTTTATGCATCCACAACTTAACATAAAAGTCTTTTATTTTAGGGAGGTGCCGATGAAAGATGCCAAAGAATATGCAGAGTCTATAGGTGCAATTGTTGTTGAGACCAGTGCCAAAAATGCAATTAACATTGACGAACTCTTTCAAGGAATCAGTAAGTAGAGTTTGTTTGTTTTTTGTAATTTTGTAGCCCAGCTGATTGGTATTTTGACAAGGCACTGACAAATACTTGCAGACCTAATTCTGTCTACACAGAGTTAGAAACAAGTTACTTAATTGTTTATGAAGTTATGAACTTATAGTGACCCAAAGTAGCTACCTACAGTGGTGGGATGTCAAAAATTTTACTACCCCACCGTGATGTCATCACAGTGTGGGCGGAGCTAACGTCATGACATCATGGGCAGAGCCAATGTCATGGTGTTGTGGGCGGGGCCAAAGAAAAAAAATAACCATAAGCACGCACATACACACACAGACACACACCCTCTAAGACTTTGCTTAAAAAACCCAAGCCAGGTCACCAGGCCTTTTTAGGAACTGTGGTAGTACGTCAATATAGGTAAAGGTATTAAATACACATTAAAATATACACAGACGCACCACATCCAAAGGTGAGTCACTTACCCTGGGGAGCAGGCTATAGGGAGCTTCAGGCTAGCAGTTTCTCTTCCTCCTCCCCGCTTGGGAGGACAGCAAGGAGGCTGTGCATACGCACCAAGCACTGTAGCCATGCATGCACACCAAGTGCTTGGCATGCATGCGCAGTGGGGGAACCAGCGAAAAGGTAAGCCCCGGAGGTGGTTCCCTCCAAAAGCTGCTACCGGTTCTCTGTGACACTGGGAAAAGTTACTACCGGTTCTGGCGAACTGGTGAGAACCTGTTACATCCCATCACTGGCTACCTAGTTATTTGTTGTATTTGATACATTTACTTGTCTTTGATGATTTGAATAATTTTTGGAGGCTAGGCTAGGCTAGGCTGTGGGAGGATGGCTTGGCCACATCCACCTAGTGAGTTTTGTGCGTAGCAGTGTTTCTAGACTGAATTCCCTATCTGCTCTAAGCCTTGCAATACGTTGGCTATTTATTCCAATGTACTATAGTACAAATACTGTACTAGAATAGAATTTGGTGCCATCGTGCAAGACTAGTTTGTCTTTCTTGTAGCTGGCCAAACTAGCTTCCCAGATTGAAATAGCATTTTATAGGGGAAGGAATAACTTCCCACTCTTATTGTAATTCCTGATTCCCACATAATTAGGAAGAAGGTCAAAAATAGTTCCTCTGGAAACAGATTCATTGTTTATGCACTGAGGCAGGGGGGGGGGGGATTTCTTTTTAGGACTACAACTCTACTACCACACTCTAGCTACTGGCCATACTAGATAGGGATTTCAGAGATTTGTAGTCCAAAAAGTAGCTTTCTCCATTCTCACACTAAGATACAGGTTTACAAGGAGAGGTGAACCCTGTTTCTTCGCCCTTGCCATATACCTTCACTTCTCTCACTTGAGCTGCTGATGGCTATCCTTATATGTTTGTGTGGTGTACCTCCTCTGTCCATATCAATGATGTGTTCTAGTGTGCAAGATTGTCTAGGACAGTGATGGCCAAGCTTGGCACTCCAGGTTTTTTTTGGACTCCAATTCCCAGAAGCCCAATAGCATTCCTGCTGATCAGGGCTTCTGGGAATTGAAATCCAAGCACATCTGGAGTGCCAAGGTTGGCCATCACTGGTCTAGGACATGGGTGAGCCACCTTCACAAAACGACACTTCCACATAGTAGGTTCTTCGGATTGTCCTCCTTTTAAAAAACCCCTCTAAATAGCCATATCTGTCTTGTTATTCCGAGGTTTTTAAAGTCTGACTTGCATATCATCATTTCAGTGTGCTCATCTTGCCTCTGACATGAAAGTTAAGCACTTCTTCTTCAAAGGGCTTTGCCATTTGAAACACCTTTGACATTTACAGGGATTATACTGGCAAAGAAGTAGGGAAAGGATATGGTTGATTTCCTGAAGATGAGTGGAGGAGGGCACTGGATTCAGTTGCAGATGCTGACATCTGAAATAAGGCAAATCTGTCAAGAAGGCATAATCAATTGGTATATGTCAGTAGATAAAGCTCTTAAATTTCCCTTAGAATAGATCAGGCCATGTCCTTTTTATTTGTAATGATCTGTTGCTGACTTGGATAATAAATTAGAATGTCCTCTTCCTATCTGTTGTAGCTGCCTCAATTCATTAAATTTAGCCTGATTATATGAAATGGAGTAAAGACTGCACCTCTAGTGTATTCTCAAGCCTCAAATAGCTTCTCCCTGTGAGCTGCACTTTCTCTTAGCTACTTAGTTTCATAGAATCTCACGAAAGATATTTGGATGGCATTTTCAATATAATCCCTTAGGGAAGTTCCTTTTTGTCTGAATCTTCTTGCAGGAATTATGCTCCCACGGGTTGGAGCAGCTGTATGATCAGATAACTTTCTCAGAATGATGCCCTCCACCACCATTAGTTTGCATGAAATTCACTCCAGACAATTATGTTGCATACAGTATTTATATCCGCTCAAGAAAGTAGATGTGAAGAAGTGGCCTCTAGAAACAGTAGCAGTACAAAATAATAAGATATATTGTTTGAAATCTTGTTGCTGTAACTTATGCCATTTCAGCTGATGACATCAACAGCAGCATCATTTTTTCAGAAATTAAATATTTCTGATTTCTCTCCAAAAGCTCCTGATGCTACCATGTAAACCAGTGTTTCCCAGTCCTTGTTTTTTGGACTTCAATTCCCAGAAGCCTTGATCAGCCAATGTACTGACTTAGGCTTCTGGAATTGAAGTCCCCCTGTGGGGCGTGGACCCCACATTGAGAACCACTGATATAAAACCTTTCATTGTTGGGAATACAGTAATACCTCGGATAACAATTGCACCGGATAACGCTAAAACCGCATAACGACGACAAATTTGGGGGGAAGATTTGCACCGGATAGCGTTCTTTTTAGCGTTATCCGATACAGTCGTTCTTAGCAGCAGGGTGACTGGAAAGCTGAACGGGGTTCTCCATTCAGCCTCCCAGCCACCCTGAAGCTACGGAGGCAGGGGTGGGGTGGCTGGAAAGCTGATGGGGGGCTCCCCCGTCGGCTTCCCCAGCCACCCCACAGACGTGGAGGCAAGGGTGGCTGGCTAGGGAAGCCAACAGGGAGTCCCCGTCAGCTTCCCCAGCCACCCTGCAGCTGTAGAGCGGGTCCTCTGAGCTCTCTGGAGCAGGCAGGGGACCCAATCTACAGCTGTTACTGGGCTTCCCTGATGTCCCCAGCCAGTGACGTTTTGGCTTGTTACAGCCTCCAGGATGGTGGGGGAACTTTGGAAACAGCTTGGATCGGGTCTTCCTACCTCCCTGGACCCGGCAGGGGTGTCAGGGAACCTGAAATTGGTTTAAAAAAGTCCTTTTTTAAAAAACCAATTTTGGGCTCCCTGACCCCCCTGCCGGGTCCAGGGAGGTGGGAAGACCCAATCCAAGCTGTTTCTGGGCTTTCCCGACGTCCTCAGCAAGTGCAGCAAGCCAAAATGTCAGGATTCAAATCCCGACGTTCTGGCTTGCTGCAGCCTCCAGGGAAACAGGGCTTTTTTAAACGTTGTGCGATCATTGTATCGCACAACGTTAAAAACTGGATAACAATGAGACTTGTGGAACCAAGTCTTATCGTTATCCGAGGTACTACTGTACTGTATATGAAACCAAAGGCTATATTTAACGTAGTAAGAATCATAGGCCACTAACTTGTTCAGTACTGTATTTATATACAGTATATATTTATATATACAGTAAAACCTCATATAACACTAAAACCTGGTTCCACAAGTCTTGGTGTTATATGATTTTTAGTGTTATCTGATCCTCTATGGGATCCATAGAGATACATTGTAACCACACAGGCTTTAGCGGTTGTTATCTGAAGCATCCCATAGGATCTTAATGTTATCTGATGCAATTCTTCCCCCCAGATTCCTTAATGTTATGCGATTTTAGTGTTATTCGATACTAATGTTATATGAGGTATTACTTGTACTATATTTATATATACTATATTTATATACAGTACTGTATTTCTGGAGCTGCAACAATAAAACTGCTACGGTGATCTGATGAGATGCCAGTTGTAAATAACAAAATGAATCTCACCTAATTGTTAAGACAGCTTCTATAGTTGAAGTCCTGCTAACATACATTTTGAGCAGGATGTTGGCCAGAGATTCTTACATTATATTATTTATTATGAGGTTTTTTTAAATCGTAAAATTATAAAGTATCCATGAGTGACATAAAATTGTACCTGTTTTTTTGGGGAATACTTATTTTTCTACAAATGTTATGCATTTTTAATTATAATCTATGGCTCATTTGTGAAAATATATGTGTATGGTTAAGTATACGTTTACAACCATCAATTTTCCTCCTGATCCAATGATCCCTAGGTATACATTGGGTTTGGGTGTATAGGAGAGATGAAGAAAGCGTTCACCAAATGAAGTATGGACATTTTTTTTATATGAGGAGCCCAACCAGGCATAATGCGAAAGATTTGTAAACTGGATCAGTTGGGCATTTTTAAAGATCAGAGCAGTTGTCAGAAGAAGGACGTTGTTTTGAATCTTATTTATGGTGAAGTTGGTTTCCAGTGGCTTAGTGGTTAAGATGCTGAACTTGAAGACTGGAAGGTTGGAATTTGATACCCAAGTACTGCACAACGGAGTGAGCTCCCGTCTCTGTCCCAGCTCCTGCCAACCTAGCAGTTTGAAAGCAAGAAATTGCAAGTAGATAAATAGGGACCACTTCCGTTCCACCACTAACTGTTGTTTTTTAATTTTTAGGTCGACAGATTCCACCCTTGGAAACTCACAAAAATGGCAATGGTGAAACAATCCAAATTGGATCAATTACACCAACGCATAGGCCATGCTGTTAAAGGCAGACTGAGCTGGGTTGATTTATGTGAAGATAAAATTGTTTAATTTGCTTATTTATTGAAGCATAGACTCCAGAAATTCCACGACAAAACATCTTATCTAAAAGCAATAAAATAGTACTATCAATGCACATAGTAAGATAAAGGGTCTGCAGAGTTAAAATGGACTACTCAGTTGAGTAAAAACCTTTTTTAAAATATTGGCTCACATTTTAAAGAAAGTAAGCATATTAAACCAATGGTTATTTTGAATAGACATGTTTTTAAATAGTTTGTCAGGCAAATGTTACATTTTATACAAAATCCCTGTTTCTTTTGTTTAGAACACATTGTTTTGTATTCTGGTTTCAATTTTATAAAATTACAATGTACAGTATTTTAACCAAGTGAAGGTTGTGTACTATTTTATCTTCTACCAGATTTGGCTTTGGGGGGCTTTGTTTTTAGAACAATAAATAACTTTTTAAAACTGTAGATCAGCTAGTTATTAACTTGAGCACAAAACAGATAAAAGCTCTGGTAACTTTAGCAAACACTAACATGATTCTGGTATATTTTAGTTTGAAGTTCCTATTTTGTCTGTATTTGAAAAGCAAAATCACTAGAATGCAAAGACAGTATATTTTAAAGTACAGTGGTACCTCATACAACAATTTTAATCTGTTCCACAGGGTCATTGTTGTATGAAACAATTGCTATACGATGCATGCATTGTATAGCGATTTACCCTATAGGATGCATAGTACAACGAATTTTTCATTAAGTGGCTTTTCCCATTGAAAAATTGTTATACATTTTTTTCCATAGGGAAAATTGTTATGCCGGACACAATCCCCCCCCCCCCCAAACATAATTGTTATTGGATTTCATTGCTATACAGGGCAATTGTTGTATGGGATTCCACTGTACTGTACTTTGCAAAGATAAAGAACAAAAGAGGAGAGATTAGAAAGGCATTGGCAATGAAAATGCCAATTGTGCTCATTTAGCATAAAATTATGTTAGTAAAATGACAACAGATACTGCAGCAGAGTTGAAAAAGAACCAAATGAAATATCTTTTAGAGAATTCATTTAATACTTGAATTCACTGAAAGTCCATCTGGCAGATGTATGCTGCTGTCAAAGTCTGGCAGTATGTGGTTTAAAGCAATAAACCATACAATGAACAATACAAATGAACATTATCTATTTCCTTAGTCTGTCCACTTCTGTTTGAATGGCAGGACTGAAGGAAAATTCAGTTCTGTTCATATTGCTCTTTTCATAATGGAATTATAAAGCAGTTTTAATGGAGGTCGCCTGGGAAAATGGACTTTCTAAGGTTTTCTTGCTATAGCGCCTTGCACTCTTAGTTTTTATGGCATTTTGCAGCTGCAGGGGGGAGGAGCCTTAAAAAATAAAATACTGTACATGACTGCATATGTAGAAATAACACTCTCTCTCCAATTTTAGCTTTCAAGTTTCTCTAAATAAATTGCATACCATATAACCTTTGGCTAAAGCTATCCTGTATTGGGAGTTGGAGTTCCTAAATTACAAAATGTCTGGAATCCTATTCATGTTTATTAGATTTGCATAACTTGCTGCAGCTAAATGCAGCTAATTGCCAGGGTACAACTCAATTATGCAGTTGGGCATATAACTAGGCCTACAATTGGGACATACCTTGGCACCCCAGCAATTAGCTGCAATTACTTGTGATAAGTTATGTAACTTATGTGAACATAAATATGATTTTGACCAGTACACTTCTCCCTCACTCTGGCTATTGATAGCATGAAGGTGAAATTCATTTTGTATGAATATCTGTTTCTTTCCATGGAACAGCAGTTCTCACAATGAAATTTTGTTTCTGCTAGCAGAACTGAAAAGTCATTGATAAGGAGAATAATAGAAATGTTCATAATGGAATAGTGTTCCAAAATAAAAATTAATTTATGACCAAACAACAAAAACAAACCAAAAGCAGAAGTATTGTAACACATGTAAAACTAAAATGTTTATTTCACTTTTAGCTTTCAGGGATTATTCACTACTTCAGGCACATAAACAATTTATGAGGCTTATTCCGTACAATTGATTTTTCCATAAGGTGTGGAAAGGCCCCATTCATGAAACCAGATGAAGGCAAGACTAGATATCTACCTAGTTATCTGGAACAGGTAATATCATTTTAGGAGTAGACTGATGGCGGAATTAAACCAAATTTTATGAATGCCTACTTAAAAGCAAACCCTACCATGCTTAAAAGGGCTCACTTTAAAATAAATGTGTACAGAATTTCAGAGTTTAATTATGTTTTGGTAAATATTTTATACCAAGGTACACTCTTGTAATAGAAATGTCTGCCACTTCTGTCTTAAGCGTTATAGTAAGATAAAACCCAACAAAGCATGTTATAAACTATAAATCTGATTCCAAATTATAATTATACTTAAGTGTCTTATTTTAATATCCTATGTGTCGGTGTAGATTTGTATTAAAAAGTATTACTAGAACAATAGTGTTCTACTGGAAAAAATAAGTATAATTCATATAAAAATATTCTGTACTGTATTAGTGCCCTTTTATGAATAAATGGTTGACGTTTTTCTGTTGAAACTCATGGTAAGGGCGACTGCTTGGATTAGTTGGCCTGAAACTCCATTTCTGTACGGAGCTGGAAAAATGTCTGTCAGTATCTGGTTCACTATTATTGCTGAACAATATATCATTCACATCAGTCTGTCTTTTAGAATCTTAACAGGAAACAGTTACCAAGCCAGGCTGCTTGGGGCAAGGCCAGGCAAGATAATGTAAAGACCATCTTTAAAGGACTTGCCTCACATGTATCTTTTAACTAGAATGAATTTATCCTGAAATCTCCTGTAGGCACTGCTGAGGATTGTGAGCAGACCACAGTGTTACCCTCTAAACTAAAATGTACAGAAGAAATTCATTTTTCTGACTGCTAATATTCCATAAATCTATGGGGCAGGAAAATGGATAAAAGGCAGAGTAGGAAGAAATTAAGACATGATGACACATTCCTAGATTGGTGTGTTCATCTGAAACTGCTGACAGTTATAACTCAGTAGGCTTTTCCTAGGTTTGACCAGTTGGACCGAAATATGAATTGGCACTGATTTCAAAGAGGGGAAAAGTCAGAATCCCAAATGAGAGGAAAGATAGCCATTGCCAGTATGGCTTTACTGGTATACAAGAGTAATTTTTACTTTTCTGTAATTAATATTTCTTATGGCTCTTAAAAGTGGATTCCCCAAGGATAAGCTCATATATAGGGGAGCAACATGGAAACAACCTTAGGTGTACAATCATATGGGTTACTGGCAAGTGTGTTCATAGTGGCCATTTGTAAAAACTGCTTGTTTCACATAGAGGGCGAAAGATTTGTTGCTCTAGTTTTGGTGAAGGTGAAATTACATTAGATGGTGCCTCCATGCTGTCTGTATGATATCGAGCCACATGTGTAGTGCTCACTTTTATCCCACTGACTGCAGTTATAATTTCTAAGTGTGTATGAATACTGGTAGTTATGATTACAACACCGCATGACTACTGGTAAAGGGGTTGACGGCTCTCTTTTTAGCAATGCAAAATATTTCCAGAGCTCAGTACATTCTCTTCTCTGGAGTAGGGAAAATATCACATAGTTGTAGCAAACATTACACGTGCAGGTAAAAGAATACGCTGCACGTGTAATGTAGGTAAAATATTTTGGTTAGTAGAAGGACATTAAGGTATTTAGATAATGGTGTTTGGCTGGTTCAAAAATAATTTGCAAAATACTTGTATCTGTAAGCGACTTTACCTGATTAAATACTCTGTCCTGATCAACTAGCATGAGATATGTTTCTGAAATACCTTACCAAGGACTGGATAAAATAATGCCTTATCTGATAATCTTGTATAGTCAAAACCTCGCATGAAGAGTGCCTCGCTGAAAG
The DNA here is from genome assembly GCA_030440675.1 of Furcifer pardalis. Classification (NCBI taxonomy): domain Eukaryota; kingdom Metazoa; phylum Chordata; class Lepidosauria; order Squamata; family Chamaeleonidae; genus Furcifer; species Furcifer pardalis. The sequence continues at coordinate 102,764,064 of CP126891.1, forward strand.
AGCAGAATTTTCTCTGAATGTTTGCTTCGGTTAACAAATAAAACCAACCAAAAACTTGCTAAACAAATGAATTGGGGTTCACAATCCCCCCCCCAGTCACAATTGGCCACTTACAATGGTGTTTCGCTTAAAGAGCAAACTCGCTTAAAGAGCAATCCCGTGGAACACATTATGCTCTTTAAGTGAGGTACAACTATTGATCTGAGCTCAGAACTATTCTTTATTTGCAATGAATACATATTGCTGTTTTTGAAAACTCATATACTAACTACTTTTTTGAAGAAGAAATGAAATAGTAATAGATATCTCTTTGTAAGCTTTTTTTAACTGATCCATCAAAACTCTTAAATGTAGAGATGCTAAATGATCCAAATTCATATACAGACTTTTCTAAATAGTCAATCAACCCTTTTACATGAAAGAAATATAAGGCGACTACAGAATTTTGTCATTATATTGTTGACACAGATTTTGTAATTCGTGGCTTATGTTGGACTGTACTCACAGATAAATTACAGACTTTCAAAGATAGATTCACATATTTACATGTATGGATAGCAATGTCATTGTTTTTAAAAACCTACCTATGATTACAGAACCCAATACTGAAAATCATTGTACAGGTATATCAATATGCTATTTCTAAAATTATTTCTAAAAGCTAATGTTAGAATTATATTAAGAGTTGTCCTATTGAGATCAGAATGGCACTTTGTTTCTAATATTCTGCCAAACAGATTTTGAAATAATAACTTGATTCTTCTTTGATTCAAAATCAATCCCTTTAATTTGCACTGATATATGAAAAAATGGGGCCTATAGATATGAAAAGCTGTTTGGATAGCTCAGTGATTTAATTATATGGCTGTGGAGCCAGAATTTTGGAGTTTGATTCCCCACTGTGCCTCCTGGGAGTACAACCACCCTGTTTATTCTCTGGCAAGCTGCAGATTCAGGGTACTTCCAGAAGAAGGGGATGGTAAACTACTTCTATGTATTCTCTTCTTAGAAAACCCTGAAGAGGTCACCATAAATTAGAATTGACTTGATGGGACACAAAATGGGTGTGAAAAGAGCAGAACAATCCCAAATAGTAGACTCTTGTAGAAAAATAGCAAGGAATTGTTTATATGAGAGCATTGAATGGGCTGGACCCACTAATCACTATGTATGAAATGTTAAAATGACCTAACAACACCACCTCCAATTCCTAAATACATCACAGCTGAAGACTGAATATTGACTCAATTCCTAGTGCCATCATGGGATGTCTTTATGCCACAAGGGGGAATTATTCTGACAAGGCAAAAAGTAAGCATACTTCATGCCTCTCTGACATTCATGTGTCAGTTTCCTGGGGGAAAATCCTTTTAGTGGCAGAAAGTTTATTTCTTTCCTTTTGGAAAAAAATCATGAAGGAGGATGGAAATATGTACCATTCTGCATGTCTATTTGGAACCATACCCCACTAGATTTTTTAAAAATACAAGTAGCTCTAGTGCAGGGGTGCCCAAACCTTTTGGGCCACGGGATGGTCACATGGTTCAGGGGCTGGTCACTATCGCCCATGGCCCAGATATGGTCCCTGATACCAATTTATCTGGCCCATGAAGCCCTTGCTGATCCTGGATGTGGAAGTAAAACGTGCTCGTACGATTGCCCTTTACCTCCGCTTCTGAGAGCGACGAGGGCTTCATGGGTTGGATGAATTGGCATCAGGGGCCGGATCCAGGCCCTGGGCTGTAGTTAGGGCACCCCTGCTCTAGTGATACTGAAAGAGAGAGAACATGAAAGTCACTTCCTTTGGGGCCAGTCCCTACTTCTACAAATGTTCTCCTATAGTGAAGTATTAGCACTTCTCAATTATTAAAATAGCATAATGAAATTATCTCCGTCTGTTGATTCAAACCACTCGGGAAATTGGGCTGTGCATCCAAACAGAATCCAGTCATATCCTCTAAAAAACTAACAGAATAATCTTGAATGCTTGATCCCAATACAGATAAATAGTATTGCATAGACAGTTTTAATCTTTCATTTTCTTTACCTGTGATAGCATTTCAGTGCACACAGCATTCTGGTTTCTGTACAGATATGTAGTAAATGGTGTATACATATTCTTATTGTGCCTTAATTGTTCAAACAAATTTAAGGATTTGTGCTCATACTCTGCATTGTTTATGCGAGAGCTTTGAACGGGCTGGACCCACTAATCACTATGTATGAAATATTATAATCTGTTAATACTGCTTATTCTACATTACTGTTGTACAATCACAAAACAGATTTGTGTCTAAATAAGTTTTTTATTTAATCTAAATAATACTAATAAATATTATTAATTTTTTATAACTCTTGCCTTTATTATATTAAAAAAATGCTGAAAATCAGATGCTGGAACACAATACTTCACCTATAAAAAGCAATTAAACCTATACTGTATTGAAGTCTGGTTCTTATATGCTTTTGTGTAAAAATAGACAAATATTTATGGTTTACCAAATTTTTATACACGATGTAGAATTTTATTATTTAAATTTCAAGCCATTTCCATTATCTATGTAAATACATTTTGTTACAATTCCTTCACTTTCTGAACTAAAACAGGCAAAAACAACAACACACATGCCATTTGCAAGATAAGAAACTTCACTCTTACAAAATTTGGCAACAAACCTCATTATAGTTAGCAGGTTAGTGTGTGTAGAACTGTGGATTGGTAGGACAAACAAAAGAGTTTACTAAGTCAGTGTGCAGTTCATTTGCTCAAGAAATAATTAGAGGAAATAACTCCCTCCAAAAGTTTCTTGAAATACAACTATGCCACAGTTGTAATTTGTAACTGCTTATATTAACAACCAGCTGTTGTAGCTTTTCACAGACCATAGAATTATTCTTTTGCCAGTTAATTTAACTGTAATAATTTACTCTGTGGATAGGTATAGTATGAATGTTAAATAAAACTGGAAAATATTGTACAGTATACGAGATTAAGTGCATGTAGTTTTTTCAACAAAGATCTGCATGCAACAAGATATTTATGGTGTACCATTCATCAAAATAGATGGTCTCAAAAAACTACACAAGTTTTAAATTGTACATCTTAATAATAAGAAACTTCAAGCATGACAGAATAAAGTGCCGTTTCCCTATAATTCATCGTATTATACCGATCATTTTTAAGAATCTTTGAATTTGATGGGGAATCTTTAAATTTAAGGCAGTATGCAGAATATTAAATTTCAACTTCTAACTCACCTACACAGCTGCTGAAATGTATTAATTATTAAGTGTGGGTTTATTTAAATCGCAAAAAGTAAGAATTTGTAGACAAGCAGGCATGTGCATCATATAAGAAACAAAGTACAGTAAATAAAGCTACCATATTCTTGTTCATGGCATGTTACCCACCCAAGAACATGTACCATATTTGTCACGATATAAGACGCATTGGAGTATAAGATGCACCCTGGGTTTTATACACATTTTAAAGGGAAAAAATAATTTTATACATTTTAATTCCAGGAGCTGAGGAGGGCAGGATCGGCCAGGCAAGACAGCTCCTTTTGAAGTCTCTTGCCTGGGCGATTCCACTGCCACTGACTACAAGGAGCCTGGGAGGGCAGGATTGGCAGGATTTCTGTAAATCTAAATAAATAAGCTATCTTGCATATTTTATGAAAGAAAATATGTGAAATGAAGGGATGTCAGGAGAGCTTGTATTTGTTGAGACTGCCAGGAACACTTAATTAATGCAAAACTTTAAAAACAGAGGACAGAACCCCTTCAGCAAATGTGGAGTGTAACATCTTACATGGGCATTGTGCTCTGTATGATCTTGTTTTGCAGTAGAGAATTTGGCAGGAGGTGGCAACATTTTAACAACACAGTGGCAACCAAAGCATGGCTCCATTTAATAGTAGCAATCCATGCAAAACTTGGACTCTAGGCGCTACAAGCTAAATCAAGGGTCATCGACCTTTTTAATCCAAGGACCGGATCACACCCCCTCAGACTGTTGGTGAGCTGAATAGGTGTCATTGCTGCCTGAGCCTCCCATCACTCTACCCACACTGCCACCAGCAGCGGGACCACCTTTGAGCCACCCATCACTCAACCCACACTGCTGTCGCCGTCGCCCACCTCAAGCTACCCATCTACTCCCCCACACGCTGCTTCCCGACTTGGAGGAGCTGCATGGCAGCAATTCATCCGGCCCTTGACCTCACCAGCTGCCGCTTCTGTAACCACCAACTCAATCTTTGTCTTCTCTGCTAACAGCAATCCGTAGTAGGGTAGATGTAAGCCTTACAACATCCACCCTGCTATGGAGCACCGTTAGGGACACGCCAAGCCAAGTGGAGGAGACAAGGATTGAGGAGAAGGCAGAAGTGGCTGGTGAGTTCACAGTCCAGATGAGATGGTGCCACGGGCAGGATCCGGCCCACAGGCTGCAGGTTGAAAAATCCTGATCTAAATGAAAGGGTGGGTGGTGGAAGCCTAACTGACTATAACTGCAATTGAACACCAAGGCCACATTTAATGATCTGAATGAAGTCTGCCTTACACAGATACACCCTTCAGCCACCCCAACTCAGCACTGATTCCATAAATCTCACGATTCATGTTACAGAGGACTAAAGGATTAATTGTGAAAAAAATTGTTTATTTTTTTTGTCATTCCCTACTATGTAAACTCAAAACCTGTTCCAGAAGGCTAGAAAATGCTGTAGAGCAAGGTGTCATTGGAGACAAAGTATGTCCTCTCATACTGTTAAGATAGCCGCTATTGTGACACTGAACATACAGTACTTCACTGTATTGTGAATCAGAATAGTGAAGTGGTTCCTCCTCTGCTCATTTTATTGTTGGGCCCAATATGATGGTTTCCAGGGGCATTTCCTCCACTGAGGGGCTCATCTACCCATAGCTCCTTTAAGGAGTCAGGTTATTTACCGCCACCCAGCACTAAGTGTTGAGTCACTGGCTGTACAGACTACTCCAGAGGTGCCCAAACTTTTTGTGCCGGAGGCCTGACCATGCTCCTGGAACAGTTGAGCAGGCCTGACCATACCACCGGAATTGAGCACATTTACATGTGTGTCAGGAACCACTCCCAGAAGTGGTTCTGGATGTCTCTGTGCATGTGTAAATGTGCCCACATCACTTCCAGAAGTGGTTTTGCCATTCCCAGAAGTGGTTCTGGACGTCTCTGTGTGTGCGCAAATGCGTCCCTGCCACTCCTGGAAGTGGTTCAGGACGCACATGCGCATTGGCAGGTGCATCCATCAACTTCCGGGAGTGGTGAGGGTGTCAGGGGCTTGATATGTAGTTTGGGCACCCCTGGTATACTCCATTACCATAGTGGGATGTCCGGCTAGATATTCTAGACATACAATAAAAGTAAAGAATCATCAGAGCTTGTCACTTGGAAGACCCTGAATAGGCTGAAGGTCTGACTACTTAAATGTAAGACCAATATACAGTAATACCTCAGATAACATTAGTATCGAATAACACTAAAATCGCATCACATTAAGCAATCTGGGGGGAAGAATTGCATCGGATAACATTAAGATCCTATGGGATGCATCGGATAACAACCGCTAAAGCCTGTGTGGTTACAATGTATCTCTATGGATCCCATAGGATTTTAACATGCATCGGATAACACTAAAAATCGGATAACACCAAGACTTGTGGAACCAGGTTTTAACGTTATTTGAGGTTTTACTGTACTCAAGTGAGGGCTACTGGTGTACAACAACACACTGTGTGATTATGGAGAGATACAGAATCTGGCTCATCTTCCGGTCTGTCGATTATCAGAAACTTTTACTGAGGAGGGCTTAATTTTGGCCAATGACAAAGCCAAAAAGGTGGCTCCATTTTGGCAGTTCAAAGTCTGAACTGGAGACAAAATAAGAAGAATCAGAGCATTATTCAAGAATTCTGGATTTGAATAGATAACTTCCAGTTAAGGTATCCTGCACCCAACATCACTTGAGGAAACAAACACCATAAAGCAGGGGTGCCCAAACTATGGCCTGTGGGCTGGATCCAGCCCCTGACACCAATTCATTCAGCCCAGCCCGCCCCTGGAAGTAAAACTTGCCCGTATGGACACATTTTACTTCCGTTTCCAGAAGCGACAAGAGTGGCATGGGCCAGATGAATTGGCATGGGGGGGGGCGGCGGCAGATCTGGCTGACAGGCCATAGTTCCCCCCCCCCCCCCCCCCCCGTGGTTTAAGCAGAGAAAATGGCAGCCTAAAACCTATCTCGTCCTGTTGCAAAACAGATTGCAAGGCACGTTTTACTTCCACTTCTGGTGGAACCACGTGACTGGCCCGCTGAACCACATGAGCGGCCCACGCCGGCCCAAAATGTTTGGGCACCCCCACCCTAAAGCGGTGTGGGGGGGGGAGAACATGTAGTGTAGAGTCCAGTGATGGGATGTAACAGGTTCTCACCAGTTCTCCAGAACCAGTAGTAACTTTTCCCAGTGTCCCAGCTTTTGGGGGGGAACCACCTTCGGGGCTTACCTTTTCACTTGGCACATATGCACGGTGCTTGGCACATATGCACAGCCTCCTTGCTGTCCTCCCAAACGGGGAGGAGGAAGAGAACCTGCTAGCCTGAAGCTCCCTATAGCCTGAAGCTGCCTATTTTTATTATTTTGTATTTTTTTCTTTGGCCCCGCCCATGACATGACATCATGATGTTAGCTCCGCCCACACTGTGATGACATCACGGTGGGGTAGTAAAATTTTTGACATCCCACCACTGGAGTAGACCCCTCTTCACCTCTCTCTGCTGAGTCCAAGCGTGCCTTGTCAGGAAGACTACAATTCCCGGCACGCAATATAGCCTGACCACGGCCACAGAACCTTGAGAGCGCGCTGCCTGCTGGGAGGCAGTTTCAGCAACTGGGGCGGGGAAATGAATCCTAAAGCTGGGCGCTTGGGCGTGTCCAACGGCTTATTCCAGTCTGGCCGCAAGCCCTCTTAGCTCTGTCTCTACTCCGTTCCCCCCCCCCCGCCATCGAATCTCACACTGACTGACAAACCGAAACCCCACCGTTACCTTGCCTTAACCCATAGATAGAAACCTCTTTTGAAACGCGCGTGCTGAGGCGAGTTTGTCAACGGACGAGAGACGGCACGCGGGCGGAACATTCCAAGCGGGGTAGTAGGCGGGGGGGGTGTATATATCTTCGCTCGTGCGCCCACCCCCACCCCCCTCTCTCCCACTGGTCGCGAGGACTACTAGGCTGCCAGCGACCCCCTCCCTCGTGCCCGCGCGCGGCGACTGAGGGGTGGTGGTGGTGGGGAATCTCGCGTTTGCTCTCTCTCTCTCTCAGAAGGAAGGCGAGAAAAAAGAGTGAGCGCGCGCGCGCGCAAGGGAGGGCGGCCCACGACGACTCCCAAGCAGGGGGAAAGGCGAGAGGCGTGCGCATGCGTGTTACGGCTGCTGCTGCCAGCCTCGCTCCCCCGTAGGCTTCCTTTCCTCCTCCCCCCCCCCTTCCCCGACCGGAGTATCCTCCTCCGTACCCGCCCTCTCCTCCTCCTCCTGGATTGAGCCACCGTGTGAGCAGCGATGGCGGCTGCCGGAGGTCTGGCCAAGCACGAGCAGATCCTGGTGCTCGATCCGCCCACCGACCTCAAATTCAAAGGTACGAGAGAGAGAGAGAGAAACCCCCAACGGAGGGAAAGAACAAGAGAGACACCGGGGGCGGGGTGGGAAAGGCAGCAGCAAGCCATGCAAAGCAGGGGAAGCTCCTTCGCCGCCCCCCCTTTCCCTCCCCCGTGGGAAGTTGTTGTGTGAGGGAACGAGAGGGAGACGCCGCCGCCGCCATGCACTCGGGAGGGCCCAGTGGTGGCTTTTGGGCCCGCCTGGTTCCGCGAGTCGGTGGGGTTGGGGAGGCCTCGGGACGGGACGAGGCGTCGCCATCTTGCTCTCCTGGCTCCTCGCCTCCCTTTCTCTCTTCACGCCAAGTCCCCCCCTTTTTCCGCCGTCCCGTGGGTCGGGCGTGAGGCAAGCGAACGAGAGGCGGCGGCCTCCTCACTACCTCCTCTCCGTTCTCGCCCTCCTTCGGCCCTCACTAAAGTCACCTGGGTCGAACATGGCTAGGGGAAGAGGGCGAGAGAGACCGGGCCTGGTTTCCCAGCAGAGCCGGCCTCGAGAGTTGCTCCTTCCCCGCGCCCTTTGGTTCTCTGGTGGCGACACGGTTTCCTTCCTTCCCTCTCCGTCCCGGGCCCCCTCGGCCCCTTCGACAGCCAGACGTGTCCGTTTCACGCACGGCACGGAGACCTAACTGTCACCGCGGTAAAACCGAGGCTTCCCCCTCTCCGCCGCCGCCGCCTTTTCCCTGTGTCGTGTGTACGAGAGAGGCCTAAGTTGCAGAGGATTGTGGCCTGGCAAGTCTTGTATAAGAGTAGAAAGGAGGAACGGAACTCGCCCCACTTCCTGCATTTTCATTTGCCTTCCTATATTATTCCATATTAAGTACTCCCCCCTCCCCTTCAATTTTGTAGCTGCTTAGTTCTCCCACATAGACTGTTCGGGTCTTGCACCAACGCCCTTCGATTGGTCACATCCTGGGTAAAGGGCGTTTTCTTGTAGTTGTTTCTCCTAATATTTGATACTTTAACATTATTATTACCGCACATGGAGGAATCAAGAGACAATCCCAGGTTGCATCGACAGAGACTGTTCAGGAGTTCCTGCGGATGAAAGAGTTTTTGTGCTTTGAAAATTTGGTCAGTGCATCCTGATTAGTAATGGGATCTTGTAGGCAATACACTTATTCTTTCGCCTCCTGATCAAACCCCAGGCTTCCAAAATGAAGCCACTTTCTTGGCTTTGCCATTTGCCAAACTTAAGTCCTCATTGGTCCATGTATCTGGCAGTAATTGATAGACCTGTAAATGAGCCAGATTCTGTTTATTGCAATCGCTCTTTTCCTTGACTACTGTAATGGTACAGGATACCCTATGGGGTATACGAAGAAACAAAGAAGAAAACATGGACTATTAGAAGTGGCCTTTAGAAAATAGGTAAGACACTTGAGTGGATGTGAAAACATAAGAAACACATCTAATAGTTTTGGCATTTGTTTGTATGTCTTATTATTAGAGTCATCACTGGAAGCGTAATCGCCTCCTGATCAAACCCCATGCTTCCAAAATGAAGCCACTTTCTTGGCTTTGCCATTTGCCAAATTTAAGTCTTCATTGGTCCATGTATCTGGCAGTAATTGATAGACCTGTAAATGAGCCAGATTCTGTTTATTGCAATCGCTCTTTTCCTTGACTACTGTAATGGTACAGGATACCCTATGGGGTATACGAAGAAGCAAAGAAGAAAACATGGACTATTAGAAGTGGCCTTTAGAAAATAGGCAAGACACTTGAGTGGATATGAAAACATAAGAAACACATCTAATAGTTTTGGCATTTGTTTGTATCTCTTATTATTAGAGTCATCACTGGAAGCATAATCTAGGGTTGCCTACTTTTAATAGAAATGTATATACTGTATGTATATAATTTATATCTTTGTAGTGGCTGGATGATGGGGCCATAAATAGGTTTCAAATGACCTTTCAGAGTAGTTTTTATTGGGCAGTCTAAAGGTTTCTCAGCAAGGAACCTTGAAGAGATCAGATTCTAAAATTCATCTCTTAATGGTAATTTTAGAGCCTGCAGGGAAATTAACCTGCTGTAAGTTATTTTTGCGAGACACTTCTAGTAATCTGTAGTTGTTGTATTATGGTAAAGTCCTCCAGTTGAAATCAGTAGAATGTATGTGGTCATTCTGAAATCCAGTTTATTTTGTTAAAGAAACCAGTAGTTAATAAGTTGATAAAATGAATTCAATTTTGTAAATCTGTTGAACTGCAGGTAACACTTAATCTGCTCACTTGTTCGTGATCATTTCTGTCTAATTTTTTTACCCATACAGCTGCGTTTTAGAAGAACTTATGACCACCTAGGTCAGTGGTGGCGAACCTATGGCATGAGTGCCAGAGGGGGCACTCAGAGACCTCTCTGTGGGCATGCATGCTGTCACTCCAGCACAGAGTTCACCCCGCCCCTCTGCCCAGCAGCCCAATGGGAGTGCTTCCTCCCTCCTGCCAGTACAGAGTTCGTCCTGCCCCTCTGTGGCGCGGACAGCAGCCTGTTGTGTTTGGGCACTCAGTCTCTAAAAGGTTCACCACCGCTGTCCTAGGTGGTCATCTCATTATAGTCACCAGGACATTCCTTAGTAGCAGTTGAATAGTAGAACATATGCTTAGCATGCATAAGTTCTATCATTAGAAGCTAATGGTGAGATCTGTTTCCTCAGGCTCAGATAAACTTCTTCCATGTCTAGGCCAGACATGAAACTGCCAAAATAAAGGCACCCTTTGGGGAGTTCATTCTACATTTCTTTTTGGCTGACCTAGTGTGATAAAGATTAGCCAGCAACCCAAGGTTGCCATTACCAGGGCATGCCTGATTGTGGTTCAAAAATACCACAATCTTCGAGGAGGCTCTTTCTGTGTACCCCTCAGATAAACCATGAAGCTGCTTTTGCTTTGGTATGTAGCACATTTCTAAATATTTAGAATTTTGTTCAAATATAAGTGGCACCAAGTTTAAGTTAGTATATTTAGGATTTTAGTCTTCACCTAATTATATTCCTTAAGGAATATTTGGTAGACTATACTCCCAGAATTTATTTAAATTCGCAAACTAGACCATTTGCAATGCATGTAAAGCAAGCTTAATGTATAGGTCTGAAAACCTGATAAATTGCTTTCTGTTTAGTTTAACAGACATTTATGGATAATTGCATAGTAAAATGACATGTGTATAAAATATTATGCGATGACAGTTAATCCTGTTGCAAAATATAGATGGGTCTGCCTACTATATCATCCAATATCCCGTTGAGCTGGATTTCTGCCATAAACTTAAAACAAGATTTCCTTTCAAATAAAATACATTGGAAAAGTTGTATGGAATGCTGTGCCAATGCAGTATCATACTTGTGATATCAGTTGACCTATTCTAGACAGACAATTTTAGCCCATATGTGTAAGATTAGAGTACACTATATGTTTTATGAGACTCAATAAGTTCTGTATAGGCTATAAAATTTCGGATAGATCAAGAGCTATGGCAATATAAAATGATTCAAAGAAAAATATGTGAAAATAAAAACATTGTAGCACTTCGAAGACTAAACGTTATATTTTAATGTTAGCTTTCGTGGATCAAGTCCACTTTGTCAGGATGTTTTGTTAAAAACCATATTAAAAATACAGTATAAAAATCAGTGGCATAACATCAGACCAGTTAAAACCCTCTGGTGGCAAACCAGCATAAATGCCAAAAGTTTACTGTATCCACAGCATTGATTGGAGCCTTTGCAATATCAACATGAGAAAATTGATTGTCATGGCAGTTCTTTAAGCATAGCCATGGCTGCAAATAATTATGTAGAATGCAGTTGTATTTTTCATGGTGGACCCAGCAAGTGGAATGGTCTATCAAAGTTGTCTCTTTTGCCAAAAGAAGACAAGGCTGTTCACATGGGCATTTTCCTGATTATTCTCCTAATTGTTGATTTTTTCAGATACTCTGGATTTTAATAGTGACTAATTTTATAATGTAAGTCTTTATTGTAAATCAGTTTTCAAGTATTTTTAGTTTGAATATTGATAAAGAATTTCTCTCAGATGTTTAAACAAATAAAACTTAATTTTAGTTTAACTGAAATTTTCTGCATGCTTATTGAGAATATGCATAGGATTGTCACCTTAACATGTTTTTCTTCAGAACTGAAGTTCAGCATTGGATTGCTGCTAGTGTTGCTAATGATAAATATCACTGCAAATAGAGATCGAAGCACTTAGGACTAAAAATAGCTCAGCATTAAATGCATCTCTCTTTCTTGAAGATCTGTTGCCAAAATTGGTCAGTGGTATGTCTTCATGTATGCCAGATTGGAACATTTAAAATATGGAGCTTCCATATGGGAACTTATTTAATGATGACTCTTTGTCCCCAAAGAATTAAGGCTTGAGGAACAGAGGTGAGAATTTTTGGGGATGTGGCAGTATATCAAAGTTATTTTTTTGTATGACAATTTCATATAACTAATTTTGATATAGTTTTAAGACTTTTAGAGATTAACAAGTGTCTTCTCAATTCTGACACAGGACAACCCTTCTCAGGATTTTCCAGGTAGATACTATAGGATACTTGTTATGGTTAGGAATTGATGCATACATCTGTCTGTTAAAATAAACAATGAGGCAAGTTATCATGAAGGAGAAATGTATAAAATTGAAATGAAATCTGAGAAAAAGTACATAGTACTGTAGTTGGAATATGAGAGATAGAAATTGACATAGGAGTTTTAAGATTGATACAGATCCAATATGTGCTCCTTTTTAATCATGGGATTGACTTGGTTGAATTATGAAATCTTGATCAATAAATCAAGATATATAGGAGTTTTAGGTACCTCTATAGGACCTTTTTAAACCTACTTTCTATGCCTCTTTGTGTATACAGGGAATGCTAAAATTAAACATGGAGATAAATCTAATATAAGACCTTCCAGAGCAGTTCACATGAAATTAATTGAAATTTGCAAGTTTATTTGTTTGTTTGTTTCATGTATAGACCAGTTTTCTTCAGATAAGAGGACTACTCTTGAGTAGTTGTTTAGTATTCCTTCTGGTGGCATCCTGAGACTGTCCAGCTTGACCATGACTTCACAGCTCTCTTGTGTTGCACATAAAGGAATTGAAATCCCAATTCCTAATTCTGCAGCCAAATACCTTACTCTGTGAGCTATCCAGCAGCTAAGAGGGAGACTTTCTCCCCCACCCCCTAATTGTTCTACCAGTTGATCAACTAGTATAGAATTGCATTCTTCATTTCTCATGCACAGATGAAGCAATGCAATAACTTTTAATTTGTAGAAGCCTGACAAGAGCCAAAAACGTGTTAGCCATTAATAAAAGTAATGTTGTGTCTTTAGAGCCACTCAGTAACATATTGTGGATATTAAATATGGGGAAATGGTGAATTATATTCCAACTACCATGAAACACCATTGTAAATGACCAGTTGTGTGTGTGTGGGGGGGGGATTGCAAACCCTGATTTATTTGTTAAGCGAGTTTTTGGTTGGTTTTATTTGTTAAGTGAAGCGAACATTCAGAGAAAATTCTGCTCTTTAAGCGAGGCACTCTTTAAGCGAGGCACTCTTTATGCAAGGTTTGACTGTACTGAGTTATACTATACAGTTGTACTTCGCTTAAAGAGCATAATGTGTTTTACAGGATTGCTCTTTAAGCGAGTTTGCTCTTTAAACGAAACACCATTGTAAGTTACCAATTGTGTGTGTGGGGGGGAATTGCAAACCCTGATTTATTTGTTAAGCGAGTTTTTGTTAAGCGAAGCGAATTTATTTGTTAAGCGAAGCGAACATGCAGAGAAAATTCTGCTGTTTAAGCGAGTTACTCTTTAAGCAAAGTGCTCTTTATGCGAGGTTTGACTATATATTTTCAGTTATATGAACATTCTGGCTGCCCTATTGATGTTTGGTGGACATTATATTGGAAAAACACGGATTATTTATGGTTATAGAACTAAGTGTGTTTTCTGAGGAACTAGGGAAGGATATTTGAGGGTTTTTTGAAGGGTTATGGCAAGGATTACTTCAAGTGTAGGAAATCAAGTTGTCTTCTGCTGCTACTTCAAGAACTTTAATTTTCAATTCACTCTCTTCAGGATTGTTTTCGGGTCAAAGCACATTGATTTAAGTCATTACTGAGAATGGCATGATTTAGATAGTATATAAATTTCTAATTGGAAGCTGGATTGGAGAAATTTCCCTGTGTGTGAGGAGGTAATTTATGATGTTGTTGCTCATTGTTATTAGCCATCATTGAACTGATTGGGGCTAACAGCCATGGGCAAGCCTGTTACCAGTTTATTTATTGAGCTACTTGTCACCTTCTGAGCAATGGATTTTATTTCTGTTTGTTGGATGAAAATTTATTTTACTGATCCTGGATTAGTCATCAGTTTCATTACAGTACTGTAATATGTAGGGTTATAAATAGATAATATATTTACCCCTCCATATTTTATTGTTCCTAATTTTATAAACATTATATTTTCCCATCAAATTGTCTAAACTGAAAGTCCTAATTTCAAGCACACAAAGCTTTTTGTGTTTGTTTGAAGCTTAAATCCTTCGCATGTGTTTCTAACTACTTACGTACAGTAGTTTTATTCTTTTAATAGATTATCTACAGCTGCATAATATATTCTTAATGTCATTGTACCATTGCTTGTTTGTGACTGTTGTACTGGAGAGCCTAGGTGTTGGACTAGACGTGGGAGAGCTAGGATTGAATTGTGAGATTTACTGATTGACCTTGCAGAGAGGGTCACTCACTCTTAGCCTGACCTACTTCAGGGATTGATTAGAGGGTAAAGTACAGAGGAAAGCCATGTTCTTCAGGTTACTTGGGAAAAGAGCAAGATATATTTGGAACTAATGCATTTCTATACAAAATAAAACCAGAGGATTCCTAGCAAATTATGAGATTTTGTATAGAAATAGTTTTAGAATAGGACCCTTCCCTTCCCAGTTGGTTCTTCTTCCATCAGGGGTGTCCAAACTTTTAGGGCCGTGGGCTGGTCACGTGGTTCAGTGGGCCAGTCACATGATTCCTCCCACTAGTAACAGAAGTAAAACATGCCTTGCAATCTGTGTTTTTCGGCGGGATGAGATAGATTTTAGCCTGCTAGTTTCTCTGCTTAAACCAGGAGTGCCCAAACTATGGCCTGCGGGCCGTAGTTTGGGCACCCCTGTCTTATATGTTTTCTTACTCCTTTTGAGCTTGATAGCACTATGGGGTGGCATATATGTGTGATTGCTTTGCTTTATTCCAGTGTTTCCCAAATGCTGGTTTTTGGACTTCAATTCCCAGAAGCCTAAGTCATTTCCCCAAAGCACTGATCAGCCAATGTACTGACTTAAGCTTCTGGGAATTGAAGTCCAGTAGTGGGCTGTGTACCTCTTGTTGGGAACCACTGCTTTGTTCCAACTTCTTCTGTCTGATGCCTCAGCTGCATGCTTTTCTTAGGCTGATGTGTCCCTTCTTCTTCACTCCTGTAGCTTTCTGACCATCTTCTTTTGCGTCCTGATCAAACTTTGACTGCCAAAATGAAGCCACTTTCTTGCTTTGTTATTGGCTAAAATTAAATCTTCATTGGTACATATTTCTGAAGACCAAGAAATGAGCTGGGCTCTGTGTATTTCTGCATTCACATAGCATGTTTTTGCCTGCCAGTAGCCCCCAATTAAGCATGTTGGTCTTATATTTAGGCACTCTGACCATCAGCCTGTTCAGGGCTCTCTAAGTGACATAGGGAAGTTTGAGTTCCTCAGCCATATCTTCCTTTCTGCTTATAAGGATTTTAAAACTAGACTTAATAAATAGATGATATTTTGTGTAATAATCAAGATTTGTGTTTTGTTAACAATCATGTAGATTGGTCTGAGATTAAGGTGGGTCTTGGTGTAGTGACTTCATGTTTTGTGCCTGATGTTGCAGAATTATTTGTAATCTAAGGGCTGTCGCTTAGTTCAAAAATAGGTTGTTGAAATAATTTTTTAAATTTCTTTTTCTGTTGCTGTCTCTTCTTACTGTGGTTGCAGGGTCTTTCAGGAGACAGCAGAAAATGTAAGAGAGATGTGAACCCCTCTTACAGGATACCTTTTTCCTAAGGATTCTTCCCATTTATTTTGGTTTTTTCCATTTTTGCCACCTGCAAAGCTTCATATCCAAGGGTCTACTTTCACACCCAACGCTTTGGTTTTTCCACATTGCTTCTAAAAAATCCTCTCTAGATGTCGAATATTTTTACCAACTACTAGTTTACTTGTTGAGTGATTTTTAACAGATGATACAGGAAAATCTAATTGATTCTGAACAATAAATCTTGGATACTTTCAGGTCCCTTCACAGATGTAGTCACTACAAATCTCAAACTACGAAATCCGTCAGATAGAAAAGTGTGTTTTAAAGTGAAGACTACAGCACCTCGTCGATACTGTGTGAGGCCAAATAGTGGAATTATTGACCCCGGATCATCTGTAACTGTATCAGGTAAAATGTTAAATAATCTGATTTTGAGCACTCTTCTTATAGAAGCTATAAGATATGTAGGTGTATTTCATAATTAAAAAGCAGTTTACTTTATGAACAGGCCACTATTCTTACAGAGAGCGTTTTAAAAAAATTATTTAAAAATATATCTGTTGTGTTTGTAGCCTACTGTATATATTCTGCTTCATAATGTCATTAAATAAACAACTTTCTCAATGTGCTAGCAGGGTTGTAGATTTGTGTTGGACCTGTAGTAGAATTTCTACAAGCCTTTGCCTTGTAAGAATTTTTCTGTTAAAATAGCAGCAGCTCTTTTTTTCACAAGAGAAAAACTTCAAAATTTGCAAATTTCAAAGAAAAGGTTTGGTTAAATGCAGAATTTGTTTGAGTTAGAGTGGGCCATTGAAATTAATATAGCTTATTAGTCACAAGTTTTTAAAGTCCTGTTGATTGTGTTGGATCTACTGTATGTGGACTTCAACATTAATTTAACTCAATGTTTCCCAACCTTTGGTTTTTGGACTTCAATTCCGAGAAGCATTGATCACCTAATGTACTGACTTAGGCTTCTGGGACCCATGTTGGAAACCACTGATTTAACTCATTAGGATATTATCTTATGGTTGTTGCTTTGGAGTCCTTATTATTTAAACACTTGGTCTTATAACTTAGTCAGTGTACTCAGTTATAAGTGATTTATTGTTATGTGCTGTCAACTTGGAACTGACTTGTAGTGACCCTAGTAGGACTTTCAAGGTAAGTGAGATATTTAAGGAATGGTTTTACCAGTTCACTTCCCCAGCAAGTTTCTATGGCATAGCTGGAGCTCAAACCCAGGTCTCCTGAGTTCTAATCCACCACTATACACGGGTTGTATATAAGGTAGTACCACTAACTTTTTTTCTTGATATAGTGAAAGAAATTCAAGATGAGAAGTTATATTAATGCCCTAGTGCAGGGTCAGCAAACTTGGTTCTCTAGATGTTCTTGAAATTCAATTCCCAGAAGTCCTGATCATCAGGTGTACTGACTTGGGCTTCTGGTAATTGAAGTCCAAGAACACATGGAGACCCAAGTTTGCTGATCCCTGCGCTTGTGCCCCTCCCTGCACAGCAGAGTGGCCTGGCTAGCAGCCACAGCACAAGGAGTAGGGGCAAGAGGCAGAATCTTACAACAGTCTGAAGGATGAGGCAGAATCGTTGGTCAGGAAGAGCCAAGTTTGGAAGCTAGTCATTGAAGAACAGAGACAAAGGGTTGAACCAGAAGAGTACTTGGGATTCCAGGCAGAGGGTCTAAGGTCAGTAAGCGCTACGGTTTTGAATGGTGGAGAGTTGGGACGCACAAAGCTCATACCAACAAAGCTTCTGCTGGCACGGATGTCTCTTTAAGAGGGTTCAGGCTCAGAGCTCACAGCTGGGGGTGGTCTTTGCAAACAAGCCCTTGCCTCTCTTCTTTGCACCCGTAGCTCATTGAGATTTCTAATTTATCACACTGTTAAAATTACAGAGCTATGACACTGACACCATAATTAAAATGAACATTAAGCATGAAGTGAATTCTATAAAATTAATATACAGTAATACCTCGCATAACGAATTTAATTCGTTATCCAAGGTTGCTCGCTATGCGAGGTTGCTTGCTATGCAAAACAAACAAAATTCCTATGGAAAAACTTGCATAACGAGCATTTCAAGGGGAAAACTCGCATAGTGAAAAAATTCGCTATGCGAGTTTTTCCCATAGAAATGCTCGTTATGCGAGTGTTTCCATAGGGAAAGTCCAACTCACATAACGAAAATTTTCGTTATGTGAGTCAGACCGCTTAGCAAAAAACTTGCTCGTTATGCGAGTTTTTTGCTAAGCGAAACACTCGTTATGCAAGGTTTGACTGTATTGCAACATATGGGGAGAAATCTCCTTGTTGAGGAGAATAGGCTGACTGGGTCAGACTAAATGTGAGGACATGCATATAATGTGTGTAATTTTCTAAATAATAGTAATGGAACTTTAAGATTACAGGCATTTCATACTGTCCATAGAATATAGTCCAGGATTGGTGGTGCTGGAAGAGTATCTTTTAGATGCAACTGAGGGGAAAAAGGTATGGTTCCTAACCTCTCACTGCACATTTTGTAGGTACAACTTGGGACCAGGGATGAAACTGCCCCTTTTGGAGGAGAGGAAAGATAACAGTGAAAAGATACTTTAACTTGGTGACCACAGAGCTCTGTATTCTGTGAATGTCAAATGCTTGAGCGTGGCAGTTTGTTGTGCGTCTATTTATGCTTATGTGAATGGCTTTTCCTAGTAGGCTTGTAAGCATAAGCAGTAACTATAGACTTAGATGAACAAAAGGATTTATTTTCCATTTGCTTATGTAGCGAATCTGTTTGCTACTGCTGAGTATCTGAAACATTTATTACACTTATTTTTGTAGTGATAAAATCTGATGCCCTACTTTAAAAATGCAGCCATAAGCATTTTAGTACCAAAGTATGTTGGGTAGGGGGACTCCCATGTTGAAATATTCCAATGCTCTCTATGAAATCCCTAATGCTCCTTGAGCATGGACTGGTAACTTGAGGTGATCCAGATCATGGTAACATTGTTGTGTTTGGCATCCAAACACTGAGAATATTACTCCATTCCCTTTCAAACTGCACTGCTTGCCATTTTATTTCTGGGCTCAATGCAGAATTATTAATTTTATCTTTAATGTCCTAAAGTTCCTGAAACAATACAGAAAAAATCTGTTCCACCATAGAGGCTCCTTCTGTGTCTCATTTCTGGCTGAGTGGTCAGTAGAGAGCAATTTCTCCCTTTAGGTGTGCTAGTGGTTTAGTGACTTGCCTAATGGAGACCTCTGAGCCCCCACTTGCTGTGTATCTTTCAGCAGTCAATAAGGATTGTTACTATAGTGATTATTTATCTAACTCAGCCTAGTCACTGCTGATTTTTATTGTTTTATCGATTCTTATAATTAATATTTTATTCCTTTGTAAGTGTCTTTGTGTATACTTGAGGAAGTAAGATCGGATAGATACAGTGGTACCCTGCATAACGAACACTTCGTATAACGAACAATCCGTATAATGAAGCATTTTTGAGTTATTGGTAACACCTTGCATAACGAGCATTTTTTTGTTTTGTTTTATGGGGTATGCTCTGCATAACGAATTTTTTTTGTTATGCAGGGTTTCGCCAATAGTGATTTGCATAACAAAAGAAAAGTATAACGAAGCGCTCTGTGGAATGGAACTTTTTCGTTATACGGGGTTCTACTGTATAACAATGTTGGCTGTATCAAGTAGAAGTTCATTAGCTTTCTGTCTTAGAAATGAGGTATAGAGAGATTGGCTTTTGAATTTATTTTGTTGTTTATACTGCAGTTCAGTGAGTCACTTTTACACTGAACATGAAACTTGTAGCAAAGGTTTATCATTAAAAGGAGCATGTGGACTTGGGTCTTTTGATCCTTGTCCAACATCTTAACTGGTATTCTAGGTTGTCTGTCTATACTGGACTAGGTTGTAGAGTTGTAGTCTTTATATACATTTGCAACCATTACATTAACTATGTGGTTGTTTAAGAAATTGATAATAATATGGAGAGTATAAAATGAAGCATACTAAGTAGCCTGATGTAAAGGCTATTGTATGTGAAATGCTTTGAACATTCTGAGGTCCTGTATAAACTGTGCCTTATAATGAAGCAGAAGTGAATTAGCATGTCGTCTAGGCATTTATAAAGTATCATAATAAAGATATTTGACACAATGCTTAGCTGTCACACACACCCTCATTCAAAAATTTTATTTCCTCAATAACAGCCTATTTCAGAGAACACATGTCATTTTGCCAGCCCAGTAAAGCATGCAAGAAAAACAAGTGTGGTTAGCTTCAGTGTTCTCAATTTACAAAGGATGAAGGTTGGAGCTAAAATACTAAGGAAGAATGAGCCTGTTGCAAGTGAGCATGGTTCAACTGAGAAGTTAAGGCAGGACCTTTAACAAAGAGTTGCTCCTCTGTTTGTCATTGTTGACAGCCAAACCTTAAAGTTTTCTTGCAGAGGTATTTGGGAAGGATTACCATGCTGGACTTTGAGTGATTCCTTGATTTTAATCCTAATTGATGTGAAGGTGAAGGTAGCCATGACAGATCCAAGAGGCCTAAATTGGTCACTTGTACCCAAGCTGAGAGGGAATGCAGTGGCTCACGTGGTTAAGATGCTGACTAGAAAGCAGCAAGCGAGCAGTTTGATACTGAGGACTGCACGGCGGAATGAGCTCCCATCTTTGTCCTAGCTCCTGACAACCTAGCAGTTTGAAAGCAAGAAATTGCAAGTAAATAAATAGGGACCACTTCGGTAAACAACGTTCCATGCCTGCCACATGTCCATGGAGGCAGATGCAGATAGCGCTGGCTCTTCGGCTGTAAACAGAGATGAACACTGAACCCTAGAGTCGAATACGACTAGCTTTCAAGCAAGGATGACCTTTACCTTTACCCAAACTGAGATCCACAGAATGTCCCCTTGTAACCATATTGTATGTTGCAAATGGTTGAGGAAGAATTCTGATCAGTGATAATATTTTTGTTCTAATGATGATGTACCTGGGATGTTGTAAGAGCTGTCTATCCTGATTTGCTCTTTCATGGATACATCTGGGCACCTCCTTCCTCTCTGTAAGCATCCCTTAGAATAAGAATAGCGAGAAGGCCTTGTAGCAGATGTGTATCTCTACAGTTCAGCAGTGGTGGGATTCAATTTTTTTTACTACCTATTTGGTGGGCGTGGCATGGTGGGTGTGGCCAGGGGGAAAGTCCTGCATTGCATCTGAATTAGGACTACTTTATTTCAAAACTTGGATGGGCAGGGCCAGCCAGAATTTCTGCTACTGGTTCTGGTGAAGTGTGGCGAACCTGCTGAATCTCACCACTGCAGTTCAGATGTTTTATGTTTCTGTTTGCAGTGGCTTAAATAACTACTGATATTAAATTACAGGTTGTTAGGCAAGAATAAAATATTGATTTTGCAAGAGAGTATGGAGTAATTTGTTAACATTTTCACAATATTATGGCGTAACAGCTTTTTTAAAAGGACACATTTATAGTGAAATTTAGAATTTGTTTCTTGAATAAGATCCTGGTCCTAAGATATATCCTTACTATCCAAGCTAGGTTTTTAGTCCTGAGTTTTAAGTGTTTCAACCATTTATAATAATTCATATTTTGTCTGTTTGTACAGTAATGTTACAGCCCTTTGACTACGATCCAAATGAGAAGAGTAAACACAAATTTATGGTACAGACAATCTTTGCCCCATCAAGCATTACAGATATGGAAGCAGTGGTAAGTAAATTAGGGCTTTAGACTACAGTATTTAGCAGACTAATAAGGTGAAATCTCTATTTTTTTATTTTGGAACAAGCTTGCCTAAGTATTCTAGGATTTCTTACACTTATCAGAGTATGCCTGATTTCTGCTTTGCTAGCCTAAGCATGGTACAGTATTTGAGTTTTGGATTATTGTAACATTCAATCTATACAGAATGTTTAGAAACTATATGAAAGAATATAGTTCATTTTTCCCTTCAGAGAAGAAGCAAAATACCCTAGTACCTCGTATAATACTAAGACTTGGTCCCACTAGTCTTAGCGTTACCCAGTTTTTAACGTTGTGCAATGCATTGATCGCACATCATTAAAAAAAAGCCCTGTTCCCTTTCCGAAGAGGAACGGGAACAGGGGGTTGCAGGCACCGATCTCTTCCCAAACACCCCCGCAGTCCCAGCCTCAATCCCACTGGGCTGTTCTGTGCCTGTTGAGGCTGAGATCTTCGCCTGTAATATACCTTTGTTTTTGCGAGGCGACTCCCCGCTTGGCTTCCCAGTCACGCCTCTGTGAGCTGGTCTTTAGCCCTGCAGGTTTTCGGGCAAAGATCAATATTGGGGAATTTGAGGTAAACATTTGCATCACACATATCTTAACATTATCTTAATGTTGTGCGATGCAAATGTTTGCCTAAAATTCCCTGACATCTGATTTTAGCATTACCTGAGGCAAACATCCGAGGTACCGCAGTAGTAGTCGTTATACAAATGCTTACTTGGATCTATTGCCATAGATCTTGTTGAGAAACAGATTTCAAACTACTGGCAAAACTAGATAACTCACACATTTTAAAAAAAGGTTTAATACTACAGATTATTTTAGCAGTGGTGGAATAGTAGTCTTGTAAGCTTCATAAAAGAGTATTGGCCACATTACTTCAGGTAGGATCTTTTGAGAAGTACTGTTTTTTGGAATAAACTGTTTCTTAATTTTTAAAAAATGGCAATAGTGCTTTTCTGAAAAATATCCAATAAGGAAATAAAGCTGTTAAAATGATATTGCTGTTATGTGAATTTCTAACTTGTTCATGGGCCATACTAAAAGTGTACTTGCCAGCATACTGTCATCCTGGGTGGATGCAAACATCTTCCATGGAGTAAAGTAATGGATTTAAACTACAAGAACTTTTTTATTCTAAGAGCAGAATGGGTTACTTTGTTTCACTGGAAGTTTATAAACAGAGCTTAAATGGCAACCTGTTAGGGATGTTTTGGTATGGATGGTGCCTGGAGTGTATTCTTCCACCACTCATGCTTTTTATTCTATCAGCCCATTGCGCTTTTTGGATAGTACCCTTGTACCTGTTGTAGCTTTTCCTATGAGGAAATTAATGAAATCTGATGAATTCCTTATTGATGCCTTTCATGTCCTTGGGGTCATTTTAAGTTTAACAGTTCTGTAATTCTGTGGTTATACTAAATCCAGGAAGTAGTATCTGTTGAAGGAGGATCTTAAGTATTGCCCTGAGAAGTCCTGTGAGTGGTGCATGCCTTCTTCCATTATGGGTTTAAATTTTCTTTTGTTTATGGAATTTTAGCAAAAACAATGTAAGAAGGAGGCATTGCCATATCCAAGGCTTATAGATTATTTCCAAAGTTTGACAATAAAACACTAGCATGGAAGGAAATGCCTTAGGCCAGGCATGCCCAAAGACATTCCATCAGGCCCACAATGCCCTTTCCAAACCAGGAAATGAATACGGGCGCTTTTGTGCATGTGCTGAAGCATCCATATTAACTTCCTGGTTTGGTGCGGATGTGCTTCCGCAGAAGTGTCTGCACCAAATCATGAAGTGAATATGGACATTTTTGTGCATGCACAGAAGCATCTGTGCTGAACCAGGAAGTGAATATGTACGCCTTCATGCATACGTAGAAGTATCCACACTGAACCAGGAAGTAAATGCAGATGGCATGCGCAAACACACCCACTTCTGGGGGCGTGGTCTGGCCCATTCAGCTGTTCCAGAGGCATGGTCAGGCTGCTGGCATAAAAAGTTTGGGCACTCTTGACTTAGGCCAGTGATGGCAAACCTTGTCACTTCAGCTGTTCTTGGACTTCAGTTCCCGTACATGCAGTAAACCCATTTGTGTGAATTCACAGGGGCTTGGGCTTCTGGGAATTGAAGTCCAAGAACAGCTGGAGTGCCAAGGTTCATCATCACAGCCTTAATCACTCAGTAGCATAGAATATGAGCTGAGGAGGATCATGGATTGGATGCCACTGCGAATGGAGTAGCTAGAGAGGAAGGAAGAGAAGCTTTAAATGTCATAATTATAGACTTCCTGCTTTAGTTAACCAGGTATTATTTTATATTTTTTTGCTAACTGAATGAAGAAAACAGAAAGCAATGCATATAGATGTAAGACTAATGTATCTTGCCAATATTAGTTGAAATATTCTGAACCAGGCATAAAAGTGATAAGATAGCAGTCTTCAAATATTTGAGGAACTGCCAGGTTCCGGTTACATGTCTGAAACCTTACACTAAGGTGAATATCTGAGGAAGGAGTTACATCTAGGTTTCTTACTTCCAAATCCTACTGTATTATTAATATCTGTATACAAAGCAAAGTTTACATATTATGAAACATTATTACAACTTTATTGAATGACATAGTCATATTTTAATGTGACTTCATTGTTGTCATAGTGGAAGGATGCAAAACCTGATGATTTAATGGACTCCAAATTGAGATGTGTATTTGAAATGCCTAATGAAAATGATAAGCTGGTAAGTAAAAACAATACAAATATTGCTTGTGACTCTTATTTGCCAAGTCTTAAAGTAAACTTGTTTCTTTATTTTTGATCTGCATCATAATGGTACTGTAAATGTCTTGATACCTTTTTGGTTTGTATGTTAAGATATTATATAATATTATTAAGATCAGTTGGAACTAGTGCTTTAGTGCTCCAAAACTTTGAGCCATTTCTTCTAGCCCATAAACAGTTTACGTTTGTAACTGCTTCATCAAACTTACTTTTGGACCAATATATGGCATCTAATGTTGGACCTGCATGACCCTAGCAAATTTTCTCAAATTTAAAAGTAGCCTTGAAGCTTGAAAGTCATGTTGTGTGTAAATTGAAGCTTGAAGCTTGAAAGTCATGTTGTGTGTAAATTGAGAGCAAGCCAGTCAGTTGTAACAGATGGGGGGCAGTATTCCAGAGAGGCACAAAGATATAATTTATATGAACAAGCAACTTTTTTGGTGTGCTTTACACTGACTAGCAGACTTTTTGAGGCATGTGCAATCTTTGAGTATAGTGACAGTTTGAATAAGAAAGTATGTGGTACTTGAATGCGAAGTCAAACATTTTAATCAGTGTTCGGTTAACGAAAAACCTGTACTTAATTGTTTTAAGTAGATGTGATATTTGAACAATATTAAAACAAGTTGGGCATATAAACTAAAAAGGATTGTTTGTTTAGGAATCATATGTGGCTGATTCTGGTCTTTTAGATAAGAGTAACAAGTGTGGCTATTGAGAAAAGACGTGTCACATATGTCTACAATCTTTCTTTTCCATTTAGGCTATTATCACCCATATTTTATATGCTATTTTCTGTATCAGCCAGATAGTTCTGCAATCAGTGGGAATCATGAAAGAATTTGAAAGTTGAACTGCCGTGCACTGCTAATCCAAAAAAAGCAGGGCGGCTTCTGCTACTATCATAACTATTGTAAGGGAATTCAGAAATCTTTGTGGATAGAGTCATATTGTGAAACTCAGTCCACTTAATGTTTAACTAAGGACTTTCTAAAATATCTGAGACTCTAAAGTTCCAATATGTTTTAAATAACCTACTTTTCTCCTTCATGTTGTTTGGGGATGCACACTGATGGGTTCTGCGCCTGCGCTGAATCCTGAGCAGAGCTGGAAAGCTGATTGGATAAAGAGTTTTAAATGTGGGACCGCCCACCATGCCCAACCCCTTCTGGCGCCATTTCGCGCTCTCCCCTCAGTTTGCTTTTTTCTGCTGCGCAAGCAGGAGCCTGGAAAAAAAGCTGTGAGTTGTTTACCTGAGATTGTCTCAGAATCTTCAAATTTTTATTCCCAAATAATTTTTCTCGGACCAGGGGACTCAATCCCTTGGTCCTCGTGTGGCTGGGGGGCTCGCCCTCAGTCGCCGGTATATATTTGACTATGCCTTTTAAATCCTTGTTCTCCTGCCTCTGCAACACACTATTCTTGAGGGTTCTGTGCTTTCCTCTTTATTCGACTGACCAGCTTTCATTGGTTCCAAATGGTTCCTCTGGTCATTATTGTGAAAGTGAACATGTGGCCCAGAATTCTCTTTGGCTGCCATAGACAATGCAGCATTTTGAATAATGCACCTGAGGAAAAGTTTGCCATGGTTTCTGTGGTGTGGTGTAACATACCTACTACATTAGAGGGCCTGGGGGGAAATGACTGTGGAGTAAACCTAAATGTAGTTGCTCTTGAAGTACATCTATTGAAATGAATGGGATTTGTTAGATACAACTTATTTCCATTTATTTCAGTGAGTCTACAGTGCTCTGTGTTGTCCTGCTTCAGGAAGCAGTGGTCTGAAAGAGAATGTTAAGGTATCCAAAAATGGCATTCGCTTCACCCACCATGCACTGAATTTTACATTTAAAACCTTTTTTTCCTAGTCTGATGGCTCATTTGTTAAAAGTGCTTTGCCTGGAAACACCCCACCCCACCCCCCCAGAAAATAACTTATAGATGTCTGTGTATTTCAAGCATGTTTCATTAACACTGTTGAAGATCTTTGTCTTCAGAGCAAAATTAACTTTGCTTTACAGAAAGAAAAGTGACAGATTAGTGAATTTAATTGCTGGGCTAGATGTTATGCAGCTAGTTAACAGCACTTTGTTAATATACAGCTGTGATATATAAATATGTTGGGACAAGCAACATTTTTTGCCTAATATCAACACTGTTTGATGCACATTGAGCTTTAAGAATCCATTCAGGATTCTCTGTATTTCTTAGGTTTTATGTATTTTATTACACATAGATGGTTAATGGTGATTACATAAATGGCAATTAAATATCACAAGCATAGCTTGTATACAATCCTTTGTGGTACATGGCTATAGTATATTATGAAATTATGCAATACAGTAAAACCTTGCATAACGAGCGTTTTGCTCAGCGAAAAACTCGCATAACGAACAAGTTTTTTGCTAAGCAGTCTGACTCGCATAACAAATTTTTCACTATGCGAGTCGGACTTTTCCCTATGGAAAAACTCGCATAACGAGCGTTTCTATGGGAAAAACTTGCATAGCGAAAAATTTTCGCTATACGAGTTTTCCCCCTTGAAACGCTCGTTATGCGAGTTTTTCCATAGGGAAAAGTCCGACTCGCATAGCGAAAAATTCGTTATGCGAGTCTGACTCGCATAGCGAAAAACTCGCATAGCGAGTCTGACTCGCATAGCGAAAAACTCGCATAGCGAGTAGCCTCTCAGCATCTGGCAGCCGTGGAATAGTGTCTGACACATCACACTAGCACAGCCAAGAATCCAGAGTCTTTGTCCAGAATCTGTGACATCTTAAAAACAAACTACTGTAGTTTTATTTAACATAAGCTTTTGTACACTTTAGTGGGGCTTCACTTCAGAAAACATTTACTCACTAAAACATTAGTCTTTCTTACTGTGGCTACAGCAGGGTGTTTGTGTACAGTTGGTGGCTTCTGTGGCCTGAATAGCAGTGTATTCAAAATCAAAAGACTGCATCCCTGTTTTCATGGGATTTACGGTTTAACGCGGCAAGAAAGAGGAACTATACTCCTGACATGACAAATACTAAATTTGACATGTGAGAGCATGTTGAGAAAAGGCAATTCAGATTAAAAAGTGTACAATTATAATTATTCACCAATTCACTAAGCAACAAAGGGGCAATAGTAAAATGTTTTTAGCAGTGGTGGAATGATCTGCTGAAATGCAGCTGGTAACTTTATCGTTGTTTAATTGTTATCACTAACCTTTAATCATACAAGATGGCATGTATGATAGTAGTTTATCTTTAATCATTTAAGGTGGAAAGGATATTTGCTTTTTATTTTATTTATAACTCGAAATTCTGGGCTGTGCCCATTTCAGAGCAGACCGGAACTCTATTATTTTCTTTCTCCAAGAACTGTATAGACCAGTAAGCACTGAAGGCATCCATGCACATTTCTGGGTGTATTTAGAACATTCAGTCAGTCTATTAATTTTTTTCACCTAAATATTGGGTCTACCCATCCAGCCTTGAGGGGATTCAGGAAAATGTTTATCTCTGCTATATTATTTATGTCAAGAGTGAAAGTTTCTACAAAATATCATGCATGTAGAAAATAATATAGTTAAATAGATATACAATTGTAACCATTTTCCTGGGACATTTTTAAAGATGTAGCTTTGTTAGTAAGTGCAAGTACATCCAGACAAAAACAAAACACAAAAACATGATAGCACTTTAAAGGCAAGACTTGTTCCCATAAACAACATACTAAAAGACAGACACAGAAAAGAAAATAACCAAACCTCATAAGTGATCTACAAATCATTCCCCTGTTTCCAGATTAGGATCCTTATGGTCTTAGAAAAGCTTTTGGGTACAGTGGAAGGGGGGGGGGTCTTACATTTTTTGCTACTGCAAAAGTATAATAAACAAGATTACAGAGTAAGACAGTTTAAATCAGATTCATGTACAAATTCCAGACCTTGTCAAAATAATTAAATATTGACTAGTTTCTTACCTCATTATATACATTAATAAATAGTTCTCCTGACTGTATTTTGCATGGATCAGGCTCTTCAAAGGCTAGAGTGAATGATACCTTAATTAGACCACTAAAACAATCAACCGCTGTTGCTATGAACTTTGAGCCGCCTTCTTACTTCACAGCAAGTGTAAAAAGTGGATTTCTCCATGAGCACTTACTGAAATATAAAAGTTAATCTTTTAAGGTTTCACAACATTTTAATGCTTTGTCTCTTTTTTAAAGTTGTTTTTTGTTTTTGTCTGATTATTGCTGGAGATTGCCTTTGAAACCCCTTGGGTTGCATTCTTGATATCCTATATTTACTTAATGTGATAGTTAAGCTCACTGAATGTAGTGGGACTTATTTCTGAGAAAATAAGCTTTGTAATCTCTGAATCACACAAATGGGTTGTTTCTGTACCTCCACAAACCTTTTAAGAAAGAGCTGTTAGACTAGCCACCCTGTATGGGACATACTTCAACACTGAGCAATTTCCTCTCAGTTCCTATTAGCTGTTACTGAGGAAACATCCTTAGGACATTTGCTAGAGCTAACCTACTAGTATTATATTATTATTTTAAAAGTTCCTTGCCTGTTGTGTTTGTTGTTCCTCTGGTCTTAATTCATTGTGTTGCTGTGATTTTCCTTTTAGTTTGTGAGTTACCTTTTTTTTAATAGTACAGTTTGCAGTGCTCTCATGATTCTCTCAAGGCCTTACTGCCATTTTTCCCAGGGGGAGGGGCATTATTAGCCAACGCTGCCACAAATTTACCAAGCTAGTAATTATGAATAGAAAAAACACTTAAAATCCCACTCTGGGAAAAATCTCTTCAGATGGTCAGATTGATTTCCAAACAGATACTGTGAGTTTTCTCAGTGTTAACCAACAAAATGCTCACTAGACAAATTAGCTACAATAGATCTCAAACTCCTTGCATACAAAACCACATTCTTATTAGTTTTATATGACCAACCATTCTTACAATTTTACAGGGACAAAGTCACCAAAGTTTTACAGACACAAAGTTTACATCTCCAGCTACAGAGCTGGAAAAGGGTTATACACATACTGGACATTTGACATGCCCTCGTCTTCTACATCTCAAAGACTGAACATGTTCAGAGATTTTTTGTCAGCCACCTTCATTGCAGAATGGGTATGCAAATTATGTCTCAGTGCTTATTGAAGGCTTGTGAACACCATCATGCTCTCATACCTGTTGACAAAGAGACCAGTCCCTGAACATTTGAAGGGATGCTGAACTTCGACTTCTTCAACAGCCTTTTTAAAAGGAGTCCGGCTGAAGGACATCTGCAAAACTGATATCTGATCTCAGCCTTTTATTATCATCAAACATACCAGATTGGGTGTCAAAGGGAAACTTGATGCCACTTTCAGTAGAGCAGTTGCATTGTCTGCATTGACATTACATCCCACCAGCCAGTAAGTGAGCTTGTGAGTAATCTATACAGTGGAACCTCGGTTAATGTACTTAATTCTCCACGACGTTTCTTATAGGAAAATAACTTTAACCGAATTTCTCATAGGAATGAATTGAAAACCAAAATACTTTAACAGAAACCTGGCTTCCGAACTAATTAATCCATTCTGGGGGAAAAATCCATAAACCAAGCCACTTTTGTTGTTCAGTCGCACAGTTGATTCCGACCCTTTGCGACTCCATGGACCACTGTCCGCCAGGCACTCCTGTCCTCCACCATCCCCCTCAACTTGCTCAGCTCTGTGCCCATTGTGTCCACAATACCATCTAGCCATCTCATTTTTGGCCACCCCCTTCTTTTGCCCTCAACCCTTCCCAGCATCAAGGCTTTCTCAAGTGAGTCTTCTCTTCTCATTTGATGTCCAAAGTACTTTAGCTTTATCTTTACTATTTGTCCTTCTAAGGAGCAGTCAGGGTTGATTTCTTCTAAGATTGACCTATTTGTTCTCCTTGCTGTCCAGGGGACTCTCAAAACTCTCCTCCAACACCACATCTCAAAGGCATCTATTCTTCTGCGCTCAGCTTTCCTAATGGTCCAGCTCTCACAACCATACATTGCCACAGGGAATACCATTGCTTTGACTAGACAGTAAAACCTCGGATAACGTTTAAACCTGGTTCCACAAGTCTTGGTGTTATCCGATTTTTAGTGTTATCCGATGCATGTTAAAATCCTATGGGATCCATAGAGGTACATTGTAACCACATAGGCTTTAGCGGTTGTTATCTGATGCATCCCATAGGATCTTAATGTTATCCGATGCAATTCTCCCCCCCAGATTGCTTAATGTTATGCGATTTTAGTGTTATTCGATACTAATGTTATATGAGGTATTACTATACGAATTTTTGTTTGCAATGTGATGTCTCTACTTTTCACGATGTTCCCCAGGTTTCTCATTGCTTGTCTCCCAAGAGTCGCCTTTTTATTTCATGGCTGCAATCACCTTCTGCAGTGAGCTTTGATCCTAGGAAAGTAAAATCTGTCACTGTTTCTAGTTCTTCCCCATCTATTTTCCAGGGACTGATAGGGCCTGTTGCCATGATCTTTGTTTTCTTTGTATTGAGTCTCAAACCAGCTTTCAACCTAATCAGGAGCTTCTTTAGGTCCTCCTCACTTTCTGCCATCAGGTTGGTATCATCTGCATATCTCAAATTATTGATGTTTCTTCCAGCTATTTTGATCCCAAATTGTGATTCCTCCATCCCTGCATTGCACATTATGTGCTCTGTGTATAAGTTGAATAAGCAGGATGACAAAATGCAGCCTTGTCTTACTCCTTTTCCTATTCCAAACCACTCCGTCATTCCATATTCTGTCCTAACTGTTGCTTCTTGATACATGTACAGATTTCTCATGAGGAATATAAGGTGTTCTGGTATTCCCATCTCTTTAATTACTTGTCACATTTTGTTGTGGTCTACACAGTCAAAGGCCTTAGTGTAATCAATGAAACAGAAGTATACTTGTTTCTGATATTCCTTTGTTTTTTCCATGATCCAACGTATGTTGGCAATGTGTTCTCTAGTCCCCCTGCCTCTTCTGAACCCTGCCTGCATTTCTGGTAATTCTCTCTCCACATGCTGTTGCAGTCTATCCGTATTATCTTGAGCATCACCTTGCTAGCATGTGGGATGAGCGCAATTGTTCAATAATTTGAGCATTCTTTGGCATTACCCTTTTTGGGGATTGGAACATATACTGATCTTTTCCAATCCTGTGGCCATTGTTGTGTTTTCCAAATCTGCTGGCATATAGAATGCAATAATTTGATTCCATCATTTAGGGCTTTGAAAAGTTCAACTTGGATACCATCATCTCCACTGGCTTTGTTGTTTGCAGTGCTTTTTAGGGCCTTTCTGACTTCACTCGCTAGTATGTCTGGCTCAAGTTCAATTTCTTCATCATTGAAATTATCAGGGGTGTTGAGGTCCTTTTTGTAGAGTTCTTCTGTGTACTCTTTCCATCTTTTCTTAATCTCTTCTGCATCAGCTAACTCCTTGCCATCTTTGTCCTTTATCATGGTCATTTTTGCTTTAAATGTTCCCTTGATTTCCCCAATTTTTTTGAAAAGATCTCTAATCCTACCCCTGATATTGTTTTCCTCTACTTCTTTGCACTGTTCATTCAGGTAGGTTTCCTTATCTCTCCTTGCTTTTCTTTGAAATTCTGTGTTCAAGTGATTGTATTTAATACTTTCTCCTTTGCCTTTTGCATTCCTTCTGTCCTCTGCTATTATAAGAGCCTCATTGGACAACCACTTAGCTTTCTTATGCTTCTTTTCTTTTGGTATGGTTTTCTTTCCTGCTATTGTCTATGAATTTCCTTTTATTATGCAATTTTTATGTTAACTGAGCCATTTGTTAACCGAGGTTCCACTGTATGTGTGATCCACAAAGAAGGACAGTTACCTGTAACAGTAGATCTTCAAGGGGCTCCTCTGTGAGTTCACAAAACCCACCTTCCATTCCCACAGTCTGCCATACTGTTAATTTAGCCTTTTCACAGTGATGGGAAAATTTTTATGACAAGAACAAACATTTTTGAGGGTTCACAAGATCAACAACAAATTAGAAGATGGAGGAAGGAGCTCAATGGGCAAGGAACATCATTAAAGGATATAGCTGGGGAACTCAACCCCTATGTCACTTGGAGGGCCCTGAATAGGCTGAAGGTTGGAGTCCCTAAATTTAAGACCAACATGTTCATATGGGGCTGCTGGCGGACAACAACATGTGTGAATGTGGAGAGATTCAGAATCCAGCTCATCTACTGGTCAGCTGATTACTGCCAGAAACATGCACCAGTGACTTCATTTTGGCAGTGCATGGTTTGATCACTAGGCTTTGAGGTATGCACAGGACAGTGGATAGCCTAACAACTGTTTTTTTTTAAGCTGTGGAATGTTCAGAGTAGTTTTGTACAGGTACATAAACAACCCGTGTATGTGAATTCACAGATGACTCTTAAAGGAACTACAGTAATACTTCGCATAACGAATTTAATTCATTCTGCAAGGCTGCTTGCTATGCGAGTTTTTCGCTGGTGTAAGAATGAATTTGGAAGGAACCTATACACACTCCCTCTTTTCATAGCAATTTTTGATATTACTTTGATTTTAATTTTCAGTACACCACAATTTGCTATTATATCTCATTTGAACTTTGATTTGCATTTTCACTGCAAAAGAGGGAAAGTGATGTTTATTCAGGTGATATTTGTCATAGCAAGAAAAATGTGTCAAAAATACTAGAGAACAGGTGAAAATGCTTTATTATGGAAATTTGTCTGGAATGTTATGGGTATAATGAATGCTGTAACTATAATGTCCTACTTATTTATCCAGTAAATGTTTTGCATTCATCTGTTCTAAAAGTAAGTTAACAATACACTCAAACCTTGCATAAAGAGCACCTCACTTAAAGAGTAACTTGCTTAAAGAGCAGAATTTTCTCTGAATGTTCGCTTCGCTTAACAAATAAAACCAACCAAAAACTCGCTTAACAAATAAATTGGGGTTCGCAATCTCCCCCACAATTGGTCATTTACAATGATGTTTCGGTTAAAGAGCAAACTCACTTAAAGAGCAATCCTGTGGAATGCATTGTGCTCTTTAAGCAAGGTACAATTGTATTAGAAAACTCAGTTTGGTGCTTAATTCAAACTTGTATACACTAGTACCCCGAATAACGTTATGACTTGGTTCCACAAGTCCCGTCGTTATCCGGTTTTTAACGTTGTGCGATACATTGAACACACAATGTTAAAAAAAGCCCTGTTTTCCCTGGAGGCTGCAGCAAGCCAGAACGTCGGGATTTGAATCCTGACATTTTGGCTTGCTGCTGCCTCCAGGGAGGTGGGGGAACTTTGGAAACAGCTTGGAGCGGGTCTCCCCACCTCCCTGGACCCGGTGGGGGGGGGGTCAGAGACCCCAAAATTGGTAAAAAAAAAAAGTCCGTTTTTTTTTTACCAATTTTGGGGTTTCTGACCCCCCCCCCCGCCGGGTCCAGGGAGGTGGGCAGACCTGATCCAAGGTGTTTCTGGGCTTCCCCGACGTTCTGAACCAGTGCAGCAAGCCAGAATGTCAGAGTTCGAATCCCGACATTCTGGCTTGCTGCACTGGCTCAGGACGTCGGGGAAACCCAGAAACACCTTGGATCGGGTCCCCACACCTCCCTGGACCCGGCGGGGGGGTCAGAAACCCCAAAATTTGTAAAAAAAAACCGGATGTTTTTTTTACAAATTTTGGGGGCTCTGACCCCCCCCCCCCCCCGCCGGGTCCATGGAGGTGTGGGGACCCCCGGACCCGCTCCAAGCTGTTTCCAAAGTTCTCCCACCTCCCTGGAAGCTGCAGCAAGGCAAAATGTCAGGATTCGAATCCCGACGTTCTCACTTCCTGCAGCATAAAAGAGGTTGGGGGAAGTTCAAAATTAGCGCGCATCAGCTCTAGGGAGGTCGGGAGACCCGATGCGCGCTAATTTTGAACTTCCCCCACCCTCTTTTATGCTGCAGCAAGCCAGAATGTCGGGATTCGAATCCTGACATTTTGCCTTGTTGCAGCCTCCAGGGAGGTGGGAGAACTTTGGAAACAGCTTGGAGCGGGTCCCCACACCTCCCTGGACCCGGCGGGGGGGTCAGAGCCCCCAAAATTGGTAAAAAAAAGTCCGTTTTTTTACCAATTTTGGGGTGTCTGACCCCCCCGCTGGGTCCAGGGAGGTGTGGGGACCCGATCCATGCTGTTTCTGGGCTTCCCCGACGTCCTGAGCCAGTGCAGCAAGCCAGAATGTCAGGATTCGAACCCTGACATTCTGGCTTGCTGCACTGGCTCAGGACGTCAGGGAAGCCCAGAAACACCTTGGATCGGGTCCCCTGCCTGCTCCAGAGAGATCAGAGGACCCGATCTACAGCTGCAGGGTGGCTGGGGAAGCTGACGGGGACTTCCTGTCGGCTTCCCTAGCCACCCGCCCATGCCTCCGCAGCTGTGGGGTGACTGGGGACGCCGACGGGGGAGCCCCCCGTCGGCTTTCCAGCCACCCCACCCCTGGCTCCGTAGCTGCAGGGTGGCTGGGAAGCTGAACGGAGAACCCCGTTCAGCTTTCCACCCACCCTGCTGCTAAGAACGACTGTATCAGATAACGTTAAAATCGCGTTATTTGATACATGATTTTTCCAAAAATCTTGCAACGTTATACGGTTTTAGCGCTATATGATACTCACGTTATACGGGGTATTACTGTATTTGAAATACATGCACAGTATTTCTCCGGTTTTTTTTTTAGTATGTTTGACATCTGTAACAGTTTATGATGATACTTGTATTTCAGATCTATCTTTTTACTTAGTGATTGCTACTTAAAATACATTTCACCTTGTAATGATGTGTCACTTCTAGTGTTTTAAGTTACTTTCTTTACTTAGATCTTGTATTTCAGTTACCTTTTCTGCTTTCAGAGCTAACCATAGTATAGTACAGTGGTGGTGAACCTATGGCATGTGTGCCAGAAGTGGCACTCAGAGCCATCTCTGTGGGCACTCGTGCAGTCACCCCATCACAGAGTTTGCCCCATTCCTCTGCCCAGCAGCCCAGTGGGAGCGTCTCTTCCCTCCCCCAGCACAGAGTTCACCCCACCTCTCTGCTCAGCAGCCCAATGGAAGTGGTTCCTTCCTCCCCTGTTGCTGTGTTGGCACTCTGCGATAAATAAGTGGGTTTTGGGTTGCAGTTTGGGCACTCGGTCTATAAAAGGCTCGCCATCACTGGTATAGCATTATGTCTTCACTAGAATTAATGCTAGCTATGGCTAGCTTTAAGCAAAACTGGCTAATATTATTAAAAAGGGGAATAGTGTGCAGATGGAGAGACATTGTGGTCTGTTTAGCCATTGGTATACCGCAGAAAGATCAGTATTTCCTTGGGAAGATTATAACCCTCTTTGTTTTGTCGTTATAATTATGTATGTTGAGAACTTTTGATTTTGGTATGAGACGGAGAGTGGATACAAAATATATTTCTTCACCTCTCCCATGTAGCTCTTTTAAAACTTCTGATATATGTTCACTATTTGCCTTCAACAGTACTTATTCTCTACTTATCCCCCCCCCCCCCAGGTTTTGTTTCCTTGAATAACAACGTAAATTATAAAATGTTTAATACAAACTTTGATTAAAGAGATGTCTTTTTGAAATATTATTTTTAATATTTGCAGAATGACATAGATGCAAGTAAATCTGCTCCACTGCTGAATACAACAAAACAGGATGGTCCAGTGCCAAAGCCGCATAGTGTTTCGCTCAATGATACTGAAACAAGAAAGCTAGTTGAAGAATGCAAAAGACTTCAGGCAGATGTGGTGAAACTCTCAGAGGAAAACAGACATCTGAGAGTAAGCTTCATGAAACTGGGATATAAGATAAATTGTTGTTTAATAGTTACTGGTAAATCGGACTGTGCAGAATAGTTTGTTAAACTGCTTAAGTCAAAGTAGTTATAATAGAGTCCTTGTTGTACATTCTATCTCAATTTTGTTCTAGCTGAATTTCACAAAACGATAACAATTTTCCTAGTTAGGACATAATTAATCTGATGGATTTTTATTTGTCAAGGAACACGGTTTTTAGAACACATTTGGACAGAAGCTTGTACAATATTGACATAATCTTGCCTTTACATTTTACTTTAATTTACTATTAATAATCGTGAACCACTTTGAGTCCTTTTATAGCACACACACTCAGGATTCCCCTCACCCCTTCTTCTTTCACAGTGATCCAGAGACCGCTGCGCTTGGGGAGGGAGGAAATACCCACCCCACAAGCGCAGCGTTCCATCACTGTGCTTGGGGGTGGGTGGGTATGCTCCCCCCCCAAGTGCAGCAGTGACTTCAGGGACAAACTGCTTGTTTGTCCCTGAAGTCAGGGCTTTTTTATAGCGTTGTTTGATGTATGCATCGGACAACGCTAAAAAACGGATAACGTTAAGACTTGTGGAACCAAGTCATAATGTTATCCGGGGTATTACTGTATATAAAATTTCTGTTTATAGAATGACTCAAAGCAGCTCACTAATTAAAATATAAGTACACTCAAGGAATAGGTTATATAAATAAAAACAAGTAATAAAAATAATAAAAAGTATCTAATAAACGTGTATTAATAATAATAAATTATCTAATAAATGTGTAAAATTAGGGATTTGCATTCAGATTTGAAAATATTGATAATTCAATAATTATGTATTTGAATAATTCTGAATATATCTGAATCCAAATTTGATCTGAATATCTGTTATAATAATTTGTAATTTCAGAGTCCTATTTACTCCTATAGATTAGAATGCAAAAGGCTAGTTTTCTGCTCGCTAAAGGAAAATGTGAAAGTGAAACTTATTTCTCAGGCAGCCTGGATTGATTTTTAAAAAAAGATGTGAAGCTTAAATATCTTTAGATACTCTGGTATGAAGGATAGTGGCGTAGAGAACTCAGTGTCTCCTGATTGGTGCTGCAACAGGTTTCCAAAGGTAGAGAGATACTGTAAGAGTAAATCCTGTAAGTAATGTCTTCCTTCACTAGTAAAATCTAGAAACAGACACCAGAAGAATGCTTTTCACATTGATTCCTTCCATTGGAAAGGTAGGGATAGGTGCTTATAAATCTCCCAAACAATTGCTGTTAGAATATGCTCTGGTGCAAGCCTGCATTGCAGCAGCTTTCTCTGTGGTTTTCTGACCCTTAACTTATTTTCACATTCTCTACATTTGAAAGTAAATCTTTATAGAAAGTGTTTTTGCGTATGGGAGGTTTTTTCATTCATCTTTTATTCATTTAGTATTTTATAGCATTATTGCCAAAACACATGTATCCTTCATTTCCATAGCTTTTAAAGGAAAATAGAAATACATTTGTACAATCTCATTGAGAATCTTAAAAACATTTAAATACTCCACATGCCACAGTGTTTATCTTGCATCTATCTACTAACCATTTGCAATTCAAAAGGGCAAAGCTTCACAACTAATCTGAAAAACAGGCATTACCAGTTGTAAAAAACCCCACATTGATTTGTATCCTTATCTGTTATGTTGTACAGTACCTCTGTGCCTGATGTGGATGAAATCTAAATTTAAAATACAGCAGTTAGTCTTTCAAGTGCCACAAGGCTTTTTTGTCTTTTTTTTGTTTACTCTCTGGTAGGCTTAAATACTCCAGTTAACTTCAGATCTTATATGATGTCTTTTGATGACTTTTTAAATTGATGCATTTGTTCCATGTGTTTTCAGGATGAAGGTTTGAGGCTGAGAAAGGTGGCACACTCAGATAAACCTGGACCATCTGGCTTGGCTCTCCGGGATAATGTCTCCAATCCTCTTCCTTCACTTCTTGTTGTAATTGCAGCCATTTTCATTGGATTCTTTTTAGGGAAGTTCATCTTGTAGAGAGGGAGAAAAAGAGAAGCACGCAGAATGCAGCTTCCTTTTTTTCCTCTTGGCCAGACAAAAATGTATCTGCCTACCACTTCATTGGTAGTATGGCCTAAGTGACCATTTGTGTACAGCATCATATAGGCTTTGCCTCTAATGATCTTGCACGGTTAGAAAAAGATAAACTGTTCGGCTGCTGGACAAAATTGTATATTAATTCATCAATAGCAGGTGTCAGTTGCACATTCAGTCCTTTATGAAATTCATAAATAATGAATAGTTCTTTCTTTCTGTGGTTTTAATAAGAGTTAAAATTGTTCAAAGTCTTGTAAATGTTATTTTAATAATCCTTTTAAATTTTTATCTGTTGCTTTGGCCTCTTGGAAAAATGATGATCAGAATGCTAATCTCAGTTGTTCAGAAAAATGATGACGCATTCTGTGGGGAAATGGTTCCTTTTAGTGTGTATATTTACCTTATTTGCTATATCATGCAGAATTTCTTATCCCTCGTGAGGCGGTTGTTGAAAAAGTTTGTCATCCTTACAGCCCTGTCCCATGATATTTAACATACAAAATAATAAAACTGTTAACAGACTCCCTGCTGGGCAGCTTGTTTCTGTGAATTGTTATTTTAAGAAGGGGTTTATAACATGTTTTATACACAACCTGCTTTTTGTCACAGAAGACTATTGTTGATTTCACTAACTATATCTTGGACTGATGCCAGCAATGATGAAACTGGTGTTTCTGTATTGTTTAAATCAGTAACATAAATGTCTGGCTTTTTAGCCAAATGAAAGGTCAAAATAAGATTAGTTTTTGGACAGGGAATAACCATAAGAGGCAGACATTTTAAATTTGTCTTTGAAAATACTTCTTGGCTTTGCTGGTATTTCTGTTGCATTATTGAACTTATTTTATTTTTCTGGAGCCCTTGGCATTCTTTAATAATCAGTAGGTTTTTCTTCAGGTTTATTAGTCAAAATGTTCCTTAGTCTTTATACTTTATGTAACATTTACATACATCTCTTTTATATAAATACTCCAAAATGGATTCTGGCTGAGCTGATTTTAATCGTTTAGTTTTGTGAGAAGAAAATAAAGCTTTCACCTGCAAATATCTTGCCACAGTTGCTCATTAGTGATATACTGTCAGTGATCTAGATTTATTAGATCTGAACTGCTTTTCTGCACTTAATCATATGGCTTATTTCATTTCTGGACTTTATGTTATTAAGTAGATAAATCTGGAAGCACAATACAGCTTTTAAAAAACCATTTTCCATCATAGAGTATTATTTTAAAAAATTGTCATCTGGAACACATATAACTAAGCAACATTTTGTATATTGTTGGATAGGAAGCAGCTAAGTGTGTTAATCTTGTATAGCTGAAAAATATTCCAGAAAAAATATACATCCTTGGTTGCCTTTAATTTCTGGTAATATTTTTAATGGAGGATGTATTTACATCAGGTACTGTCACTGCTTTCTATAGTAATTTTTTATAAAACATGTAACAAGTTGCAAAGAAGACTCACAAAAAAACAACCCTACTGCTTGATGTTTCACTTAAAAGCATGCAAATCTAAGCATTTTCCTATGTGTGTTCTGGTATCTGCATTCAAATGTTCTCTAATTGCAGCAACTGCAAGAAGTATACTCAAATCTGGTTCTCACTTCATCAGTCTAAAACCAAGAAGACTCATTAAAGTATGGTATTCACAAATGGTACATCAGAAGAAATTATTTTGTTCCTTAAAGGAAGTGGATCTTTGGAAGATAATGAGGATTTCGGGGCTGATGTACAGGCTGTAACTTTTGAATTCATTTTAATATTTCTGTACGGAGGAGGGAAACCTCAAAGATACGTGTACAGTTTAAGTGCAGAATCTTGTCAAAATGGCTACAGATTTTAGGGAAACAAAACTCAAAACTTGTCAACAGATGACTGACTTATTGCAAAGAATCCCAAATGCAGCCATGCTACAAAGATAGTGATGTTCCAAAGTATGTAGTTTGATTATCATTAATAGAGAATTAGTTTACAAAGACTGGTTTAGACTAGCAAAGCTTATGTTTTAAGCATAAATATTACTAAATAAGTCATGATGTGCTTGAGTGTCATAACCAATATAAGTTTGGTGAGGTGCTCTGGTTTATATGGTGTAGTTCTAACTTCTAATAACTCTTTCATAAATGTATATAAAATGTAATGCTACACTATTTTGCTCTCAGGAGTGATTCTGGGTTATATCAATTGTATTCAGTGAAATTATGTAATATGGATTAAATTGTCTGATACTGAAGCAGTTGGAACTTTGACTGATTACTTGTGTACTTATACATGAGGGAGGTTTGTTCCCTTTATTACTAAGTGCTTTGAAATTCATGTAACAGCTGAGGTGCAGTATATTGTGAAATCTCAGTAGCTGCAGCCAGGATGGCACATGTCTTAACATCTAGAGCAGTGGTGCCCAAACTTTTTTCCTGTGGGCTAGTCCCACTCCCTACACACAGCTGTGGGGGCCAGGGGCGGGCTGCCCCCACTGCTGACAGTTTTGACGTCATCCTGAGTGTGCCAGGGGGCTCTCTTAGCCCCGCGAAGTTTGATTTGCAGGAGACTTCGAAAATTCGCCTGAGGCAGCGATCGGCATCAGCACAGGTTGCTGAGGAGAAAGAATTGAGTGAGAGGCTGCTCAGAGCAGCCTGGAAGAAGCGCAGTCGCTGCCTCCGTTGCCACCACTGCTGACATCAGGTGGTGGGGCGGGGCGCATTAATTATATGCAGGGGGCCAATTAGGCCCACAGGCCGGAGTTTGGGCACCCTGGATTTAGAGTCATAATTTGGCCTTAGTAGGCACACTGTTTATGCAAACACTAATTATTATGGAAAACTTTGGGAATTTCAATTTTGTGTTTATTTTTATTTAAACAAGTATAGTCCCCTGTAACTCATAGGATTTTAGGACAGGTTACAAAGCTGCATAAAACAACATTGAAACAGAATATTTAAAACAATTTAAAAACAAGCAGACATTAAAGCCATTGCACTAAAATCTGTATAAGTCATGATTCTCAACCTCCAAAGGCTCTAATAAATAAGTTTGTTTTGATTTGGCACCAAAATGATAGCACCAAAATTATGCCGATGGTGCCATTTAAGCTTCCAAGAGCAAGTCATTCAATAGTTGGGAGGTATGCTACGACAGAAAAAGCCCTTCCCCATGTTTCCAAATATGGACTGTTCTTAATGTTGGGTCATAAAGGAAGGCTTGCCCAGTAGATCTTAGTGATTAGGCAAGTATATAGGGAGAGGCTCTTCACATATCCAGATCCCATACTGTTTAGGGTTTTATAAGTCTTTGTCAACATCTTGAATTCAGTACAGAAGTCTTATGTACAGCCAGTGCAAATCGTTCAGAGCTAGTATAGGAATAAAGCATTTTTCTTTCTGTTCACTACAAAGTAACAAAGTTAATTAGCACGTTGCTCCCAACATGCTGGATACTCATTTTACCGACCTAGGAAGGAAGGCCCAAGTCACATTAGGATTGAACTCGCAACGTTTGGGCTGCAGTACAGCACTTTAACCACTGTACACTAGGACTCCTACAAAACCCTAGCTTCACATAAATAGAAACTTTCTGAATTGGTGCACGCTGACAGCTAATACAGCCTCCCACTGAGTTAATGTAACGCACTGGTAAAAATAATTCCAAATCTTTCCAAAGGTGTCTTGTTATCATTGAGGTGTTTACTG
Organism: Furcifer pardalis; assembly: GCA_030440675.1. Classification (NCBI taxonomy): domain Eukaryota; kingdom Metazoa; phylum Chordata; class Lepidosauria; order Squamata; family Chamaeleonidae; genus Furcifer; species Furcifer pardalis. The sequence goes on from CP126891.1 coordinate 102,806,076, forward strand.
TTTTTATATTGACAGCGGTTGTAATTTATACATTATAATAAAGCTTCAGGTTTGCTTCTTGGAACAACTTCTAAACGGTTTAAACAACCAGGTGTATTTAAGCTGTCCCATTGGCTTTCAAATCTGTTAGATAGAAGGTATAGTTTAGTGCAGGGGTGCCCAAACTTTCCTGGCTGTGGGCCTGACAACGCCCCCTATAGCTGATTGGGCCAGTCACAATGTTTCACCAGAAGCAGAAGTAAAACATGCCCCCGCATGCACAGAACGCTGCCATAGGCCGAATCTGGCCTAATGTCCATATTTTGAGCACCTCCGTTTAATGCATGGATACATTTCAGCTGGGATGCTTGTGTAGATAAATTATGTTCTATCAGTCCTGAAGCTTGCTTGGGCTTCTCTCTAGCTTGAAGCCTTGCCTTTAGGACAAATTAAAAGGCTCTATCTCGCCTCCACTTCATATTTTGATTTTTTTATATTATAATGTGAAACTTTCTCCTGATATTCTGGTACACTTTGCAGTGCAGTTACAAAATCCCTTAACTGGTACACTAGATGGCAGACTAATACTGCAGAAGAGGGCAGGAGGAACTTCAGAACAGAAGTTAGAACCAAGCAAGTAATATTTGACTGTTGCGCGACACAGGTTTTGAAAGTAATTGTGGCCTCTTCAACAGGTGTTTTCCCTGGTCAGTTTGTGATGATCATAACATAGTTTCAGATAGCTGTAATGTTTTTCGTAGATGAAGAGAATTCCTTAAATGTATGGTTGTGGAAAGCATGTTAGACTGAACCCAAATCACTGTTAATGAGAATTTTAAAAATATGGCTTTTCTGTTTTTAAAACTCATCTAATTCAGCTACTTTGGTATTTAACTTTTGAAGGGTGATACTTCATTGGAATATTTGATGTGATTTTTAAAATATAGGTTTATTTTTTATTTGTTAAAAGTTATCTTGCCTTCAGCTTTACCTGTCACTTCTCAGTTGCATGGTTTCCGTGCCATGTCATTGCTGTTAGAAGATGGCTAGTTTGCCCAAAATGTCTAAATAATTTGTATTACTATGACTTTCTTAATTGTTCTCTGAATCTTTTGGTTCATGGGGGCAGCAATCTGTTATATAAAGACCAGCTAAAATGCTACCAAGGTAAGGATGTATGAGTTCTTCAGAAATCTTCAGTTTATTAGGTGAAACAAAAAGTAAGGGGATGGAAGAAGAAAATGCAAAAATATGGTCAGATGTTCTAAGTATGGATCTAACCCTAGATCCGTGATGGCGAACCTTTGCATTCCAGCTGCAAAGGTTCGCCTTCATTACCAGAAGCCCAAGTCAGTACTCCTGCTGATCAGGGTTTCTGGGAATTGAAGTTCAAGAACAGCTGGAGTACCAAGATTCACTATCACTGCCCTAGATAGAAACTGCAAGCCAAATGAGATACTGTAGTAGTACAGTGGCACCTTACTTAAAGAGCATAATACATTCCATGGGATTGCTCTTTAAGCAAGTTTGCTCTTTAAGCGAAACACCATTGTAAGTGGCCAATTGTGACTTCTAGTGGGGGTGGGGGTTGGGGTTTGCGAAACCTGATGTAGTTGTTGAGCAAGTTTTTGATTGGTTTTAGTTGTTAAGCGAGGCGACCAGAGAAAATTCTGCTCTTTAAGCGAGTTGGTCTCTAAGCTAGGCACTCTTTATACGAGGTTTTACTGTACAGTAAAACCTCAGATAACACTAAAATCTGGTTCCACAAGTCTTGGTGTTATACGATTTTTAGTGTTATCGGATGCATGTTAAAATCCTATGGGATCCATAGAGATACATTGTACCCACACAGGCTTTAGCGGTTGTTATCTGATGCATCCCATAGGATCTTAATGTTATCCGATGCAATTCTTCCCCCCAGATTGCTTAATGTTATGCGATTTTAGTGTTATTCGATACTAATGTTATCTGAGGTATTACTGTATGTGCGTAGTTATTGAATAGTACCTGGCAACACATTCCATGATGGAAAGAATGCAGACCTTCATTTCTGAGAACAAGATTGCCCCTGACATGTTGCATTGAAGTAGCAATAGCATTAGACCAAAAACTTATGTTTGATGAAATTGGGTGGGGTGGGGGGGATATTTTGTCCTACAACAGTGATGGCGAAACTTGGCACTCCAGCTGTTCTTGAACTTCAATTCCCAGAAGCCCAAGTCTCTGAATCCACATGGATGAGTTTACTGTGCATACATGCAGTAAACCCATTCATGTGGATTCACAGAGATTTGGGCTTCTGGGAATTGAAGTCCAAGAACACCTCGAGTGCCAAGGTTCACCACCACAGTTCTACAACACCCAAAACCAAGAGTGAGTGATATCCTTATTATGCTACCAGAATTAGATAAAAGCACACATTGTTGATAGTTGCTATATACTGTAATCAAGTCTTTTTAGAGTGGTGTTCTGATCTTTTACACACATGGTGCATTTCCCTTAGTTCAGTGTTCAGGATCACTTCTTGGAGTGCAGTGATGAAGCCTGTCAGCTCTCGACAAAAGTTATACGTCTACAAAAACATTCTGCTTTTGATAGTTAATCATTTCACATAGGTAACCATAAGATAGATTTAATTAATACCCAAAATGGCAAAATGAGTAACAATAAAATTGTCAATTCTTGCCTTGGCTTTTCTTTCTGTTATGAATATAGCAAACTTTCTGCACTGCAATAGGAATTCCATTTAAATATTCTTTTGGTTGCCTATTGTAATGAATTATTTGCCTAAGAGACAAAGGGCTATCTAGAATATACTGCCCTATGACTTAATCTTAGAGCCTTTCAAACGTTTGCTTAATGGCTTATGAAGAGCATGACTTTCTATAGAGCAGTCTGAAGTTAAGTTTTGGCTTTCAGAGCAGACTACTGTGATAAAATGTAGAGCTGAAATGTTTCAGTGTGGTTATAGTATTGATTTTTTTAAATTAGTTTAAAAATACTTTAAAGCATTAGCTGTTTAAAATTATTATTTTGCAGATAGGATATTTTCAATACATCTTTGTTTAGTAATCTGTATTGTCAATATGTGTGGGGTTTTCTTTACTTAATGTTCAGTAGTTAAAAAAAACCTGTTCATTCTGAAAATTCACAGAAATCTTCTAATTACCCGAGTTTGATAATCTATATAAGCTTGAAAGAATTGGAAGGAGATTGCTGCATTTTGCATTGTAGATGCAATGGACATAGATTTGAGTGGGCTGAAGATAGCGAAAGTTAGAGGAGCCTGTTGCACGATGGTCCATGGGGTCGCAAAGGGTCAACTTGACTGCTAATGAACAACAACAACAAAACTGTACCAGAATAGCTACTTGGAAGAGACTTCATAGCCTTAAAAAAACCTGTCCCCAAGACACTGGGCAGATAACTGTATTTTCTGATAGCCTAAATTATGTTCAGCATTCTTATGATGGGAGTTTACTCAGGTGAATTATCATTTTCAGTAAGAGCTGTTGAAAAAGTATTTGTCTAGTTATGGAACTCAGGCCAGAACGTTGTTTCTTTGTAGTGTACATCCATTCTATTCTTAAAGTACAATATTGTGTCTGTAACAATACACATAACTAGCTTTTTTGTATCAATAATAGTGATAATTACTTTTGATTGACGTAATTCCCTATTTTAATTATGCTTTTTATTTTATTTTCTTGACAGTATCATGACTTACCCAAGGGGGGTGGGGTAGCAAAAGCTCGTATCAGAGATCATTCATAACTCTATCCTACCACTAGATGGGAATATCTTACCACACTTGATCCCTTTTGTATGCATTAACCTTCAATTACTGTATCAGCAAAATGGGAAAAGGCTATTTTCTTGATTAAAGATTTACGTAAGCTCCGTGTTTTTCCCACTCCAAACTTACTACAGAATCCTGAGAGGGCAGTTGGCATATCTTTGGGGATATTTTCCTTCAGCAAGCTGGAGAGCTTGTAAATTGTTATCTTATTTGTTTTTGTTTTCCCTTTTCTTTTTCGCAGTTAGATTGTAGGAACTTTGGTCATTGCCTTTGACCCAGTTTTACACAGGGTTTGTATGACAAAGAATCTTGTAGAATATGTAAGATTACCTTATTCCAATTATTTTAGTGGCCAAATAAAGGTATTGTTTAGCCCAAAGATTCTATAACTTGAGTTCATATTTTAAAAATAGTATCATTTCCCCATATAATTTTGGAGGCATTTGGCTGTCACCTATAGCTAGGTCCTTTCATGCAAATACATATTATCTTTGCTCACAGAGCATGTTAGAATCATGTTTGAAAATTTCTCTTACCTGTGTTGATGACACATGAAGTGTTAGTATACATATTTGTTTGGATTTATTTGTAACATTAGATCAGGGATTCTCAACCTGCAGCCCACAGCACCATTTCATGTGGGGTCCCCACCGCCTCCACCACACCAGGAAGTGCCATTTGGTGGAGGACGGGCAAAATGGCCTTCCAGCCCCTGAAGCAGTCTGAGGGAGTGTGACCCGGCCCGCAGCTTAAAAAGGTTGAGAACTCCTGGATTAGATGATGATGTATACCAGTACTTAAAACTGCAGTAAGTTTGAAAGTAGGATTTGCTTGGTATAAGAGTGCCTGTAACTTTTTTATAAGGTAAACTTTACAACAAAAATGCTTCAGTTGGAGTGCTGCTATCGAATAGACAAAAACGTTAACTACTGATAGGATTTTGAGGAATGTCATTTTCATTTACTCTTTATTTAACCAATATTTTGAACACATGCTTAAACTTCCCAGACACTCTAAAACCAGATATTCAAGCAGAGAAGAGAAAGCTTTATTAAGTTTACAAAAATATATAATATATTAAAAACAATTCCCTGCCCGATATGCAAATATCTGACCACATTAAAAATTAATATTTTATAACAGGATGCTGGTTTGGGAATATTTATCCAAAGGAAGCTAACTAGTCACAGAATCTGTAGTCTGGAACTGAATACATGCAAAGTGTTTCATTTTTAGTTACAATTTTGTGTATGTGGAGTTGCTTTTAACTGAAACCAAAGATCTTTTCTACCATTAGATTTGGCTACTTCAGTATAAATTAACTCCACTCCCATTAACTGTGCTTTCTGCTAACTAGGAGGTGGTGGTGAACTGGAGTTTCACATGATAAGCACAAACTTATTAAGGAGCTTTTCTCTTAATTTTGGTGAGTTCTCATTCTTGGGACCATTTTTCATTTTTGGTTCCTTCCTCTTTATGCAATGTGAATGTCACGTAAGTCTAATTTAATAATAATAATATCAGCTGCTTTCTCAAGTTTTTAAAACAAAAAATTCACTGAGTTATACTTATCCCTAGTGGTCATTTCAAAAACATACATTTGAAATAGCTACCACAGGTATGAGTCTTGGCTTGGCTTTCCAGTGCAATGTTGAGCTATGAAATTAAACAATTCTAAATCATTTTTAGATTGAAAGGGATAAATGTATGCAGTAACGAACAAGGTCTCCCAGTTTGCCTTGCTGCTTGCCTTGCTCCTGAGCTTTTCTAGAGGAACTATACTTTCTAAATTTTCTAAAAAAGGTTCCTGAACCAGCATGCTAAGACCAGGTTCAGTAGGACCCGTCCCCAGTGTTATCAGTTACACTCTTTCCCAGTACTCTTCCCCTCCTCAAGCAGGCATTTGCAATATTTTATCCTTGTTTTGTCCTAGAAATCGTTATCTGAAATCCTATGGCTCTTAGCAGTTACACTCTGGCAGTCACTGATATGTGCCCAATTATTCAATTGATTACATAGTTTACTGTGTAACTAGTTGCACAGGGTGCTTGCAGAACTGCTTGATGGATATGACTTCTGCCTTGGCACAAAGTTTGATACTGCTTGCACAGTATCAAGGGTATGACATACTTTTAAGCAAGACGATAGGACTTTTTCATGAGCAAGTTTCAGTTGAAATCCTTAAGAATTTGTTCAGAAGTTTCATGGCATCTTCAAAACAAGTTGCCTGTTGCTATGAAAGAGGAAGAGTCTTGCAGTGCTACTTCATTCTTTTTCTTTTAAAAAAAAATCTAATAGGATTTGAGTGTACATTGGCAAATTGAAGAAGATGCAAGATGTCCACAACATATTGTTTGTCATTTTTTTAAAATAGGCAATGAATATCACAAGGGATGATTCTTTTTACCTGGTAATAAAAACACTGCATGATCATGCTTAAACTTCATCCTGCAGTGATATTAAAAGATACTCTTCAATTTGGTAGCTTGGTATAGCCTTAAGCTGTATTCTGCTACTTTCCATCTTTGAATCTGAATTTGTCCCATCAACAGATGTTAGTAACCTGTGTGTGCATGAATGTACTTGTACATTTATGTAAATACATGTATATGAAAGAAACACAGTAATTTGGCTTTCAAGTGACTTGTTTTAATACTTGGGAAGTGTATGGTTTGTTTTTACATATCCAAGCTTTGTCATTGTAGCATTACCTTAATAGGCTACTATAGATCTCAAAAAAAGTAGTCCATATATCAATCTTTCTCTTTGCTAAAGAAAGCAATCTCTGTTACCACTTTCCTGAGCACAAAAGGTTTTTCAATTTGGCTTGCTTTATACTTCCTATAAAATTCTGTTTTTCATCACAATTATTGTGAGCACTTAACAAAACATATTATCTTGTAAAAATAGACATTTATGAGAATAGATTTAGCCATGACTGCTTCACTTAACTTCCCAGTCTAATAAAATGAGATTCAAGATAAGCATTCTCCAGAAGGCAGGCGTTTCATTCACCTGACTTTTTCTGAAAATGTAGAGCAAAGCATATTTCGCTTATTTTTCTGTGTGAGAGAGCTTGTCATTTCCTTTGTCTTATTTTGAAAGTGTGATCATAACTGATAGGTACCAGAAAATGAATGAATTTATGCTTTTAGCAATAATATCAGAATGCTGCTGTCACAAGTCACTATTTTTTTCTTCCAAAATGTCTACATCTTTATATAAAATGATAAATTGAGATATTTTCAATTCCGCATTCTTGTTTCTAAAGATCATTTATTAATCTGTGTAAAACCTATAAAAGTGTAGATACATCCTTGGTTGGGTTTCTTCGTATGTACATATATACACTATAGTTTAAGAATAATTCAGTTCACCAGTATTGACACAATACGATAAAGCATTTTTCCTGATAATTAAATGTAGAAAGGAAACTGAGTTGGTTGATAGGAAATACTGCAACATCAGAACTGACAGAGGAAAGGCTTATAAAATTATAGTTTATCCCAGAATGGTTCTTAAAAAGAAAAATGAAACTAGTCTTAAAGTGCAGTTACTGTTGTGCAGTCATTTCAGGCCATGGATCAGACTGGATGGAGTTCAAAGCAGAAAACAACTGAGAGTGCTGTTCATGATTCAAGTAGGGTGGGGCAGAATGAGTTACACTTCTCAGGCATCCAAGTGCATGAAGAAAACAAAGGTCTTTCTTCTGTTTGAAAATACGCCCTTCTTATTTTCCATTCCTATGGACTGCTCTGGTTATAATCATTTCAAAATGCTCTTCTAGCTGTGAATGTCCACATGTGACAAAGTACCAAATGCTAACATGAGGGCAAAAACAAATGAACAGGTATTTCGTTGTGATGCTTTGCTGCTGTACCATCCTAATTTATTTTCATCTGGTATTCCATCTGCTATTGGGACTGATGAGATGCATTGAATTAAGGGCATTTGGTAGGAAGTGGCTCTCTTTTCTGGTCTATCTGGACTAGATCCATCACTTGGCCTCTGACCATTGTATAGCAAGTATCTTCCTTTGGTGTCCTGCTCCATTTTGAAGATCTCGTACTCTGTGTGAGGCAGACGGATCCCCAAAGCAATGCAGCCATTGGTGTGTGTTACATCTTGCTGCACTCCAACCTGCCATGATCCTTCTGCTCCACACTCATTTCCATTGAAGACATTCAGTAGAGAGGCTGTAGCTATATCCATGGGAGTAACCTTCATGTGGTTCACTAAAAGACAGAACAAAAGAGGGGTTAATTACACTCTGGAATAAGTCAGATGCCCCCTTTAAAAAGGTGGGGTGGCAACTGGTCCTGCACAAGTTCTCTGACTACAAGGGCCCTTATCCTTCATCACTGCTTTGCTGACAGAACAATTCATGTTAGTTTTAGTTCCTACATGCATTTTAAACTGCACCAATCCCAGTGCACTTTCATAAACATATGCAAACTAGTCCAATGCAACAGTGCCTATACATGCCCTAGTATTTGAAAAGGACTGTTACTCATGACATACAAAAAAGTTTACATTATCCTTTGCTACAACTACTAGTGGAATTATATGCGGGTTTCATCTGCGTGCCATTCACTTCTAGCTTTCTAGTCTACTGTATGTCCTCTGCAAATCACAGTATAATCTTATCAGTAGACAAGGCACTATGAATAAATGAATGAATATTGAATAAATGAACAATTTATTATATGGTTATTTTTGTGCAGTGGGTTACAATATGATAATGACTGAAGGTTCTTGAAGATGTTGTGTGCGTGGACTTTTAATACCTGGGAAGGCAGTAAACTTCCAATTGTGACTGCTTCATGGAATACCTAATGTTTGATCCCAAACAAAAATTTCCAGCAAGCATACGAACATTCTCTTCTTCTTGGTTTAATACATCTGAGGTTTGCAAACATATAATTCTGCCTTTTGTGAATGGCAGAGGTGACTGGGTAAATTTTTATGAAGAGAATTCTGTCCAGAATCTGTTAACAATCACTGAATTGGAGGAATAGGTTTTCTTGCTTAGGCTTTTTCATGCATATAGTTTAGGAAATGGCATCAAAGGTGAGGCCGTATTGCAATCTTTTCTCATTCAGAAATCAGCAGCATTGTAATGCATACACAGGTTGTCCCCAAATTCCCTTGATCAGGCTATTGGTATCCAAAGCTGCTATCTACTACAAACACCATCTCTGGAGGCTATCCGCAACATGGTGTGGGGATATTCTGTGGGGAAACAAGGAACAGATTCTAGATTCATATCCCTTCTCAATGCCAGATCAGAGCTGCTTCTCCTTTATACTTAAAAGTGTCAATGTAAAGCAAATACCTTACAAGTTACTCAATGCACAGTTGGTCTTCAATTCTGCATGCATACCTGAAGCTATAGGACTGAAGCTCTATCACAAAAGAATTCACAACAGTCATCTGTTCAAAAGGGAATGGGAGCAAGGTTGCTTAAATACAACACTTTGCTCCCAAATAAATGATTAGTACTGTACTATTATTTTTCTGCACACTGCCACCTACATTAGCATGAAAAGTAATTATGCAATGCCAGTCTCTGTGTAACGTTCCACATGTAGCTAGGAATGCATGAATAGATTAGAAAACGAATGCCCAGGTGTCTAGTTTGTTTCTTGCTGCAGTTAGCAGTCAGCTCTTTGAAGGAAAGTATTTTTATTTTGATAATCTTTGTCATTTTGAGAAGTAAAATGGAATTGTAAAACATGTTACATGTGTTTAACAAGTATTAGAACATGGAACTCTTATTATCCATAACATTTAAGGACATTTCTTTGACTTAGTTATTCATAATCAGTTGTGTTCAATTGTAGCTAGCACTGACTGTCATACTGTTGTGAAATGTGCTCAGTTAACTAGCCCTGGCTTGCGATTTATATATAATTAAAATTTCAAAGTGGCAGGGGGAGTAACACTTTACTAAAGAGATAGATTTCTTAACTGGAGAGTCAAAGATGAAAGTGTTTATCACAACCATCCTGCCCCAGTTAAGTCTGCAAATAAAAAAGTTACGTTTTCTTGACAATATAAAAGGGTTATCATAAAACTGCACTCATATTTCTTTTTAAATTGTTTTCTAGCCAGAATATAAAGCTATGTCTTTTAACATGTCTTTTAACATGAAGTAACTAGTTCCAAATGGAGAAAAAACCTTGGTAATATCCTTTCCATTGCCATTGTATATTATCCTCATTTTTAAGGGTTCATGTACACAACATCTTGAAGAATGGATAATGTATAAAATTCCGTGTTTTAAAGAAACAACCTTGATTTATATCAACCAAGTTTTGATCCTTAGGAGAGTGACTGGTTTTAAGTAAAAGCAATTTAAATCAATTTAATTCAGTTTTGACTTCCAGTCGAACTAAACCGACTTGTACAAAGGGAATTTGAAACCAATCAGATCTGACTCCATTTCAAATCTGCGTGGTAGGACAATAAATTTCTTGGAATTTTTTCAACCAACCGTAGCATACATTTTGGCTTCCTTGCTTAACGTTACCAATGCAGACAGAGTGCTATTTAGAAGCATGCTCTGTTAGACTTAACTCTGTTTTCTAGTTTCTTGAACTGTGCTTGGGGTAGAAAATTTAGTCAGCTGATGATGAAGCCAAGATGTCTTTATGTAAGTGACTAACAGAGCATACAGTTTAAATTTCATGAGGACATCATCTGATAGAGAAGTCGGGAATGAAGGCTCTTTGTTTTCCCAGCTCTGCAGGCGTTTCCTATTCCCCTCCAACAGATACTCTTTGCTCTGCCCTTTTAGCCAGTACATTTCATGTTAGCACTGCCACATACAATTTTATTTGACTGCTTCATTTTAAGACCAGTTTGTTCTTGGATTACCCCAACGCTCTCCCCACAAAAGCCAAGAATGGTTTTATCTTTTCAAACATTAACAGAGACACATTTCATAATTGCATAATCTTATTGGCTATCATTACCATGGTTTAGAATTTTATTTCATTGTTTCATAAAATTTAGCTTGAATTTTTGCAACGAGCACAATTAGATTGCATAGCTCTTTCAATCCTTTAAATGCTTTCTCAGGATTTCATATTATCTGCCCTTGCTGTCTTGGAACAAGTATTTATACAGTAGAATGGTACCTCAAGATACTAATGCCTTGAGTAACAAAAAAAAACCCCTCATTATATGAAAGGAAATCCATTGAAAATGATGCCTCGATGTACAGGGTTTTTTTGCCATACAAATAGTTTTTTTTTTTTTTTGGCGCAATTGTACCAATTTTTATTTTTTTACTTTTTGGCTGATTGGGCAGCCTCCACCACTTCCCACATTGGCGAGAGGGTATGGAGAGCATTTCTGCTCTGTTTCTGACATTTTTTGTCGCATTTTCGGTGCATTTCAGCAGCTAAAACAGGTTTTTGGCACTCCTGGTGGCGGGGGAGCTTAAAGTTGATTGTATGGCACATTAATGGGGCTTGCCACTAGAGGGCACTGTTGGAAGTGCTGACAATGCATTGAAAACCATATAATCCCTTTTGGAAGTCAGAAAAAAAGGGGGGAGTTTTTTTTCCCGACCTCCTTAAGGGATTATTTGGTTTTTAATGCATTCTTATGGGAAACCGTGCTTTGAGATATGAAAAGCCTTGAGGAATGAATTAATTTCATATCTCGAGGTACCACTGTACTGTAGTGATTTCAAGGATTCCTTGATGAAGCGGATTATCTAGGCCCATTTCAGTCTGGCTTCAGACCTGCTGTGGGACAGAAACAGCTTGGGTTGCCTCCCCCCCCCCCCCCGCCCATACTTTTTTAAACCAGTGGGAGATGATACCCAACTCTTACCTCTCCTTCCAATCTAATTCCAAGGAAGCTCTCTCAGTTCTGAGATTGTGCCTGATATCAGTAATGTGCTGTATGAGGGCAAACAAACTGAGACTTAATCCAGACAAGACATAGGTGTCCCCAGTCAATTGGAAGGGAGACAAGGGAATTAGGATACAACCTGTGCTGGATGGAGTTACTTTCCCTGGAAACTCAACTCCACAGCTTGTGTGTACTCCTGGACTCAACCCTGAGTCTAGATGCTTGGGTTTCAGCAGTGGCCAGGAATACGTTTGCACAGTTAAACTGGTGGACCTGCTGGTCCTGTTCTTTGAGATGCATGATTTGGCTGCAGTAACACATGCCTTAGTTAACATCCCACTTGGATTACTGTAATGCACTTTACATGGAGCTGCCTTTGATGATGGTTGAGAAACTCCAGCTGTTTCACAGTACAGCAGCCAGACAGATGACTGGGGCCAGCTATAGGAAGCATATAATGCTCTACTACAACTGCACTGGCTACCAGTCTGTTTATGAGCCCAATACAAAGTGCTGGTTATGGCCTATACAGCTCTATACAGCTTGGATCCAGGCTATCTGAAGGACCATAGCTTCCAATATGAGCCTACTCAGCTCTTAAGATTTTCAGAAGAGGTCTTCCTCCTCATTCCCTTTGTCAACAGAGGCATGCTTGATGGCGACACAGGGCCTTTTCTGTGGCAGCTCCCAGGTTATAGAATGCACTCCCTTGGAGGTTAGATTGGCCTCCATTTTATCCTGCAGACAGCTGAATACCACCTCTTTATGCAGGCTTTTAATATTTATAAATTAATCCCTGGGATGCTGTTTTTTAAGCAAAGTTTACTGTCTATTTTAATGTTTTGTTTTTAAAGTTTAAAAGTTTAAATCCCATTTTAATTATCAGGCAAGTTTAATTCTTTTTTAACTGTACAAATATTGTTTTAATTGTTGGCTTTTTAAAATATTGTAAGGCACCTTGAGTCCCCCATGAGGAGAAAGGTGGCCTATAAATAAAACAAAGAAGCAAATAAATATAAGATGGAATGGTGAGAATTGCAGAAATATGTCCCATAATCTGAAGACATCATCAGAAGGTATTTATAAGGGGCTTTTGACTGGCTTTAATACAAATAGGATCCTCTACAGTAGGTAAAACCCAGGAATACGTAGGGAACTAGTATAGTTAATATCTCCACATTTGTGTTGTTTACAAAATGTTACACAATTTATTTTACTTTGGAATAAGGTTTCTTTCAGGAGTAGAAGTTTTTTAGATTATTATTATCAAATGATGATGATGACGTGTCAGAAATTATTCTGCGTTGAAAGGATTTTTGCTGGAGAAACTCTGCTCAGGGGACGCCCTAATAAGGCTCCTTTCATATCCTCAAGATCTTTTCCTACCAAAGTGGTCCCTATTTATTGACTTGCAATTTCTTGCTTTCAAACTGCTAGGTTGGCAGGAGCTGGGACAGAGAGACGGGCATTCAATCCGTCATGCAGTACCCGGATCTTGAACTGCCAATTTGCTGGCCTTCCAGCTAACAAGGCAACCTTCTTAACCACTGAGCCATCACAGCTACCATAATAGTTTATCAGTCTGGTAAGATTTTTATTCCATGTAGTGTGCTACTGGCTTGGAGCAGGCAGAATCTACTGGATGGTTGTATAAAAGCATACTACTGATGATATTGCAGTGATCTCCACCAGTTCCTGTTTAAAAAAATTCCAACAGTATATTAAAACAAATATTCCCTCACCTTTAAACACAAATTCTGTTCCACCCATCACTTTTGATGAATGTACTCCCCTGCTGTAACGACCCTTGGCATAGATAGTGAAAGTAGGATGCTTGCAAATTGGGTCAGAATAATGATAATAATGACCTTCCCAGGTATTGTTATTATCATGGAAGATGAAATGCCTGGTAAGAAAGAGCACTTCTGGACGAACTTCACAGCGCTGGCTTGCCCATTCACCATGTAGCCCAATAGTCAAATCACCCTTGGGAGGCAAGATTGGAGGGTGGTGTTCATCTGACCGATAGATGATCCTGCACGCTATACATGAATGGTCATGGTTCTGAAATGAAAGCCACAAACTTAGTTAAATCCAGTGAACAACAGAGCTAACAACCACCTCACCATGCTCAAATATGCCAAGATTGCAAAGAACCACTTGACTGGTTTTTCATATTTAATTCAGCGGGTGGACCTTTCAGCACCAACACTTCATGCAGGGAAATGGCTAATAGTAGGTGGAAAGTTTTTATTGGACATATTAGCAGCTGGGTAAGTAAAGCAGTTTTCTGAATTCAAACTAACATTTGAGAGTAACCAACGTGGGTCATTCTTTGCCTTGTCAACAGCAACAGATTAGACTCTTTTCTAGATTGACAGTACCAGTAGTTACCCAACATAAAACATCTTTGCTCTCTTGGACCTTCATAAAATGTTTGTTCAGCTTTTCTGTTGCATTTGATGTACAATTTAGTTAATAGTTACTACAATGTTTCCATGTGTTCATTTCAGCTATATTTTGGGCTTAACACTAGGCCAAAGGAAGTGGCCAAAAGCACAACACTAGTCCACTCCACTGATTGATGTTGTTATCTGCCCTGAAGTCACTACTGACTTACAGTGGTTCTATAAGTTGGTGGCTTCCAAAATTGATTTACATTCTGCTATTTTTCGTAAGATAAGTAACAATTTGCATAAAATGTGCAGTTCAAATTTACAAATACTTAAAATCACAGGTTAAATCTGTCTGCTAAAATAGGATTAAAAGCAATAAAAATAAAATACAAAGTCAAGGCATATCATTGTTTCCTGAATAATGTTTGTACAAATAGATGTTTTTAGCTGATGCCTGAAGAAACATGGAGACCAACTGATTCTCATGCAAGTGAGTTCTAGAAACAGTGTGTTACTGCTGGGGAAGTCCTGGAAACTGTGGTAACTCTACAGGTCATGTTGCTTTGGTCAGTGCAAGCAAAACCTCCCTACCCGGCCTTTTATCTTAGGAGGGTCAGTACTAAATTAAGTGATCCTATAAATATTTAGGTACTGATCTTCCTCTTTTTTTAAATACCATAGAATTACAGAATAACTGAGTTGGAAGGGCTCTTTTATGCCACTGAGTCCAACAACCCGCTCAGTGCAGGAAGCAAACATCTGACAAAGGGTTGTCCAATTCTCTCTTGAATGCTTTCATTGTTGGAGCGCTCACCACTTCTCGAGGCAGTTGGTTCCACTGTCATACTGCTCTCATACTGTTAAGATGGTTTTCCTAATATTCAGCCTACATCTGACTTCCTGTAATTTCAGCCTGTTATTACACATCCTGCACTCTGGGATAATGGAGAACTATCCTTCCCTTCCTCTTTATGGTTATATTTCAGGTATTTGAAGAGTGCAATCACCTCCCCTCTCAGTCTTCTTTTCTCAAGCCTAAATGTGCCCAGTTCCATCAGTCTTTCTTCATATGGCTTGGTTCCCAGTCCTCTGATCATCCTTGTTGCCCTTTTTGACCTGTTCTAATTTATTTGCATCTTTCTTAAAGTGCAGTGCCCAGAATTGGACACAGTACTCTAGATGTGGTCTAACTAGTGCTGAATAGAGGGGGGACTAGTACCTCACAGGTTTTGGAGACTATACTTCTGTTAATGCAGCCTAAAATAGCATTGCCCTTTTTTGCAGCCATGTTGTACTCTTGCCTCATATTTAGCCTGTGATCTACAACAATTCCAAGATCCTTCTTGGATGTAGTATTACTAAGCCAAGTATCCTCCATCTTGTAACTGTGCATCTGGTTTTTGTTCCCTAGGACACCTTGGACTAATTCCTGCTACATTTCATTCTGTTGATTTCAGCTCAATGTTCTACTCCAGTGGTCAGCAAACTTGGCTCTCCAGCTGTTCTTGGACTTCAGTTCCCAGAAGCCTTGATCAGCAGGAGTGCTGACTTGGGCTTCTGGGAACTGAAGTCCAAGAACACCTGGAGAGCCAAGTTTGAGGAACCCTGTTCTAGTCTATCAAGATATTTTTGAATTCTGCTCCTGTCTTCCAAAGTATTAGTTATTCCACCCAGTTTTGTGTCATCTGCAAATTTGATAAGAATTGCCTCCACTCCCTCATCCAAGTCATTTATGAAAATGTTGAAGAGCACAGGGCCCAGGACTTAGCCTTGTGATACTCCACTTGTTGCCCCCTTCCAGCTTGAGAAGGAACCATAAATAAGAACTCTCTGAGTATGGTTCTGTAACCAACTGTATATCCACCTGACACTTGTGCTATCCAGGCCACACCCAGGTAGCTATGCTCATGTCACATAAACAAAGAAAAAGAAGAAAGGCCTCAAGAAGCATAGAATAAAACTAGCAATTAAAAAAAAATACCTGGCATGAAATCAGATCCAATGTCTTAACTTCTTGCTAAAAATGAAACTATGACTAGATATAACCAGAACATATATTTAGGAGACTGAACAAGAATTTACCAAGCCTTTACAGAAAAGTCACTGTGGCATACAGAAAACTACTAATTAAGCTGCTCTATATACACAGTTGGTAGAAAAACCAAAGCCAATTTCAACTGATCAGATTTCTTTTTGTTCTTGCTAAATGAACAGTGTAATCATACACATGGAATAAAGGTCATAATAGAGATGGTCTGAACCAACTTTTTGTTAGGATTAATGTAATATTCAAGAACAAAAAAACCCTGGCTTTAAGAATGCATGTTGTATAATACAATGTATTAATAATTCTTTGTATGGCATGGAATGATGGACTTTAAAACAGAGTAATATATTAAAGTTGAAGCATTAAAAATGTAGATTTATTGCAGGAAGTTAAAAATTTCTTGTATAAAGAGAGAGACTAAGTAAGAAGTACAAGATGTATGAAGACCCAAGAAATCATAAAATACTCACATAAAGAGTGCCTCGCTTAAAGAGTAACTCGCTTAAAGAGCAGAATTGTCTCTGAATGTTCACTTTGCTTAACAAATAAAACCAACCAAAAACTCGCTTAACAAATAAATCAGGGTTCGCAATCCCCCCCACAATTGGTCACTTACAATGGTGTTTCGCTTAAAGAGCAAACTCGCTTGAAGGGCAATCCTGTGGAATGCATTATGCTCTTTAAGCAAGGTACAACTGTACATGAAATGCTGGAAGTTAGAATAGCCTAGTTATGTAATGAGCAGTAAATAACATATTGTTACATCTGGTCATGGGTGCACAGAAAGCCTCCTCAGAGATTGTGGTATTTTTGAACCACAACATTTTGGTGCTAGCTAATCTTTCTCACACTAGGTCAGGTGGAAGGGACTACAGAATGAATTCACCAAAAGTGGCTTCATTTTGGCAGTTTCATGTCTGACCTAGACAACTTTAGACACGGAAGAAGAAGAAGAAGCTGGTCATTCAATGTAAAATAAATGGGAAAAGAAACACAGGAAAGAGAACAAATTATAATTATTGGCTGAAGAACCTTGGAGAGTGGTTTAGTTTCAGCATTATCATTGTGTAGAGTAACACATCTGATGTCAATATAGCCATGATAACATTCAACCAATCTCCAACTGGAGAAGAAACAGAATATCACACTAATTTGCCCCAGTGTGTAGTTTGTTGCTCCACTGTATTCTTGAAGAATCCAACCATTCAATTCGTTTTCATGTCATTTCTCTTTGATTACACACTTTTCTTCTCTGATCCAAGCCTTACTGAGAATCACTTCCTATTGTAAAGAATCTTAGAAGAGTTCAGTGCTTTTTAGCACGAGTTTCATAGACCAAAAGTGAATGTTATGAAATGAACAAATGATGGAAATGCAGTACAGTGGAACCCCAACATACAAATGGTTTGACTTACAAAAAATTCGACATACAAATAAAAATTCTAGCTAAAAAATTTTTGACATACAAATTTTTAATAGGAAAAAATTGACATACCAAAAAATACGGTGACATCTAGTGGCCTCTTCTGGTAATGCAACATGTTTTTGACACATTTTTTTGACATACAAATAACCTTCTGGAACAGGAAAAAATCGTATGTTGAGGTTTTACTGTATTTTGTTCTGTATTATAATATTTAATTATGAAGCTGTTCTATCATATAAACACAATTGCTTCTTATTTTTGATCTACTTTTGTAAGTATTTTTTCAAAGTCCATTTATTTTAAGTCACATTTGTTATACCTTTTGAATCATTATTATTGTATCTCAATATAAAGGCACAGTACACACACAAGAAAACAGTATCAGGAACAGAAAAGTTCTATAGTATCACTATTTTACAAATAATTAAGGAAATGGGTTTAGCAGAACAACTTGTATGTCTCATGAGAAATCTGTACATGAGTCAACAAGCAACAGCTAGGACAGGATACGGAATGACAGAGTGGTTTGGAATAGGAAAAGGAGTAAGACATGGCTGCATTTTGTTACCCTGCTTATTTAACTTATATGCAGAGCACATAATGTGCAAAACAGGGTTGGATAAATCACAAGCTGGAATTAAAACTGCTGGGAGAAACATCAACAATTTGAGATATGCAGATGATACTACCCTAATGGCAAAAAGTGAAGAAGACCTAAAGAAGCTCTTGCTTAGGTTGAAAGAAGAGAGTGCAAAAGCTGGCTTGAAACTCAACATCAAGAAAACCAAGATAATGGCAACAGGCCTTATCACTCCCTGGAAAATAGATGGGGAAGAAGTAGAAGCAGTGACAAACTTTACATTCTTAGAATCTAAGATCACTGCAGATGGTGATTGCAGCCATGAAATAAAAAGGCGACTGATTCTTGGAAGACAAACTATGAGAAAGCTGAGGAATATAATTAAAAGTAAAGATATCACCCTGCAAACAAAAGTCCACATAGTCAAAGCAATGGTATTTCTGGTAGTAATGTATGGTTGTGAGAGCTGGACCATAAGGAAAGCTGAGCGCAGAAGAATAGATGCCTTTGAAATGTGGTGCTGGAAGAAAAATTTGAGAGTACCTTGGATAGCAATTTTTTTGGAATAGTAGCAGTGTTAGTCTGTGGTTCAGGCATCTCAGAAAACAAAACAAAACAAAATAAACAAAATAAAGTAAAATTAAAAAACACACAGTAGCACTTTAAAGACTAACTGCTATATTTTCACTGTTAGCTTTCGTGGATCAAGTCCACTTCATCAGACAAGGAATGAAACTTACAGGCATGTTCTTATACAGTAATACCTCATATAACATTAGTATCGAATAACACTAAAATCGCATAACATTAAGCAATCTGGGGAGAAGAATTGCATCAGATAACATTAAGATCCTATGGGATGCATCAGATAACAACCGCTAAAGCCTGTGTGGTTACAATGTATCTCTATGGCTCCCATAGGATTTTAACATGCATCGGATAACACTAAAAATCATATAACATCAAGACTTGTGGAACCAGGTTTTAGTGTTATATGAGGTTTGACTGTATACCAAATTCAGGAGGTCGATGGGAGAAGGGTTGGTGTCAAGCAAGATGACAGACAAGCAAGCACAAAAATGCAGTTTCACACAGCCATTAGCAACAATAGATTATTCAGATAAACTCTAAAAGACTCCCTTTCAATCTCAAGGTTGCTGAGTAAGCCCACTATGGTATCTGATCAACCAGTGACCTGCATGTCAGGGGAAAACAAAACAAAACAAAACTTCTGTACCTGGGTTCTTTCTGTTTTACTAAAGAGAATTGGCAGGAAAGTTGTAATATAAAATCATATAGCAGTCTCTGCATCAAATTTGATAATGTCCCAGAAACCCTTCACTAATATTTAGCCCCCTGTGATGGGTATCTAACAGATGGATGTATTTGATTTCTGCTGTCTCCCTTTCAAAGTTGCACAGAGAGGTGACTGTGTGGGCTTCATTTTTGTTTTGAATGAAGTTCCTTATGGCTTGTAATCCATCTTTGTGAGAATGTTGGTGTACAGAGAATTCTACGTGGACACCTCCAGAGGGTTGGAACAAGGAATTGGACTTCTACATTGAATGCTTCCGTCACCGTGCCCAAGCAGAGATCATTAGCAAAGGAAGTGGTCCAATCTACAATCTCAACCGAGCAGAACGTCAGGCCATAAACAACCTCAGAAATAATCCCAACATCATCATCAAAGAGGCAGACAAGGGTGGTGCTGTAGTTGTCATGGACAAAACAAGCTACACACAGGAAGCTGACAGACAACTTTCCAATTCTACATTTTACCAGCCTCTAACTACGGACCCAACCACCAAATATCAAAAAGAATTACACAACCTTCTAAAATCTATTCATGGAAATGTACGGGATCAAATCTTGACCGACACACCACAAGAACCTCAACCAGCTACCTTTTATTTGCTACCTAAAATTCACAAACCTAGAAACCCTGGGAGACCCATTGTTTCAAGCATCAACACTGTCACCGTTGGAGTATCTGGATATGTGGACTCCATTCTCAAACCATATGCCACCAATGTACCCAGCTACGTAAGGGATACCACAGACTTTCTAAGAAAACTTCAAAACACACATGACCTCCCGGATAACACCATCTTAGCTACAATGGACGTGGAATCTCTGTACACCAACATTCCACACAAAGATGGATTACAAGCCATAAGGAACTTCATTCAAAACAAAAATGAAGCCCACACAGTCACCTCTCTGTGCAACTTTGTACTTACACACAATTACTTCACCTTCAACAATGAAACCTACCTCCAGATCAACGGAACTGCCATGGGTACTCGCATGGCTCCACAGTATGCTAATATATTCATGGCTGATCTAGAACAATGTTTTCTTAACTGCTGTACCTATAAACCACTTGTCTATTTGAGATACATTGATGACATATTCTTGATCTGGATGCATGGAAAAGAAACCCTGGAGAAATTCCACCAAGACTTCAATAATTTTCACCCAAATATCAAACTCAGTTTGGACCAGTCTACACAACAAGTAAATTTCCTGGACACCACTGTGAAATTACAAAATGGACATCTTAGTACCACACTATATCGCAAACCCACAGACAGATGTACCTACCTGCATGCCTCCAGCTTCCACCCAGAACACACAACAAAATCCATTGTCTTCAGCCAAGCTCTCAGGTACAATCGCATCTGCTCAGACCCACACGATAGCGATGCCAACCTCACAGACTTACAAAATGCATTTCTCAAACTACAATACCCATCCAATATGGTTAAAGAACAAATTAACCGGGCTAGATGAATACGCAGGAGTGATCTACTACAAGACAGGTCCAGAAGGGAAAGCAATCGCACACCACTGGTTGTCACCTTCAGCTCTCAACTCAAACCCCTCACACACATAATGAGGGATCTCCAACCCATCTTAGACAAGAGTGCTTCACTTTCCAAAGCCCTTGGTGACAGACCCCTACACGCTTATAGACAACCCCCCAATCTCAAACAACTATTGACACACAACAGACTACACAGAAGTGGAGCAGATATGGGAACTAGACCCTGTTGCAAATCCAGATGTCAACTATGCCCCCACATTCGCTCTGGAAACAGTATTACTGGACCCAATGGCACCACACACAACATTAAAGGCAGTTTTACTTGTGTTTCTGCCAATGTGATTTATGCCATCTCTTGCCAGAAATGTCCATCCGTGCTTTATGTAGGACAAACAGGACAATCTTTATGCAAAAGGATTAATGGACACAAATCAGATATGGCAACACAGAGAAACCCGTCTCAAACCACTTCAATCTAACTGAACACTCTATCCAAGACCTGAAAGTTGCAATTCTGGAACAGAAAAATTACAAAACTAGGATTGAAAGGGAGACAGCAGAAATCAAATACATCCATCTGTTAGATACCCATCACAGGGGGCTAAATATTAGTGAAGGGTTTCTGGGACATTATCAAATTTGATGCAGAGACTGCTATATGATTTTATATTACAACTTTCCTGCCAATTCTCTTTAGTAAAACAGAAAGAACCCAGGTACAGAAGTTTTGTTTTGTTTTGTTTTCCCCTGACATGCAGGTCACTGGTTGATCAGATACCATAGTGGGCTTACTCAGCAACCTTGAGATTGAAAGGGAGTCTTTTAGAGTTTATCTGAATAATCTATTGTTGCTAATGGCTGTGTGAAACTGCATTCTTGTGCTTGCTTGTCTGTCATCTTGACACCAACCCTTCTCCCATCGACCTCCTGAATTTGGTATATAAGAACATGCCTGTAAGTTTCATTCCTTGTCTGATGAAGTGGACTTGATCCACGACAGCTAACAGTGAAAATATAGCAGTTAGACTTTAAAGTGCTACTGTGTTTTTTATTTTTATTTTACTTTATTTTGTTTATTTTGTTTTGTTTTGTTTTCTGAGATGCCTGGATAGCAAAGAAAACAAATACCTGTAGTTCGATTTTAAAAGAAATCAACTTTGACTGCTCCTTGGAAGCTCAAATATTGAAGATGAAGCTAAAGTACTTTGGACATCAAATGATAAGAGAGGATTTACTTGAGAAAGCCTTGATGCTGGGAAAAGTTGAGGGTAAAAGAAGGGGGCAGCAGAGATTGAGATGGTTGTTATTGTTGATGCAATGGGCACAAAGCTGGGTGGGTTGAGTAGGAGAATGGAGGATATGGGTGCCTGGCATGCAGTGGTCCATGGGGCCACAAAGGGTCGGACTCAACTATGTGATTGAACAACAACAAAGAAAAAAGTGAATTTCAGTCAAGAATACAGTATGTTATGATGTACACATCTAAACACATCTTGTAAAAATAAATAACTCTAAAATGAAAGAAAAACTGCAGAGGACCTAGCACCAAACAAAAAATATTTTATTTAACATCCCATCATGAAGTTCTTAAAATGGCTCTAAACAAAAATTAAAACAACATGTGAGCCATAAGGCAGCAAGACTTATAATAATAATTTTGTGTCAGAGATTACACTGGGTTGAAAGGATTTTTGCTGGATAATGTCTGTTCAGAGGATGCCTGAATGAGTCTCCTTTCATGTCTCCAAGTGCAGCCCTCGGGAATCAAAACCTGACCTTCTAGTCTCCAGCTCAGCATCTTAACCACTAAGCCACCGGAGGAGCTGCAGTAAGACTTAAATAAAAACAATTGAGGGAGATGACTATTTCCCAATTTGTACATTTCCCAAATGGAATACCTGTACGCAGTGATGGGGTTGTTACCGGTTCGGACCAGTTTGCCCGAACCGGTAGCACCCTTCAGGAGGAGGTTGCTGGGGGGTGGTAAACGCCTAGGTGACCGATTCGGTCGCCTCTCCGGCCCCCCCTCCGGAAATGTATTTCATTTCATGTATTTCATTCAAATAGAGGTTTGACGCAGGCACACTAAAAAAATAGAACTGTGCATGCATCAAATGGAGGTTTGATGCATGCGCAGTTCCAGGCAGCCATTTTATTTAATTTGGCTCCACCCACTATGTCATGACATCATGACGTTGGCTCCGCCCACAACATCATGACGTAATGACATCACAGTGGGGTAGCGAAGAAATTGACAACCCACTATTGCCTGTATGTAGCTCAAATACAGTAAGTAGTTCTACTGAAGGAACCTCACAACATCTGCTTGCTGGTCTGACTGGCATCAATTAATACTACAGTATATGCCAGGGTTCTCAACATTTTAAAGGTGGGGGGCCAGGTTACGCTACCTCAGACAGCTTCGGGGGCCGGACGTCCATTTTGCCCTTCCTCCACCCCATGGTATGTCTTGGTGTGGTGGAGGCAGTGGGGGGCATGAAATGGTGCCACTGGCTGCATCTGGACCCTGGGCCAAAGGCTGAGTATCCCTGGTATATTCTCTACAAATACTTCACAGTGCACCTGCTCAATCCAACCCAAAAGGATATTTAATGCTGGAGGCTGCTAGTACTCTGAAATTCAAAGTATGAACTGAATTAATGTACTTTTGACTCTTGCTCTGTTAGAATAAGCTCTCGTGCCAGACTACCAGCCCTTTCAGACAAGGATTTTACTGTGTCATTGCCATGTCTCATTCACATAATTTTACAAGGAATCCAAGCACCGTTGGCTTAATTTACGCTCTTCCTCTTCTGGATTGTTGTGTTTTAATATACAAAATCTGTTACAGAGGAAAGACAGACCAATTGCACAGTGTCCTTATATTAGCTGTGCTAACAGACACCCATGCAGAAGCACTCTTTATGACTTGGAAATGTCTGAAGAACTGGCAACATCACAATCAACCAAAGCATTTACTTGAGGTAAAAACATACGCCAATTACCAGTGAAGCACAACATAACCCCAAAGTTATGCCAAAGTACCAGTGTTCTCTGTGGTTTTCTTTAGAGTTTAAGTTTAATACCATAGGGAAGGAAACTGTTTCTGGGTCTATCTTAGATGTTGTGTAATATATTAGTAATGGTCCCAATGCAGAGAATGTTCATTAGGCTTAAAAGGTGTGTATTTGTTACAGGTCATGGAATATAAGGTTTTCCTCACAGTGATTTATGTTTCCATAGACAACATATATACACTTTCAGAAGGTAAAAAGTCATCTTCACCTTTAATCTATGGTTGAGCAAATACCTTTATTGGGTCACTGGCATGTTACAAGGCAATCATTGGAGCCCTTCAGAGCTCTTTTTCAGGCATAGTTTACCTTGCTCTTCATGCACGTGAGAAAACAGACTATAATCCACCCAAGCTCCCACTGAGGAAAATTTGCTAGCTATTGAGGTCCCAGAAGACTTCTCAAAAATTTTGTTATCTATTCTGAATCAGACTACTGGTACTTCTTTGAAAATCCCATTTTGTTAATTTTCAGTACCAACCAATTTAACTTTAGAACTTTAATTTGTATTGTGATTATACGTATGAGTGGAAAATACTGGCGTAGAAACCAGCAAACCACGTCATGAATTTTGCCAAGAGAACTCCATGGACAGGAACAAAAGGATAAACAAAAAGGCAAAACAGATGAAACAGGAAGTTGAGCCCACCCGGTCGGAAGATGGTGAAGGCGGTTAGGATAGTGGGAAGAGAAATACAATGTTGCAGGGAACAATACTGCATAGGAACATGGAATGTAAGATCTATTAATCAAGACAAACTGGAAGTGGTAAAAAATGAAACAGAAAGAATAAGCATTGACATCTTGGGAATCAGTGAGTTAAAATGGACAGGGATGGGCGAATTCAGCTCTAGAAATGAGATATCAGCTCATGATATCTACTACTGCGGACAAGAAAATCTTAGAAGAAATAGAGTGGTGATAATTGTTAATAAAAGTGTGAGAAAAGCAGTAATGGGATACAATCTAAAAAATGACAGAATGATCTCAGTCTGAATCCAAGGAAAACAATTCAATATCACAGTAATTCAAGTCAATGCACCAACCACTAGTGCAGATGAAGCCACAGTTGACCAGTTCTATGAGGATCTACAACACCTCATAGAACAGACACCAAGAAATGATGTCCACATTATCATAGAATGGAATGCCAAAGTAGGAAATCAAAAAGTAAATGGAGTAACAGGCAAGTTTGGTCTTGTAACACAAAATGAAGAAGGGTAAAGATTAACAGAATTCTGCCAAGATAACGCACTGGTCATAGCAAACACCCTCTTCCAGCAACACAAGAGGCGACTTTACTCGTGGACATCACCAGAAAAGATGGTAAGAGTACACAGAGGAACTCTACAAAAAAGACCTCAACACCCCTGATAATCACAATGATGAGGAAATTGAACTTGATCCAGACATCCTAGAGAGTGAAGTCAGAAAGGGCCTAAAAGCACCGCAAACAACTAAGCCAGTGGAGATGATGGTATCCCAGCTGAATTTTTCAAAGCCCTAAAAATGATGGAATCAAATTATTGCATTCTATATATCAGCAGATTTGGAAAACACAACAATGGCCACAGGATTGGAAAAGATCAGTATACGTTCCAATCCCCAAAAAGGGTAATGCCAAAGAATGTTCAAATTATCGAACAATTGCACTCATCCCACGTGCTAGCAAGGTTATGCTCAAGATAATACAGGATAGACTGCAACAGCATGTGGAGAGAAAATTACCAGAAGTGCAGGCTGGGTTCTGAAAAGGCAGGGGGACTAGAGAACACACTGCCAACATACATTGGATCATGGAAAAAACAAAGGAATATCAGAAGCAAGTCTACTTCTGTTTCATTGACTACACCAAGATCACTGCAGATGGTGATTGCAGCCATGAAATAAAAAGGCGACTGATTCTTGGAAGACAAACTATGAGAAAGCTGGGCAACATAATTAAAAGTAGAGACATCACCCTGCAAACAAAAGTGAGAGCTGGACCATAAGGAAAGCTGAGCGCAGAAGAATAGATGTCTTTGAAATGTGGTGCTGGAAGAGAATTTTGAGAGTACCCTGGTCAGCGAGGAGAACAAATAGGTCGATCCTAGAAGAAATCAACCCTGACTCTTCCTTAGAAGCTCAAATAGTAAAAATGAAGCTCAAGTACTTTGGACATCAAATGAGAAGAGAAGACTCACTTGAGAAAGCCTTGATGCTGGGAAAATCCATTTCCATTTTTATCCCTGACTGTAAATCGCCCTGATTTGCCATGGTGAGTGGGTGGTGATATAAATCTAAATAAATAAATAAAGGTGGTGGGCAAAAGAAGAAGGGGGTGGCCAAAAATGAGATGGCTGGATGGTATTGTAGACGCAGTGGACACAGAGCTGGGTGGGTTGAGGATGATGGAGGACAGAGGTTTCTAGAGGGTGGTGATCCATGGGGTCTCAAAGGTTTGGAATCGACTGTCTGACTGAACAACAACAAACAAAAAGTACAGACCGCTGAATCCAGAAACTGTTTCCTTTACTCATGGATCACATGGCTACTTTTTAATAATTCATTCAATAAGAGCTTTATCCAAAAAGGATATTCTCTCTCTCTTTTTCCCTGACAGTGGAATGAAAACACTGAACTAAGGAATCCATTTCCAAGGCAGAAAAACTTCCAAAACTGTGACAGAAGTGGAATTTATGCCCCAGTTAACATGGTTTGTGGTGCAAAAAGTATGTACATAAGAGGGGATCCTCAGGGTAAGAAAAATACACCATACCAGATTAACATGTGGCCATGATTTCATTAGGTACAGCTACAGTGCTCTGACACTTTATGTATCAGATGATTTTCTTGCCACCTGATGAGTTACCCACCTCCCAAGAGTTTCTTATCTACTGGGAAAGCACGAGATGATAGGAAGTGAATAATATTTCCTTTAATCTATGCTCAATTATCACATGGAGCCCTATCACCTGGTTATGAGACTACGTGGACTATTCTTGACAATGAACTTTTCAGATCATAAAAGTACTCTATAACAAAACAACATAAAGAGCATGTCAGATAAGGATTTCTAATCACAACATCTAAAGTCCTGGTGGTGCAGTGGTTAAACTGGTTGTGAGTTCAATCCTGACCAGGGGTCAGGGTTGACTCAGCCTTCCAAGGCTGGTAAAATGAGTACCCACCATGTTGGGAGCAAAATGTTAATTAGCTTGTAAACCGCCCAGAGAGTGCACTAAACACAATGGAGCGGTATATAAGTTTGATTGCTTTTTCCTTTGCTTTGCTAATTCTTTAATCAGAATTCAGATTTTTTCACAAAATTCCTCATGAGTACAAGGAAACTATATACAGTATATAAGATAAAGAGTAAAATCATCCAGTAATAACCAATAAAAATCCAAGAGACAAAACCAGATGGAGTCAGAACATCTTAAAACCATAGCAAAATTCTTAGCAAAAGCCATCAGCAGCAGTATGTGGAGGTAAATAATAATTATAATAATAAAAAATCCAGGGCCAACATATAAACTATAAAGCATTTGAATCCAACAATACAGTAATCTAAAAATGTCATTAAACAAATGGAAAAGGCTTAATTTCACCATGTACTTTTGTGGAGGTGATGCCATATCAAAACTACATTAATGCACATTTAGTGTAAAAACGCCACTGTCCAGTTATCTCAAGCCCAAAGGGACACTTCACTGAATCAGCACAATCTCTCCCTGGTGAAAGGTGATAACTAGTAGGTTTTCCCATGATCTCATATATGAGGCATGGATAAAGAAGTTGCCCTGGAAAATGCAAATGTAATTCAAGCTTAGAAATACAATATGGACTTTTGCACAAGATTTAGAAGTGATGCAATTCAGAAGTAATGTTAGAGAACAATTTTTAATTGTTCAAAATTCAGAAATTTAGAGCACGAAGATGTGAGGATGCAATAAGAAATCTAACTGTCATGTTAAATGAACTCTTAAAATCATTTTGTTATAAGTACCATATACAGAAACACCTAGGATAACGACTGCATCGGATAATGCTAAAATCGGATAACGATCTGTTAGCGTTATCTGATACAGTCGTTCTTAGCAGCCGGATGGCTGGAAAGTTGAACGGGGTTCTCCATTCAGCTTCCCAGCCACCCTGCAGCTATGGAGGCAAGGGCGGGTGGCTAGGGAAGCTGACAGGGAGTCCCCATCAGCTTCCCCAGCCACCCTGCAGCTGTAGATCGGGTCCTCTGATCTCCCTGGAGCAGGCAGGGGGATATGAGAGCCGGAAATGAGTTTTTAAAAGTCCATTTTTAAAAACCAATTTTGGGCTCTCTGACTTCCCTGCCTGCTCCAGGGAGATCAGCGGACCCGATCTACAGCTGTTACTGGGCTTCCCCGATGTCCCCTGCTAGTGGAGCAAGCCAGAACGTCATGGTTCGAACCCTGACGTTTTGGCTTGCTCCACTGGCTGGGGACGTCGGGGAAGCCCAGAAACAGCTTGGATCAGTTCTTCCCACCCCCCGGCAGGGGGATCAGGGACCCCAAAACTGGTTAAAAAAACCCACCCATTTCGGGCTCCCTGACCCCCCTGCCAGGTCCAGGGAGGTGGGAAGACCCGATCCAAGCTGTTTCCAAAGTTCCCCCGCCTCCCTGGAGGCTGCAGCAAGCCAAAACGTCAGGATTCAAATCCCAATGTTCTGGCTTGCTTCCGCCTCCAGGGAAACAGGGCTTTTTTTAACGTTGTGCGATCAATGCATCACACAACGTTAAAAACCGGATAACGACGAGACTTGTGGAACCAAGCCTCATCGTTATCCGAGGTACTACTGTAGGTCCATATAATAGTAGCTTATAAAACAATCACATTAAACTGGTTACCATGAAAATATTTAAAAAGAGTGCAAAGAATCTAAACTAGACGTGACCCTAAGCATTTGGTATGGAATGAATTGATGACAACTAGAATCTCAAATGTGGTTCCAATTGCTTTGTACATTCCTTTAAGATGGAATCAGAAAAGATGTACAGACAGCCCTGCTTCAAAACCTCAGCAGTATTTTTACCTCTCCCTTCCTTCCCATGTGTGTACGTGATTTAGACAGAAAAGCAAGATAGTGTGCTCAGTGCCGGATTAAGTCAGTGCATAGCAAATCACTTCAAGGAGCCCTTACTTAGATTTAGGATTTAGGATACCTATAAAATAAAACACCACTAGTAAAAACAAATAAGTAACACTTTGCATTTCTAAAATACTCTATCCCTTGCCTTGGCCTGCTCTCACTCAGGTACACTAAAAGAGCCTTCCTTCCTACCTTGTTGCCTTTTCCGCCATTTTCTAAGCCATCTTACAATAAATACATGGAGATAAATATAAAGAACTGACCAATGCAGTGTGTGCCCTGGTAGGCAAGACTGGTCACTAACAGCAAACTATGATGTCAAGCATAACTCGACACAGCAAGCTCCCATCTCTATTCCAACTCCTACCAACCTAGCAGTTTGAAAACTAGAAACTGCAAGTACAGTAATACCTCGGATAACGTTAAGACTTGGTTCCATAAGTCTTAACGTTATCCGATTTTTAGCCGTATCCGATGCATGCACCACATAACGTTAAAATCCTATTCAGATGGATCAGATAATGTTAACTCTATAGAGATAAGCAACAGAAGCTTCAAGGGAAAGTCAAGGAAACATGCTAGAAACTTAAAGAACTTTAAGAAATAATTGTCTAAAGGGTAAATACATTACAAAAACATGCCAGACCACCCTGACTTTAGGGGAACAAAGCCATACAGCATTTTTAAATTTTTGAAAATTTTATAAAGTACTGTTTTAAAAGATCTGAACAGAAGCTAGGAAAATGTTTTCCTTTAGAATCAGGCCCCCTACCATGGCTTGCTCTGGGGCTTAGCTGAGGTCCATTGCTGTAATAAAGGAAGTTCCCTTGGGGCTTTGCAGGGTGTGAAAAGCTTAATTGCTTTGTAGGTGAAAGGTTTCAGTCTCTGCTTGTTTTCCATTGACAATGCATGAGGCTTGCGGAGCTATGATCTTGGCTTCAGGCTGTTTAGAATTTAAAGGGGAAACTTCATAAAGGTAACTGGGTCAAATTGTCTCTTTGCAATTATTTTTCTGCAAAGTGTTCTGGGTTACAGTGGGGAAAGGTTCCTAAGCCTCTCTTAAGGAAACCCCACCACCACCACTATGTCCCTTAGCAAGCCAGACGGAGGCTTTCTGGACAGAAGCTAGGAAAACTTTTTCCTTTCAGAATCAGGCCCCCTACCATGGTTTGCTTTGGGGCTTAGCTGAGGTCCCTTGCTGTAATAAAGGAAGTTCCCTCAGGGCTTTGCAGGGTGTGAACGCTTAATTGCTTTGTAGGTGAAAGGTTTCAGTCTCTGCTTGTTTTCCATTGACAATGCTTGAGGCTTACGGAGGCTTTCTGAACAGAAGCTAGGAAAACCTTTTCCTTTCAGAATCAGCTCCCCAGCCCACCATGGCTTGCTTAGTTGCTGTGATTGTTATTGAGAGTATCCTCGACCTTGGGAGAAAGAGAACAGGACTAACCAGTTTGCCTTTCCCCCAAGCCATGCCTCTGGGAATTTGAGGCAAACACATTTGAATCAGAAAACGTTAACAGAACAGATAATGTAACGTTACCCGATGCAAATGTTTGCCTCAAATTCCCTAACGTTATCCGATTTTGGCCTAATCTGATGCAAACGTTATCCGAGGTATCACTGTAGTTAAATAGGTATTACTTCAGCCAGAAAGGTAGCAATGTTCCATGCATCTAGTCATGCCTGCTACATGACCACAGAAACATCTGCAAACGCAGAGAGCGATGGCTCTTTAGTTGTAAACTGAGTCAGACAAGAGTGGCTATCCAGCAAGAGAAACCCTTACTCTACACACACACATACACCCCTTCATGCATACCCTGTGTCAGACAGAACGTTGTTGTTTTCCCACAGGACAGAGCCAGATGAAAAGTGTATGAACACAAATCCTTGAAAACGTTTTAAAATTTAGTGTTATCATGTCTGATATACTTAAAGGAACATATCTTGACCATGGAGCACTCTGTTTTTAATTATTAGTTTAGAAAGGTAGCTAAGAGTCACAGAAGCAGGAAATATCTCATTAAATACCTGAACCACTCAAACATTTAGACTCAGATTGTTTTGAGTTTATGAACATCAAGAAATGTATACATTTTAAACAAAGCATTAAACAGTGTAAGAAAAGCTGCACTGGCACTAAGTGAATAGGTTACCCTTGCTCAAAAGCCAGTCGTATCTGGCTCTTGACAGCCAGCACTGTCTGCGTCTGCAGACGTAAATGTGGACATGAGGTAGGTTTGCCTCAACAATGGTCTTTACCTTCTCACTGAAGTGGTTCTGCGAGGAGGAAGGAAGAGAAGATCAGAGGTGAGAATGCATAAGGTGTGTGTGTGGACATTTCCCCTTTAAATGCATTGGCTTGCTTTTGAGTGAGGAGGTGTCTTCCCTCCCTCCCCCTTTTCTGTTCCCTACCGGGCTCATGACAAGGCAGACTGGCAGGCAAGGAAAGGAAAGGAAACTCTCCCCTCAGAATGAAACCTACCCACCCTGAAGAGCCAGGCTTAGTGACAGCCAGAGCCCGTCCTGGAGGCAGGAAAGGGTGAGTGGGTGGTTTGACGGTGTGGTGTGGGCCACCTCATAGGCGCAGGGCCCATAGCATTTGCTACTCTTGCTATACGGTTAATACAGCACTGAGTGTGCTTTTAGCTCTCAGTACATATGGAATGTAATATGTATCCAACCTTGGGCCGTGCTTGATTTACTAATGACTCGTTTCTGAATTAATTTTCTTAGCAACTTCTCATTTCAACCCCTCAGTAATTATTTCTTCTTCAAATTTTCAGCAACATTATCTTTTTACAACAAATGATCTCTTCCTTTACTGACCACACCCTGTGTTCTTTCTTTCATTTTAAAGAGATTTCAGACCTAACCTAATACTTCCACAGCAAGGATTGGGGACGGTAGCTCTCAAAATTTGATCAGCTGTGCTCTGTTTCAAACGACAGAAGATGGGATATGTTGTTGCATCTTTATCTCTAAAATAAATGTTAACAAATGTAACTTGTCTTCATAAAGCAGAGAAGGTTTGCAGGAGAAACAATGGCAAATGATACAAAATGAGTAAGATCTACGAGGAACAAGAAAAAGAGAGAACCGTTTGTTGGTAATACTTTGAGGAGGAAGTGATGAAAACTATAGGACAGATCATGAAAGAATGGTCAATGCTTTGGTTGAAATGAAGAAAGCAACAGCAGGGATGAGAGATGCATGAAATATTAAGCAGAGCCATGTTAGGATTTTGCAAGACACTACAGTAAAACACTGGATAATGCTAAAACTTGGTTCCACAACTCTTGGTGTTATCCGATTTTTAGTGTTATCTAATCCATGTTAAAATCCTATGGGATGGATCAGATAACGTTAAAGCTCCATAGAGATACATTGTAATCGCACAGGCTTTAGAGGTTGTTATCCGATCCATCCCATAGGACCTTAACGTTATTCGATCCCCAGATTACTTAATGTTATGCGATTTTAGTGTTATCCGATCCAATCGTTATCCGGTGTTTTACTGTATTTGCTTCAGATATTTTGGATACTTTCTACAATAAAAATACAATTCATCTACACACTTTATAAGTAAAACTGTAATGTTCACATGCAGAAATGTAAAGCGGGAATGTCCACATACCTTGGCATTCTGCAGTGGAGACTGGTAACTAGATGGTCGGTAATACATCCTCTGAGCAGGATCAGTGTGGATATCTCCAAGAAACAGCTCTTCTACTAGGTGATCTAAATTATGGTGAAGGTATTGTTTCTCCACACGGATAAGTTGCAGTTCATGCATAGCAAAATTCAGTGCTCTGGTGCATTCATAGCCATTCTCTTCTCTCCATAGATCATAGCTCACATTCTGCTCCCATGGTTTATCTTCTGGTACAAATCCAGGACATGTACGGTTCACCAACTGGCTTAGTCTTTCAGCCACTGCCTCATTATGGCAGATAATCTGTATGTTATGCAATTGATAATCTGCTTCTGTCCCTCCTCGAATGATCCAGGATGCTTGGCGAAGGCGTACTTTACCACGGATCACTAAGGTATATGTCGGGTTTGTGCAGCGGTTAGCACCGTAGTAAAACTGATAGGCCTTGAATGTATTGTTATGGTAAAATCTGTAGGATCTTGTGATGAATTCTGGGCCTGACCTAACTTCACATCTGTAACCAAAGGAATTTTTATTTTTTTTAAAGGACCCAGGGGAGCTGGAACATCATAACATATTAGTCACAGCTAATGTGGTCCCTACTACTAGTTATTAATACTATCATAACTCATAAAAATACCTTGTCCAAAGCATAGAAATGTTATTTTTGTTTTGACAACTTCTAAAACATACAGTCAACATGACCAGTGGTTGGGGGTTCTGGGAATCTCCCCCCTCCCCCCCCCATGTTATGATAATAAATAATTTTCCTTTTGTTCTCAGCAGTTCTAGTAGTTTGGAGCAATTACTTTTTCAGGATTCCAGTTCTTTGAATCCCGGCCAAAAAAAAGGCAACTTTCCCAAACTCTGATTCCAGGCTGAAACAATCACACTGTCTCGTACTGCCTAACTTGAAAGTCTGAATTCCCCTCTCTTTTTTCATATTAAGACTCTAATCATACAGCCTTTAACATCAAGCTGGTATTTTCCCCTCTCTGCCTCCGGGCACCTAATTTTGTAACATCTTGGCTGATATATGTAGGAGATCTGAATAGTGTATATATGCGAATATAAGATGACCCAATTATGAGCCGAGGTGCCTAATTTTGACCTTGAAACCCAGGAAAATAGATTGACCCGATTATAAGCCATGGGAAATGCAGCAGCTGCTAGTGAGTTTCAGTAATCAAAATACATTAAAATACAGTAATATTATTTTAGTGATTTTTTAAAACTGCACTTGCACCACCCACCAGTGGTGGCGCTGCAGTGGGTGGGCAGGTCAATTGCACAGAGGCAGGAAGTGTTGCTCTACCCTAGCCTCTTGCTCCCCCTGCAAGGAAGGAGAATGGCTTCCTCCCTCCATCTTGGACACATGGAGACGGGACAAAGGCACAAATGTATGGTAAGTAAATCCTCGTGTTTGTCAACCCGTGTACAGACCAAGTCCCCTTTTTGGACCTCATTTTTTTTAGTAAAAAACTCGGTTTATATTTGAGTATATACAGTAACTATGTTTAGGGGGTCAATTTTTTAAAAAGAGCATCTCAAACCAATGTCTCTTTATTTTTTTAAAATTTCTTTTTCTGTTGTATTTATTTTAAAAACATTTTATTTAAAATAAATTCAAGTAAGAGAAAGATTGGAGAGAAATAGTATATATTAAAAGATATCACATTGCTGACTTTTTTTATATTTAGTGCTTAGAGTTGTAGTTCTTATCATTTTCAGTACTTTCAAGGCAGATATAGTTACAGTATTTCTAAAAACTACCACTTTATATATTCCTTTTTTCTCTTCCCTGTCAATATATTCCTGAGAATGAGATTTTTTTCAAAGGCAGCATTAATTTGTTGAAGAAGCACTTATTGAAGCAGACCATGCACAGGAGTTGATTTATTATTGTAAGCTGTCTTAAATGTTTCTTGCCAATGTGACTATTGCACTAATTGGACAGGGTATACATCAAATAAAAAAGCACAACATTGATTCAATTTTTCTTAAAGGTACAGTAAAACCTCGGATAATGCTAAAACTTGGTTCCACAGGTCTTGGTGTTATCCGATTTTTAGTGTTATTCGATGCATGTTAAAATCCTATGGGATGGATCGGATAAGAGACCGAATCACATCTCTCTCTTTCCCCCTCCCTGTAGTTTAAATACAGGGAGGGAAAGAGACACAAGCAGTCTCTGCGACTGCAGTAGGGTCGGGGGAAAGGCGCACCTTTCCCCCGACCCTACTGCAGTCGCAGAGACCGCTGCGGGTGGGGGGTGGCTTTAAAGTCAGGGAGGAAAAGAAAGAGACCTTTCCCTGCCTGCCTTTAAAGCGGTTTGTCCCTGAAGTCAGGGCTTTTTTTTAGCGTTGTTCGATGCATGCATCGGACAACGCTAAAAATCGGATAACGTCATGACTTGTGGAACCAAGTCATAACGTTATCCAGGGTATTACTGTATTGCTATTTGCATATTGACTAAAGGAGGTAATATTGGAAGCACAGTAATATTCTTTAGGTTTAGCAAGTCCGAAACTTAAGATGACCAGTTATAGAAATACAGTAATACCCCGGATAACGTTATGACTTGGTTCCACAAGTCATGACGTTATCCGATTTTTAGCAACCCTACTGCAGTTGCAGAGACTGCTTGTGTCTCCTTCCCTCCCTGTATTTAAACTACAGGGAGGGGGAAAGAGAGAGAAGTGATTGGGTCTCTAGAGAAAAAACTTGCATCATTATCCGATTCTAGTGTTATCCGAAGCAATTGTTATCCGGGGTATTACTGTACAGTTTTGTTGTTCAGTCGCACAGTCGATTCTGACCCTCTGCGACCCCATGGACCACTGTCCTCCAGGCACTCCTGTCCTCCACCATCCCCCTCAACTCGCTCAGCTCTGTGCCCATTGCCTCCACAACACCATCTAGCCATCTCATCTTGGGCTGTCCCCTTCTTCTTTTGCCCTCGACCCTTCCAAGCATCAAGGCTTTCTCAAGTGAATCCTCTCTTCTCATTTGATGTCCAAAGTACTTTAGCTTCATCTTTATTATTTGACCTTCTAAGGAGCAGTCAGGGGTGATTTCTTCTAAGATTGACCTATTTGTTTTCCTCGCTGTCCAGGGGACTCTCAAAACTCTCCTCCAACACCACATCTCAAAGGCGTCTATTCTTCTGCGCTCAGCTTTCCTAATGGTCCAGCTCTCACAACCATACATTGCCACAGGGAATACCATTGCTTTGACTATGCGAATTTTTGTTTTCAATGTGATGTCTCTACTTTTCACTATGTTCCCCAGGTTTCTCATTGCTTGCCTCCCAAGAATCAGTTGCCTTTTTATTTCATGGCTGCAATCACCATCTGCAGTGAGCTTAGATCCTAAGAAAGTAAAATCTGTCACTGCTTCTACTTCTTCCCCATCTATTTTCCAGGGACTGATAGGGCCTGTAGTTGTATAAATTTCTAGTTGCAAGGAAAAAATAGTTCATGAACTGAGCAATTACTCTTTGACCTACTTTCTATGAACCACCAAAAAAAAAAAACACACCCCTAAAGTTGAGGACTTCCAGAATCTCTCCTTGTACTGGAAATGTGTGGAAACGTCTGAGTGAAGTTTGTTGCTCATTCAAAGTCTCTATTCTCATTAACCTCAGTGGTCTTTTTTTTTTGTCTGAATAAGGATTGCAGGACTGGGCTTGAAGGGAACTTTATATTCCCAAAGAGATGCCTAAGAAAATAATTGAGTACACATCTGTAAACTGCAAAATGAGACTACAAAATAAATACTGTAAGTTTGTGATCTCAGATAAGCACTTATGCATGCTTTGACTTATCAACTAAAGCTTCACAATTTCATGTTGTTAATGAACTTAGCTTGATATAGATGCCACATGACATAGCATAAAGCCAAGGATTTGTTCATTGGCTCCTGTAAATGGTTGTATTGTTACATGCCACAACAAACAGATAAACAAATTGCTCTTCACTACGCTGTGATTTCTAAACTAAGGTAGAATAACACTATCTAGAATATTTTAATTTAAAATACAGACTCTGATCACAAATTCCTGCTAGCTTGTTTTTGTGGCAAGGGTCCCACATACCCAGTTCAGTCTCAATAGCAATCTCTCTGTGCAGCAACACAAATTGCTTTTCAAGCATTATTCTCTTTAACATGCAACTTCATGCAAGAGAGAGGTAGCTGTTGTTGGAAGATAAATAAGACCAAAGCTTTGGAACATTTTACAATAACTCTTGAGTTTGTGAATATAGCCTACAGGAAAAGTATCTATGCAATAATAAAGCAACTCTTCTGTGCGTGTATGTTAGAAAATTCTAGGGCAGCTAACATTTTAGCTTTGTAGGTCTTGTTTTTTTACTATGTGATGCAATTTTTCATTGGTATCCTTACCCAGTGGAAACCCAGTGTCCCTCAATGGTTGGAGGCATTTGTAAAGTGATTCGGGCTCCATTGTGAAGATGTTTTAACATATGATGGCACTGTGACTCCTTAAAAGTCCGCCATGCACTCTTCTCTAAAGATCGAGGGTGAGACCTGCTGTCTGGATGAAGAAGTGCAGAACCTTCTCCTAGCCCTGAAAAAACAAAGAGACAAACATGTGTAGTCTAGTGAGTTAAGAGCAATTAAAAATGAACACATGATAATTCAATTGATTCAATGGATCTACTTGAGTTGCAATAATGCACAGAACTCATACAAACACATAATCCACAGCAATATGAGATACTGATTTCTGTATGTTCAAACATTGCATGTCAGGTATTTGAAGAAGTCGGTGTGACAGCAACTACTGGTAGCTTCAGAAATAACAGAAAAATCAACAAATATCCACTTGTTGTATAAAAATGTGGTTATATAGAAAGTCTGCATGCCTATTATAAATCAAACAAACTGTTTGAGCCTACTTTACTGTTCAGCAGAATTTCTGGAACTGAATTATTTTTAACATTTGAGATCTAAAATTTTTGTGGCTTTTTGTATAAGCAGAGAAAACCACAATAATGGACAGGTTCCATTGGCAAACCTCCGTCAACATTCAGAAAGTTCTATTCTGACAAATGAACATCAAGGTGTTTTGAAATAGATTCCTGTTTATTTATCTATATAATGTATAAATACAATATACAGTGGTACCTCACACAATGAATGGATCACATAGAGAAAAATTCACATAACAAAGCATTCGTTATGCAAGGGTGATACCCTGCACAACGAAAAAAGTTGTTTGTTATGCGGGGTTTTTGGTAACCGGGGTATACCTGCTCAATGGGAACTTTTTCCCGTTATGCGGGGTATCTCCCATAGGGAACTGCATAATGAAAAAAATGCATAGCAAAGAGCTCCGTGGAATGGAGTTTTTTCTTTTCGTAGAGTTCTATTGTATCAACATTATATATTTGTGAAGAATAAATATAAATTAAATTATAAGTTTGAGTCTTGACTGAACTGCATTTTACCTAACGTAATATCTACAAATGTACAGCAAAATAAAGTTGACTTCAAAAAGCGAGTTAGCGTTTAATCGCCTATTTTTGTGTACATGTATAATACGCTTCTGGATTACCAAATACAACCCAGATAGAATTTTGAAAAGTTACTATTTTTGATGATAAATCTCTCAATTTTCCACTCAACACAACCCTGGACATGAGGGAAACTGTCATCTAAATAAGTAAATTATCCAAGCTCTGGTCCAGCTGGCTGAGATACAACTCTATGAATTAAGTATCTTAGTAGTATTTATGCTCGTGTTATTGTTTAGTTAAGAGTTTATCAATGCTGATCGATGGTTGGAGGCTAATAATGTTTAAAGAATGGGATTCAGTTCCCAACATTCTCAAAAGACCAATTCCATTTCAGCATATCATAGCAGATGCAGTACTGTA
Source organism: Furcifer pardalis (assembly GCA_030440675.1). NCBI lineage: Eukaryota > Metazoa > Chordata > Lepidosauria > Squamata > Chamaeleonidae > Furcifer > Furcifer pardalis. The sequence goes on from CP126891.1 coordinate 102,844,723, forward strand.
TATCCAAGAGTCTTCAGTCTATGCAGTACAGACAAACAAAGCATTATGGCCAGTTCTGAGCAGTTTTTTCAGATGACAATAAACTAGCAAGGATTCAAAAGAACTGAAGAAGAATGGGAAACTATTCACAGAAGGAAAAAACCTGCACATTTAGAACTAGAAAAAATAAATAAAATTAAAGTGCACAAGAAGCCCTTCTAATCAGACTTAATGGGTCTGCTAGTTGACTATCCTGTTTTTATCAGGAGCCATAACATGATCAGAAAAGTCACAAGCAGGTCATAAAGGCAGTAACTCTTCTTTGCCATTTCTCTGCAAGTATTAGTAGTTCTCTAGCTTGGACTAGCGATGGATTCAAGCCTACAGACTCAAAATGGGTAAAATTTCTTCTTGGAAAAAAGTGATTTAATGTTTTATTTATTTAAATTTGTTTATCGCCCTCCTCCCTAAAGGGACCCAGGGCGATTCACAACACATCAGCAAGGACAACAAGAAAGGAGGCTGAGGCAGCTCTCCCTGGAAATTACATCTCCCAAAAGGCTGAAAAGGCCCCACACAAACCAGCCACAAAACTAATTCTGAAAACTGAAATGAATATTTGGTTTCATATAGACAAGAACTTATCAGGAGAAAAATGATTACATTTCCACCAGTGAAGTGGATTGCTGCACAAGACAGCTTGAACAAAATATAATTTATTAGACTTTAAGGAATTGGTTCTCAATGTGGGGTACACACACCACAGGGGGACTTCAGTTCCTAGAAGCCTAAGCCAGCACATTGGATAATCAGTGTTTTGGGGAACTGACTTAGGCTTCTGGGAATTGAAGTAAAAAACCCAAAGGTTGGGAACCACGGTTTTAAGGTAACTCAAAACTCTTAGTTGTTTTTGCTTCAACAAACAAATGGACAAGTTTTAGCAACTATTCCTTTGGAAATGTTTACAACTGCTAACATATTACAAAACAAAACATAATGCATTTAATTTAGGCAATATAGGTTATAAATAAAAAAGGTACAAAATAATGTTATGATTTTGTAACCACATTCTCCTGGAGGTTACTGCAAAACCCTGATTACTCTTTTTCAGAAACTGACATTGGGGGAGGGGGGAGAGCAGCCTTCCCCAACTGAACACCCAGAGGTACCCTTTGTGGCTGGGATCCATTGGGTCTTGTAAACCAACAAATGTAGAGGACACCAAGTTAAGAGGAACTGAGAACAAGAGAATTGGGACAAAACAACCAGAAAGGTAGATTTACATGAAAAGCAAGGCAATGACACATACCGCATATACCGCCTTTTAGTCTTAGTGCACTCTCTGGGCAGCTCACAAGTTAATTAACATTTTGCCCCAAACATGCTGGGGACTCATTTTATTGACTTTGGAAGGATGGAAGGCTGAGTCAACCTTGATCCCATGAGGGCTCCAGAAAATACAAATGTGATAAAGAAATTTATGTATGAAGACAAAGCTGGCCAAAAAAAGAGAAATCTTCCTCAACCTTCATGAAAGAGCACCACGGATGGATGGTTTTCACTACAGATGCTTACACGTGCAAATACAGTCAAACCTAGCATAAAGAGTGCCTCGCTTAAAGAGTGCCTCGCTTAAAGAGCAGAATTTTCTTTGAATGTTCGCTTCACTTAACAAATAAAACCAACCAAAAACTCATTTAACAAATAAATCGGGGTTCGCAATCCCCCCCAACAGAAGTCACAGTGGGTCACTTACAATGATGTTTCGCTTAAAGAGCAAACTCGCTTAAAGAGCAATCCCGTGGAATGCATTATGCTCTTTACGCGAGGTACTGTATAACTGTAAATCCTCCCCCACAGGTATCATATCTCACACTACGCCCATACTTGAACCCAAGGGGGCAATGCTCTTCTACAATTATTCTTCACTCCTGTGTTAAGTGACTACTGCCTCAACAAATTGATCTTTTCTCCTCCTCTTTTCTTTTCTTTAAGTTCCCATTTGATGACACCATAGTTGGGAGGGCTCCATGAAGACAAAGCTCCCCATTATTTCAGCTTGGCAGCGGCTGGTTTGATCTGACTATTGGCCTGATTTGTTTCACATTTCAGCCAAAGTTTAAAACAGCTCTGTAATTCTAAGCAGATGAGCCTGTGAGTCTAACCCTATAATTATACCTTCTCTCCTTACTTGGCCTATAACCTCAAACCTTCCGTTTTGACTTCTAGACATCCAGACCAGAGAACTTTAAAGAACACCTTGGCGTCTGTGCAGGTCTGTATCAGCCAGACGTATTTTTACAGACTATGTATTTTGTAGTGAGCTGTGGGAAAGGGGAGAAAATACACTCTTTAATGTGCAAATTCTCTTTGTGTATAAAAAGACAAGATAAACAGAAAACACATTATCTTTGTTATTTATTCTATCTATAGCTAAAGCAAAGCAATCACACTTATATACCGCCTCATAGCACTTTGTGCATTCTCTGGGCAGTTCACAAGTTAATTAGCATTTTGCCCCCAACATAGTGGGTACTCATTTTATCAACATTGGGAAGATGGAAGGCTAAGTCAACCTTGAGCCCTGATCAGGATCAAACTCACAAAATTTTGGTTGCATGACATCAGCTTAACCACTGCACCACCAGGGTTCCTGTCAGATAAACTTTAAAGTAATACTTTGGCTTCTGGAAGCTAAAGTCATTATAGCAAATGTGAACGTTTTTTGTTGTTCAGTCGCACATTCGATTCCGACCCTTTACGACCCCGTGGACCACTGTCCACCAGGCACTCATGTCCTCCACCATCCCCCTCAACTCACTCAACTCTGTGCCCATTGTGTCCACAATACCATCTAGCCATCTCATCTTTGGCCACCCACTTCTTCTTTTGCCTTCAACCTTTCCAAGCATCAAGGCCTTCTCAAGTGAGTCTTCTCTTCTTTTCTCATTTTATGTCCAAAGTACTTTAGCTTCATCTTTACTATTTGCCCTTCTAAGGAGCATTCTGGGTTGATTTCTTCTAAGATTGACCTATTTGTTCTCCTTGCTGTCCAGGGGACTCTCAAAACTCTCCTCCAACACCACATATCAAAGGCACGAGGCATGTCTAATATCTAGAATTACCGTGGAAGAACAAGCTTTCCGTGTAAGATTCAGCATGGCTCCTACAAAGGAATGTCCTGTCTCACTATTCTTTTATAATTCTCTGGGAGTATCAAATGTGGATTAGATTAATTTGACAGACATTACACAGCTGTACTTCAAATAAAAAATCACTTTTTAGCAAAGGAGTCTGTATAATCTGAGCAGTAATGAGTTAAGTAGGCAGACAGATACACTTATAGATCAATAATTTCTAAAAGAAGAGGAAGCAGAAGAGACAATCATACTGGCAGTGTTCACAGAAAAGAAAAGTTAGGAGTTCAGCACCAATATTGGGAATGTTTAACATCCATGCTAGAATCACAGCAAGTTGTATGGAATCAGGTCATAATGATATGGAGTGAAGGACAAAATGTAGCCAAGAAATTCAATGACATATTTCAAATTTTGAGAAAAATTATACTACTGTATACTATATGCATGGCCATCAAAATAACAATCAAGGATCAGTATCAGCAAAAGTGAAGCAATGCACACGTGCAGCAGAAAAAAATCAAGAATACACTGATAAAATTTGGAATGTTGTGATTATTCAAGAGATATTTTAGTAAGAAAACAATGGAGCTAAACATCTTAGTACATAAGACAACTAAAGCAGAGTATGACGAAAGTGAGAACAAATATTTTATTTTCCTTCCCTCTCATAATACAGCTGCCTGAATAAACTAAATAACAAAAGATTGGAGACAAATTATGGCACAGATGACTTTAAAAGAGTATTTGATAAATCAATGGAGATTTGGTTTATCAAACTGGAATCTCACTGTTAAGAGACAGGTATCCCTGAACACAAGTTGCTGGAAAGCAAACTATCAGGGAGGTCTATTTCTCTCAATACCTGCATGTGAACTTCACAGCCAGTCAGGTCTGGAAATATGATACTAGTCTTAAAGGATTCTTGACCAATTGAAGTTGAACTATTCTTATGGGGAGTTTTTTTTTTCAGACTCACAACTGGGGCATCCAGATGTATATAAGGGTTTTTTTTAATACTACAGTGAGCAATAACCATGGTGGCAATGTTTCGCTCTTGTTCCAGAGCAAGGCAACTGAAGTTGATTAAAAGGGTTTGGCCTGTGGTTTGTAATTCAGAGCACCCTTCCAGTACTTATGCATGTGGAATCAAACTTATGCTCTGCATATTGCTTGCATGCAGTCAGCTTGGGAAACAAGCCATGGGAAGCTGTATTTTCTGTGCAAATCCCATGCACTGTACATAACAGACTAAAAGTGGGGCAATCCTAATACGAATCATATTGCTAATTCAGAGCAAATTAAGTAAACATCTTCCCCAACACATATCTATTATGTCCAAGTTCTTTATATTATAAACCAAACAGGTAAGATTTCATATATATATATATATATATATATATATATATATATATATATATATATAGATAGATAGATAGATAGATAGATAGATAGATAGATAGATAGATAGATAGATAGATAGATAGATAGATAGATAGATAGATAGATAGATAGATAGATCTATCTATCTATCTATCTATCTATCTATCTATAGATAGATAGATCTATCTATCTATCTATCTATCATAGATAGATAGATAGATATAGATAGATAGATAGATATAGATATAGATAGATATAGATACAGTAAAACCTCGGATAACATTAAAACCTGGTTCCACAAGTCTTGGTGTTATCTGATTTTTAGTGTTATCCGATGCATGTTAAAATCCTATGGGATCCATAGAGATACATTGTAACCACACAGGCTTTAGCGGTTGTTATCTGATGCATCCCATAGGATCTTAATGTTATCCGATGCAATTCTCCCCCCCCCATTGCTTAATGTTATGCGATTTTAGTGTTATTCGATACTAATGTTATATGAAGTATTACTGAATAGATATAGATATAGATATAGATATAGATATAGATAGATATATAGATATAGATATAGATATATAGATATATAAATAAAACCTACTTCTGTATACAAAACATATACTTCTGTATATAAAACAGTTTCTGCTAATGGAAATGCCATATAAAAGTCTAGAAAACAGGCCACAAAACTTGTGCATTTTGCAGTCTGCTCAGCAGTTCGCGTCCTTCAGCCTCCCCCTGAAATTACTACGCAGACGGAACACTATCAAGCAAGCCGCATTGTCCGTGACAATTTCTAAAGTTAAAAATAAAATAGGTAAAATACATTATTCTGGACAGCTGCCAACAGCTGTCAGCTGAGGACAGGATGACAGAAGAAAACACATGAACTTTTTTTTTTTTAAATTGTAACTCCTGCCAACATGCTGGGTGGCTTGCAAAGATAAAAGGGGAGACTGGGCAAGTGACAGCCACCCAGCGTTAAGGGAAAGTTTCGTTTATTTATTTATTGTTCGCATTTAGTATCCCGCCCCAATCGGGAAGACCCGACTCTGGGCGGCTTACAACGTGCATTACCGTCATAGGTAATGGTCATAACAGTATATAAAAGCCTTAAAAGTTCGTAATAATTCATAAAAATTTAAAACATTAAGACAATAAAACAGATATCGTTACCGTTACTGCGGTCGTTACCCTTTCCCCAAAAAAGGGAAGAAGAACACCCCAACCACCACCAACCGAGCCCTGCTGGTTTGCCTGCTGCAATACTCACCGTGCAAGAGCAGGGCCAGGACCAGGTATCTCAGCAGGCGGCAACAGGGGCAGGACATTTCCAGCTCTCCCCCCCAACAACACAGCTCCTTCGGCCGGAACCTCCTTTTTCTCTCCCCTTCCTTTTTCACTCGCCACCCCCGTCAGTGCCTTTTTGGGAGACTCCCTTTCTGTCGGGAGCTTCGCAGCAGGTCCTTGAACAAGCCCACCCACCCCTGAAAACACTCTCGCCCCCGGGGTGGTGGTGGTGGTGGAAAGGGGGGCTGGAGCCGAGGCTGAAGCTGGCCCCGCCGTCCCCTCCTGACCCGAAGGCTCAGTCTCAAAGGAAGGCGGCAACGGCGGCCGTGGCACACTCCATGTGCCGGCCCCGCCAACAGACTCTGGGCGGAGCTGCCTTCTTCTTCGCGGCCTCGGCTGCAGCTTCTGAAGCGGCGCCGCGGCCGTCCCTCTTTTTGCGAGGCGTTTTCTCCTCAGCGTCTCCTCCCTCAGTCTCGCCCCAGTTGCGGCACTGGCGGCGGCGGCGGGAGCAGCAACTCCTCTTCATAGTTCCCCTTTCAGCAGCGGGGGAGTGGAGGGGAGGAGGAGGAGGAAAGGGGGGTGGCGGAGGGGCAGGAGGGGCTCTTCTTCCCCGCTAGCCGAAACCGGATCCCCTTGTACATGAAAGGGAGACTACAAAGGCCGGGGAGATTTGTTTGGAGGGAGGCTGGCGCGGGTTCCCGCCCCAAGCACTCCTCTCCTTTGCCTCAGCCCTCCCTCTCTCGCCGACCTGGGTACCAAACAAGTTGGGGGGCCCTAAACCGGGCGTGGGTTTGAGTTTGACCTGTACCCGAGGAGGCGAATTAGGGGTTACTCAAATAATAAAGATGAGGCTAAAGTACTTTGGACATCAAATGAGAAGAGAGGATTCACTTGAGAAAGCTTTGATGCTTGGAAGGGTGGAGGGCAAAAGAAGAAGGGGGCGGCCCAAGATGAGATGGCTAGATGGTATTGTAGAGACAATGGGCACAGAGCTGAGCGAGTTGAGGGGGATGGTGGAGGACAGGAGTGCCTGGTGGACAGTGGTCCATGGGGTCGCAGAGGGTCGGAATCGACTGTGCGACTGAACAACAAAACGAGGAGGAGAATTAGGAGTTTGACCTGTACTCGAGGAGGCGAATTAGGGGTTACTCGAGGAGGCGAATTAGGAGTTTGACCTGTACTCGAGGAGGCGAATTTTGTGTAATGTAGAAGAGGAGAATAGATGGAAAATAGATGGGGAAGAAGTAGAAGCAGTGACAGATTTTACTTTCTTAGGATCTAAGCTCACTGCAGATGGGGATTGCAGCCATGAAATAAAAAGGCGACTGATGCTTGGGAGGCAAGCAATGAGAAACCTGGGGAACATAGAGAAAAGTAGAGACATCACATTGAAAACAAAAATTCGCATAGTCAAAGCAATGGTATTCCCTGTGGCAATGTATGGTAGCGAGAGCTGGACCATTAGGAAAGCTGAGCGCAGAAGAATAGACGCCTCTGAGACGTGGTGTTGGAGGAGAGTTTTGAGAGTCCCCTGGACAGCGAGGAGAACAAATAGGTCAATCTTAGAAGAAATCACCCCTGACTGCTCCTTAGAAGGTCAAATAATAAAGATGAGGCTAAAGTACTTTGGACATCAAATGAGAAGAGAGGATTCACTTGAGAAAGCTTTGATGCTTGGAAGGGTCGAGGGCAAAAGAAGAAGGGGGCGGCCCAAGATGAGATGGCTAGATGGTATTGTAGGCACATTGGGCACAGAGCTGAGCGAGTTGAGGGGGATGGTGGAGGACAGGAGTGCCTGGCGGACAGTGGTCCATGGGGTCGCAGAGGGTCGGAATCGACTGTGCGACTGAACAACAAAACGAGGAGGAGAATTAGGAGTTTGACCTGTACTCGAGGAGGCGAATTAGGGGTTACTCGAGGAGGCGAATTAGGAGTTTGACCTGTACTCGAGGAGGCGAATTTTGTGTAATGTAGAAGAGGAGAATAGATGGAAAATAGATGGGGAAGAAGTAGAAGCAGTGACAGATTTTACTTTCCTAGGATCTCACTGCAGATGGGGATTGCAGCCATGAAATAAAAAGGCGACTGATGCTTGGGAGGCAAGCGATGAGAAACCTGCAGAGCATAGTGAAAAGTAGAGACATCACATTGAAAACAAAAATTCGCATAGTCAAAGCAATGGTATTCCCTGTGGCAATGTATGGTTGCGAGAGCTGGACCATTAGGAAAGCTGAGCGCAGAAGAATAGATGCCTTTGAGATGTGGTGTTGGAGGAGAGTTTTGAGAGTCCCCTGGACAGCGAGGAGAACAAATAGGTCAATCTTAGAAGAAATCAACCCTGACTGCTCCTTAGAAGGTCAAATAATAAAGATGAGGCTAAAGTACTTTGGACATCAAATGAGAAGAGAGGATTCACTTGAGAAAGCCTTGATGCTTGGAAGGGTCGAGGGCAAAAGAAGAAGGGGACGGCCCAAGATGAGATGGCTAGATGGTATTGTAGAGGCAATGGGCACAGAGCTGGGTGAGTTGAGGGGGATGGTGGAGGACAGGAGTGCCTGGTGGACAGTGGTCCATGGGGTCGCAGAGGGTCGGAATCGACTGTGTGACTGAACAACAAACAAAGGAGAGGAGAGAATAATCATTTCGGGTCAGAAATTAATCCGGATTGAGAAGATTTTTGCTGGAGAAACTCCACTCAGGGGACGCCTGAGTGAGGCTCCTTTCATGATCTTTTCCCACCGAAGTGGTCCCTATTTATCTCCTTGCAGAAGCTGCAGTGGCTCAGTGGTTAAGAAGCTCGCCTGGTTAGCTGGAAGGCTGACAAGTCGGCAGTTCGAGACCCGGATACTGGGTGACGGATTGAGCGCACGTCTCCGTCCCAGTTCTTGGGGCCACGAAAGGACGCCTCATTTGGGCGTTCCCTGAGCGGAGTTTCTTCCGCAAAAATCCTTTCAACTCAGAATAATTTCTGACACGAAATTATTATTATCTACTTGCAATTTCTTGCTGTCGAACTGTTAGGTTGGCAGGAGCTGGGACAGAGACGGGCACTCATTCCGTCATGCAAAACTTGGGTCTTGAACTGCCGGCTTGTCGACCTTCCAGCAGGGCGGTAGCCAGGAGTCTAGATTTGGGTAGGCGAATATTTTTTCAGGATGGCCAACAATGTCATATATAATATATGTGAATATAAGCAATTGGGAGTTTGAGGGTGGGCAAACTGCTAACTCAGGGTGGGCCACACCCACCCTGGAAACCCCCTGCCCTGCCCTCCAGCTAACAAGAAGAGCTTCTTAACCACAGTCCCTAGAAGAGGAGATACAAGCTGGCAGAGAACAGTCAATGGCGAGCTTTCCTCTGATTTCCTGCCCTGCTGCAAAGGCTGTTTTTTTTTTTTTAAAAAAAGAAGGGTTTTCTGCAGAAAGACGACTGGGTGTCGCCTCTCTCTTGCTCAGCCTCCTTTGAGGTTTGCCATTCCTGGCACTGGTAGGAAGGTATGGAAGCAAAAAGAGGACAGTGGAAGCAAAAAGCAGCAGTTTGACAGTGGAACCATCTGCCTTGAGAGGTGGTGAGCCCTCCAACACAGGAAGCATTTAAGAAAGAATTGAACAACCATATTTGGCAGAGCTGCTTTAATTTGGATTCCTGCATTGAGCAGAGGGTTGCACTCGATGACCTAAAAGGCCCCTTCCAACTCAGTGATTCTATAGTGGCTGCTGTTGCCCCATCTTTTCTCACTTTCTCTTTGCAGGTAGGACTTCATATGGAGAGAGAGAAAATATCTGCAGGTGCATCTGCTCAGTTACCATCCTACTCCAAGCAATATAGCTTAGAGAAGGAACGGTCACACCACCCTCACATACCCTTAAAAGAAAGCCAAACTGTAATGTTACAGGTAAACATCTCTTCAGAAGCTGGAAACCATTATTATTCCAGAGATTGATTACAAAGGTTTACTGAAATCCTGTTGTACTCACAAAGTCTCTGTATATGTCCAGAAACTAATCAAAACGTCTTAGTTACGTTGCAAACTACAAGAGTGTAATTTGCTGTGACAGTCGGATGTCCTAAGCCAGTCTTCTTGTCCAGATCAAACTTAGAACTGCCAAAATGAAGCCATTTTGTGGACTCTGTCATTAGCAAAAACTAAATCTTCAGCGACACATGTTTCTTGTAGTAACCAGCTGACCAGTCAATGAGCTGGCCTCTGAGTCTCTCCATATTCACACAGTATGTTGTCTGCCAGCAACCCCACTTGAGCATGTTGGTCTTCCATTTAGGGCAGGAGTTCTCAACCTTTTAAAGCCGGGGGCCGGGTCACGCTCCCTCAGACAGCTTTGGTCATGCTCCCTCAGACAGCTGTGGGGGCCATACGGCCATTTTGCCCTTCACCACATGGCACCTCCTGGTGTGGTGGAGTCGGTGGGGGGGGGACACATGAAATAGCGTAATGGGCCACATCCCTGGTGGCAGCGGAGGTGTTCCTGGCAGTTGTGTGGTGGGGGGTTTCTTTCACCCATGCCATGCAGCTCCTCCAGGCGGTAAGCAGGGGAGCTGTGTGTAGAGGAGTAGCAGGGCTTTTTTGGTGTGTGGTGGGCTCAGGTTGGTCATGACGCCACCAAAGGGGGAGAGACACCAGTCTGGCCCACAAACAGTCTGAGGAGGCATGATCTGACCCCTGGCTTTAAAAGGTTGAGAACCCCAGTCTTAGGTGGAGCAATACCAGCAAAAGGATATATTTTCTCAACTGGTGTATGTTTGAAGTATCCTGTCACTATAAGCATGGCTTCATTATTAGTAACGTTAACTTGTTTTACATGTGTGCATGTGCTCCATACTCATGCAGCATATCTCTGGAGGGATAATGTTTTATCACTTACAACTGTAAGGTTCTCAGCCCAGGTCGGTTTTCACTCCACTTGTTTTTGCATTGCACAGCAAGAACTCAGTTTATTGGTCAGGATTACTAGTGCCATGTCATATAGAGAGAAAGATTGAGTGAGTATGTGGAAGAATGATGTGGCTACATTTGCAGTGTCCACCTTCTACATTACATGTCCAGAATAAAAGGACAAATGAGCAGTGGAAACATTGGCTTGTACAATGCCTTTTTGTTCCCTTTTAGGCCTAATCCTCCTCTTCCCAGTGCCTACAAAGAATGAGTAAAAGAGAGGAGGTAGAAGTAGCTACGAATGGTCTCCCTTGTTTGAAAGTCAGGCACGTATGACTCTTGGGGATGGTGTTCATCTCCATTTACAGCCAAAGAGCCAAGCACGGTCATGTTGCAGGCTTCACTAGAAGCCAGAGCACATGGAATGCTATTAACCTTCCTACCGAAGTGTTACCTGTTTACTTACTTGCAATTTTTTGCTACCTTATTTGCACTAATCTGTACTTTCAAGACATAACGGAACTTAGAAAAAGAAGAAGCATGATGCTGGAAGGTTCCAAGGGTATTTTTGGCTAGGCATGGTCTTCTACCTCCTGCTGCAGAACAGGAGAAGAAGAGATCACTCCTACTGATTATTCATTTATTTCCTCTTCTCACCACTTTCCCTACAAAATAAAAAAGTGATAAGGTTCCACTTGCTTAGTCTCACATCAACATTCTGGATGTGAAGAAAAATGTCAGAATCTGTCAGACAGCTTTAGAAAATTTTAAGTAGACCACCAGAGAAATGATAGATAAGACAGTTAAAGGGGTGAGAATTGGCCATCACTGTTGCTCAGTTCTTTCTAGGAAAATCGATGGTTTCATCTTTATATGTCATTAAGGGTTCCATTTCTCCTCACCCTTATGCTACATATGTCCACCCAACAGATTTTGAGGTTTCTGCAGCCCTGAACTTCACTGGTTGATAGAACCTAGAAATGCCAGATGTCTTGTGTTTTATGAGGCATTCCTTATTTTAAAACAAACCCCTTAGGGCCTCTTTGCCTATTATATTGGGGAAATGCATGGGCCCTCCTCTCATAATGGTATGACAGAAGTAGCCAGTATCAATTGGAGATTTCTTTGTAGCCTGCACTTATATTCTACAATTATGTAAATCACTCTTATTCAGCACGTTTTGACATTTTAAAACTTAATATAATGGTGTGCTTCAGTTTGCAAAGTACTTTTTTTCTGATTTTTTAATCTGATAGTTCCTACAGTACTGCACAAACGTTTCCTAGCCCTATCTCTTTATGATTCGTACTTGGAAAAGTTCCAAAGGAAAAAACTCAGCCCAGTATATTAAAAAAACAACAAAATAGAACGCTTCTATGAAATGTCCCATCTCTCCCACTTTTGTTGTTAATCATTTAGAACAGGGGTGGTCAACCTTTTTCTGTCATGGGCCTGTCCACGCCCCTGGACAGTGTTGCGGGACAGCTCATGCTCCCTGGAAGCAGAGTGGGTGCATTTATGGCTGATGTAAATGTGCCCTCTTCCATGTTTACACCAGCTGCAGGCACATTTGCACATGTGCGGGTGCGTTTTACAGATGATGTAAATTTATTTATTTATTTATTTATTTTATTTTTCCAATTTTTATACCGCCCTACTCAGTTGCGCCGACTCAGAGCGGTTTACATACAAAGAAAAACAGCGAGTTCATAAATACAACATATAAATATCAAAAGTAATCAATGTAAATACCAAAAAACATCTCAACATCATTACAGCATCACTACAGCATCAAAAAAATTCAGTAAACATCAGTTTTAAACAACAATCCAATTTACAAAGTTATCAAATTCAGAGAAAAATTACAACAGTACCAAAAGACCTGACGCCACTGCGGCTTAAGCCCCGGCCTGGCGGAGCCTCTGGGAGCAGGTGGAAGCATCCTGGGCTGGATGGGGGGGGGGGTAGCCTCCTCCCCGACCCGCAGGTGTTGCTGGCCCATACAGAGTCCTTGCCTTCCACGGATGGAAAATGGGGTGTGAGCTAATTCAGAAGCCAACCTGGTGGATCCATGCTTAACAAATTACTCACTGTGGTACTTCTTCTACACGCTCCGAGACGGGCAACGCATGCAGAGGAACGCCAAACACAGCCCCACGGAGAGGAGCCTCCGTGTTATGTTCCTCGCTGGCAGGACTGGTCTTCGCTGGTTGGATGGGAATGCCGCGACATCGGAGATAGTGGATGATGGCAGCTGAGAGGTCTCTTCCCTCTGAACTAGGCACCCGCTTCCACATCTGGGTGTGGCAGAGGCAGCAATGAGCTGGATGGGATGGCATCGGGGCCAGGGCTGTTCCGTGGGCTGTAGGTTGGGAACCCCTGATTTAGAATGTAACCACACTTGAACACTGTCAGCTATAATCCAGAATGTGGAAACTTAGTTTTCATTTTACTTGTTACTTTTTGGGACTAAAACTCACAGAATATACACTGACCTTACTGAATATTTTAGAAGTTGTTTTTACAGAAGAAAAATTTTTAACCTCTCCCTGAACTCACTGGGTATATAATATGGGGATTTAGGGAGTCCCAGCCCCATGCAGTGGTTCAAGTGCCTGCAGTGGCGCAAGTGGCTAAGTTGCTGACTGGAAGGCGGGAGCTCAGCCGTTCGATTCCCAAGTACTGCAGGACGGAATGAACTCCCATCTTTGTCCCAGCTCCTGCCAACCTAGCAGCTCGAAAGCAAGAAATTGAAAGTAGATAAATAGGGACCACTGTGGTGGGAAGGTAAACAGCGTTCAATGTGCTCCGTTGTCTCATCATCCCTGCTACATAGCCATGGAAAAGTCTGCAGAAGCAGACAGCACTGGCTCTTTGGCTTTGAAACAGAGATGAGTACTGAACCCTAGAGTTGGAGACGACTGGCTTTCGAGCAAGGGAAACCTTTACCTTTAGCCCCATGCAGGCAGCTATTGTTTCCTTGCCAGGGGATGAACTTGCTGTCTAAGTTACTATGTCTGCCTCTTCTATATACGAATTGTACACAGAAGACTTCTGCAGACATACTCATGCAACACTTAGTAATTGATCACTGAACCCATATGTCAATAAATATGTGTTTGCTGTTAGAATTAATGTGAATTGTGTTAAGTTTTTATGCAGAGTAAAGTGGAACAGATTTACAGTTAGCTTTAGTTGGAGTTGCAAGTTATACTCCCCACTCTAGTCCAGCAATTAAATTCTCCACACGATGTTTAAAAACATAAAAAAGTATTCTTTACTTACAGTTGATTCAGAGAGATAAATGTGTGCTTTGCAAAAAGTTCCTTTTATAAAGATTGCCATGTGCTCAAACAAAAATAGTGATCTTAAACATGCATGCTTTTGCTTGTAAGGTAAAAATCATAAGAAGAAAAAGGAAAGAGGGGAGAGAGACCCAAACAAGGGCTTAATACAGAGGTGGCCAATCTACAGCCCACAGCCCAGCCCAGGTCCATGGCACCATTTCATGTGGCCCATATCGCCACTGAATCAGAAGTGGAAGCAGATGCATTTATGACAGCCATGAATGCGCCAGTGCAAATGCGCCTGTGGCTATTGTAAACATGTTTACGACAGCTGCAGATGAGTTTTACAACAGCATTTACAGCAGGGGGGGAACCACATGACTGGCCCACTCAGCTGTCTAGGAGTCATGGTCAGGCCCATGGCGTAAAAAGGTTGGGGACCCCTGGCTTGATACATAAAAAAAACATGTCAGGTGACTATAGAGGCAGGAAAACAGGAGAGTTTTCTTAATCAGGGATAGAATTAACATTAATAACCCATTCCATGGTGGGGGTTTTCTAAAATACTTAACTCTTAGTAATGGATCACTGAACTCATGTCAATTAAAATGTGTTCGCTGTGAGAATTAATGTGAATTGTGGAATCCATTGGTCATCAGTTCTTTAAATGATTTGCAGTAGAGTTACACTTGTCTGAGTGTCACTGGAGAGGGGCACACCCAGCTGCCTGCCTTCAAGGGATGCTTGCCACCTGTCCTAGGCTTATTGGTTAAGACACTGAGCTTAGAGACTGGAAGGTTGGGTCTCGATACCCGAGGATACACTTAAGGACATGAAAGGAGCCTCATTCGGGTGCCTCCTGAGTGGAGTTTTTCCAGCAAAAATCATTTCAACCCAGTGTAATCTCTGACATGAAATTGTTATTATTATTCTTGCATAGATATGTCAGTAACACCTCAGACTTTCCTCTTTGTTGTTTTGTCAGCTTAGTTATTCCTAACATGATTCTTTTCCCTAGCCTGGCTGTCTTCAGCTCAATTAGATTTTGGAGGGCCAGGTTTTCTCATTATTTTTTTAAAAATTTTCTTTCCCATTCATTTAATTCATCCTATCACTTAGGTTTCTATTACCTTATTCAATTTTTAGTTGCTGTTTAAGTAGTCAAATCAAGTTTAAGATTTAATTTACCTCAGAGTGATTGGATATAAGTTCAAGTCAGAAACCTACCAAATGACATTTGGCTGGAACTAGTATAATTAAGAGATACTGTAGCTTTTTAAGAATCTGGGAAAAATGAATTGGAAAACAGTACACAGACAAAGTAGGATAACAATTTCCAAAACTTAGAAAATAGGATATTAAAGGGTAATTTTGGATGAAAAAGAGAGGATAATTATTGGAGGCCAGTGATAACATTGCTACTATTCTGAGGTATTTTGTCAATGAAGAATGAATACAATGAAGAATGGAAGAATATGTTTGAATGAAAGGCAACAAGACTTTATTACGGCTGTTAGTTCTTTAAATTTATGGATAGAACAATACCTTATTAAAAGGACCCAAAGCTCCAATAAATAATTGTGAATTTACTTTATAGGTAGAGCTAAGACTTTTGATACTATTTCACATGATTATATTATATGGACTGTGAAATAATAAGGTATGGATAAGCTTAACATTCAATTACTTACTGATTCATATGTTAAGGTCTGGATAATAGCAATTGGTGGGATACCTCAGAAATTAAGTTCTGTAAAGGTGTAAAACAATTAAGCCATTTGGATCCACTATTGTTCAATCTATAAATAGGTACTTTAATAACCAAGGCTTGCCATTATTGGTATTAAAGTAGAAAATGTTGAATAGCTCAACAGTTTAGGAACTGATGGATAGCTCACTGCCTTAGGTATCTCGTATTTCAAATCCTTTCCGTGCCTCCTTGACAGGGTAAAGGTTTCCATTGCTCGAAAGCTAGTCATATCTGACTCTAGATCGTGTCTTTTTTACTCCCTGTATTTAAACTACAGGGAGAGAGAGAACTGCTTTTGTCTTTCTTTCCTTCCCTGTATTTAAACTACAGGGAGGGGGAAAGAGAGACATGTGATTGGTTCTCTAGAGAACCAATCACGTCTCTCTCTTTCCCCCTTCCCTGTAGTTTAAATACAGGGAGGGAAAGAGACAAGGAGTCTCTGCGACTGCAGTAGGGTTGGGGGAAAGGCACTTTTCCCAATCCTACTGTAGTCGCAGAGACCGCTGAGCATGGGGGGTGGCTTTAAAGGCAGGGAGGTCTCTTTCTTTCCCTGCCTGCCTTTAAAGCGGTTTGTCCCTGAAGTCAGGGCTTTTTTTTTTTTAGCGTTGTTAGATGCATGCATCGGACAACGCTAAAAATCGGATAACGTCATGACTTGTGGAACCAAGTCATAAGGTTATCCGGGGTATTACTGTACATATATTGTAAGCATATGAATTCTTTCTGTAATGAAATGATAATATCATACGGAAGTTTTGAAAATGATAAGTAAAATTAATAATGAGATTAGAATAGCAGTTAAGCAATTGATTCATTAACTGCAAATGTGTGTTGAAACTTTATTTATTTATTTTTCTGATTTATATTGCCACCCAACTCTGGGAGGCTCACAGAAAATAAAACCAATCACATTTTAAAAACCAATTAAAAACCATTAAATCTGCCACCAAAATTACTCTGACCCCTCCAAATTAAAAGAGATTAAAAGAGGGAGAGAGTGTTCTTACTAAATCAGCCAGCAGGTAGGGGTCACCACATCACTGGTGTCCCACACCTGCTTTGCCAGCCAGGTTTTTAGCCCTTTCCTGAAGGACAGCAACTCTGTCTGGAGAGACAGCTCAATTGGCAGGAGGTTCCATAGGGCCGGAGCAGACATAGAGAAGGCCCTTCCTCTGGAGCTAGAGAAATGAGCCTCCCTAGCGGATGGCACAATGAGAGAGCATCTGGTGGGACGGGCTCTGGTGGGACGGGCAGCTGTTATCAGGGTGATGCATTCTAATATCCTGGCCCACTACCATGTAGGGCTTTAAAGGTAATTACCAGCACCTTGAATTGTACCTGGAGGCACAGTGGCAACCAGTGCTGCTCCCAAAGCATTGGTGAGGCATGGGCATATTGCCCACACCCCATCACCACCCAGGCAGCTGCATTCTGGACCAGTTGCAGCCTCTGAATGGTCATCAAGGGCAGCCCCATGTAGAGCGTATTGCAATAGTCAAGTCTGGAGGTGACCAGAGCGTGCGTGACCATGAGCAAGTAGTCTTGATGTAGGAGCGGGCATAACTGGTGTATAACATGAAGTTGTGCAAAAGCTCCTAGTGGCTTCTGGCAATGGTTGATCGTTAGTATATATGTTAAACAATGTAGGGGCTAGCACACTGCACTGTAGGAGACCATTTCTTTGATTTCTCCATTGGCTGAGTTGTCCTTGGAAATCAACAAAAAATCTACAGTTTTCGAATAGACAGCCTATGATTTTTGTGAATTTAAAATCCTTTGTGATGTGGGAGACTTTCTTCAGCAATTCTGTGTTAAAACCACTACATATCACATAACCCAAAAAAATTGTTAGAAAAAAGTGGAGGGCCACTGTGGGTGGAGCCGATGTCATGGGCGGAGCCGATGTCATGACATCATGGGAGGAGCCAATGTCATGATGTTGTGGGCGGAGCCAAAGTAAATAAAAATAAAATACATATAAAATAAAAATATAGTACACATAAAGATAGAAATAAAAACCATGTAAATATACAAATTAAAATAGACATTAAATAGAAATAAAAACATAAAAATACAAATTAAAATAGACATTAAATACACATAAAAACACACTACATAAAACACACACACACATCAACCCACCCCCACCCCCCAAACACAAACCCTAGTCACTTATCCTGGGATTGGGGAACAGCAGGCAGGCAGGCAGGCAGGCAGCAACAGCAGCATCAAAGCAGTGTGGCAGACTGGTGGTGAGGCACGGCCTAGCCTGGCCTGGCCTGGCCCGGCCCGGCCTGGCAGTGCAGCCTGGCCCAGCACCTCGGCTTGGCCCAGCCCAGCAGTGTACTGAGGAAAGGCTGCTGCCACCACCGCTGCTCTAACCCTTCCTTGCAGCCCAAAATGGCTGCTCGGAAGTGCGCATGTGTCAAAATACCATTTGATGCATGTGCTCTTCTATTTTTCACTGCACATGCGTCAAATGTTGTTTTGACGCATGCGCACTTCTGAGCAGCCAATTTGGGCTGCCCGGAAAAGAAATCCGGAGGGCGGACAGAGAGGCGACCGAACCGGTCGCCCAGGGGTTTACTACAACCCCCCCCCCCGGAGAACCCCTCCGGATTTCTGCTACCGGTTTGGCCGAAGCAGCAGCAGCCCACCACTGCCTTTTAGGCTTCCTCCACATGAATAGGAGTTCACTTTTTGAATAATACAAACACATATAAAAGGAGAGGGTAGTGTTGTGGTTCCTTTGGTTGTTTTAAGAAAAATATATAACATAAAACAATCCAATTACAATCCAAATTGTAAGTAAGAGCTGATTATGAATCTGGGTTTAGAGAAGTTTGAATCTGACATTACTAGGCTTTTCTCCCCCCCCCCTTTTTTTTTTTTTTTTTTTTGGCTTTTCTGCCTGATGATTTCAGCCTGCATAACAGTCCAATTGTACTGGCAGGTCTGAAATCAGTAATTGTAGCCGGATGTTGCTGGCACTTGTTACAGCACATTTCAAACCCACCATAGGTTAAACTTTGCACTGGGGAAAGAAGACAGTGGATGACTTGATAACATGGTGTGATTATGACAATTCTGCCAATTTCCTAGCCACTGGTGCATTAGATAGGTAGGTAGGTTCAGGTTTTATTGTGCATAGTTGTGCATGCATGCATAGGCTGGGGACTGGAATAACTGGCAAATGGGTGATGAGATGTTGGATACAGAGCTTAATGCTGATTAGTTGGAATGTGAAGAAATGCTATTTTCAGTGACAATTAGGCAGTGAGTTAGGAAAAAACCTGTTCTTGGGTACTGAGAAGAGATAAATCATGGCATCAATATACAGCGCACTCTCTCTCTCTCTCATATATATGCCAAGAAGTTTTACTCTTGTGTATTAAGTGGACTTGATCCACGAAACTTCACATTTAAATACAGGATTAGTCTTTAATATGCTACACCTTTTTTGCCTTGTTTGTTGTTGTTTTTTTTTTTACTTATGGAGGCGGAAGATGCCATGGCAGATGGACTGGCTGTGAAGGCACACCTTGTTAATATCCTCAAGGCTGTAGCAGTCCATTGCAGTCCCAGTGTCAAATCCTGCATGTCTCATTTCATACATGCCACAGGAGATGGCTCTGTGATCATAGTGTGTGGGTCACATTAAGGCAAATGGGGATCTACCTTAAACAAATTCATGCCAATGGTATTTTTTTTCTGAAAATGATTTTCAGGGGAAAATGTATACTTGGACACAAGTAGTAGCCGCCACCACTGACAATGCTTGCACAGACTAATACGACTACCTCTTGTGCAAAGTAAGAAGAGGATACCTTCCTAATTTAGCAACATTAAGTACAATTAATATTTTGTGAAGAAAACAATGCACACTGTAAAATTTCAGTATTATAACATTATATGATGTTCATTTATTGCGCATTCATAGCATTCTGACAGTGTGTGGTACACATTTCTCACTATGTTATTCACCACATCATACCCAGGCATTTGTGGATTACACTGGAATGTCATAAACTTCATTAATGTAACTAAATTTATTTTCAAGTAAATGCATGTGGAACTGCAGTATAAAATTAGCATTCTGAATTGATCAGACAGACCAGAAAAATGACAAAGAAATAAACAGAAAATTAAAGCAAATAAGGTTTAGAAGGAATAGCTGTTGAAACATGTTACCAATTAAAGCTTTTTACAGGATTTATGCTAATAAGCAATATTTTACATATGTTTTTGTAGAAAAATATTTATCTATTGATGTGTGGCAGATGGTAAATTGTTTCAGCTGGGGAAAAACAATAACAATCAGAGCGCTTTTTATGATGCCATCTAAATTATATTTTCTTTTGCATATTTTAGAAGAAATGACAGGCGGTATACTGTTCCCGTGTTTCCTTCCCTTCCTCTTCCCGTATTCTAAGAGCCAAAGTCTTTTATGCATAAAACATAGATTGTGTCAGAAGATTAGACAGCACCATTTTCATGAAGCTAAACCAAACCATCTGTCTTGAATGGCTATTTCAGAAACTTTTCTGGACTTAATGAACTCTGGATGTGCCCTTTGTACCTTACTTTAATTCTGAAGATTGTCTTATAAGAATCAGGAAAATGGAGGATTAAAGGAATGCATGTGGTCAGTGCCTGAGTGCTTCTGTTCCTTTGCCAAAATGAAGCTACAAAATGGAGTTTTCTGTCTGTAATGTTTGGGACAGAAATGTCTGCTCTGCATCTGTATATGAAACTTGTACACCATCACATATTTGTTTGAATGATGTCATGATCTGTCTCAAGATGTGCTACCCAAAGCAAAGAAGGCCCCTGCATCCCAGATGACAAAGTAAACTGTACTGGCAATATGCTAGCACAGTATTTCAACATCGGGACAGTGTCCTCATCATGACTAGGGCAGAAAGTTAACTTTAGGGGATGCAGAACAGGCTGCAGGGTGCACATTCAGCTCTGCTCCACCATAGATGAAAATAGTCCAGAGTCTCAGAAGCAATGCTTGGGTAGCTGGCATCGTTGCTCTCTCAGTGCCCACCACTTGAGGTAGCTGCCTCATTCTGCTAAGTGGTAAATCCATGAACTGTGAGCAATATCAAAAAGTAAACAAACAAAAAGACATAAACCATTGTGACACCTTAAAGACTAAGTGGTCAAGCCATGAACTGTGAGCAATATCAGAGAGTAAACAAAACAAAAAGACATAAAACATTGTGGAACCTTAAATACTAGCTGCTGCTTCTTGTTCTACTGTATCTGAATGTTGTTGATCCTCATGGCGATCAGCCATGAAGACTGTCCTGAGAATATAATGCTGTGACCTTTCATCTGCCTTCCGTATCACAGCATGACACCCATACTACTGATCCAGTTCTGTGAGTCACTTTCTGACAGTGAGCCTTTTCGGCACACAAATTCGTCATCGGTCAGGCCAGTATTGATGAAGCTGCTGCCCTTCATCAATATGGATTCAAGTGGGATTTAATCCACTTGGGGACAATCATCCTTCCTTTTGTGGATTTAGGCACCCAAGCTGTTAATCCTCAGAGTTGTCAGGTTAGTTAACCACTGCCTGACACTTGGCATTGAGTCACTGGCAGTATGGTCTACTCTATTACCATAATAGGATAACCTGGCCAGACCTGAACTAGCAATTCACTCTGTATAATTATTTCAACATATTCTATGTACACAATTTAAAGTACTGTATATGTTATAAATAACATGCCATTAGAAGCTGAAATTATGTTAGTTTCTCAACTATATGCTATCTGCAGAGTTTCATGTCTGAGAAAACTCATACTGTACTTACATAACAGAAACAATCACAAAAGAAAGCAAGCTAACCTGCAAATTACAAAAAAAGCTCCTCCTTGATGATCAGATACTCCCAGCACTTAAGGAATTTTGTCTTCTAAGGAAATCCACTCTGTAATGCATAATTTAACTTATGGACTACCATCATAGGTCCACCATGATGGATGAGTATGTGTGAGAGAGCATATTAAGGTTATCTAACTCTCAATGAATGACATCATTCTTTATTCTTTCAAAGTATCTTCTATTCTGTTCGGACCAGTCCTGGCATTAGATAGAATGAGGCAAATACCTTAGCTTACATATGTGAGGGTGTCATGAAAGGGTAGCTGTCAGAATGTGGCCGTCCCACTCAAGGGCCCCTCTCTTCCAGTTCCAGAGACCCAGTCTCTTTACGGGAACTGTAGTCCTTGTCAGCTCTATGGGAGAGCCGGTCCGCATTAACAGAACTCTTACTATGCTCAAGAAATGAAGCAAACTGGGGAGGATTAGGGTAGCCAGCCGTCGTGTGTGTGTGGTGTCAGCTTCTGTTAAGGAAAGAGACGATCTTCAAGCGAAAGCAGTTGCTTTATTGATCAGGTTTCTTAAAGGATAATCCAGAAAAGCGTAAATAAGTTCAGTAACAATAGTCAGTCCAAAAACAGTCCAATCACTCTAGGTGATCATTTTGAAGAAGCAAAAAGGAATAGTCCCCCAGGCAAAGATATTAACCCATAGACATCCAAAAGCGAACTAACTCTGTTCTCCCCCAAGATGGAAATTCTGCAGTCAGGTGGGGTACCTTATAACCAATCAGGGTACGCTCCTATTGAATCAAAAAGTTTCTCAAAACATGGAAACTTTTTGACATATACACAGTCATAACACCAGAGAGCTCAGCTAGCTACAGATAAGAATACTGGGAAACAGGCAGTCTTGTGACACAGAGAAGAAAGGATTTTTGAGGCCTAGTTTAAACCAGGTCCTCTCCAAGCTTTGAGAACATTAGAAAAGATGTTGTTTCGTGACAGTAGCAAATTGTCAGCCATCTGATTTATTGTTCCTTTATTATTCTTGTCTTTGATAGAGTTTGAGTTTGATGAGAGTGAGTAGGAGACAACTGGTTGTTCTATCTGAAGCAATAACATTTCTTTGATTGGCCCAGCCAGAGTCTGCATATAATGTTCTCACTAAGCACTGACACTCTTCTTCTTAGCCATAATGTGGCAATCACCTCAGGCAACAGATATGGCAGATTTCTAGCTATTACTCTTGGAATCCACTACTGTCCTTCTTTACTACAGAAGTTTTTCTGCCTGGGACCCCTAGATTAGCCTAATGCCTTAAGTGTTTTGGAGAAGAGCCTGTTCTATTGCCAGTATTGAAGAATTAACCAAGCTGGACTGGAAGAGAGGTACCATTTTCCCCTTTTGCCCCAGACACTAGAATGCCTTGGGTCATCTGTCACCCTAAGCCATGTATTTTTCTGTAAGGAAGTAAGTAAATGGCATTAGAAGACTTTCTCTGATCATCAGGAATTAATTTATTAACACATGACCAACCAGTAACTTAATCACTACAATAATTATATTAAAGTATTTTGACCAACTTCTTTATCCTCCTTGAATAACACCAGTGTTGTTCCCTCAACACCTGTAATATTTGGTTATATAAGAAGTCTGGGGGTGATTTTTTAAAAATGAAAATGTTTGGTTTTCTAAAAATCTTATCATAAAACAAACACTTGTGCTCTTTTTTGCAAACAACCTTATAACTGTTAGCTCAAAGTTGAAAGTATACATTCCAAGACATAAATATCTTTAGGAGTGAACCGGTGGTTTTCCACACTCCAGAATAATTTCATACGACTGAGTAGAGGCATTCACATTTTACAATAAATACTAAGCTTAACAAGTAGTAGATTTAGCACTGACACTTCTGTGTGAGTTTATTTGGGGGGGGGGAGGGGGAGAGCATTCCCAAAGAAAAACAGGTCTTGGGGAATCTCATTGGTTTGTAGCCAGGCTAAGTTTAATATATTGATTCCGTGAAGTAAAAAAAAAAAAACGCCCACAAGTAAATCTCATTATTTCAATAGGACTAAAGCATGATATTTAAAATTGGCTTCCTTATCGCTGACCTTATCTAGGATGCTTACAACGTTGCTGGTAACACTGTCGTATTGAATACATTTGCCCTGATATTCATTGGCAGACTGTCATCTGTTAACACCGCTCGGCTTATATTAAAGGCAATCCAAGCTGCTTTGCATCTTCTTATCCAGTCACCACATGGTGTGTTATCTGGTTGGATTTGCTGGCCAAGGTAGACATAATCTACTTCTTCAATCTCGGCTCCATTTATGGTGACAGAACGTCAAGTACATTGGCTGTTTCTCATCCATTTTGTTTTTGTAAATTCATCTCCAACTCAACATGTTTAGAAGAGTTCACGAACTGCTGGAGGCTGTCTGCAAAAAGGACACAGTCATCAGCAAACAGAAGATGGACCAGTCTTTCTCTGTCAACCTTAATACTACCTTTAAATTTGATATTACAAAAGAGACTTTCCAAAGTTGTCTAAAAAAGCTTTGGTGATATTGTGTCTCCTTGACGAACACCTTTATTGACTGTAATACTGTATGATGTATTTCAGATAGTAGATCCAACCACTATTCTTTGCAAAAAATATTGCAAACATAATTAGCAATTTTGGCACCTGTTTTTCTTTTTTGCTGTTTGCTTAAGCTTGGGTCACTTTCAAGGAATGTGTGGCTCTGAAGATGCAGCGGACATGTGTTGGTCCTGGGCACAGCCTCTCTCTTTGCATTTCTTTATGACAAGGGAGGTGTGGTTGGAAGAAGTACATGCATTTGGGGAAGGTGGGTCTGTGCTTTGCCAGCAACAAATAGTCACAGCTCTCTACACAGCCTTCTACAGTCAAACCCAGTTTCCCAACGCTAGTTGCAGGCCCAGTAGGTGAATTCTTCATTCTTTTCTGTATTCCTAATACAGAGCAAGGGTACCCAGAAATAACCCGCCAAAGATTGTGGTATTTTTGCACCAAAATCAGGTGTACCCTGGACAATGCCAACCTTGTACTAGCTCATCTTTTTCACACTAGGTAAGGTGAAGGGAACTGGAGAATGAACCCATCAAAGTATGGCCTTGGAAGAATCACTTAGTACAGCTTTCCTAAATTTTAAAAATGTAAAGTACCTGCTTGTATACAAAGTCTCACAAAGGGAGAAAAAAATGGGAGGAAGAATGCTAAGAAGAGTCCTTCTCACTTACAGAATATATCTAACCCAGTGTTTCCCAGCCTTTTGTTTTTGGACTTCAATTTCAAGAAGAAGTCCCAGCCCACAGGACTCTACAACTGTACAGCTGTTGCCGCCCCTGCCATTGGTGCTAGATGTTTTTCTTAGCAAGTTTAGCTGAGGAGAACGTTGAGCCTGGGCTCTGTTGTAGATGTTGAACCCTGGGCTCCGTCGAGGACATCAAGCCCTGGTCTCTGTCGAGGACATCGGGCCCTGGTCTCTGTCAAGGATGTCGAGCCCCGGGCTCCGTCAAAGACATTGAGCCCCAGGCTCCTTCGAAGACATTGAGCCCCAGGCTCCTTTGAAGACATTGAGCCCTGTGCTCCATTGAAGATGTTGAGCCCTGAGCTTCATCAAGCAGGAACAGCTTAACAATGCGGTGGGACTTTAAAATCTGAACTGCCACTGTTGCTACTGCCGCTGTTCCCCTCCTATGACTTTTACCTTAGATGTTTTTGGACATTTTTTTATTGTGATTTATTGTGATTGTAGGTTTTGTGTATTGTTTTTTATTGTTTACTGTTGTGAGCCACCCGGAGTCGCATTTTACGCGAGGGGGTGGCATATAAATTAAAATTAATAGTAATAATAAGTCAGCACATTGGCTGATCAGTGCTTTTGGGAATTGACTTAGTACTCTGGGAATTAAAGCCCAAAAACCAAAGTTTGGGAAACACTGGTCTAACCTAAACTAAATTTCTTCTAATTGTTAGTGTTCTATGAACAGGAAAAGATCTGTTTCTGTTTGTGTTTATCATGAAAATTTTAGGGTTGCAATACTTTGCAAACTTGCTAATTAAATCCCACTGAACACAATAGAATTATGCAGCATCAAAATCTTAAATGTTGTTTAAAAGTGTTTATAATATTAGAATAATGAGAATGTGCTTTGAAAGGAAATACTAACATGTAAATAACTGTCACTCTGAGAGGTGAAAAGGTTGTGAATGACTATTTTGTATACTATGTAGTATCCAACTAAGTACAGACTGCTGGCCATGTATAAATTGTTATATGCCTTAGACTACCAAGTACACTGGCAAAGAGTATAGGACCGTGGTAGCGAACCTTGGCACTCCAGGTGTTCTTGGACTTCAATTCCCAGAAGCCCAAGTCTCTGTGAATCTACATGAAAGAGTTTACTACATGCAGTAAACATATTCGTGTGGATTCACAGAGACTTGGGCTTCTGGGAATTGAAGTCCAAGAACACCTGGAGTGCCAAGGTTCGCCATCACTTGTACAGGATTTGCCACAGAATTAGAATTCAAACTTTTTTTAAAAAAAAAGAGGGTCACATGACTCAAAGGCAAATGTGAATCAGTCCAGTCCTTTTTTGAACCACATTGGATTGAGAGTCCAGTGTGGACACTGGTATTGAAACAATCCACTGTTGCTATATGATTACCTAATCTGAACGGAAGCATAAAATGCCTGCAAACCAAACTGGAGTGATTCAGCTTGCCAAGTGTAGTCGTAGCCCAAAATATTAGTCTCTGATATCAGGCAGAGGAATTCAAAAGGTTAAATTTTGACAGAATGTTTTTTAGCATTTTGTTGGCTTTCATTGGCCTATGACTCTAAATTAATGAACAAGCAGGTACTGAGGTAATTATAGGATTAATGAAGAAGGAAGAAACCAATTCTAGAGGGAGCTCTCCATTTTTGCTTCTGGCTAGACAGATACCACTTGGCCTCAAGAATTGGGAAGACTTTGGATGATCTAATTGTGGCATTTATTAGTTTGGCCCTGTTTTTTATGCTGCTGATGAGATGGAAGAATTTAGAGGAAGTTAAAATAAACTGCCAGGAAAAAAACTCACAGTTGTTTCAAGAGGCCAAAGATCTACTTTTAAAGTGACTGTTGGGAGAATGTGTTTAATGCTATATCATTCCCATGAAGCC
The DNA here is from genome assembly GCA_030440675.1 of Furcifer pardalis. Taxonomy (NCBI): domain Eukaryota; kingdom Metazoa; phylum Chordata; class Lepidosauria; order Squamata; family Chamaeleonidae; genus Furcifer; species Furcifer pardalis. Next base: position 102,871,475 of record CP126891.1, read on the forward strand.
TTCATAAAAGAAGAACCCTAAGCCCTATCTTCCAGGTAATTCTGTTGGCAGGAGAACTAATGGTGATGGACACAGAGGCCTGAGGTTTAGGGCCATGAATTTATTTTTTAAAAAGCAGGAATACACAGTAGGAATTTATCCAGAGAAAGGGTAAAGAAACATAATTTGTACAGATAGCACACATTGCTATTACACAGTACATGTGTCGTAACACTTTCTAAAGCACCTCCCATTGCCTTCTCATAAACGATTAGGTTGAAAGAAGAGAGTAAAAAAGCTGGCTTGAGACTCAATATAAAGAAAACCAAGATCATGGCAACAGGCCCTATCAGTCCCTGGAAAATAGATGGGGAAGAAGTAGAAGCAGTGACAGATTTTACTTTCTTAGGATCAAAACTCACTGCAGATGGAGATTGCAGCCATAAAATAAAAAGGCGACTGATTCTTGGGAGACAAGCGATGAGAAATCTGGGAAGCATAGTGAAAAGTAGAGACATCAAATTGCAAACAAAAATTCGTATAGTCAAAGCAATGGTATTCCCGGTGGCAATGTATGGTTGTGAGAGCTGGACCATTAGGAAAGCTGAGCACAGAAAAATAGATGCCTTTGAGATGTGGTGTTGGAGGAGAGTATTGAGAGTCCCCTGAAAAGCGAGGAGAACAAACAGTCAATCTTAGAATAAATCACCCCTGACTGCTCCTTAGAAGGTCAAATTGTAAAGATGAAGCTAAGGTACTTTGGACATCAAATGAGAAGAGAGGATTCACTTGAGAAGGCCTTGATGCTGGGAAAGGTGGAGGGCAAAAGAAAAAGGGGGCAGCCAAAAATGAGATGGCTAGATGGTATTGTGGATGCAGTGGGAGCAGAACTGGGTGGGCTGAGGAGGATGGTGGAGGACAGAAGTGCCTGGCGGGTGGTGGTCGATGGGGTCGCGGAGGGTCGGAATCGACTGTGCGACTGAACAACAACAAAAAAACGACAATGTAGGGGTGTAACTAACAGCACATATTTAATATGAACATCTATCAAAAACATAAAGATAAAGCATAGTATTTTATATAATAGTCATGTCATTGTTAGCTGCGGCTGATTCACTTCCAGCTTATGGTAAACCTAATGGGCTTCCGTGGTAAGTGTAATCTTCAAGGGGTAGTTACTCCAGCCTCCAGTCAGTTTCCACGGTTGAGCAGGAATTTGAATCCAAGTTCCCTGATTCCTAATCTAACACTCAGTCTGCTACATCACAATGGATCTCATTTAAATTAAAAAAACCAGAAATATTTCTTTGATCTTTTGAACCAAAATTGCATCAATTGTTCATAGCTACATGTTAGGTGTGCTCTACAGGGTGCCATGCCACCAATCCTCTCAAAATTTCATGTAGACAGCTTTTCCCCAGTTTCTGATAGCCCATGAAAAAGAAGTGGCCTGTGCCAGAATTATTTGGGAAAGGTGGTGAAGAGAAGGGGTCCTCTTTCTAGGAAGGGGAAGGGTGACGTACAAAGGGTTTCTGCTATCTCCCAGTGAACAAAAGAGATTGTGCAAGAGCATGCATAGGCTTATGTGTTACAGATAATGAATATTAAAATACAACCTCAGGTTTAATGAGATCCTCCACAATTTAGGCAGGCTGGATGGGACATAACAGAAGCAGTCACATTCCCCCATCCCCACAGATTGGGATAGATAATGAATTATTCCAGTCCCTAAGAAAGGCAATACCAAAGAGTGCAGTAACTATAGGAACATTAGTTCAGTTTCAGAATTTTAGATAACCTTGTCCTTTGTGGACTACAGCAAAGCGTTTGACTTTGTAGTTTCATAAGACACTATGATTTGTTCCAAAAGAAATGGGGAAGCCCCAGCACTTGACTGTCCTGATGCACAACCTACCGGTATATTGTGGACAAGAAGGTACCATTAGGACAAAATATAAAGAGTCAGAATGTTTTCCTTTTGGCAAAGGAATGAAACAAGAATGCATTTACTCCCTTTATTTGTTCAATCTGTATGCACAATATATCATGTGGAAAGCCAGATTATATTCATATGAAGGAAGAGTGAAAATAGTTGGAAAAAACATCAATAATTTAAGAGGACATTAGTTCGAAAGCAAGAAATTGCAAGTAGATAAATAGGGACCACTTCGGTGGGAAGGTAACAGCATTCCGTGCGCTCCGGTGTCTAGTCATGCCTGCCACATGACCATGGAAACTTCTGCAGAAGCAGACAGCGCTGGCTCTTCGGCTTAGAAACAGATGAGCACTGACCCCTAGAGTCGGATACGACTGGCTTTCGAGCAAGGGAAACCTTTACCTTTACCTATCTTACAGACAATGAGTTGGAACAACTTTTAACCAAAGTGGGGGAAAGTGTCAAGAAATCATGACTACAGAAGAACTACGCAACTTTAATGTTGACAATGAAGAAATTGAAATTTTTCAGTCATCAGCTCAAATGGAGACTGCAGCCAGGAAATAAAAAAAATTGAGACTCAGAAGAGCAGCAATGAAAGAATTAGTGTAAGACTGTGTCATTGGAGAAAAAGATCAAGATAATCCACACTTAAGTGTTCTCAATCACTATAGGCTGGTGAGAAAGCAAAGGCAGTAAAGCTAGCGTGGAAAAAAATGACTCATTTGAAATATGATGCTGGAGGAGAGCTTTGCAGATATCTTGGACTTTCAGAAAGATCAATAAGTTGTTCCTAGAGCAAATCAAGGCTGAACTGTCTATGGAGGTAAAAATGATGAAACTGAGGCTTTCCTATTTTTGGGCACATCGTGAGAAAGCAAGATTCTCTGGAAAAGACAATAATACTGGGAAAGTTTGGAGGCAGCAGAAAACAAGGAAGACAAAAAGTGAGATGGATTGACTCCCTAAAGGAAAGCAAAGACTTGAGTTTGCAATTGCTGAGCAGGGCTGTTGAGAACAGACATTTTGGAGATCTCTAATTCAGAGGTCATCATAGATTGGAGATGATTTGATGGCGTTTATCAACAACAACAATAACAACAGATTTTTAAGTGGCATAGTTGGATGTCTGTTCAGTGGGTTTTTTTCATTAATTCTGCCAATTTAGGACTTAGGGCATAGCATTAGACTGTGTCTATATCCATTTAGGAAAGATTTTGCAATTCATATGTAGTGTTTTGACTAAATACTTGCTACCATGAAGAGGAGACAACTATAGCCATCACTACAGCTCAAACATTTACCAAAAGAACCTTTAATTTTTTTCTTTCTAAAGTCATTACTTTCACATTGGGGCAAAATGACAAAATCAAGTTGGGGGAAAATAAATACGTACTTTAATGTCCTATTCATAGTTGTATGATCATTGCAAAACCTAAAATAACATTCAGATGGAGGAATAAGGGGTTTAAGACAGAATATAGATATACTTTTTAAAAAACTTTGTGCTGAAGACTCTTTCCTCTGAACAAGAATACTGGTTGTCAAAAATTGTCACCAGCATTATTCTCACTAAAATGAAATTAGACTTGTTTGGGCAGAGAACTTTGACGACTGGAATCTGAATCATCAAAGTCGAAGCAAGCTGGGGTTATTTTTTCATATGCTTTTTATTGTGGTTAAACAACTGCTTAAGACTTTAGAAGAAGCTTGTTAGTGTCCATGTGGATATAATTTGAATGTCTTTTTTCCTTGCTCATATTTGCATTTTGACATTTTAAAAGACAGCGGTAAAGTATGAAAATAAACAAGAGAGGAATGAGACCATAAAACAAAGTGCAATGGTTTTCAGAAAAGCCAGATGTATTATTGTGGTGATAGTGTTCATTTATTAAGAAAGAACAGTACAAAGGAGCAAGGACTGAACATGTACAGTTATTAAAAGTAGTAACTGGTTAAAAATTAGAAACACTAAAGCTCTGTTATTCAAGTATATGAATCCATTGCCCTAATTAATTACCCCAATAACTGGAATAAGTGGAATAAGAAACAAATAGCCTTTTCACATTATATTTGCTTTTATGTTTTTATGTGTGTGGATTAAAATCAACATGCTGTCTCTTACTGTACTATTAAAAACAAGTGTGGTCCTACGGGTAGCAAATGGTACTTTAATGATGGACCTATGTCTGTCATGACAGTATTGTGTGGTCCTGGACAAGATCCATATGTAAGCCTCCATGGCCTGTAAGATTGGCTGGGATTGGCCTGCTATGAAAGCAAACAAAGGAACGGGCTTGCGTACAGAAGTTTTAGTCCAGCCAAGATGGTAGCAGGGTTGGCTGGGATTGCAAATATATAGGAAGAATGGATTTAATGTAATGACAAAGTTGCTCGGAACAGAGCAGTGGCAGGACAATGTTCAAGGATCACAACTGATTTATGGCTGGGTATAGCATGTGCATAGGGACTGCAGTGACTTAATGGTTAAGGCGCTGAACTTGGAGACTGGAAGGTTGGCAGGTCAACAGTTCGAGACCTGAGTGCTACGCTGTAAGATGGAGTGAGCTCCTGTCATCTGTCCCAGCTCCTGCCAACCTAGCAGTTTGAAAGAAAGAAATTGCAAGTAAAATAGGTACCACTTTGGTGGGAAGATAAACAATGTTCTGTGCACTCCAGTGTCTAGTCAGATATGACTGGCTTTCAAGCAAGGGCAACCTTTATCTATAGCATGTAACTATATTCTATCCATTCTTCTTAAAACTGATTTCTCAAGTTCTGTTTCAAACCCGTTTTTGAGGCTCAATTAATCACAGTTAAATGTTAAGATGGTGTGCTGCTTTGATGTTATAGAAGGGGAAGCATCTGAACTCACCAGGCATGGCTGAAAGAGGGACAAGAAAGGAGAGGGCCATTGTAGTAAATTCAAAACAGAACTAAACACTTCTGAACTCCTCTCTACAAGTACACTGAAAGAGAAGTTGGAGATGTAAAGTGATAAAACTGCAGCTCAATGGAAATGTTTCTTTTTATAACAAACTATATCAGCAGCATATTCAAACAAGGACAATTAAATCAGATATGAAAACTACTCTTTATCCACAAATCTTACATTTAACGTGCCTTTCAGCACTCTGATATGATTGGTCACTGGAAAGCAAACATGGACTTCATTTGTCAATTTGAATACTGAGGCATATTCTGTAGCTCTTAGGGAAAGGACATTAATCATGAGGAATATACATTCCTTAATGTCTGCATATGGCACTTAGGAAGTCCATTTGTAGGAGAGAAATGAATTAATCATAAGCAATAAAAGTTCTCTTCTATGTCTACATTGACCCCATACAAAATAGCCCTGATAAAATACTTAGTGTTGCTTATCTGACAGCTGCCATTAGCAGAAATGACAGAACAAACAGCTGCTCCAGCAACAGAAAAATTAGAAAGCGAGTTGTATACACTTCTTATTCCCTGGGAAGTATGTTATTTTCATTTCTTAGATAATATTTTATATTTATTTTCTTTCTCTTCCATATTAAAACTTCAGCATGGTCCTTCCCAGTAAACTCCCAATAAACTCCCAGTAAAAAGATGGAATAAATGCTCGCAGTAAAAGATGGAATAAATGCTACATAGAACTTGGTAGAACATTTTTGTTTGGATCAAATTAAGTTAGTCTTATTTGTATTGCCGTGTCAACTATTAGACATTATCAAATCGTTCCATTTATTTCAGTTAAACTCTACATGGAATTAACTTGCAACAAATCCAACCCACCGTTTGCTCAAGTAGAACAAATAGCCAAATCTTTGCAGATTGCTACTCTATTTAAAATGCTATGCAGGCAGAATATATGCATACTATTATTTTCCTTTGAAATGATTCTCAAGCCAGAGTTAAGGTAACTCAAAATAAGCCTTTCTTACACAAAATCATTAGGATTAGCCCTTCTCAGTGCAGCAACTCTGAATTATCAATTGTTTTAGGAATTATAATACCATCTTCAAACATCTGATTGAGTCTACTTATTATAATGTATATTAAAATGTGTCTGAATATTTACTGGGTTTGAATATTTACTGAGACATAGTAAAAACTACACTTTAAATATCTCACTTGCCTTGAAAATGGTATTGAGGTTGGATCTGAATTTATGGCACATAATTCACACATATCTAATTAGCATATATCATGCAAACTACCTTAACTGGGTTGCTAATCATTATATACACCAACACTATACAGGAGAGTTGAGCCCCCAAGGGTTAATTATCACCCATTAGAAGATGGGATCACTTTTAGGGAAAGACAATGCATAGTATCATTACTGTTTATTGGGAACAATTTTACTCTGTGGCTTCTTGTTGTAAGTACAGTCAAACCTCACATAAAGAGTGCCTTGCTTAAAGAGTAACTTGCTTAAAGAGCAGAATTTTCTCTGAATGTTCGCTTCGCTTAATAAATAAAACCAACCAAAAACTCACTTAACAAAGAAATCGGGGTTCGCAATCCTCCCCACCAGAAGTCACAATTGGTCACTTACAATGGTGTTTCACTTAAAGAGCAAACTCGCTTAAAGAGCAATCCTGTGGAACGCATTATGCTCTTTAAGCAAGGTACAACTGTACAGTATACTGTTCTGAAATGAAATATGCTACAACTTTGCAATACGTAAGCTGTATTCTCTATGTGTTTTTTAAAACAAATCTTTGTTGAAACTATGGACCTTCTTCAGGGGACTTAGAAATCATTTCAGTGACAACGTTGTTAATTAAACATCTATTTTTCAACTTTAAAAAATAATTATTATTTTATTGCCTTCAGTTTAGCTGCTTTTAGTTTAATTATCGCCATAATTTTGATGTGTTGGTACATTTTTACTGGGTGAGGATATATGAGTATTTGTATGTAGTCATGTGCCTGTTTTTATTATAAAGTTACTCCGAGTTCTGTGTCAACAGGGTACAAATACAGAATTGATTGACTGATTGAATAGGAGCAGGACTGGGTACAGCTGCTGTAATGAAAGTTTCCTGTAAGAAACTGAACAGGATGCACTTAGACAAAATAGCTACCAAACATAGAAATTCTTCACTGTAGAAGACAATATTAAATTAACTATTCTTCAAGTGTCAGGTTTAAGAGTAAAAATCTTAGCATAGTACTATTTCCAAATTACTGGTACCACTTTGTGTATATGATGTACTGCATACAGTATGTAAAAAGCAGCTTTATGATAATGATATATTATTATTCAGTTGGGATTGTATAGTTCATCCAGTCCTTCTGATACTATTTTTTGGGGTGTTCCTTGTATGTTATGTAAGTAAACACATGCTTAGTTGGAATTTTGCTACTACGCCCTGTCTAATTGGCTTTTGCAACATGGAAGGACTTGCCTGTGGAACATGTAACATTTCTGTTTTCATACTTGTATAATACTTTTTTCCTAAAGATAAATTGACTTTATCAGAGCAACCACTTTGCACCACACAGTAAATCACCAACTGAAAACTCTACCAATATCAAATCCCTTTAGATCTCAGACCTTGAACTATATCTTGCCTTTGTCTTTTGACATGCTTTTCCTTTTGCGTCTTTCATGTTGCCCTTGCTCTGTTTCTTACTGTGCCCATGTAACTTGTCACAGATGTAGGCTGCAGCTTGCATGCTTGCAAAGTGAATCAGTGGCAACATCTGTTCCCCCCAGAGGCATGGGCGCATCAGTTCCAAACCACCCACATAGATTTCTTCTACCTATAAACATTGGTATTTCCTGATTAGAAAAGTGGGTTTATCGAGAGGGGACAAAAAGTTGCTGAATTTCTGCAAAGCAGTGTTTAAATCATTGTTTCACTCAAAAAGAATAAACTGATTACACGACAATAGAATTGTTTCACATGCAACATTACTCTTACATATGCGTAGAAACCATGAGTTTTGTGGTAGTGTCATTTTTTAAATCATGGTGTATGGTTGTTTCCAGACTGAAGTAACAAAGACAGACAACACAACATGCTAGAGTGTATACATTGAATATTGGACTTTTTCTGTAAGGGAAAAAAATAACAGGCAGACCACTGATTTGGATATGAACATCTCCTGGGAAGGAGGGAGGTCTAGCCTTTTATCTGCATACCACGTTTAAATTCTTCCAAAGTCGATATTAGCTATAGTCGTAGCAGTGGTTGAAACTGGCGCCACAGAAAAAGCTCAGAGAAATAATTGCCAATGTAAACTGTTATCACAACAACACAGAAGAACTATTGTGTACAAATCAATGTATATATACCACAGCTTTAGTAGTAACAAGGGAACTTGGATACAAGATTGGCAAGAAGAGCGAAGGAGACACAACCCAAATGGGAAGGCTATCTTAGCCTAAGAGCAAAGCAAAGCAATCACACTTGTATCCCACCCCATAGCGCTTAGTGCCCTCTCTGGGTGGTCACAAGTTAATTAGCATTTTGCCCTCAACACGCTGGGTAATCGTTTTACTGTCCTCAGAAGGATGGAAGGCCGAGTCAAGGATCAGGATCAGGATCAAACTCACAACCTTTTGGTTGCAGTACAGCAGTTTAACCACTGCATCACAACTGTGCACAAGGCAATTTATATATACCAGAGCTTTAGTAGTAACAAGGGAACTTGGACATAAGGTTGGAAAATTGAAGAGAACAGTGAAGGAGACACAACCAAAATGGAAATTCAGTCTTAGCCTTAAGCTAAGTAGCATCAGGAAAGAGGCAAGTTGGCTGAGATGTTTGAAAGATGGGACAGTAAAAAACTGAAAAGACCAAAAAGGTTGCAATGTTGCACAAAGGTAGGTGCAATTTGGCTAGGCTTTGAGGCTTACTGGATAGAGGGACTGCTGCAAGAGGGCTTTATGCAGCTGAAGTCCTGCTTAGAGCTCAGAGCTCCCTGGAAGAATGGCCAAATCAGGGGAAACACTCAATGATTTTTAGATAAATATTAATGGACAGAATCCTACTACTTATGCCTCTTGGTATTAAGTCCACTGGCATAAATCTCAGAAGTGAACTACCACTAGTTGAGAAATCAGCATAGACATTTGATGTTGCATACCATTTGCATACTGAGACATGTGACAGAAAATGACTATGCTGACTCATGTGTCTGTGCAAACGATTAAAGCAGTCTTCTTAGTTGTGAAAAAGAACCAATGATAGAATATTAGTGATGTGTAAGGTAAAGGTAAAGGTCGCCCTTGCTCAAAAGCCAGTCGTATCCGGCTCTAGGGTTCAATGCTCATCTCTGTTTATAGCCAAAGAGCCAGCGCTGACTGTGTCTGCAGATATTTCTGTGGATATGTGGCAGGCATGCCTAGACACCGAAGTGCACGGAATGCTGTTTACCTTCCCACCAAAGTGGTACCTATTATTCTACTTGCAATTGCTTGCTTTCGAACTGCTAGATTGGCAGGAGCTGGGAAGAGATGGAAGCTCACTCATCATGCAGCACTCAAGTCTTGAACTGCTTACCTGCCAACTTTCCAGTCATCAAGTCCAGTGTCTTAACCACTGAGCTACCACAGTCCCTGTAGGTATGTAGCATCACGTTAATGTTTATCTCAGTAGAAGTTTTGTTCTCATTAGATTCATGGGACAGAATGGACCTGAGAGGTTTGTAAAGTGTTCGGCACCCTTTGAAACTGAGTTTACATCATTTGGAACCTGAAGAAAGTTTATTTCTACAAAAGTAGATTTCTTCTGCCAACTGCCATTTGTTCCATTTTACAAATAGCTCCAAGCAAAGAAGGGCCACTGAATCTATTTTTGAATGGTGAGTCAATTTGTCTGCATATCCCATTGATTTAGCTGGAATAACCAATACGATTTTAACCATAAAGAGCTAAGGGGCAGTGCCGGATCAGCCATATAGCAGGAGTAGCAAATGCTATGGGCCCCACACTCGATTAGAATTAAAATCCAAATTTAAATATTCCATACATTTGTGCGGATATTCAAAAAATGTTCACTCAGAGAGACTTGCCGACGCCTCATTGGAGCATTCAATGCGCACCAAAGAATAAAGATGTGCATGCAGGCGTAGTAGTGCAAATTTATGTTGAGTGGCAGAGTCGATCGACATGTGAGCTGTAATGGTGTTTTATTTTATAGGTATCCTAAATCCTAAATCTAAGCAAGGGCATCTTGACACAATTTGCTACAGGCCTCACACTGGCTTAATCCAGCACTGCTAAAGAGTCCATCATTATAAGAGTGAATTCCTCGAGTGCTTGATTTCTGATGATCAATCTAATCTTTACATTTCAGCTAATAACTGAAGTTGATCCACACAAAGGCACTCAGGGAGGTCATCATTAGCAGCTGGTTGGGATCATGAATTATCCCTTCCCATTGAAAGTGAGGTGAGTATTTATATCAATACGTGGCATCTTGAAAATAACATGCAAAATATCGGGTGGGGCAGCTTTATATTGGCTACTCCAGGACAAATTAAGCTGAACATTTCCAATAGCTCTGTTAAGATCTGGCATAATTTTTCAAAAGATGCACAGTAATAAATTTCTGAGCTGTAGTAATATTCACTGAAATCCTATTTGCTAAGTGCATTTCAAATGTCTTGTTGCAGACTAAGAATTCTCTAGTTGAATGTTTTGAAAAATCTAGTTTTTATGTGAGTGTGAACCATTTCTATGTTTAATTAAAGAAACAGGATAAAGTTAGGCCACAAGAAGGACTGCTGAAATTAATGCAAAGTACAGAAAAAAAAGGGTCCATTGTTAGAAAAGTTTTTTAAAATAGTTTTTTCTTTATTTACTTTACTTTTACTTTACTACTCATATTTGCTATCCCGCCCCAATCAGGGAAACCCGACTCTGGGCAGCTTACAGCATAGGATAAAAACATATCAATATTTAAAAAATTTTAAAATTCATAAAAATTCATAAAAATTAAAACAGTATCGAAGGTATGGTCAGAGAGGGTGGATTATTTTTTTGTATAGGTGTTTGTCATATTAAAATGAAATCCCTCTCTCCACCACTTAGGGGGGAAATTTAAACTATAGCATTGCTGGGAATAATCTTTATGTTATGAGAATTGTACATTTCATTTAGGTAATTTCAGTATCCCATCAATTGAGAACATTTGAGGACCTTTGTCCTAAATTTTATCCTGTTGTTGTCCAAATAAGAGGTTTCAGGACAAGAACCAACTAGATAAATGTTCCAGCATCTAAACCTAGGGAAGGAACTGGGCACCTATTGGGACATGTGTAGCCTTCTCCAAGCCCCCCCCCCTCAAGATTTCTCTTTATCTCCTTGACCAACTTATGTGATCTGAAAAATTGCTAATCCTACTGCCTCTAGTGCAGGGGTTCCCAACCTTCTCGAGCCGGGGCCAGGTCACACTCTTTCAGTCAACTTCGAGGGCTGGATGCCCATTTTGCCCTGCCTGCATAATGGGGGGGGGGGGGGGAAAGCCATTTTGTCTCAACAGCTTAAAAGGGTTGGTCATTTTGTTTCTTGAATGCCCTTGGAGGGGTGGGAGCCACATGAAATGGTGCTGTGGGCTAGATCTGGACTGCAGGCCTTAGCTTGGGAACCCCTGCTCTAGTGGATATACCTGACCATTTAAAGATCACTGAAGGAACATGAGCCTGTTATAGGCAATAAAAAGGCTTTTAATTAAATCCAGATGTTGATAAATCCAGGTGTTGATAAAAGGTGCACCCTACTAAGGTTCAAATGTCTGTGAATAGGGGGCAAACAGAGCACCCCTGGTGGCACCTACCCAATAAACTAAATATTAGCCTGGGATGTAAAGGTACAGGGAATACCTGCCACCTTGTAGCTGAAGTTTAACATACGTCTAGGTACCACAATCATAGCAAAGGTTTCAAGAGAAGCAAAACATGTATATATTATGTACAGTATTATATCTCTAATGTATATGGAGTTAAGTAAGTTTGTGTTAAAATGTGAACAAAATGAATGTTGTTTCCATCCTTACCTGCCTTTCCTTCACATAACATACCTTTGATGAAAAACATTCTTCTGAACGTGTACTAGTGAATCTGTAGATATTTATCTGCTGTTACAGATAAAAGTGCTTTTAACATTTTTTTCCAGAAGATGAGGAAAAGGCAAGTGCAAAGCAGGATATCCTTATCACAATACTTGTCCCTAACGGATATGAAAAGAGCCTTTGTTTATGATGGCTGAAAATACAACATTCATGTGAGGAAGAGAAACAAGAAGGGATCATGGACAGCTGTTGAGTTTGAAGTCTAATGTTGATTGACGGAATTGAGTTCAGCACTCTTCTTCACCTTCCTGATAGGGAAAATAGGACTAGCTTGCTAATGATGTACAAAATACACAGGCTTTGCCAGATTGGTTCAGCTAATCTCTAACAGAAAAATTGGCAGAGGCTGGTCCGTTTGGGAAAGCCCCGTGATGTTTGACCTTGGGCTTGGAATATGCTAAACCAGTTTGTTCCTGCTTGACTTTGTAGCAGAGTTAGAGGCTCGGGGACATACCCATGTCCCCATCCTGCTCAATAAGCAAAGAAAGTCACTCTGTGTGGTTAAGATTCTGCTGAAGAAAACTGCATGTTGAGAGGAATCATGCAAGCAGTTTGTTGGTCTGTTCCCTGCTGTCCATTACACATCCAGGTACTCAGCAGATGGCTAGTTACAGAGACAGGATTGCTTGCCTGCCTGATTACTGGGTTATGCTGCGCAGTTCTTTTAGGATTCTGGTGTATTTGAGTCAGTGGCGTAGGCTGGGGAGGGGTGGGTTGCCCCGGGCACCACTTACCAGGGGGCGGCAAAAAGTCTCAGCACACAGGAAGCCCTGCGTCAGTACAGCTCGTTCATGCTGCTCTCTCTCTGCCGCTTCTCTGTTCTTCCTAGATTGAATGCATGACTGGCTGGAGCCACCTGGTGGTGACTTAACAAACAACATGCAGTAGTGAATTTACTCTTTAAAGCCTATATGGAATACTGTATGCGTAATATGTTTCTAAACATGTCCAGAGGTGTGCTCTTGTAGGTGTTTCACTCTTGGCAGCAGCCTAGGTTTTGCTTCATTAAAATGATTTCTAACACATTTAACCAAATTATCAGTGAAACACTGCAGAATTCATAAAAGTGTTCTCTAAGCTCATTAGTGCAGTCCAACTGATTACTAGATGGCTAGATCATTGCATCCATAGCCAAACTTTCTGCCCCGACCATATACAGCATATCAGCCTGTTCATGCATTTACATATTAAAAACAAGCACAAATAATTTACATTCATTTCACTATTCAGCATGTTCAATCATAGAAGAAAATATAGTTGGGGTTTCAATTTTAGAGAAGGATTAGGTAAAGGTCACCCTTGCTCAAAAGCCAGTCGTATCCAACTCTAGGGTTCGGTGTTCATCTCTGCGTATAGCCAAAGAGCCTGTCTGCATCTGCAGATGTTTTCGTAATCATGTGGCATTCTGTGCATTCCGATGTCTAGTCATGCCTGCCACATGACCTCAGAAACATCTGCACAAGCAGACAGCGCTGGCTCTTTGGCTTTGAAACAGAGATGAGCACTGAACCCTAGAGTTGAATACAACAGGCTTTGGAGCAAGGGCAACCTTTGCTTTTACCTAACTAACCATTTGAGGGCTGCAGTGGCTTAGTGGTTAAGGCACTGAGCTTAATGCCTGGAAATTGAGCAGGTAACAGTTCGAGTCTAGTCATGCCTGCCACATGACCACGGAAATGTTTGCAAACACAGACAGCCTTGGCTCTTTAGTTGTAAATGGAGATGAACACTGACCCCTAGAGTCAGATATGACCTGCTTTTGGGCAAGGGAGACCTTGGATTGGGCGATGGACCCAGTGAGGGCGTTGCCTGCACAAGGGAGCTTTGAGGAGGCATAACCCACAGCAAGCAACTTTGTCCACCATGAGGCCAGCTAAAGTCAGTTTGCAGGGGCTTTTCATCATCTACAAACCCCCTGGGGTGGGTGTATTGGAAGCAGGTGTGGGACACGGTGGAGATCAACATCCTAAAAAATGAGGATTTTGTTTTTGGGGGACCCTGAGCCCTCCTTCACTCCCAAAAACAGTAGCTTGGGGGGGCTCAGGCAGCATTTTTTGGGGATGGCAAAATTTGATACTGTCTGGGCCCAGGGGGTGACAAATTTGGCCTCTGCCCCGGGCAGCTGAAAACCACGCTACGCCACTGATTTGAGTGTGAAAGAAAGAAAGAAAGAAAAGAGCCATTCCTTCATGCATATTTGAATTAAACTGCTGCTGAATCTTAGATGGTCAATATAGAAACCAAATTGACTTTGTAATTGGAAGTAGGAGATGGAGCAGCTGTATTCTTTCTGCCAAAGTATGACCAAGTGTGGATTTTGGTACTGATCACAAACTGTTAATATCCAACACTACAGTAAAGATGAAAAATTGCAATGTCACAATATAATTTAAACAAGATCCTTGGTGAATTCAAAGTCCACATAATGAACCTATCTACATTACACAACTCAGTTCACTGTGAACCAGAAGAACTGTGTACAAAAACTAGAGATATTATTAGGGAAGACTGTGTCTGTAGTAAAAAGAAAAAAGAAACCTAGATGGATGATGGAATAATGAAAATTGGAAAGGAGAGGCAAGAATTAGAAGTAAAAGATTCCCTTTCGATAGCCCAATATTATTACCACCAAGGTGAACTAGTAATACAGTAGGGGCCAGCAAAAGGCTTGGCAAAAGGCTTGAACGCGACTGACCAAACTTTGCTATTGCATTTACTTTCATCATTAAATTGGCCATTATCAAAGCCACCCAATAGAGAAAGAATATACAGTACACGGAAATGCCTACAACGCAACCCCAAATGTTCAATTGGGATTGGTTTTATCCCGATCATTTATTTGAGGACTATCCACATTTTAACTTTTCTTTTCTTTTTTGTTGTTTCTCAGATTATTTCTACTACTGCCTGCCTGGTAGGCTTGCTGGACTCAAATAAAGTTTTTGTAGTTTTTGTAGAAAATGTATGCATCTGTTTTATTTTTTAATTTATTTCTACAAAATCTAACAAACAGTGGACATAATAAAACTATTATTATAACAAAAATATACATCTTAATCAGCTAATCATTCTGAACCTAATAGTTCTGATATTTCCTTTATTTCTTTACAAATGAACTTCCAAAAGTTCAAAATCTACACACATTCTCACCACATATGAATATAGTTCCTTTATTCTGGCCATATTTCCAACATAGTACAGAACAGCAAAGGTAAAGGTCACCCTTGCTCAAAAGCCAGTCATATCCGACTCTAGGGTTCAGTGCTTATCTCTGTTTCATAGCCGACGAGCCAGCGCTGTCCGCTTCTGCAGATGTTTCCATGGTCATGTGGCAGGCATGCCTAGACACCAGAGTGCATGGAATGCTGTTTACCTTCCCACCGAAGTGTTCCCTATTTATCTACTGGCAATTTCTTCCTATTGAACTGCTAGGTTGGCAGGAGCTGGGACAAAGACAGGAGCTTATTCCATCCTGCAGTATTTGGGTATCAAACTGCTGACCTGCCACCTTCCAGTCAGCGTCTTAGCCACTTGAGTCACTGCAGTACAGTACAGGATAGGATATTTAGAGTCCGTGTAATTCAATTTAATTGGCACTTCACCAGTTATTTTATGTTAAGATGTATTTATTTGGTTGGTTTATTTTTAATTTGTTGTGTGTTTTATTATGTCATTTTGAGTGGGAAATTTCCCAAAATGAGCAGTATAAAAATGCAATAAATAAATAAATGAAATGCCATCTTCAAATTAATTTATAAATCCCCCACCTCTTTTTACACACACTCTTTCAAATCCTTTTATCCCAAATATTCTTCTATGCCTTGGAATTTATCTACTCCCAAATCTACTTCCCATAATAATAATAATAATAATAATAATAATAATAATAATAATAATAATAATAATAATAATAATAATAATAATAATAATAATAATAATAATAATAATAATAATAATAATAATAATGTTTGAATTAAACTCCTGCTGAACCTTAATTAAAAAGTACATTCTGCTATCAAGGTGCTATCAAAAAAAAGTTCAGTACCTATATATACAAGTTATATAGTTTATAGTATGTGTAGTTTACAAAAATGTTCTGTCACACATGCTAGCTTGAACAGCAGGTGTATAAATGCACAAGCAACATACATTATATTGAATTATATTTACAAGATATGAACTAGCAGAAGCTGTTTGCATGCAAAATTTACACTGAAAGCACTTTTCAAATAAGTTTTTAAAGGAGCATTTGTCTTTCTAAATTACTGTATAAGATATTTTAAAGGGCACACATGAAATACAACAGTATGGACAAATGATGAATGTGATCTTACACCAAATGAAAGATACTTTAATATGTCATTGACCTGTGGAGGTCAAAAGGATTATAGGCTTGTTTGAAGTTCAGGAGGAATGGACTCAAGAAACAAGAGGGCTTTCATGCCTTGATGAGATGTTGTGGTACAGATTTCAAGAGCAGCTAACATATTTCTCTTAACTTTTCTCTCAGGTAGGAAAAAAAGCCTCTTAAACAATAAAAAATCTCAGTCTGCCCAGGATATGGTTCTTGACATTCATCAGAACAGACTGCCCTGTTTAGAGAATGGCATAAAGGAAACAGTCATACTAGTCTTTCTTTTCTCTAAGCACAGAACTTGTTCAAAAGTCTGAGAAAGGATTAAATAGGTGAGAAGTTACACGCTGGACAGGTGACTAATGGTTGCCACCTTTTCCTTGCTCTTCTTCCCAGACAAAATCAATTGGCTGCCACCTAACCACACTAAACACCAGTTGACCCAAAAAATAATGCAGTCTTACAGAAGGGTTGAAAAGCCCTGCAGCTGTGGAAGGCAGACAGCGAGAGAGGACTGTGGCCGCCACCTTGTGAGAACTCCAGCGGCTGTGGCAGCAGTGGCGCCGCAGTTTCCACCCCAGCAGTGGCCAGGTTGGTGTCAGGAGTGGCAGACCCACCGTCAGTTGAACCGCAGCAGAGTGGGAGCTTCAGAGCTGCGGAGTGGGGGCTCGGCCACACAGGGGCCGGTGGCAGGGGCCCTGGTGTAGTGGAGTCTCATGCCCCCTATGCTGCCTGGTGCTGTGGACTTGGCCATGGACTTTGCTGCTGTGGCACGGAGCTGGACATCGCCCCCCATCCAGGCTAGACTTTGGACTCTGCCTGGACTCTTGCGGTCGAATTCTTGTTTTGGGATGTTTTGACTTAGGTGACTTTTATTATTGTATGCTAATTATATTCTGTTAATTGTATCTTGTTCTCTAGTGAATGCTAATTGTATTTTGTTTTATATTGTATTGGATGTGATATTGTTGTTAGCCGCCCTGAGTCGTGTTGTGAGTGGGCAACATACAAGCCCAAATTATTATTATTATTATTATTATTATTATTATTATTATTATTATTATTATTATTATTATTATTATTATTATTATTATTATTATTATTATTATTATTATTATTATTATTATTATATTTCAATTTCTATACTGCCCTACTTGGCAGAGCCAACTCAGGGCGGTTTACAACACATATAAAATTACAGTTACAAGTTCCTAGACACAACATTTCAATAAATCATAATAGTCGATATCAACATTACAGAACACCAAAGCATAGATATCATTACAGTAACAAAAAATTCAATAAACAGTAACAAAAAAATCAATAAACATCAATATCAAGTAGTAGTTAAAAAATGCAGGATGGAATGCAGGATGGAATGGCTTTCTTTCTTTCTTTTCCTTTACTTTCCTTCCTTCCTTCCTTTCATACCAAATTAAATATGTTTTGAAGTGCTACAGAATCTGTTTTAGCCTGGATGATACTGGGATCAGCTGTGGTAATTTGTCAGAACTTAAAAAGTTTCCCCCGAAAGTATTAAAGTAAAATAATCTAACTGACAGCAATGTTCAAAAATTCGCATTTTTCTCCCCTGTCCCCCAACAGCTTCCCTGCAATGAATGTGAGCCTAAATGAGCTTCAGGACCTTCAGGTGGAAGGTTAAAGGTTTTTAATTTCTGATAAATCAACATAGCTGATGACATAATCAGCCTTAATGTGGCATAACTTGCTTTTGTGGATTTCAGCCATCAATTGGCATAATATCTATAATTCTATATGGACTAAAAACTAGAGTAACAGTTTCTCTGTGTTTGAACCCCTATTTACATACATTGGATTTTGCAGGGATGATATTAGCTTTAGTGAGGTTCAAAAAGACAGTTAATGGGTACCCCAAATTTTTGAGGCAGAACACCCTCTGCCCTCATCCTGAGCGGCCTTAACGTAAGAACAGTCAAATGGCAACTACAAAAAAACCCTGATTTTTTACATGTTTGGTAAAGTTGTCTCAGGATTAAGAGTATGAATAAACATTTTGAGCAACATCCAGGCAAATTGTAGTGATAATAATACTTATGCTATCCGTTGCAGTAGAAAACTACTGTATCTGAAAGAACTGATTATTTATCATCTGTTAAATTATTAATTGCCTGAGAGTAAGATTTCCCTATTGTTTGAAATGTATCTGTTTCTGACATAATATTCATTTTTACTTCAGCAGAAGCACAGCAACATTGTGTTCTAAAGCAACGAATAGCAAAGTGAGATTGAGCACTTTGGCCTGTCTTGCGTGTGTGTGCGTGCATGCATGTGCACACACACACTAAATAAGCACTTGTATATCATTGCCTTTAGGTCACACCCTCCTTAGTTCTCTTATTCTTTTCCAGGAAATAGTGTGTTCTTTGATCTTCCACTTACAGTGGACAGCCAGCCATTAGAGGGCCTCTTCATTGCCTTTTGGCACATTTGCACACAGAGAAGCAGCTCTAAGGGCTTCTATATTTAACTTTAGGCTTTATCCTAGTTTATCCTGAATGGGTTTCTTTGAAGAATAAAGATAGGTTCTCCTTTTATTTCACTCTGAACATCTTGAGTGATTATTCCTAATTATTAGCTCTAAGCTTAGTTGACTATCCTGTTGCATTCTGCTAACATGAAAAATTCCTACCCTTTTAAACCTCTAAACATGGAGTAATACTACAGGGGTGGGCAATAAGTGGCCACCCAGATACTGCATAATGACAGTCTCTGTCATCTTCCATTATTGATCAGACTGGCTAGGGCTGATGCAAAATATTGCTTAATACCTTCTGGATGTTGAGCTTACATCAGACAATTCCATCATGTTTTGTGTGTGTTTTTTTACATAATACATGGAGATGGGAAGGGCCAGCATTTAACAAACATATTCATTGCCTGCTTTTGAATGTAAACAGCCAAGTAGGCGAAATGTTTCCTCCCTCCAAAAGGAACGGTTTTCCACTCTGAGCTCTGTGTTTGGGTGGGTGCTAATTTTGTGTTGTTCAGCCTAGAGCACATCATGCGTAATACAGGGCTGGATAGCCTTTGATCTTTGCCTAGATAGAATGAAGTGTAAATCCTGTAGCACCCAGACTAATGAAGAACTAATGAGGCACCAGCATGGGCCATAATGCCCGCAACTTGTTATCCTCCCTAAAGCTTCGGAACTCTCCACTAGACCTCTGATATGCTTGCGGATGCTCAGGGCGAGTGCTAACTTTGTAGCCCTCTTAACCTCACTCCTCCAGGCTGCCACAGGTTAATCAAGATGTACGCTGGCTTTTCCTGTGCATTGGGGAACAACTCCCTGAAACCTGCATCTGCAGGCAGGTCCAATGCATTAGCTATACTGTTGTCCAATCCCGGGATGTGACTAACCATAACTGGTATGTGAAATGTTAGACAAATCAAAGTGAACTCTCTAATTTCATAACTCTGAGTGATTTGGCAGATAGCCTGTTCATTATGTGAACCACTGCCATATAGTTGCATTAGAAGTGTATGTTGAAATTAATTATTGTCTATATTGTATTATTATGTTTATTGCATAATATTGTGTGAGCTGCCTTGAGTTGGGTTTCCTGACTGGGCAGCATACAAGTGTGATAATTAAATTAAATTAAAATTAAATTAAATTAACCCGCAGATGGATCCACTAATACTAATGGGGAATTTTTTCAAAAGTATTAAATCCCTGGTTATACCTGACTCACTCCCCCTCCTTTGGCTGCTGCCTGATGTGGCTTTTAAATTAGAGTCCAAGGCATTTATTTATTTATTGTATTTCTATACCACCCACCTGGGTGTTATCCCACTCTGGTTGGTGAACAAACAGAAAACAAATAACAATACCCACAACATATCAAAACCCACCACCAGCAAATACATCACAAACTAAACTAAATTAAAATAATTGGCATCTGAGGCACCCAACTGCATTATTTCCCTGGTTCACAAGGAGCCCTCTTGTAGCTACTTCAGAGGTCTGCAGTGAACTAACACCTGGGCTCCCCCACATCACACCTTGTCGGCCAAAACAAGTGGAGATCTTCATTCAAAAAGAGAATATGCAACCAGGCCACACCCCATGCCATTTAAAATGGCCACCAGCTCCTTCCCAATGACAGGATGTTCAGGCTGACAAACAGGAGACGAGAGCCAATGACCCTTCCAAAAGATGGTCTGAAGATTTTACCTGAAAAGGAGCAGTCAAACTCCCTCTGACTAAAGGGATCCCTGCCCTCCCCACTGAACACGAGGCACCCAAGACTTTTCTCTGGCTCTTTGTCACCGCCATAGGACAGAAGCCAGCTGGGAAATGCACAGCCCAGAAGCGTAGCTTACCTTGGCGGGGCCCCATATAAAAATTGTTTGGGGGCCCTTTATATGTGGGGCGGAGCTAACGTCATGACATCATGACGTCGTGGGGGGAGCCAACGTCATGACGTCATGGGCAGGGCCAAAATAAAAATAAAATAAATAAAAATAAAATAAATAAAATAGAATTAAAATGTAAAAAAAAAAACCCACACACACCTCAACCCACCCACCCACCCACCCGAAACACAAAAACCTCACTTACCTTAATCCTGGGGCCTCTTCTTCCTCCGCCTCTGCTGTCACTGCCGCGCCGCCGCTGCTGCCATCGCACGACCGCTCCCTCGACGCGCACGGCGAAGGCAAGGGGCAGCTGTGGAAGGCGAGCGGGCGCAGCGAGGCAGCCCCGAGGCCCTCCCCCCGGTCGCCGCAGGGGCTCCCTGGCAGGCTGCGCCAGCCCGGGCGGCGCTCTCCACCTCGACGCTGGGGTGACAGGTCATGTGGCAGGCATGACAAGCGCACGGAACACTGTTTCTCTACAGTACTTGCAATTTTTTTTGCTTTCGAACTGCTAGGTTGGCAGGAGCTGGGACAAAGACGGGAGCTCATTCTGTCCTGCACTGGTGTAAAAAAAAGTGCTGTTTTTTTTTAACTCGGCAGCTTAACCTATCAATCCACCTCTTCGGAAGCAGCTGGGCCTTGTGATTATGACTAAACTCGGATTTTTGCTATTTTCCCGAAAGAGACCCAATTAAGGCTCGGAATTCTACTGAAATTAACGCGAAGCTTAGCCGGTCTACACGGCTTCGATGCTCTCCGGGGATGGAGCGAGGGAATGGGAGCCATGAATCGGGCGCACTAGGACCCAGCGGAGGCTTGGTGAACAACTTGCCTCCCCTTTCCCTCCTCTGTTGCGGCTCCGCCTCCTGCCGTGGAAACTTAGCCATGGGTTTGGAAGCGATCCGGTACCGTCGGGGCTCCCTGCGGATCCTCAACCAGCTTCTGCTGCCGCAACAGAGCCTTTATGAGGAGATTATTTTTAATTTTATTTTTTGCCGTTGGGGGCCCCCATAGCCCGGGGGCCCCGTATAATTGATACGGCTGATACGGCGGTAGCTACGCCTCTGGCACAGCCTGCCTTAGGTCACAACTCCCTCCTCCTTCCAAAAGACCACAGGTCTCAAAAGCCCAAAAACTAACTCTAGACTAGAGACTGTTGGAGCTTCAATGAACAAAGGGCCAATTTTGGGGTACAGCAAGACTCATGTCCCTCTCAAAGCTGGTGCACAGTGATACTTAGTGTCAAATGCCATCCCCACTTCATTCACACTGCAAGAGGAAGGGGAATGCTTCCTCTCCCTTCCAGCCCTGTAGCAACAGACCCACAGAGGGGGCAGTATGTTTGGCATCAGGAAAAGCAAACTTCACTTTATTCCACTGGCCATAACAGTCAGTGGTGGGATGTCAAAAATTTTACTACCCCACCGTGATGTCATCACAGTGTGGGTGGAGCTAACATCATAATGTCATAACATCGTGGGCGGAGCCAAAGAAAAATAATAATAATAAAAAAAAATAAGCATGCACACACACACACCTCAACCCACCCACAACACAAGGACAGCAAGGAGGCCGTGCATACGTGCCAAGCACTGTAGGCATGCATGCACACCAAGTGTTTGGCGCACATGCACAGTGGGGGAACCAGTGTAAAGGTAAGCCCCGAAGGTGGTTCCCCCCAAAAGCTGCTACCGGTTCTCTGGGACACTGGGAAAAGTTACTACCGGTTCTGGAGAACTGGTGAGAACCTGTTACATCCCATCACTGATTAACAGTGCTATGATTCAAGCACCTATAAAAGAGAGTAGTGCACATGCACAATTAGTTTCCTCCCCTCTAACAGATTAAGTATGTGGTCAAGTTAGTTGTACATTATACAGTTGTAGGCGTGAATATATTATAGTTGCATTCTTCAGAACTAAAGGTGGCGAATTAAGCCCCTTCCACTGCAATCTAGGGTCTAAAATTACCCATCTGCAGCACTTATTTTAATAAACATTCTCTTGCCTACCTATAGATTACCTGTAGAGAACAAGTAGTTAACAGCAATTATACAAGTACTGTAGATGAAAATGGAACAAATTTTGTATTCTAGTTACACACATACCTCAAAAACCTTGATAATAAGCCACTTTCATTCTGATTCTCATCCAGATGTAAAACACATGTGAAAATACTGGCAAATGCACATAAAAGGAGTACTTTTGATGCCATAAACTTTAAAAATAGGCTACAATTTTTCACACTGAACAACCAAGGCAAAACCTCAGGATAGTTCTAAATAAACCTCAAGAAGAGCAGGAGTTCTACAGTACTTCTGTTTTTACTCATGTCATGTCATCTGGGAGAGTGTGTGCAAGTAAAACAAAAACAACAAGCACCCATTGGCAATAAAATTAATGCAGCTGCTTGTTTCTTTAAATAGCTGAACACTTACTATTAGGGTAGCTTGGAGGCAGACAAGTTCTGTCTAGCTATCTAGATACACAGAGAGATATCTTTCGAGCTAATATTGAAGTAATTGTCTACCTGTCCTTGATTACATCAGAACATCCTATTAAAGTATGTATCAGGAATGCATGGGGATTATATTGAAATAGATCAGGAAGGATTGGAGGCAATTATTTTCTCTTTGCTTGCCAGGTTTTAGGAAGCAGAAAGTACAAGGAAAGTATCTCCTGGTTTGTTGTTCAATCACACAGCCAAGTCCAGCCCTTTGTGACTCCATTAACCACCACATGCCTGGCTCCTCTGTCATCTGCGATACTCCGGAGTTTGCCCAGATCTCGTCATTGTCATCAGCTGTTACTTGTATCAGAGCATACATTTTTCCTGGAAGTAATTTTCTCAGTTGATGGATGTGTCTCTGGTGACTGAATGAACCAATCCAGTCATGAAACATGCAACCACACACATTACACTGAATAGATGGAGGAGGGTGTAGTTGAGCTTGACAAAGCTTTTGTGTTTATTGCTTAACGTCTTCATGTCTGCAGTGTTCTTCAGTAGCAGCAGAGATGGTTTGGCGCCAAAGTGGGCGATCTACGGCTGCTGCTTCCCAAGTTTGTGTTATATGACACCTTCATGGTTTGTTTCAGCTGGTCAGGAGCTCTGTGAGGTCTTGTACTGGAGCTAAGTTCCCCATAAAGAATTTGACGAGGAAGCTTGGAACCATCCATATGGTGGACATGTCCTATCCATCTAAGACGATGGCCTATATTGGAAGCTTCAATACTATTTACATTTGCATTTTTGAGGACTGTGATGTTGGTGACATAGTCATCCCACCTGATGTTCAAGATGGACCTTAGCTTCTGTTGGTCAAAACACTCAAGCTTTTTGATGTCTTGGTGGTAGAGGGTCCATGTTTCATAGCCATACAGTAATGTTGAGATAACAACAGCTTGGTATACCATGAGCTTAGTTTGGATCTACACCCATTGTATCAACAATGCTGTCTAACCATCTCATCCTCTACCACCCCTTTCTCCTTTTGTTTTTGATCTTTCCCAGCATCAGGGCCTTCTCCAGTGAGTCATCTCTTCTCATTTGGTGCCCAATGTATTTGAGCTTCAGCTTCAATATTTGTCATTCCAAGAAGCAGATTTCCTTCAGGACTGGCTGATTTGATCTCCTTACAGTGCAGGAGACTCTCAAAAGTCTTCTCCAGCACCACAATTCAAAGGCAACTATTATTTTGTACTCAGCCTTCCTTATGGTCCATCTCTCACAGCCATACATTACTACTGGGAAGACCATCGCTTTAACTATGCAAACTTTTTGTCTGCAGGGTGATGTCTCTACTTTTTATTATGCTGCCTAGGTTTGCCATAGCTTGTCTCCCAATGAGTAAGCGTCTTTTTATTTTATGGCTCCAATCACTACTTGCAGTGAACTTGAATCCCAAGAAAGTAAAGTATGTCACTGCTTCCATTTCTTCCCCTTCTATTTGCCAGGGAGTGATGTGGAACAAGCCTTCCAGAACAGGCTGACCCACAGCTGGATCCACTTAATCAAAGGGAGCTGAGCAAGGCTAGGGAAATAGGGATAAAAGAGCAAAAGCAAAGCAATCACACTTATATACTGCCTCGTAGCGCTTAGTCCACTCCAGTGATGGGATGTCAAAAATTCTACTACCACGCCATGACGTCATGGACGTCATGGGCGTGGCCAATGTCATGACGTCATGACGTCATGGGCGGAGCCAACGTCATGACGTCATGACGTTGTGGGCAAGGCCAAAAATAAAAATAATAATAAAAAAAATAAACATGCACACAGACCCGTAAATAACTTAAAGAAATAAAATAAATAAATAAATAAAATAAAAATTAAATAAAAGTACACCCACCCACCCAAAACACCATAAACCACCCACCCACCCCAAACACAAAACCCTCACTTACCTTTCTTGGGGCCGACGACCCCCATGGCCCGGGGCCACAAGGCAAGGCACGCCCCATCGCCGCCGGAACCGAGGAGGAGGCGGGGCGCTCCATGTTGGCTCCAATTTTTAAAAAACCGGACCCGGAGCCACTGCCTGCTGCTGCTACTGTCACCGCTGCCGCCGCCTCCCGCCATCGCCATCGCCGGGGGGGTGGAAGGAGGAGAGGGAGGGGACTGGAGTGCCGGACCCGGGAGCGTTTCTGTAATTGATCCGGGTAGATGCATTTGCTTTTTTCCCTCCTTCCTTTTCGTTCCGGAGCTGTCTTCCCCGCCTTGCCCGTTGATCGGCTCCCATCCTGTCTTCTTCGTTGCCGCCGCCGCTGCTGGAACCGGAGGAGGAGGAGGCGCGCTCCGCTGGCCTGGGGCGACGGCGGCAACGGCGGCGATGGCGATGGTGGGAGGCGGCAGCAGCGGCGACAGTAGCAGCAGGCAGTGGCTCCGGGTCCGGTTTTTTAAAAATTGGAGCCAACATGGACATGGAGCGCCCCGCCTCCTCCTCGGTTCCGGCGGCGATGGGGACGGCAACGGCAGCAGCGATGGCAGGAGGTGGCAGTGGTGAGAGCACCAGGCAGCAGCAAACGGCGGCAAGTGGCTCCACAGGAGGCTCCAGTCAGGGGCGGCCGGATCCAATTTTTTTTAAATCGGAGAAAAAAATGGCTCCAATTTAGTGCGCATGTGTCAGATTGAGTTTCTGCGCATGCGCACTAAATTGGAGCCATTTTTGCTCCAATTTTTTTTTAAATTTTCCTCCCGGTGAGGTGTCCGATCCGGACGCCTCAAAAACGGTTTTACCCCCACGGAGAGCCCTCCGGAAATCCTTAAAACGGTTCTGTGGATCCGGTCAGAACCGGTGTCATCCCATCACTGGTCCACTCTCTGGGCGATTCATAAGTTAATTAACATTTTGCTCCCAACATGCTGAGTACTACTTTTACTGACCTCAGAAGGATGGAAGGCTGAATCAACCTTGACTGCACCACCAGTCAGACAGAGAGGAGGATTGGCTACATTAGTTGAATGTAGAAGGAGACTTGTGGGAAGACGTGGTTGCCAATTGGGAAATTTTCTGCACCAAAGGAGAAGAATTGGTGGGAATTTTATCCTTGCTTCTAGTTGACACAGAAGCTGAGGACGTTAATCCATTCATTTCCTTGTGATAGCTCCTGTTCCAAGGATGAAAAGCAAATGGGAAGAGGCCCAGCTGAGAAAGGGCCCAGCCAGGGGAAGCTGCAGAGTTTACCATCTTCTACTTGTTTATAAAAGCTGTTGCTGCAAGGGACATGCCCTAGCTGAAAATTTGCTTCCCCACCTGTCTTCCAGGCCATGGATTTGGGAGAAACCCAGTGGAACTAACTAGTCCTTGAATAGGGAAAAG
Organism: Furcifer pardalis; assembly: GCA_030440675.1. Classification (NCBI taxonomy): domain Eukaryota; kingdom Metazoa; phylum Chordata; class Lepidosauria; order Squamata; family Chamaeleonidae; genus Furcifer; species Furcifer pardalis. The sequence goes on from CP126891.1 coordinate 102,898,042, forward strand.
GTCCCAAGGGGCTAAGTGAATTTAACTCAGCTCTCAGAGACTATTGGGTGGGGGGAGGACAATGGAAGCAGCTGTTGAACCCTTAATAAGAGTTGTGTGCAAGTAAAGTCACCCTCAACCCATGAAGTTTGCTTTGTGGGACCCTAGCTCTGTCGGCACCTTGTGGGGTGTGATTGGTAGGGGGAAGAAAGAGGTAATGATTACTGGTTACTGGCGTGCCACAAAACATTTCAGAAGCAAAGCAGTCTATTTTTATAGGCTATAGCAAAGCCATTGACTATGTGGATTATGAGAAACTGTGGGTTGTTCTGGAAGAAATAGAAGTACCGCAGTACTTGATTTTCCCAATGTGTAACCTATCTTGAGTACTAGAAGACACTGTTAGGATGAAATATGGAGAGACAGAATGGTTTCCTATAGGCAAAGACGTCAGACAACAGTGCATTTTATTTTCCTATCTGTTTAGTCTGTATGTAGAACCTATTATATGGTAAAACAGAAGGAGGTGAAAAAACTTTCAGTAATTTAAGATATGCAAATGACACCATCTTACTGGCAGAAAGAAACAATGACTTGAAATGACTTTTAATGAAAGTGAAAGAGTAAAGTGCCAAAGGAAGGCTACAGTTAAATACAGTGGTGGGATTTAGCAGGTTTGCACCAGTTCGCCAGAATCAGTAGCAGAAATTTTGGCTGGAGCTACCCATCCAAATTTTGAAATAAAGTAGTCCTAATTTGGGTGCAGCGCTGGGCTTTCCCCCTGACCACACCTACTATACCATGCCCACAGAATAGGTAGTTTAAAAAAATTGAATTCCACCACTGGTTAAATATAAAGAAGACCAAAATAATCACAACAGAAGAACTAGACAACTTTAATATTGACAATGAAGAAATTGAGATAGTGAAATATTCTGTATATCTAGGCAAGTGATGGTGAACCTTTGCACTCCAGGTGTTCTTGGGCTTCAATTCCCAGAAGCCCAAGTCAGCACTCCTGCTGATCAGGGATTCTGGGAATTCAATTTCAAGAACACCTGGAGTGCCAAGGTTCACCATCACAGATCTAGGCCCAGTCAGCAATCCCAGTGGGGACTACAGCTAAGAAAAGAAAACTGAGGTTTAGAAGGGCAGCATTGAAAGAATTAGAAAAGATAATCAAATATAAATCGAAGAAATGAAATGAAATGAAGTATAAGGATGTGTCGTTGGTGATCAAGACTCTAATTCTCTAAGGCAGGGGTTCCCAAACTAAGGCCTGTGGGCCATATCTGGCCTGTGGCACCATTTCATGTGGCATCTGAGAAACAAAATGGTCACTCCTTTGAAGCTGTTGGGACAAAATGGCCACCCCCATCATGCAGGCAGGGCAAAATGGCTGTCTGGCCCTCAAAGCTGACTGAGAGATCATGAGCCAGCCCCTGGCTTGAAAAGGTTGGGAACCCCAGTTCTAAGGGAACCCACAGACTATAACATGAAGAAGTTGAGCAGGCTGTTGATGACAGGACATTTTAGAGATTCACACCATTGCCATAAATCAAAGATGACTTGATTTTACATAACAATAATATTATGTATTACAGAAAGTAGTATGGATTCCTTTACAGTCTTTTCTCTTTATCTGAAAAACCCTGCAGTGATATTCAGTGTGAGTAATTTAAACCATTATTTAAAGGCAGTGAAAGAAATAAAAATATACAGGTAAAATAATATGGAACTAGAGACTATAGAGATACCACATGTAGTGTAGTAGAAAATGTGATGGATTAGGACTCAGAAGACTATAAAATCCTTGCTCTGCCACAGAAATTTATTGGGGACATGGGATTGGTAAAGTCACTCTTTAAATATCTCATTTACCTTGGAAATGGGTTGGGGTTGCTATAAGTTAGTTCCAACTTGATGACACCTAACTAAGAGACAATGGAAGTGAAATGTTCCATACGTCCAAAAAGGAGGGCAGAATAATATGTAAAACAGCTCCCATATATCCTAATCAGCATAATCAATGATCAGGGATGATGGGAGATGTTGTGCTCCAACAACACATGGAGGGCCACCCACTCTGCATCTTCACCATAGGAGAAATGTTTGGAGAGCTGCCTGGGGCTCTTTTAAAAGGGAGAGACAGCTGGAAGAAGAGAAATCGTGTTGCTTTTTAAATGAGTATCTGTTATAGCAAGACTGTCCAGCTCATCGAAGTTGAACTTTTCCATGTGTTTTCCTTTAAGCTTGTGACTTTGCCAAACAAAAACCTGTGCTTTGCAGGAGTCATAGTTTCTGTAAAGATAATAAGTTTGCTATCTGACAACTGAGACCCTTGGCCCCTCCTGGGGAAAAACTGAGCAGCCAGATGAAAATACATTATTTTTAGAAGACCATCACTTTTGCTAATGAACAATAATAACAACTAATGATTTCTTGTTGCTGTTTTTAAAGTAGAAATCCAAAGTCTTACAAGTAGCCTGCTGTTGCTTCGCAAGCTAATTAAGTGGGGAAGACTCCCAGATTCAAATGGTCAGACTGTTGGGTATATGTGTGTCTGTCATTATATGTGTATGTATAGATCTATCTGTAACCAGATGTTATACATTTCATTTTAGCAATGGAATGCATCTTCAGATTTTCCCTTAAAAATTAAATAATACATATCAACCCTCTCTTTATCTTTCTATAACATATATGGCCTGCAATCCTATATTGACATCCCTGGGAACAAAGCCAATTGAAAAATGTGAAACTCTAATGCAAGTTGTTTCCTCTACATGCAGCCATAAAAAAAAAACCAATGAGAATATGACCACCATATGCATTCTCTCCATATTGTGTTGCTGACTCAGGCTGCAGTTCTTAAACCTTGCTTTGAATGAGACTCTTCTGGAGAAAAAGCTTTATGGATTGTATCTCTAATACAATACATTGTATTCCAGGTGCCACTGAGAATCCCTACAGTTGAGGCTATTGGTACATTTGGGGCCTCTTTTTCTTCTTTCTAAAAGCATTCTGGAATGATTCTAATAGGATTTGCACGTTTTGTCTGTCTTTAAAGAATACAGTGCTAGAAAAGGTGCTGGAGGAAGCTTATCATGAGAACAAGAGGTTCAGCCTGAATGTGATCTTTTCTTTTTTCCTTCCCAGAAAGGAAAACTCCATTCTTAGTGTCTTGCCACACTGGTGCAATGAGGTCACTGGACGTATAGTTTTAATTTTCAGCTTAAAAGGACGGGATGCTGGAACAATGGACCCACACCATTTTCCTGTTAATCCTTTGCCACACAGATCCATTGTCCCACTTGAACTGGCTACAAATGAGGTCTAAGCTGCTCTCCTTCTTGAGCTACTTAATTTAAACAGGGCCGGGTTTAGGTGCATTGGGGTGGAAAGGCTCCATAGCTACGCCACAATGGCTTTTCATGTAAACAGGCTTTGCACTACCTGGGACCACAACAGATCTATACATTTCAAAGACTAGAAGAGATATGAAGAAAAGAGCAACTAAAACATTCAACATGGGATATATCTCAGTTAGTAAGACTAATTAATCAAAGTTATACTTATTGTGCAGCTTCAACCAGTAAGAACTAAGGATATACTCACTTTACAAGGGAGCGAGTAGTACACAGTGATATAGATCCTTTAGAAGGCAGCGAGTAGCACACAGTGAGATAGATCCTGAACCAAATATTGTTCTCTCTCTCACACAGCTTACATTTATTCTCTTACATAATGCCTTATTTTCTCTAAAAAATACCCTCAAGGCTGTAGGCACAATTCTCTTTACTTAATCTTCACAAAACCCAAGTGAGGCAGGCAAGGTTTACAAAGTATGATTGCCTCAAGGTCACTTCACCAAGTAAGTTTTAAGGTTCATTGAAGATTAGAACCCAGGTCTTTACAGGTCTTAGTCTAACACACTGGTTTCAATAGGTAAAGGTCACCTTGCTTGAAAGCCAGTCATTTCAACGCTAGGGGCATTGCGCATCTCTGTTTACAACCAAAGATCCAGCTCTGTCTGCATCTGCAGACGTTTCCATGGTCATGTGGCAGCCACGACTAGACCCTAAAGCACAGAGAATGCAGTAATTTTCCCACCAAAGCAGTACCTTTTTATCTACTTGCAACTTCTTGTATTGTATTGTATTGTATTGTATTGTATTGTATTGTATTGTATTGTATTGTATTGTATTGTATTGTATTGTATTGTATTAGGAGATTGTCAGGAGCCTGGTCTCATTACTCAGGTTATAATAAATGGTTTGTGGTAAAACAATGGAAATAGACAAGGTGAACATTAAATGGGTGGTACTACCCATTCATATTCCTTATTGTGAGATTCCCAGATAGCAGACATAGTTAGGAGACTGAACAGAACTTTTTCTGAATGTTGCTGTTGGCACAGAGACATTGGTATGTCATTGGTAAGCCATTAATCTGTAAACAACAGCTCCCTTCTCCATAATTTTGGCAGAGAAGAAGTTCCAGTAGTGCCCTTTAACAGAATTTGGAGACTCTGATGGTGGGCAGAGCAGCACATGGCTGTTCAAGGCTGTCTGGGAGCCCCTGACATTCCAGGTACCCTTCAATAAGTAGCTATCTTAGCTCTTATGAGGAGGTGAAGCCCGGGATAGCAAAACAGAGAATACACACACGATTATTTTCCTACGCATGTATGTATCTAGTGCATTTTTAAAAACAGATCTATGCTATATCATAATGGAATTTCTATAAAATGGTTTCACACACATTTCTCTCTATATGGTTCAACTTACTTTATTATGAAAAATCTTTTTTGAGGTGGGTGGATTGTTTGAAGAGTCCAGTTCCCCAGAGACAGCAAGCATGCTCCAAACTAGCAATCACTTGGCATAAGAAGAGAGGAAGGACTGTTGAGAAATGTTGGTTCTGTGTGGACATCAAAGTCTTGGTTGTTTAGCATTATCAGTTTGGCTTTGAAATAGCCTTCAAAGTCTATTGTTCTTCCACGGAAACTCCAGACCAAACACTCAAACTTTAAATGAGAGGAAATAGATCTGCAACGGTCTCCAAAATTCAGCAAACACCAGGGACCAAACAACATGCTACACTTCAATGCAGTACCGTAATGCTTCCCTCTCCAAAAGTCAAGAGAGGTTTCTGGAAAGAGATCAGAAAATGGCAAGGACAGGCACTGAACCCATTTCCTACCTCCTTTTTTCTCCTCATTACAAACAGCTCCCCTGGTGACTTTTCAAATTCTCCCCTTTTTCCTTCTGAAGGTTCCTGTTTTCACAAATTTGAGACACCTGTGTCACTTCCCACTGTTTCTGTCAATCAGTCATGTATCTTTTTCTCAGGGGGGGAAATATAAAGTTAGATACAAGGAAACATTTGGATTTGAATCCTTAAGGTCTGCTCTGGAGACACTCACCTCAATGACTGCCCGTTTTCATCAGTCTTAATAAAAATAGGGAAGGTCCCATGGGATACGTTTTGGTGAAAGAGTGAGGCAAAACTGCTTTAAAACTTAATTAATTAATATTGATACTACACTTGATCTTAACCAAAAGGCCGAGAAGCGATCTTGTAGCAACCTTGCCCCTCTTTAAGGTTTTTTTGTCTTTTTTGCTGTTTTGTTTACTCTCGGATATTATTCCTATATGTTATCAGTTTGTTTTTAATAGAGCAAGCTGGAGATGATGTTGCTAAAAAGACATTCTCACTTTTAACTGTTTACCCAGATAAAGAGAAATCAGGGAGACTGCCACCCCTGTGGTGCATTCAGCCCAAATGTTAAGTGTTTCATATACAGTATCTTCATTATGTTGTAGTCAGTTGTGCTTGAAAGAAATTGTATCTGTTGAGGTCAGGACTACCTTACGCAGTCCTGAGACTATAGCTATGCTTTCTGCAAGAACATGACTGCTCCATAGAGAATTTTTGTGGAGATGTAATGCACCTTCTATTTGAAATGTTGCTCTACCAATACTAGAAGCATATGTACTTTCACTGATGCCTTAAAAGCACTGTCTGTCAATATATAAAGGGGTAGTTAGTAACTGAATGTGGGACTGTGGTGGGTTAGTGGTTAAGATGCTGAACTTGACAACTGGAAGGTTGGCAGGTCAGCAGTTAGAGACCTGAGTAATGCATGATGGAGTGAGCTCCTGTCTCTGTCCAAGCTCCTGCCAACCTAGCAGTTTGAAAGCAAGAAATTGCAAGTAGATAAATAGGTACCACTTCGGTGTCTAGTCATGCCTGATACATGACCACAGAAATGTCTGCAAACACAGACAGTGCTGGCTCTTTGGCTATAAACAGAGATGAGCACTGAACCCTAGAGTCAGATATGACTGGCTTTCGAGCAAGGGTGACCTAGTTAGTAACTGAAGAGTTCTTTCTTTACACCTCTAACAGAGAAGAAAAGAAATGTATTTTCTAAGACTCTTCTCTTGCCTCACTGTACTTGGACGCTTGAGGAGACAACAAAAGGTCAAACTAGAAAAGATGCTCTGCTTACATTTAGAAGCTGCTAGCATGTATGTCTTCCAGCAAAAGTTGTCTTTCAGTCAAACAACTGTGTGCCAGAATAAACAGACTTAAAATTAAACCCCTGTTTGTCTCCTGATTACTGAAACAAACCAAGATTACACTAAGTTGTATATCTTTTACCACTTAAGTATCAGCGTCTAAAGGTAAGCTGAACATCTCATCTAGATGGACCTAAATGGTAAAAAAAAATACCCTTGAGATAATCACACAAAAGTACATGCACAGGTAACGACTGTATAGTTTAGAGGTACAGGCTAGTTGTAGGGAGTGGTAAAACAGTTTCCTATTACCTTTTCTGGTTCTGAAGTCCTCCTGTCAAGTACTGTATGTGGATTTGCAGGGAACCATTCAAGCAAAAGGTATAGCCCTTGTGTGCTGTGAGGATCAACTGAGCTTTAGGCATTCATTCTACCTAAGAGGATTTAAATCAGAAGAGTGATGAAAGCAACTCCCACATTTTTCCACAATTCCCACCATGACATTTCAATAATTTATGCTTAACGATGATTGGGGGTGAAAAAGATTGACACTGCTGTAAATCTGAGCTATTTCTGTTCATTTTCACCACTCAGTCAGAGTCTTCAAATCTTGATTCTACAATAACACACACACACACACACACACACAAAACCCCTATACACTGATGTTCAGCTCAGTGAAACTTCAAGGCTAAAGAGTCCCCCCCTCATGCTCAAATACTTTCAGAATCTAAGCCTAAATGTTGATCAAATCAACTTTGTTCTTAACTGCTCTCTGATTCATGTGCTTTCCTTAGGCCCCTCTTAAATAATAATTTATGATTTATGTTCTGTGGGAGATTAGCTTTGCATTCCCAGCAAAGCACACTTTTATTGACTAAAGCTACAGTTTTAAAGAAAGCATGTGTTTCTTCTGCTTTGTTTTTGAGTGCATATCAGCTTAGATGGCGCATCTGGTTTTCAATGAAGCCCTGCTTCCAACTTAGTTTTCCATCTGTGTTGACTAAGACCTAAGAACGACAAGTATGTAGCCTGAAACCATACAATGCATCAGTAGTTCAGTTTGGGATTAGAACCCTGACCTGCTTGGCTTTGAATAGTTTCAATTTGCTTAAACTGGAAAACCCGAATTGCATTTAGAATGATTGGTTTATATTCTATTTGTACTAAATACAATGCAAAGGGGACATTCCAAGCTGGCCTTTTTCTTGTCTTTTAGGCTTCACTTGAAATTCATGCTTTCACTTCCAAATCTCATAGTTTCCTCATAAAGATCACTAGACTTGAGTTTCTCTGCAGAGAATCAGTTTTCCAGATCTCATTTTTAAATATTCTGTAATAAATGGCAAATTTTCAAGTTTCCAAAGAGTGAGAATAATATATAGGACATGTAATTGCCTGTCTTGGTAGCCTGCAACAGCTTTTAGTCCTAACCTTATAACTGCTTTACTATCACATAAATCCTTAACTTAACATATAACAATAGTTGCTATCACTAGGTAGCTGTTCACATGGATGGGGAACATTTGTTCTTCCGTGGGTAAACAAATTACAGTCTCTAGAAGCTCTATGAAAAATATGAAAAAAAAATATGATTTGTACTTTACAACTGTATAACCAGGATGAGGAATTTTTAAAATGTAATTAGCTTCAAAAATGGGGTACAAAGAAAGAGCCTCCTCAAAGATTGTGGTACTTTTGAACCACAATCAGGTGTACCCTGGTGACCTTCATTTTGGCAGTTTCATGTCTGGCCTAGACATAGAAAAAACTTTTAAAAATCACATTCTTAATGCATTTTCAGGGAGGTACACTTATGGATGTTCACCTATAGTGTAGTGGTCCCTCCAGGAGTAGGTCCGATCACAGCCAGTTGCCATTTTACTATTTTCTTTCAATAAACAACAAATATAAAATATTATTGAGCAAAACAAAAACCCTATCTCTCATCAAATTGATAAATGTCTGCTATTTGGATGAGTCTCTCCAGTGGGAAATATAACATATTGGAATTTAAAAAATGTTTTGGGCATAAAACATCAACCTGAGACTTTGATGCGAGTTATTCTCATAGTCAAGTCAGTGCTATATCAGAAACAATAGCCTTTTACAGGAGCAGGGGATTAGAATTCAGTGGGATAAGAAAATATATCATTATACCATATAAAGCAGACAATAATTTAGCTAAAAACCAGCATTCAGACTCAGCTATAGTTGCACTCAAATAGCTTGAATAACAAACCTGCTGCAAAGTAGAATTGTAAGAAAGCAAAGTGGCTCTCTGATGAGACTCTTAAAATAGCGGAGGAAAGAAGGAATACAAAAGGAAAATGCGAAAGAGAAAAAGTCAATCAATTAAACACAGATTTTCAGAGAAAAGCAAGGAGAGATAAGGAAACCTTCTTAAATGAACAGTGCAAAGAAATAGAGGAAAACAGCAGAAGGAGAAGGACTAGAGATCTTTTCAAAAAAATTGGGGAAATCGAGGGAACATTTTAAGCAAAAATTATCATGCTAAGGGACAAAAATGGCAGGGATTTAGCTGATGCAGAAAAGATTAAGAAAAGATGGCAAGAGTACACAAAGGAACTTTATGAAAAGGACCTCAACACCCTGACAACCACAGTGATGAGAACTTTGAACTGGAGCCGGACATCATGGAGAGTGAAGTCAGAAAAGCCCTAAAAAGTACTGCTAATAACAAAGCTAGTGGAGATGATGGTATTCAAGTTGAATTATTCAAGGCCCTAAAAGATGATGGAATCAAATTATTACATTCTATATGCCAGCAGGTTTGGAAAACGCAACAATGGCCACAGGATTGGAAAAGATCAGTATACGTTCCAATCCCAATAAAGGGCAATGCCAAAGAATGCTCAAATTATCAAACAATTGCACTTATCCCACACGTTAGCAAGGTCATGCTCAAGATAGTACAGAACAGGCTTCAGCAGCACATGGAAAGAGAACTGCCAGAAGAGGTAGGGGAACTAGAGACCGAATTGCCAACATACATTGGATCATGGAGAAAACAAAGGAATATCAGCAACAAATCTACTTCTGTTTCATTGACTACACCAAGGCATTTGACTGTGTGGGCCACAATAAAATGTGGCAAGTAATTAAAGAGATAGGAATACCAGAACACCTTATATGTCTCATGAGAAATCTATACATGAGTCAAGAAGCAACAGTTAGGACAGAATACGGAATGACAGAGTGGTTTGGAATAGGAAAAGGAGTAAGACAAGGCTGCACAAATACTGAGGAGACAGCAAGGAGAACAAATAAGTCGATCTTAGAAAAAATCAACCCTGACTGTTCCTTAGAAAGTCAAATAGTAAAGATGAAGTTAAAGTACTTTGGACATCAAATGAAAAGAGAGGATTCACTTGAGAAAGCCTTGATGCTGGGAAAGGTGGAGGGCAAAAGAAGAAGGGGGTGGCCAAAAATGAGATGGCTAAATGGTACTGTAGATGCAATGGTCACAGAACTGGGAGGGGGGGGTTAAAGAGGATGGTGGAGGACATAGGTGCCTGGCAGGCAATGGTCCATGGGGTCACAAAGGGTCAGAGTCGACTGTGTGACTGAACAAAAACAAATGTGTCAGCCATTTTTTAAATGCAGGCTGGCTTAGACACAGGGGTGTGCTGGCTATGATAAAAGGGGGTGGACAGGGAGGGGCATCTCCTATGGGAGATACTGGATGACATCATGGATTGAGTGCTTGTCTTGGGTCCCAGCTCCTGCCAACCTAGCTGTTTGAAAACAAGACAAAAGGAACCACTTCCGTGGGAAAAGATCTTGGGGTCATGAAAGGAGCCTCCTCACCATTTCCTGGGGTGCCAGCAACTCCACTGTGCATGTCTTGCCTCCTCCCTGAGCTTGCTGCAACCATCACCCCCACCATCTTCCCCTCTGGAGAGTGGCACCAGGGGTTTGAAAGCAAGAGACCAGGGTCCTCACCACTTTTCTGAGCCCCGGTGATGCTCTCTAGTGGGGAAGAAGGCAGTGGTGACTGTTGTAGGCAGTTGAGGGAGGAGGCAAGGCACGTGCAGTGGAATCACCACCACCCCACCCACACTGGGCACCCCGACCCCCCCCCCCGGTACCTGGCCTCCTCTTGTGGAGTGATGGCACCAGCACCAGCACCCAGTTAAATGGAGGCATGTGACTGTGCTTTCATTATCAAACAGTGCCATGACTCCCCTCATGGTTAAAAAAACTTGAAAATAATAATAAAAATAAAATAATAACAATTACTATGGGTGCCCGAGGGCACCAGAGGGGAGGGTGTACCAGGATGAATCCCTATATCCCTGTGGCTCAGCACATGCCTGCTTAGGGATTCTAAGTGCACCATTGGACTGAAGCAGTGGCAGGCATGCCTCAACACCAGAGACAGAAAATCTGGTTTTGCTCAGTGAGAACAAGACTCCTGTTCTCTCACCCAGCTCTCACCAAGAATAGCGCTGATACACTGTATTAAAAATAAAATTTACTTATTGTATTAATGTATCAAAACAGTGCTAGCCAGTTCTGTATTAATAAAAAATGAGCCAAGGCAAACGTAAGGGAAGGCCAGAAGGCCAGGCTTATTTCAACTTAAGTTAACAAGTTGAAACCAGGCTGTTCTTTCATTCTTTCCCTTTCCTTTGCCTCTTCATCCCCTTAATGCAGAACTGGCTAGCATCCAATATTTAAACAGTAGTTTGTTTATTTAAAAAAACACCTCAGGGACACTAAGAAAAATCACTTGGGAGGGTGTCCATGCAGTCCAACATCACATCCAAATGCCTATATCACCACACCATCCACACACACCCTGTCCTTTTACACATCGAAACAGCTGCTTGCATGACAAAACGTCCATTCAAATCCTTCTGAGTTTATAAAGTAGAAACCTCCAGCAGCACAGGAAAAAAAGCCATGGATGGGTGGATTTAATCCAATCTTTGCATCATGTGGGCAATAGAATTTTTTTTAAAATTCATCCACTGTATAAGAGGAGCAAATTGCAATGTATTTGGCCATGTAGTTAAACACTCAACTAAACTGATTGGGAAATCTTAGTTCTTTAAATGTTGAGCTGAATATAGTTGGGAGTATGGTTACAGTTATATATTCTGGAAATTGAAACAGAGAAGGCTTGAGGGAATGGGAGGACCCAGAAAATGAGGCTTTGGAGCAAGTAAAGGAAAAAAATAGACAAATTATAAATGATAATAATGCTTTCAGCAATGGCTTTAATGGGAAAATAGGTATACAAGCTAGCAGTAGCGCTTCATAAGCGATTAAGAATTTATCTAACTTGTTAGCCTAAACAATAACAGTTGCCATGTGTGGTTTACAGTCAAGAGTGGGGAAACTGTGAATGTTGGATAAACAATGTGAAAATGAAACAAGACTTAAAACTGTGCTGTTGTTAAGTGCTATCAGGTTGTTACTAACTTTGTGGTGACTCTGTGAAGTAATGACCTCCCAATGTCTTGCTGTTAAGAGCCCTTCAAAACTAAGGACTACTTATGTTTTAATTGAGTCAATCCATCTCATGTTTAGTCTTCCTCTTTTCCTTATGACTTCAACATTTCAACAAGAAGTTGTATCTTTTACAACATTACAACAACATTAGTTGCATCTTTTAATCTTTGCCTCTTTTAATCTCTTTATTTTCTTTTAAAATTTTAACTTTTTACTATTTTTTGTGATGGGTGGGTTTGTTATTGTGGGATTGTATTATTGTTTATGTTTTATTGGTTGTCAGCTGCTCTGAGTCATTCGTGAGGAGGGCAGCACAGAAGTATGATAAAATAAAATAAAATAAATAAAATACATTTCCCAGTTTAGTTGTCTTTTCCAGTCACTCCTGACATTGTTTCAGGAGTCCTGCAATACGGGAAGCTGTGTGAAAGAAGCTTGTAGGAGGTAGATCTGAGTTGGTTGGTTAAAATTATCATGCTTCTCAATGAAATAGAGATGCCCAAACTGACATTGTCTTTTCTCAGATCAGCGTTCTGAACATTAAATGTACAGTAATACCTCAGATAACGTTTACCTCAGATAACGCTAAAATCGCATAACGTTAAGCAATTTGGGGAGGAGAATTGGATCAAATAAAGTTAAGGTCCTATGGGATGGATTAGATAACAACCGCTAAAGCCTGTGCGGTTACAATGTATCTCTATGGAGCTTTAACGTTATCCGATCCATCCCATAGGATTTTAACATGCATTGGATAACACTAAAAATCGGATAACACCAAGACTTGTGGAACCAAGTCTTAGCGTTATCTGAGGTATTACTGTACTTGCATTAACTGCTTGTCTGTATCTTCTATATAGGACATTATTACATATTCCTAATCCTAGTAGTATGTAATTGTATTGTATGTAGTATTGTCCTGCATCATTGCTCTGTGAAGGAAAACATGGCTACTAAAATGTCCGTGGCATATACAAGTTGTTTACAAAGTATCCCAGGTATTGATGAGGCATTACTTATTATTTGTCAGCTGCTTTCCTGTTGTGTAAAACTAGTGCCAGAATTGCGATGTTGCACTTCAGGCTATGCTCGTTCTCTTTTGCCTGGTCTTCTGACCACTTTTTTCTGCTGCTATGCTACATACCACAATGCGTGTATTTGAAAACTGGCTGTTTCCCTAATCTTGTGACAGAAATATAAACAGTGCATTTAAAATGCATTAAGCATAGTTCAAATGATAATGAGCATGGTCCCCCTCCTGCTGGAAGGATATGGCTATCCATCAGTGAGGAGAATATATCAATCTGCTGAATCTAGAAAAGGGCTTGTAGAGACATAGTGGAATACATGTGTTTCTGACCACAATTGTGTAATTGTGATGTAATGTCTTCTGTCATGTGTAAAACACCATGTTTAAGCCAGGCCTTTCATTAAGAAGATGGAACAGCCAATTCAGGCAGGAGATTTTGGATGTCTTTAGTAGGCAACAAGATATCTAATTCATTGTTGTATTTTTTAAATAATTGATGTTGAAGAGAGGAGCCTGTAGTATCTCCTCCTTTGTGTAGCAAAATATCTTGGCTACCCTTGGTTATTGTTCTCCTTGGTTTGAGATGCTGCATATGTTCTGATTGCAGTTTTGTCTCAGACAACAAAATATTGTAGGCCACCTCTGTGTATTGTGATAACCCAAACCGTGTACATACCATAAGCTTCTGACAGACAACTTGGTTTATTCCTATGAATATGGTTGGTGCCATAATTCCTTTATTATAGTTATTCATATGAATAAGGAATAACTATAACAAAGAAATTATGGCACAAGCCATAACTTAGGCTGAGGTTTATGTTCAGTTTCTCTTAATATGTCATGTGAATATCTAATTAAAAAGTAAAAAGCAATCTGATATCCTTTTAAAAATGATCAAAGAGATAATATCGAGTTTGCTGTGTCTTTGGTGTCCCTGAACAGCAGCATGTGGAAAAATTACAACGCTCAATAACCTTTTGGTTCCATTTAATTTAAAAAGCAAGAATGTCATTTGTTTTGGGGAAAAACGTTGTGCTAGATAAAGGAAGATAATTCTCTTTGAACAGAGTTGAAGGAAATAGCCAGGTTCCTTTTAGCTTTGGAGAGGATTTAAGTACTGTATATCAGTATTCTTGAATTTAAGATATCCATGTATTTTGTAAAAATGGTAACATTTTTTATTCAGTCAAATTATGTTGGGTTTAAGACATGTGTCTCTTCTTAGGCCAAGAAGACATGCTGTATTGTTCTGGGATGAAGAAAATTAAAAAGACATCTTTTGGTTTTTAGCTCTTTTGTCTTTTTTTAAAAAAAATCCTGTGGCAACCATCTAAGTTTAATGTTTTATTAAAATAACAGTTTATGAACCAGTTCTATGTAATGTATAGAATTACATGCCTCACTGCTGCTCCGGGAGCTGCACTGGTTGCCAGAATGTCTCCAGGTGCAATTCAAGGTGCTGGTTATTACCTTTAAAGCCCTACATAGTAGTGGGCCAGGATACTTAAGAGACTGCCTCACCCCAAGAACATCTGTCCGTCCCACCAGAGTGAACCGGAGAGGCTCTCTAGTTGTTCCATTGGTCAGAGAGGTGCATCTATCTGGCACTAGGAGAAGGGCCTTCTCTGTGTCTGCTCTGGCCCTGTGGAACCTTCTGCCGACTGAACTACATCTCCAGACGGAGTTGCTGCCCTTTAGGAAGAATTTTAAAACATGGCTGGCAGGGCAGGTATTGGGTGTGGGAGGTATAGTGACCCCAGCCCACTGGATGATTTAAGCCCCTCCCTCCCTCAAGATGTAATAATTTGGCATTTTTTAAACTTTTTAGATTTTAGATTTTAATCTTGCACAGTTTTATATCTGAGGGTTTTTAGGAATGTTTGTGTTTTATTGTGGTGCTTTTGTGATTTGTGAGCCGCCCTGGGTCACCTCGGTGAGGAGGGCAGTGGATAAATATGAATAATAAATAAATAAATAAATAAATAAATTAAATAAATAAAATTAGACTTCAAAATGATCAACCAAGATCTGCCAGTTTGTCTTCTCTCCTGTTCATGCCTCTCCATGAGAGATATGATGTCACTAAGGATTACGCACAGGACAGGAAGGGATAGGTGAGAAATTGTGTCAGAGTATGCTCAGTCATTTTGGGAAGTAAGATTTTTCTTCCCCACCGTATGAGAGTCTGTTTACTTGGCTGACTCGTGGAAATAAACATAGAAAATGAGGGCCATTATACATTTGGTTACAGAAAGCTTAAAATATAGAAAATCTAAGACATGAAAAAGAGAATATTTCTTTATGAGAAAATATATACCCAAGTTGGCAGGATCCTTATAAATGTTACCAAAACTGCTGAAGTCCTATAAGACAGGTTATTAGATCATAAATCCTCACAGGCATTGACATGTCATACACTGCAGAGCCCAGCTTATGACTATAGGGAGTTAGGTATAGGTAAAGGTCACCCTTACTCAAAAGCCAGGCATATCCGACTCTAGGGTTCAGTGCGCATCTCTGTTTGTAGCCAAATAACCAGCTCTGTCTGCGCTTTCAGACATTTCCATGGACATATGAAAGGCATGACTAGACATGTAGCAGGCATGACCAGAGTGCTCGGAACACTGTTTACCTTCCCATCAAAGTGGTATCTATTTATCTACTTGTAATTTCTTGCTTTTGAACTGTTAGGGTGGCAGGAGTTGGGACAGAGATGGGAGCTCACTCCATCATGTAGCACTCGGGTCTCGACCTGCTGACCTTCCAGTTTTCAAGTTCAGTGTCTTAACCACTAAGCCATCTCTAAACTACAGAAGCATTATTTGGGGCTCATCTTAAAAGTATATCATATATAATATTGTTGAATTGGCATCTTACCTATATAATTCTGGAGAACGTTTACCCACTGAATTAAACATATTTGGCCCTCAACCATGTGCTGCCATGGTCTTATTATACATTATTTGAAATGCCTTCCAATCATTTTCTTAAAAATCTTGCTCTCCTCCTTCACCAAGGCAAATGGTCACTGATGTTCCCTCCTTATTTTTTCGTATACTAAGTAACATTCTCTGATTTCTTATCAATGCAATTTAAAATATATTTAAAGGCCCTGGGGGTGAATTTTTCAAGTTTTAAATTATTGGCTGAAATCAGTTATGCAGCTCCATATGCAAAACATAAAGTTACAGCAGTCCTATGGAAAAGCATGGCAGGAATGACCTGCATAGTCCTGCTGCCTTTCATCAGCAGGGTTAATCTGGTTCTCTCTGCTCTCATGCTGAATTTCAGAAATGTGTAGTAAAGGCACAGACATTACCTTCTTACCAATCGCATAGTTGCAAAATGGGGTACTATGTAATACTATGAGTGAGAAGGAACTTTGAATGGTTGCAGATCATAAGCTTAATGAGGTGGTATTATTATTATTATTATTATTATTATTATAAACAATTCATATTGCCGCTCACTCGCAGTGGCGACTCAGGGCGGCTTACAAAAAATACATTACATTACAATACAATATGTTGGTGCGGGCACAGGGGGAGGGGTGTAACAGTGTGATGTGTCTACAAAAAAAAGTCAATGTTATTTCAGGCTGCATTAGTAGCAATAACAATAACAATTTCACTTATATACTGCCCCATAGTACTTGTGTATTTTCTGGGCGGTTCACAAGGTAATTAGCATTATCAGAAGTATAGTCTCCAAATCCTGAGAAGTACTAGTTTCCTTCAATTTAGCAGTGGTTAGGTCTAATCTTGAGTACTGTGTCCAGCTCTAGACATTATAATTTAAGAAGGATTCAGACAAACTGGAACAAATTCAGAAGAGGGCAAAAAGGATGATCAAGGGATTGGAAACCAAGTCTTGTGACAAAAGACAGAAAGAACTGGACAGGTTTAACACTGAGAAAAAAAGAGTGAGGAGCTATATGATAGGCACTTTTCAAATACAGTACTTGAAAAACTGTAATGCAGAGAAAGGTCAGGAACTGTTTTGGATCATCCCAATGTGCAGGATACATTATATTGGGCTCAAGTTACAGGAAGCTGTGGCGGCGCGGATCGCGCGTCGGGGCGGTTGCCTTGACGTGGGATCCCCGTTTCGCTCACCTACGTGAAAATAATGTGAAAATCGCATTATTCGATACAGGATTTTTCCGAAAATCTTGTCACGTTATGCGGTTTTCACACTATACGGTACTCGCGTTACCTGGGGTATTACTGTATTTTATATTGTAATGCTGTTTTTGTAATGTTAGCCGCCCTGAGTTGGTTTTTACCAAGTAGGGTGGCATATAAATTGAAATATAATAATAATAATAATTTTGTTTGAATACTGTACCAGGAAAACTTCCTGTTAGAGCAGTATTACAATGGAACCCATTACTTTGGAAAGTGGTGAGCGCTCCAACTCAGGAGGCATTAAAGAGAAAAGTAGACAACCATCTGTCAGATCTGCTTTGATTTGGATTTAGACATTCAACTGGGTGGGTGGGGTTGGGGGGGTTGGACTGAAGCATTTTATAGCTCTCCCCTAATACCATTCTATGATTCAGGAGAAATTCTGACTTGTGGATTTAACTGAGCTCCTCTTACAGTCTGGGCACTGAATAGCCATGAACACTCAATTACTGGACATGAAACGAGAATGCAGAAATTAAACATGCATGTGATATTTTACATCTGATGATCTGATTGTGAATGTTATATGATTTGTCATGGTAAACTGAGATCCTAGTTAAGAGTTTGCCTGTTTTGTCCTCTTAAAGGATGATAGGATAAGAAGAAATTCATTCATGAACTCTGAAAACAATAATACAGCCGGGTTAACCGTTCTTAGATGCATCTGTTCCTAGCCTAAAATCAGTTCCTTCTGTTGTCTGCTTGCAACTTCCTGATTTAGTAAGAATTGCTTCTCTTGCCTTCTAGGGGTGAGTCACTTTTGCATGTTGAGAACCCTCAAGTGTAACCATACCTCCTGTCATTGATCTTTGAAAGCCCTAAACAAGGGGTTCTCAACCTTTTTAAGCTGAGGGCCGAGTCATGTTCCCTCAGACAGCTTCAGGGGCCAGGCAGCCATTTTGTCCTTTCTCCACCAGATAGCACTTCCAGGTGTGGTGGGGTGGGTGGCCCCCCCACATGAAATAGTTCCATGGGTTGAATCCAGCCCATGGGCTGCAGGTTGAGAATCACTGCCCTAAACTCCAGTCTGGGAAACCAGCAGAACTCATCAGTTTTATATGGAGTCTTGTCTTGCACATACTGGAAGCATGTTTGGAGGTCCTGCCAATCTCTCGTTTCTTACTTCCCCTTCCTGGAATTTCCTCAATTTAAATTTTAAAAGGTCTTGTTGCTAGGCAAAGGGAATTGGCCTTGATATCTTGCCTGCTTGTAATTAGCTTAGCATGGGGTACCCAAACCTTTTGGCTGTGGGCTGGCCACATGGTTCAGAGGGCCAGTCACTATGGTCCATGGACCAGATCCAGCCCCAGATGCCAATTCATGCGACCTGCAATGCCCTCATCGCTCCCAAAAACAAAAGTAAAATGTGCCCATACAGGTGCATTTTACTTCCATTTCTGGGAGCGACAAGAGCATCATGGGCCAGATGAATTGGAATTGGGGGCTGGATCCGGCCCACAGGCTATAGTTTGGCCACCCTTGGCTTAGTCTAAACTGTCATAATCTTTTGTGGTTAGATCACACAAAAGAGTGATTTCCTCTTTTGAATGTAGATTGGCATGGTTTAAAGTAAGGGTAAGTTTGGCATTCTTTAATTTAGGGGAAAAGTGATTTAAGAGATGACTACAGACATTTATGAGGAGTAGAATGCTTTGGAGAACAGAAAAGCATAAAATAGATATCAAGAATGTTCCTCTGTGAAATGAGCATTTTCCTCCATGGGATATACTGTACTAGAATATAATTGGCAATACATTTAGGATGAAAAGAATATTATATATTACATACAATTATTATGGGATTTGGTGCTACAACATCAGTGTTATAGTGGAGCCAGGACTTACTCAGTCAAACCACTACAACTTTTTAAATATCATCATGGGAAATGATATCATCCAAAACTCACCCACTCACCAGAGTTCTCACAGTAGTTTTGGGAAAGGATGGATCGTTTGTAACAACATATTGCTGAGAACTATTTCTGGTGTAGCGCAACACATTTCAGGGATCACCTTGGACGGGCAATTAAGACACATTAGCTTTACAAAAGCCTTGCTTCTAGCAGAAATAGAAAACAACAAGGACTGGTCTGTGGTATGGATCAACACAACTTCCTCTATTTTTGGATTCTTCCTGTGGGCTTTACTATAGGGGCTATCATGAATGAATGCCATGGGTTTTTAGCATCTGAATTCACACTTGCAATGTGATATTGCCTTTAGGGGGAAATTATTTATTGGACTTGCTGGCAATATGGTTGCAACGTCTATGCTCCATGGATCTGGGCTGAATCCATTTGGGACAAAGACTGGGTAGTAGAGATATGTCAATAATATAACCAATTTTGGTTCTATTTATTATCTCTCCTATATTTTAAATAACAATAAAAATAGTCCTGTTATGCTCTATTTCACCAGTTTATAGTTAGTGTTGAGTTTTTCTGGATGTGTTATTCTTTGCGAAACCTCAGGATATCCCAATCTCTAAAGTTAAATAAATTAGCAAATTATACAAATTTTTATAAAATTTTAAATATTTACAGCTGTATAATTTTCATAGACTCTGCTTTTGGATATAGGATAAATAGAGCATGATGTAAATGTGGGGACTCTGATGTATTTTTGTTTTACAGTATTCAACTCATACCTGTACTATCTTTTCTATTTGAATGTTTGAATGTTAGTGTTGGTCACCATTTGGCTGTGAGAGCAGCATTTGACTTTCTTCTTAATGCTAAATTTAATTAGAAAAAAGTCCTCTCCAAATAAAAACCTATGAAGAATAAGCTAGAACTAATTACAGTTGTACCTCGCTTAAAGAGCATAATGTGTTCCACAGGATTGCTCTTTAAGCGAGTTTGCTCTTTAAGTGAAACACCATTGTAAGTGACCAATTGTGACATGGTGGGGGGGGGGATTGTGAACCCGGATTTATTTGTTAAGTGAGTTTTTGGTTGGTTTTATTTGTTAAGCGAAGCAAACATTCAGAGAAAATTCTGCTCTTTAAGTGAGTTACTCTTTAAGCGAGGTGCTCTTAATGCAAGGTTTGACTGTATCAGTTTTTATTTCTGTGGTCATGTGTATGTTTACATGAATACTAGCAAATAAATACAGTTTCACCTGAGTTCAAAAACAATGATTCCCAGGGCTGTAGCCAGGGTGGGGCCAGGGTGGGCTTTTCCCACCCTGAGTTAGCAGTTTGCCCACCCTGGCAAAGCATGGTTTCCCATAGGAATGCATTGAAAAGAGGCTTTGTTGCCCACCATGAAAAAATACTCGCCTATCCACATCTAGAATCCGAGCTATGGCCCTAATGATTCCAATCCTTACCCAAGGATCTCTTTTTTGTTTCCCATTCTTTCCCATTCTCATTGCCCAGGTATTCATTTAGCGCAGTGTTCCCCAACCTTTGGGTTTTGGACTTCAGTTCCCAGAAGCCTAAGTCAATCCCCCAAAGCACTGATCAGCCAATGTGCTGACTTAGGCTTCTGGGAATTGAAGTCCCAAACCCAAAGGTTGGGGAACTCTGATTTAGCTGGTACTAACAACAGAAGTATCCACCACATGCTTATAATTGATTGCTACTAAAAACTATTTTGATACTGTCCATGGGGTTTTCTTGGCAAAGATACTGGAGTTGGGTTGTCATTTCTTTCTCCAGTGTCTAGAGAGAAATGAACATGTCCGTGAGCAGTGATGGGCAGCAACATGTTTGCACCAGTTTGCCAGAACCGGTAGTAACTTTTCCCGGTGTCCCAGAGAACCAGTAGCAGCTTTTTTTTTTTTTGGGGGGGGGACCACCTTGGGAGCTTACCTTTTCACCAGTTCCCCCACTGCACATGAGTACCAAGCGCTTGGTGTGCATGCGTGGCCTCCTTGCTGTCCTCCCAAGCATGGAGGAGGAAGAGAAGTTGATAGCCTGAAGCTCCCTATAGCCTGTTCCCCAGGGTAAGTGACTCACTTTGGGTGTGGGGTGGGTGTATTTTAATGTATATTTAATGTGTATTTATTTTCAATGTGTATTTTTATGTGTTTTATGTGTATTTAATTTGTATTTTTATGTGTTTTATGTCTATTTAATGTGTATTTATTTTAATGTGTATTTTATGTGTTTTTATGTGTATTTTTATGTCTATTTAATTTGTATATTTGTGTACTTATCTTTATGGTTTTTTTTACGCTGGCTCAGTCCACATCATTGGCTCCGCCCATGATGTCATGATGTCAGCTCCACCCATGATGTCATGACGTTGGCTCTGCCCACAATGTTGGCTCCGCCCACAGTATGGTAGTAAAATTTTTGGCTGCCCACCACTGTCTGTGAGTCTTACTATTATAAGTACTTCATTGAACGGTAGAATTTATTTACAGATGCGCTCAGTTTTTGCCTTGAGCAGCAACTCATTTCAGCTGGCAATTACTTCAACTTAACTGATAAAGACTTCTTCAATCTGTCCCTTGGCTCCCTGTAGTTTCTGCACAATGAAAGGAACTACCCAAGAGCCATGGGAGTTGTAGGACAGAGGTAGAAAATATGTAATGTAAAAATAATCCAAACTGATGACATTAGCCTTCTGTAGGCATAGTTATGCCAACAGGATCTGAGTCTACATTTTTTACATTTACATTTTTACATTTGAAATCCATCACTCTGAAGAAGTAACATTCCTTGCTGCAAGAACAGAAAGTTACTCATTTTCATAATAATGGAGAAATGACTTGGTAGGCAATTACTGAAGGCAATCAGGAAGTCCACAGATAAACTGGGACTTAAACTCACTGTACAGTATCATGCTTTCCTGGCAATATATAAAATGTTGGCTCCCTGAAACAAAGTCCAGAGTTGTAGTCTTGCTTGGACCAGTTGACAAAATGTTACTGAATTATAATTTTTTATTTATGCGGAATTATAGCATGGCTACAAAGATGGCAGTTGTCTAAATTAAAAAAAAAAGGATATAGTAGTCACCACCATCGCTGCCTTCTTCTTCTTCTTCTTCTTCTTCTTCTTCTTCTTCTTCTTCTTCTTCTTCTTCTTCTTCTTCTTCTTCTTCTTCTTCTTCTTCTTCTTCTTCTTCTTCTTCTTCTTCTTCTTCTTCTTCTTCTTCTTCTTCTTCTTCTTCTTCTTCTTCTTCTGCTGCTGCTGCTGCTGCTGCTGCTGCTGCTGCTGCTGCTGCTGCTGTGTCTACGCCAAATCTGAAACTGCAAAAATGAAGCCTATGGTTCATGTAGTTGATGAATATTATGGTCATACCAAACACTGAACTTTAACATGACATTATCCTTAACAGTATAAAATATCTTTGAAGTTAATTTATCTGTCCAAACATCTGAATCTCTTACTTCTGGAAGCATCCAAAACTTGTGGAACAGAAACTGAAGAAGGGAAATAGTATAAAATTGTAGACAAAAGAAATTCCTTGCAGATATCCCTTGAAAAACTATGAATGAAATTACAGTACTGTACTGTACTTTCCTTTCTAGTAGAAAAATGTGGTAAACAGTTCCCAGTTCTAAGATCAACAAATTGAGAAGAATCCAAAAAACTCATTACAAACAGATTTTAAAAAGCCATCTCATTCCCAGTATTGTATTAAAATTACTACTTTTGGCTATTTCACTTGCATCAAAATGTCAAAATTAACTGATCATGGCAGTTCAGAAGAATGATGAAATACTTTGAATAGGATCACTTAATAGCTATAATTTTCTCTTCCCTTCTCTAAGAAACAAGCATCCCCACCCACCAAGATTATATTTTTAACATACTGTACTATTATTCCCTACAATATGGTTCACATCACACTATATTGTGTAAGTAGGTATAGGTTGGATTTAAGTCACTCTTGGTGGGAATGGAATGTGAAAATATTCATCTGAAGAGGCATATTACTCAGGACTGGCCCAAAATGTTTGGCCACCTGAGGCAAAAGAACAACAAGATGGTCTCATAGCTTCCACACAACCCTATGGGAAGCTATGGCATATAGCCACATATGTAAAAAAAAGTCACTCGGTGACTGGCGGTTGGATCTTCTTTCAAGGGTGATGAAGAAAACACCCAGATCTGCCTTTTTTGTTATACCTGAAGGCAAGAGGTCAATTGAGAGGCCATTGGACAGGGATGGTGAGCCTTGGCACTCCAGGTGTTCTTGGACTGCCCAAGTCAGCACTCTGATCAGGGCTTCTGGGAACTGAATTTCTAGGAATTGAAGTTGCAGAACATCTGGAGTGGAAAGGTTCACCATTACTGCCATAGGATATCTCTCTTCACAAACATCTTGCGTCTATCTCAGTATTTGCTTCATGAGGCAATTGTGTTTCTCTGCGAAATAATATCTGGCTGTAAAGAATCATCCTAATGTTATTTGAGAATCATAATCCCTGTCCTCATCTTACTTCAGTGAAGGGTTATCATGCCATGATGACTGAGAGAGGACAGCCTTACTTTTGACCCTATTTCTGTTGTGACATGCCTGTTACCAGCTCATCCAAAAGTGATGTTTATGAATAACATGTAAAAGGTTATAGGTGAAGATAAAAGAGGACTTGCATAAAATAGATAGGTGGCATTTTTACTGGGTGAGGAATGAATGAGGAAAAGATTAACCATATTTTCTGCACTGCTTTTCCACTCTAATTTCCTTTTCTCTGAAAGTCACTTTAAAAAAGTTGTTAAATCACATTTGCCTGTATTGAAATGTAATGTGTAATTAGTGCCCCTAGCACTGTTTTCTTCCATGCACTATCAAGTCCTATTTAAAGTGATTTTTCACCTCACCATAATGATTGAGATGCCACATTAGATCAATAAGAGCAGGGGAAAAATTATAAACAACCTAGTAATTCAAGCTAAAAGCATATGAATGTATGAGAGAAGTGGCTACCGTAGTCTTCCAGGTTTATGGAATCATATTGAAAAACTCTGCTCAATTCCTAAAGCAGGGGTACCCAAACTTTTCGGTCCACAGGCCAATCATATGGTTCAGGGAGCCAGTCACTAAGGCCCGGGGCCCAGATGTGGCCTCCGACGGCAATTCATTTGGTCCGCAAAGCCCTCATTGCTCCTGGAAGCAGAAGTAAAATGCGCCCGTACGGGGTTTGGGGTTTCAGATAGAAGTATTTCCCTGGTTATGCCAGCTAGGTGATTCTGGAGAAGTAATGTTTCCATGTTCTGATATATACCACCCATACCCATAGGATTTAGGGGCTGAATCAAGAATATTGTGCATGCAAAGCATGCTCACTGCCACCCAGCTATTCTTCATACATAGCAATAGAAATTAAAGTACACATATGGCATCCCTAAGTGTTTAAAGCACTCTCTGAGTGGATTGCAAGGTAATGATGCAAGCTACAATTTCCCCCCAACAAGCTGAATATTCATTTTACCAACCTTGGAAGGATGGAGGACTGAGTCAACCTTTAGCCCATTGGAATTGAACTCAGATCATGAGCAGAGTTTTGGCTGCAGCACTGCAGTTTAGTGACAGCACCACAGGGATTTTCTGGGGAAGAAATATTTTTGGGCAGTTATGCAAAAAGGTTAAAATTTAGATGTAAACAGTTGTAAGATAATAGCTCTTTTTCAGCATGATCTATTATGTGCCAAATTGAACAACTCCAGGGCCGTAGCTAGCCCCAGCCCCAGGGGGCAAAAACCTTCCTGAGCTAACAGCCCCCCACCCCCACCCCGTGGTGCCAATGTTCTATATTAGTGGGATATTGTTGCCGCTCCTGCAAAATTTTTGCCCCTCCTGAAAAAATTTCTCCCCTCAAATTTAGAATCCTGCCAATGACCCTGAACAACTCAGATAACGTCTAAGAGAGATTTTTTTTAAAACTGCAGAACTGGATTTCAGCCAAAGTGTAATTGAAACAACAGATAAAGAAACACCCAAACTAACACTGTATAGGCAGGCTACACTGAATGCTTTATGTATACAGTACCTGTAGCCATTCCAGAACTTGAGCGGGTAAATAAATATTGTAAACTGGCTTGGCATGACCAAAATTCAAGGGTCTGTGGAAGGCAGAAGAAAAGAAAACGAAAACAGTTCTGCCCCAAAAACATTTGCATTAAGCAGGAAGATAGATAGATAGATAGATAGATAGATAGATAGATAGATAGATAGATAGATAGATAGATAGATAGATAGATAGATAGATAGATAGATAGATAGATAGTTTTATGATGCCTTTTTATCAACTGTTTCTCAAAGTGCTCACCCTTATGTAGTAATATGGCACCCCTCCTTTCCAGTTCTTACAAAAGAGTGGTTTGTTAGATGTCTTGTTCTTTGAACATATTGACACTTTGCTATAAAAATATTATCTTAGGCATCACTTTTGTTTGGCTTCTTTTGCTTTGTTCCCTTCCTCAACACTTTACCAAAAGAAAAAAGGCTGTTATTTTTCTAAAACATCTGTAACTCAAATCTCTCTCTCTCTCTCTCTCTCTCTCTCTCTCTCTCTCACACACACACACACACACACACACACACTGTGTGGAATATCTAAATACATTTATCTTTGGAAGGAAATACAAAAGTCTGCCTTGGTTTTTGTAGAAAAGCCACTTGGTGACTGGCCTTGTTTTTTGTTTAAAGAAATACATAAAACCTTTAAATAATTTGAAACTTGGATTAGTCTAAGGAAGTCTTGCACTTTTCCATGAGGATGTATTGCCCATGGCTGAGTTGAACAAAGGTATTTGGCTAGATCCAGTTACGAATATGTCAAGGCTAACATTAACTATATCTAAGTCTAGGTCCAACCGATTATACAGGGCCATAGCCAGGATTCTACATATATATATGTAGAATCCCGGCTATGGCCCTGTATAATCGGTTGGACCTAGACTTAGATATAGTTAATGTTAGCCTGGACATATTCGTAACTGGATCTAGCCAAATACCTCTGTGTATGTATACAGATAAGGGAAGCATAATGAATGAATATGGGAATTTAGTGTTTTCTTCTGTGAACAACAGGAGTCTATTCAGAGTTGGTTGATTAGCTTTCCTGCTTTGCTTGTATGAAGCTGTCATGGACTCTTTTAGCTCTGTGTTATCTAAACCAGGGGTTCTCAGCCTTTTCAAGCCAAGGGCCAGGTCATGCTCTCTCAGGAAGCTTCGAGGGATGGATGGCCATTTTGCCCTGCCTGCACAATGGGGGTGGCTATTCTGCACCAACAGCTTCAAAGTAGTGGCCATTTTGTTTCTTGAATGCCCTGGGGGGGCACATGAAATGGCACCATGGGTCGAATCCAGTCCACAGTCCTTAGGTTGGAAACGCCTGATTTAAACAGTAGCAGCAACTTTCATTTGGTTTACAATCCTGGATGGAGGTTAGAATTGGATGCACAGTCACCTTTTAAGAACATAGTTAGTTTATAGTTAATGTGCCCTAAATTCAGTTGAAGTGTGCCATTGGTATTTAGGCATACATTGCTCATTTATTGCTTTTTCAAAGCATTGTAAATATCTGGGTTTCTAGTATTTAAGGATTTTATTTTTAATCCCTCAATATTCCAGGCAGGACCCCACCACCCTCGGGTGTCTATTAAATGTAGAAGGTCTGTAGCAAATTTACTAAATTTATGAGAACCGTTTTTATTTTATCTTTTCAGCAGTTGGACTCTTTGAAGGTTTAGATCAGTACTGGGATACAAATGCTACAAAACAGGCACCACTGTGCTACATTTTGATAAAATATCAGCAAATTATACGTGTGCAGTACTAGAACATTTTTAACATAAGTAAGTTTCATTGCCAATAATTTAGTTTCACCTGAATATACAACTACAGTATTGAAGTTGACCATATCCGTGGGCTCGAATTAATGGCTGTCAGATTTAGTGAGAAGGGGTTTGCTGACAGACCTACCAAACTGAAGAATATTCTTATCTATGATCCAAAGTGAAATACAAAGAAGCTTTGAGGTTTGATTTGACTGTCATGACAAACTTCCACCTGTTATGTAAAAAGCTGCATATCTCATAGGAAATCATTGTGGAAAAATGATACATTAGGCTTCAGTACGGCTTGCTCAGCTGAAAATGACCTTACTTTTGCTGTTTGCATATGTTCTAGTACTAAACCTCATAAATAAATGGTGTGAACAAATGAAAAAGAAATGGCATCATTCCATGCAGAATAATTGGTGCAGCAAGAAGTTTAGAAGTAATGACAACAGCCTCACTGCCGATAGAAGAGATACTCTGATGCTGTCTAGAAACTTGCAGTGCCATATATTTCACTTATTATCAGTAAACAGAGTAAAAAGATTTTCAAAACATTAACATTGAGTGGTAAAATCAGGCATTTAAAAATAGTCTTTAAGAATACCAAGTTGATGAGGGAAATTGCTGAGTCACCCTGAGTCGCCTCGGTGAGTGAGCGGCAATATTAATCTAAATAAATAAATAAATAAATAAATAAATAAATAAATAGCTTGTGATGGAATCATTACATGGAGAAATGGTGCCATGATAAGCCTCATATACTTTATATATGGTTTTATGGTGATCTCATGAAATATTTTAAATACAATCCTTTTCACCTGACTCCCATGCACAGCCATGCAGAGATAAATGCAGAAATGTCTCTACTTAAAGCCATGTTGCCTTAAAGATACCCATCCTCCACTTTGAGAATACTTGGTGAAATACAAAGACCTCTTTAGGCTGAAATCTTGTAATCAGATGCCACACTTAGAATCAGAGGTCTTTCTCTTTCGAGAAAAAGAGGCGTTTCTGTTGGCAGCTTCCTTACTGGATTGATGGAGTGCTATGTACGTCCATAAATACATATTTATATCTCAAAGATCCATGTCAATGTTTCTGTTTTCTTTCTGCCAAGAACCAGCTCACCCTTATTTTTCAGTCCATGTGAAAATAGTGTGCAAAAGGTGCTAGGAACAGAATTGCTGCCCTCAATATGTCAGTTGACTTACACGCAAGTAATTTCTGCATTGCTCTTTGTTTGATGAATGGTGTGAGGAAATATAACCTTCTCACTGATGCCTGGGATACATAGTTTAGTTCTCAGTTTGCTAGACATAGGCAATATAGGCGGAATTGCTAGGGAAATGGGAATTCTCCACATTGCCAGAGTATCTCTAAAAGTTCTTCTGGTTTACACACATGCACAGAAGCAGAGTTAAACTCTAACAGTTCTAAACTTCGGAATGGACTGATATATATAT
Source organism: Furcifer pardalis (assembly GCA_030440675.1). Classification (NCBI taxonomy): domain Eukaryota; kingdom Metazoa; phylum Chordata; class Lepidosauria; order Squamata; family Chamaeleonidae; genus Furcifer; species Furcifer pardalis. The sequence continues at coordinate 102,926,453 of CP126891.1, forward strand.
TTAAAACAACTTTAAATTACCTGTTGAAATGTGTTTTATTAATTCACATGCTTCAAATTCAGGACGTTATTTAGCCAGCATTTCTTCTTATAGGAAAAAGGCCAAGACTTCATCTCTGTCTCATTTGCTTTCAGCTCTTTTAATCATATTCAGACTATTGGCCAGCTTGTTTTCAAAAGCTTACCTTGCATGAAGTTCTGAGCAGATGCATCTGGGAGGAAAGACAGAGGAAGATGGAGAGGGAGAGAGAGAGCACAAGCGAATCAGACAGTAGTAAATGAAGGTTTTCACAGCTAGTTGCAAAGTGGTACTCTATTCACAGGGAAATCCTGTCATTCTTTCTATGCATCCGGTCTCTTTTATGTATCCAGACAAAATTGTCTAGACTTTCTGGAAGTGTCATTTGGAATAGTAAAAAGTATATAGAATAACGTAAGTGTTAATCAGAGCAATAAAGAAAAACTACATTGTATCCTATTGGATGTGTTTCCGTATTTCTTTTGCAAAATTATTTATAAATCATCTTATATTTTAATGTAAGGAGTGTCACATGAAAATCTTGTTTTTTATTCAAAGAATACATGACAGTCATGCTTCCTTGACTGAGGTAAGGCGTGTCACCCAATGCACCCCACTGCTTGTATTCTGAACTTTTAAGCTGTTGAGATGATTCTTTAATATTTTCTACAAGGTATCAATGAACATAAACTGGGTGAAGGCTAGTCCCAAACTAACATATAATACATGATGACCAAATTTATGATATTATATATTTGCCAATAAAACCACTCATTTGAAAAACCTCAAAAAGATTTGCTTTTTAATTTCTGAAAATTTCAGTTGTTTTGCTCTAGTTTAGTACTATGTTGCATATACTTTTGAAACTCTTTCTCCTTCCATTTCAAATCCGTCGGTTATACAGGGCAGAAAGATCTTCTTTGGGTGGGTGGGTGAAAACAACATCTTGTTACAGTATTTATTTTAGAATTCTTCAAACTGACTAATTTGAATATGTAAATGATTTTAATCCACCTCCAAAACATCCATTAAAAATGGCAAGCAAAACCCTTCTTAGGACTGAACTGCTACAGATTACAAGTGAAGGACTTGTAATGAATATTCTCTTACAAAAGACGTTTCTTAAACCAAAAGTTAGTCTGTCTGATAAAAGAGTTCAAAACATATTAATGCCCCCCCTTAAAGGCGGCAAATGTTGAATGATCTCAAACATGCATTATGAAATAAAATAAATCTATCTGTGTATCATCATGCATCAGAACATGTAGTCTAGCTCCATGTTTTCTTGGTCCTACCAAGATAAGCTTCTGGATAAGCTTTTGCTGAAACCATCCAGATGTTCATAGCCTTTTTAAAATAGGATTTCAAAGGTTTAGAGTGCTGAAGATATTGGAATGTTACCAAATATGCAGGTGCATGTGGATCCACCCTCTTACAGACTCATTTTTGATTAAGATAATGTTAGTTGATGGTCTCTTATCAGCCTATTTTTCTTCTCAGCAAAGATAAGAGAACCCTTGAAAACACTATCTGTGAATTTAGTTAGGACAAGTAGCCATAATTTCAAGTGATACACTGATAGCTGGAAATTCACATGCATTAAATTGGATTATGTACTGCATGAAAAAATAATGTTTACTAAGAAAGACAGCAATTATACTATAGTACAAAAAAGACCATTCTACCCTGTGTGTGTGGCCCCCCCCCCCATTTTTATATTGCTTCATGTGAATGCTGAAGCCTTTTAGCAGGTCTGGAATAGTTATGGTCAAATCTATTGAAACACTTGAAAACTTATTTTTCTTCTTCTTCAGAACTCCATAAAGAATTTGCAGGAGTTCTTGCTAGGAAACAGGAGAGACCCAGCTGAAAGCTATGAAGATGAAAAGAAGTCCTTTGGATTAGATGAGATTTATAAAATAAAAGGATTAGAGTTGTACAAAAGGCTGAATTAGGGATTTATTTAACCAGTGCAGTGTGGCATGATGGGATGTAGAACAACAGAACAGAGATAAAAGAAGGAATTAAAACGACAAGTGAGGAGACATCAGTGAGGCAACAAATCATTACACCTTCCTAGAAAACTGCCTCACAAATCTTTTTATAATTGAAAATAGAACAACAGAAGAGAACCAAACAGAAAAGAGAATGGCAAAAGAGAACCAAACAAAGAGGTTTTCATTAGTGATACTGGCTTCTTAGCAAATGAGTGCTTCAATGACAAAAGATGCAATGCGATACAGCCTAAGCAGGTCACCCAAGGTTGCGGAGGTATTTTCAAATATTGCAGACCTGGTCTATGGATATAGATTGTTCTGTCTTATGCAAACTGCATCCATAATCGTTGCTCATTTGTTCTTGGTTTCTGATTTAAATGTAGCAGTTTCCCCCACATCAGTGGTGACCAGAAGATCAAACAAGAACAACAAATGGCACAGGCATGGTGTGATGTGAAACAGCAAAGGCTAGATGGTAATTCTGTAGATGCCAGATGTATACATATCTCTCTCACAGACACACTAGTCTTATTGAGGCATTGGGGAAATAGTGAAAAAAGAGTTGGCTGGAAATAAACATGTTTGAGCTGAAGACAGTTCTAGTCTTCATCACACTCTCTGTTGCTCTTTCCACAAGGGCAGTCTGAACTGAATAGGATAGCTTCTGTACATACATGTGGAACTTCTCCACATAGTCAGGTATACATAAAAAACTGGAGTTTCTCTGCACATGAAGAGAACAAGAGGGAGAAGTGAGACTCATGCTATCCCTTCTCATAATGTTCTGATTAGTTCTTTTTAGATGCCTGCACAGGGCTTTAATAGGTATAATAGGTATTAACTGCTACACCATTTTTGATTATGGTAATTTCAAAGAAGTAGTCGTGGTAGGTTATCTCGATATGTGGTCAAAACTAAAGGGGAAAAGCAGGAGATGGGGAGAAGGAAGCAAAATACTATAGCATATTAAAGACTGACATGTTTATTTCAGTCTGAGCTTTCATGGCTCAAATTCCTCAAGGCCCTGTTTCCTCCTGAATATGGTGTTTCCATACTGCCAGCATCACAACAGATACATAAAGATGTGTTCTCCATACTATTTGATGCTGGTTGTGTGACTGTAGTGTAATAGCTCATAAATGGAGCACTGAGTTTGCATTTTCAAAGAAAAGAATAGGCTTACTGTATCATATACTGATTTGTTTGAAATAAAAATGGTTGCAGTTCATTCATTGATATAGTAAGATCACATATATCTTCAATGCTGCTTTTCTTTCTAAACTGGTAGTAGTGTAAGAATGTTTGAATGTAACAAATTTAGCTTTCACATGGATCTCTGTCCATTGACCTGAGAAAGATATACAGTATGTGGATTTCTTATACATCCATATGATGCATGACGGCAATTTTCCTTTGTAGCATATGTTTTCATGCTGGGATGGAAGGAGTTTCAGTTCATAGGGGTGGGGATCCTCCATGTGTTGAATCAAGGTTAGTTCATGATTGTGGGGGAGATGCTCCCTAAATGTGGGAAGGAAGCCCCCATCTCAGTCCATGAGTCCCTGAATCAATTTCATGTCCATGAGTAACACAATCTTCCATTTGCAAGAGAACCTTGGTGAGACTTAATCCAGTGCTTGAAAGACCACTTTTAAGAAGAATGAATAGGACATCTGGAAATCATCCACAAATGATGATGCTCCTAAGAACCAAGAGTATAAAAATATAGTGCCACCCTTATTAACTTATGGATAACATTAGAATTTGTGAAGAACAATGGTGAACGTTTCCTACAAGCTATCTCCATTCACTTCTTGAACCTTTTTCACAGCTTGAAAATATCTGAGCTGTAAATCTGAATTCAATTTTTATTTGAAAGTATAATTTATAATCTGACAAGTGTCTTTTTTCCTACCCACTTTTTCTTGGTGTTTTAAGATGAGTTGGGAAGCTTGCCAATGTTAAAGTTCAGGTGCTCTGCCTCTTTGTTACAGGGATTAAGATAAGTGCAAATAGCTATGCACCCACACATCTAATCAGAGGTTGATAGTTACATGGATTTTGTTCTAGCAGAATTCAGGTAGCTTTGATGTGGGCAAGGATATCTTCATAATGACAGTGCTGAGAATATCAAATGGCCCAAAAACTACAGAATAGTTTACCCAGCTTATAAATAAAGCAAACTAGTGTGTATAAGAGTAAGACAGGTAAAGTATTTTTTGTTTGCTCCACATAAAATGACTAGAAATGGAGGTTTGTGGGTTATTTATAAACAGGATTTCAGAAAACAGGCCCTGAATCTTGGGAGACCGTATGTTTTCTTTTACAGAGTTCAGCCCTGCTTCTTGGAAATGTCCTTTATGTGAAGTTCTATCCAGTTCTTCTGATTTAAAGCTATATAAATAAAAGGAGCGAGATCTGGAGAGGCCCACTCAGGTTACATGTGTTTTGATTCTGTTTAAATTATAAAAAATATTCCTAAAATTAAAATCTATCTACTATTTGTTCGTGTATATAAATTAGAATAGGCAGTTTTATACTTAGCAATATCCTCTTTTGTCCTGCTTTGTGTTGTGTATGTAATCACCTTAAATGGAAATCAGCAGTAGCATCCTCCTCATCGTCATCAGACAAGTAGGGTATGGATTTGATAAAGGGGTGAATCTCATCTTCTCCTTTTATGGTTGGCTCTATGTGCATGCCTGACTGTGTACAAAGGATAGTGTATGGAGAAAAAGAAGCAAAATGTCTCAAACTACAGTACTGCACATTGCCTATTATGTTCTTTCATCCAGTGTCACTTGCTGCTGTGCAAGGCCCAGGAAGAAACAGGTTGGTAAGCTATCAATAGAGCATAGTTTTTTGAAGGTCTGTTTGTTTGTTGGAGAGAGAGGAGAAAATATAACCAAGCCAACAGGAATACAATAACCAAAGTTGGGTGATTTTAATTCAACTCAAAGACATAAGGAAGTCCAACTCTGTGTTGGATTTGTTTGCTATTTTGAAATCAAATAATACATATAAATATATATACCTTAAAAGGTAGGAAGAACATTATTTCTGGTATCCTTCAGAATGATTCACACATTTTATCCCCTCTTCTGAACTATGCAGGAAATTGGCAGGCCTTTGTGAGGAAATCCAAATGCTGACTTAATTTATGTAGCCAGTAGAGAAAGGCACATGGAAAGATTTCAGTTCTGTACATACCACTGTAAAATTGATTTTTTGCCAAAGTGATAAAGAGCGAAATAAATTTTTGAGAGCAATCCAGAATTTGCCAAATGTATGCAAGTACAGATGGACATCAATTCCTTGAGTTATTCATAATACTGGTAAATCAAAATCAGTTTTACTAAAATAGTAATGAGGAAAAAAATAAATAGTCTATCAAAGTGTATGGAAAAAAGTCCTGCCCAATTACTTGGACATATTTAATTCACTGTTATTTTAGAAGTCCCACATTTTAGAGACGAGAGAATGCTCAGATAACATGTTTGTTATTGGAATAAGAAATGGGAGAAGGTGTGAATTGGTGTGACACGTTGATTAAAAATGAAATAAATGAACTCAGTATAGTTATAAGGATTATATAACAGAAATGTAGCATAACATCCAAATATAGCATAAAGTAGTAATGTTTTTGAAATTTTTTTGGAATAGTTGATTGCAATATTTCTATTTAAATTGAATATATGCATGTTTACATATAGTACCAGAAAAAGATACTTTTAAAAAAACTTTCTTCTTTTCACTTTTTCTCTGTTTCTTTACTTTTTCTGTTTAAGAGATAATATTGGCGGCTGCGGCTGCTACTCATGTCCGAGTATACATTTTTTCCTGAAAATATTTTTCACAGTTGATGGATGTGACAAACAGGAAAAATGCCACTGGCATGAATTTGTTTATGGTGGATCCCAGCTTGCCATGAAGTGACCCACACACTATGATCATGGAGCCAACTCCTGCGGCACATATGAAAGGAGACATGCAGGATTTAACAGTGGGACTGCAATGGACTGTCATGGCCTTCAGGATATTAACACCTACTTTGTGGACGTGGTATAGTGGGCGTGGCCAGGGGGAACGTCCTTTGTTGCACCTGAATTAGGACTACTTTATTTCCAAACTTGGATGAGTGGGGCCAGCCGGAATTTAAGCTACCGGTTGTGGCGAACTATATATATTGTATTGGATTGTGTGTATTATATTATTGTGTATTTTTTGTTTTGGGTTTATCTAAATTGTGATGATTTTTAATCCGTAGTATGATGTTATTTGATCATGTGTAATTTTGTAACTGTATCTTGTATCCCTGTAAGCCGCCCAGAGTCGCTTTTGTGAGATGGTGCGGCATAAAAGTCTAAAACTTAAACTTGCTGAATCCCACCACTGAGTCTACTCCATTACCTGGGTACTGCATGACGGATTGAGCACTTGTCTCTGTCCCAGTTCTTAGGGACATGAAAGGAGCCTCATTTGGGTGTTCCCTGAGTGGAGTTTCTTCTACAAAAATTCTTTCAACCCAGAATAATTTCTGACATGAAATACTACTACTACTGCTGCTGCTGCTGCTGCTGCTGCTGCTGCTGCTGCTGCTGCTGCTGCTGCTGCTGCTGCTACTAATAATAATTACTGCTGCTGCTGCTGCTGCTGCTACTGCTGCTACTACTACTACTACTACTAATAATAATAATAATTACTACTGCTACTACTGCTGCTGCTGCTGCTGCTGCTACTACTACTACTACTACTACTGCAAAAGAATCCTCCAACAGACACTACTCCACTAATCTAGGATTGCTGTATTATCAGTAGTAAATTATCAGTAGTAAATGCCCAGGTTTAACTTATCGGCAAAAACTGGAAGAGTCAATATTCTCCCCCCACACACACACACTTAAAAATACAGAACTTCTCTGTAATTTAGCTTTCTCAGTAAAACCTAATTGTTTTTGAAGGAGCTAAAGTGGAACAGATGAGAAAGATGATGTCCAGCATTCTAGGTAGTCGATCCAATCCTGTATGGAAATGTTTCTTCAGATCATAAGATAACTAAACTAAAGTGTTCTTGCATTTAGAGACAATATTATGCCCATTTTGCATGCTTTGTTTTGCCCAGGTTAGTCTTAAAATGGTGGCATCAATTTTATCTCCTTTACTAGAAGAATGTGTTACACAATTGCAGTTTTCTAAGACTTTTTGTGAGAGGAATAAACTCTTTTTCATAGAATCATAGATTAACTGAATTAGAAGGGGCCTTTTAGGCCCAACTCCCTGCTCAATAAAGGAATCTGAAGCAGATATGACAGGTGGTTGTCCAATTCTCTCTTGAATGCTTCCAATGTTGGAGGGCTCAACACCTCTTGAGGCAGTTGGTTCCACTGTCATACAGCTCTAACTGTTAAGATGTTTTCCCTGATATTCAGTCTATATCTGACTTCCTTTAGTTTTATCCCATTATTATGTGTTCTCAGCGATGGGATGTTACTGGTTTGGACCGGTTCACCTGAACCGGTAGCACCCATTAGGAGGAGGGTGTCGGGGGGGGGGACCCCTTGGTGAATCAGTCTGATCACCTCTCCGGGCCCCCTCCAGAAGCGTACTTCCGGATAGCCAAAATGGCTGCCTGGAACTGCGTATGCATCAAACCTCTATTTGATGCATGTGCAGTAAAAAAAATAGAACTGTGCATGCATCAAATAGAGGTTTGACGCATGCACAGTTCCCAGCAGCCATTTTGGCTGCCAGGAAAGGAAGGGCGCAGGGAGTGTCTGAAGACATTGTGGTGGTGGTGGCCTTTCTACGCCTGGCCCCCCCAGCCAGGATACCATGTCGTTGCGGCAGGTTGCTGCCACAACGGTTTGCCGCCGTGCCGCCGTGCCACTGTGCCACTGTGCCACCACTTCCAAGCAGCGTAAGTGAGGGGTTTGTGTTTGGGGTGGGTGGGTGGGTGTATTTTTATTTTATTTCTTTATTTATTTAATTTATTTATGGGTTTGTGTCGAGGTTGGGTGGGTGGGTGGTTGGGTTGAGGTGTGTGTGTGTGTGTGTGTGTGTGTTTATTTTTATTTTTATTTTATGTATTTTATTTTTTAAATTTTATTTATTTATTTTTGGCCCCTCCCACCACATCATGATGTCATGATGTTGGCTCTGCCCATGATGTCATGACATCATGACATTAGCTCCGCCCCCACTGTGATGACATCACGGTGGGGTAGTAACACTGTGTGTTCTGCACTCTGGGATGATCAACAAAAGATCCTGTCCTTCCATTTTATGATTATTTTTCAGGTATTTGAGGTATGCTCACATTTCCCTTTTCAGTCTTCTTTTCTCAACGCTAAGCATGCCCTGATCTTTCAGTCTTTCCTGATATGGCTTGTTTTCCAGTCCCTTGATTATTCTTGTTTCCCTTCTCTCTACCTGCTGAAGTTTGTTTGTTTTTCTTTAAATATCTGGTTTCTACAGGTGACCTCTACAAGAGGTTCTGTTTTGACTGTGATTTATTCAAATATCTCCAACAGAGGTATGTGAATCAACAAAGTACCACTGTCAGTAGTTTGCACCTAACGTGGCAAAAGTATGTCTTGAATTTAAGGAATGGCAATGATTACATAGGTGTTTAGAATTAAAGGACTATCTAGAAGGCAATGATCCTGCTCCTGTGTAACAGAGGCTCCGTTAAGAGCTTAAGCCAGATGTTTGTTAGAAGATAGATTAGACAGAATAGTTTGTTGCTTCCTTTATAAATATATACCATCTAAAAACTATTTTAGAATGAAAAATAAACAAATTTATGCTGCATTACAGCTCAATGGGAAAATCAAACAAAATAAAGTAGGCATGATCTTAATACAAATTATGACAGTAATTAAGATCTATAAAGCCCCTCAGTCCTATTATTTCCAAAATGACAAGTAAAACTATGCAGTGCATTATCATTCTTCAGGCTCTTGCGGCTCCCCCTACTGCAACTGCACCCCAAAAAGGGCTCCCTTCACTGCCTTTATTCTGGACAGCAGCAGGGCGGCTAGGTGAAGAGGCCGAGGAACCAAGATCCACCCAATTTTGTTCTTTTGGGATGGTTAGGTGGTTTATCAAGGCCCTTATCAAAAGTAAGTTTTCCAAGTTCATGACACAGGCCACCTCCTTGTGCAGACTGAAAAAAAGCTGTTTAAGGAGTATATTATAGATCTGTGGATTAGATATCTGGTCGTGGAGCCAGAAATTGAATGTTTGATTTCCCACTATGCCTCTCAGGAGAAGAGTCATGCCGTGGAGCCTTGGGCAATCTATATGGTTTCCAGAAGAAGAGGATGATAAACCACTTCTGAGTAATCTATACCTAGTAAACCTCTAGTAAAAGTTGGAACCAGATTGGTGATCCAGAATTATTATTATTAATATCAATTTGAAAAGTATCTGAATGTCTGGTATGTGTTTTTATATTTCTTTGAACATTTTGTGATGATGACAATACTATAGTGTTACTACCAGCTGTTTACATTCCTTCGGAATCACCCTTTCCCCCATTATTTCAGTTGTCCACTAAATTGTGGCTGTTTAATTGGATCACTGAAAGTCCATATGTCCCATGCTTGAATTATATAAATCAAGGGTGTGTTGAGTGGTCCTATAACAGATCTCACCATCCTTTTACTATTCATTGCCAAATGTACTGGAACGTCTGGGATGTGTGTTCCAAAACACCTTACACCCCAGTGTTTCTCATCCTTGATTACTAGTATGTATGCATGCATGCATGCATGCATGCATGTATGTATGTATGTATGTATGTATGTATGTATGTATGTATGTATGTATGTATGTATGTATGTATGTATGTATGTATGTGCTCTGGTGTCTAAGCATGCCTGCCACATGACCACGGAAATGTCTGCAGAAGCATACAGTGCTGGCTCTTTGACTTTGAAGCAGAGATGAGCACTGAACCGTAGAGTGAAATATGACTGGCTTTCAAGCAAGGGAAACCTTTACCTTTACCTTTACCTTTACCTTTACCTTTACCTAAAAGCCTGGAGGAAGGGTGCCTAACACATTTTTAAAAAACTAATTTATATGTGGCACTCAAGTGATTGCTTGAATATTTAACCATGAACCAATGTCTCAGCACTCTCAAATTACTGTTAAGAGCTTGGGGATGTGAAAGGGAACTACAATCTGATTATAAGAAAGATTAATATGAAGCAAACATCTGCTTTGTCATGCATGTTTTGTGTTTAATCTGATACTTATACTTCAAAATGCACTGAGAAGCCAGAAGAATTTAGCATTTACATATTGTGATTTAATTGTCAGTAAGTTGACTTTATTTTTTCTATAGTCAATGATGGACTTCTGACATAGAAATGGTGGCACCCACTATTTATACTTTTTAATTAGGAAGAGATGGGGAATACAGGTCTAACTGATTGTTTTCTACTTCCCTTAAAACTCTACAGTTAAGAAGTTTTAAAGTACTACCCTAATGTATATCAGAAAACAAAAACAAAAAATAAAACAAAACAAAAACACTGCAGCACTTTAAAGACAAACTGCTATATTTTTACTGTTAGCACTGTGAGCCCTTGCTCTGGCTTCACAGTGTGTGGGATTTTTACCCACTAAAACCACCTCCCATTACGCCCTCCCACCTCACGGGACTGCCATCAGGCATTACTTCATGGGGGGCAAAATGGCTATTAAAACCCTCCTCCAATTTGGCTCCTTGCCCTCCTTCTCCTCTATGTCTCTGGCTGCCCTCTTCGCAGTCTCTCCACACGTCTAAGTTCCAAGATGACCCCGGCTGCATAATTGGACACCGCGGCCCAGGTAGTCTCCCTACTCAACCTCTCACTGATGATATCTTCTGGAGACAGCTGTTGTCGAAAATGCCTCTGTAGAATTTCCCGTTCTGCATCAAAGCGTGGACAATGAAAAAACACGTACTCTGTATCTTCCTGCACGGGCTGGCAGACGGGGCATGAAGCATCATCATCTAGCCTGAAGCGGTGTTGGTAGGCTCTGAAGCAGCCATGCCCTGTCAACAGCTGTGTGAGGTAGTGGTCCACCTCTCCATGCTGTCTTGTTGACCATGCACTGATGTCTGGGATAAGGCGATGGGTCCACCATCCCTTGGTCGATTTATCCCAGATCTGCTGCCATTGTGTTATCCTCTCTTTCCTGGCTTCTATGGCAATTGTGCGTCGTTCCTTCTCCTGGTTTTCTCTCCTCTGCCGGTAAATCTCTGCCCGTTCCTCTGCTATCAGATGGATTGGCATCATATCGGCAATGACACACACGGCATCGTACGAGACTGTTCAAAATGCCCGAGCCACCCGCAGGGCACTCCTACGGTATATCAAATTTATCTGACGCATGTATGATGTTTCTGCTGTGGCTTCAGACCAAATTGGGGCTGCATACAGCAACACGGAACTAACAACACTCGAGAGGAGTCTTCGGCGACTCTGCCGCAGACCTCCAATATTTGGCATGATCCTTGTTAATGCATTGCATACTGCTCCAGCCCTTGCACTCACAATTTGCAAATGTTCATTAAAGCGTAGCCTGGTGTCTATCTGGACACCCAGATATTGTAGTGACGGTTGCGAGAGAATACTGCAGCCTCCAACAGTAAGGGTGATAGTCTCTCTGGCTTTCCTACTGGTCATGAGAACTGCCTCAGTCTTATGATCTGCTAGATGCAAACCAGCTAATGAGAGCCACTGGCGGATTTTGGCAACACACTCGTTTGCAGGTTGGACAACTTCCTCCAGATGTTTAGCGACAACCACTACCACCACATCATCTGCAAACCCAACTGTACTTGTCCCCACTGGCATAGGCAACTGGAGCACCCCGTCATATATGATATTCCATAATAAGGGACCGAGCACTGAACCCTGTGGGACACCTCCTGTGATGTTATAGGTTTGAAGTCCAGCATCAGTGTTATACATCAAGATTCGATCTGTGAAGTAGCTTACAATTATGCGTCTGATGTACTCCAGAACCTCCATCAATCTCAGCGCATCCAGGATACAGTCCCAGTTTGCTGAATTGAACGCCTTCCTCACATCCAAGGTGATGATAGCACAGTACTTCTTGGTGCCTCTCTTCCAGCGTTTGCCTTCTATAGCCTTGCGGGCAATGTCTACAACTATGTTGATGGCATCCACGGTAGATCTCGCCTTCCGGAATCCATGTTGGCTATTGGACAATCCCTGATCTCCTTCGCTGAACTCCTCCATCTGGTTACAAATAATCCTCTCGAGTACCTTACCTGCTGTATCCAGCAGGCATATTGGTCGATAAGATGATGGATCATCTGGTGTCTTTTTCCCTTTCGGAAGAAGGACCAATTTTTGCAATTTCCACCGGCTTGGAAAGATTCCCGTGTGTGTGTGTGTGTGTGTGTGTGTGTGTGTGTGTGTGTGTGTGTGTGTGTGTGTGTGTGTGTGTGTGTGTAATATTAAGGTTTTCAAAGGATTGAAGCCATGAAAACAGATGTGGAGAAGATAGAAATGCAGATTTGTATACCTTACCATTAATGTTTGGGTTTTATTACTTCTACTCTATTCTGTGGCACACTGGCTGAAATTCTGTTATGCACCTTTATGCCATGTAAGACCAATGATGTTCTCACCTGTGGCAATTTTTCAGAAATTAAAAACTGCTCCCTCCCCAAGTTCCCTAAGCTCCCTTGGCATGTCCTTTGTCATGAGGAAGCCATTTAATTTCCAGGTAATCGATATGGATGGTGACATGGCACAAATCAGAGCAAAAGGATTTCAGCAGCATCTCTATGAAAGAGATTGTATTGTTAATTTCTGAACACAGTCTACCAATGTCTCATGAAGGTATCATTCAATTTCTGTTTCTTTAATTGTTCATGTGAGATTAGTCTATAATAATAAATGGCAGATTACCAGAAACATTCAAATGCTACTTACTATTTTCCAGGACTATTAAGGAAAGTATTTCATTATTAAGAGTCTTATTTTTAATTCATCATACTAGTAAGGGCAGTTGTTTAATCAGGGAGATGTAATTTAGAAACCACTGAATGGTTTTTGAAATGTATTACAGATGTTCAACTGAGTTAGGATTGCAGCGCTGTGTTGAAGGTCACAGGGTTAAGACCTTTGGTATCCTCTAATATAGTGGTTGCCCCAGTCTTGAAATGAAATCATCTGCTTCTAATGATTTGGGTTCAGTTTTGTCAAGACAAAAACCAGCAGGCTTCCAACATCAGGAATGTAATTTACTATGAAGGACAACAGGAACATTAATTTCTCATCAACGAGATTCAATAGAAATGAAACCTTAGAAAATGACCTCTCTTCCCAATGTGGAGATGTATAAAAACAAGAGCACTAGAGTGAACAGATAACCATGAAGGGCAGAATGCTCCTTGTCCTAAGTTTTTTGGCAGGTGGGGAAGGATGATGGATGTTCCCAAATGGCAAAATAGATTTGTACTTGTTTTAGGGCATTATAGTTCTACTGGGGAAGGATGACGTATGTATTCCTCATCTGTAGAAACTGTACTGTCTTTGCCTAACACAGAGAAATAACAGCCTCTTGTTCAATTTTTAAAAGAAGTTTCCAAAGTATCCACTTTCTGGAGAGGTTGGCATACCTGGATTTAAATCACAAATATTTATAGTATGGCTATAAAACCAAATTGCTTTCAGGTGCTTCCTTACCAGATTTTGTGGGGAGCAAAGAGATACCCTATTTTCTGTGTCTCCTCAAAACTACAATTCTGAAGGAGCCTCAGCCGTCTTTTCCCTCATCAATGATCAGAACAGGGCTGAGAAGGACTTCCTTGAAATACTCTCTTTCCCTGGCTCATTGTACAGATCACTCCTCCCATGTGACATGCTGACCAAAGCATCAATCCTATCTCAGCTGATGAAAGGAGGGCCTCATGGAGCTTCAGATATGGTTTGACTACACATTTGTCAAAATGCCTGACCATTGGCCATGCTGGCTTGGGCTGATGGGAGATGTTGTTCACCATTTGGAAGACCACAGGCTCCTATCTATATCTTATCTTAACAAGAGATTAAAAGAGAAATAAAAGAAGAAAGCGACAGGGAGAGAGGCATGGTAGAAATGAAAACAACCAATCACCCAATTTGTTTAACAGTGTGATAGGAAACTCTTTTTGACCTAAATGGCTCTGAATTGGGACACTGAGAGGGGGGAAATGCCAGCAATGAGGGATGTTTCTTCTAGCATTCTCCCACAATGTTCACACACAGAAGAGAATATGGTGACTAAGGAAGCAATAGGTTGCTGTGTGGAAAATCAAGTAGACCTTAAAAAAGGGTATTGAGAAGAAATATTGTGATGAACTTTGTGCAAGTCATTTATGAAACACCGCCCTCTTGGTCTGTCATGTCAGACTTCCAGAGTTCAGTTCAGCAATTCTCAGAATGAAACTAAGCTTTCTGCTAATTTCTCTAAATCCAAGCTAAGGTTGGATGTCCATGGATGGAAGGAGGTTTGGCAAAGAGATACACCCACACCTGCCCCCGACCCTAAGTGTGTCTCATTTTAATGTACACCAGCAAGCACACTATATTGTAGTGGCACATGATATGTGCACAGTATAAACCCTTGTAAACAATCTTGATCTATAAAACTTTCAGTGAATGAGAGTACTAGTTCAGTGCTATATTTTCCAACACTGCAAATGTTCAGTACAATATGAATATTATGGAAGTAATGTAGGCAATGCAAAGTATTTAATGTAAAGCAAGGTGATCAACACGGTATTATGTAAATATAACAAGAAAAGCTATGACAGATATATACAGTAATGTGGACATTCTCCTTTCCATATCTACACTGTGGAAAGAATGCTGAAAAATTAGCACACAGTTTACACATACAGTACTGTAGTTGTATATGCAGTAAAACCTCGCATAAAGAGTGCCTCGCTTGGAGACTAACTCACTTAAAGAGCAGAATTTTCTCTGAATGGTCGCCTCGCTTAACAACTAAATCCAACCTAAAACTTCCTTAACAAATAAATCGGGGTTCGCAATCCCCCCCCTCAAAAGTCACAATTGGTCACATACAATGGTGTTTCGCTTAAAGAGCAAACTCACTTAAAGAGCAATCCCGCGGAACGCATTATGCTCTTTAAGCGAGGTACTACTGTATTCACATAACACAGCGATAAGGAAGAAAGTACATATGGTGAAGCAAAAAAAAAAAAATGTAGTTTTCCACCTGTTGACTTTTTACTAGAATTTTACAAATAAATGATGGACGTGTTTGGTTTTATTGTTGTACTATTGGCTGCAAGCAGCAGGTCTGTGAAATCTTGCCCTAAAAACCTCATGAGATTTCATGCCCAATTTACAAGACTTAAGAGCTTTGAAAAGTTCGGATATGGTTTAGATAAACATCTAGAATTTTGTGAGCTTATTAGCTTTGAAAGCACCTATGCTTACCTGAAAATGGTTATTTCTTGTTTAACAAATAATATAACTAGTAATTATAAAGTTTTTAGCTGTAAAAAAATCACACCTATATTAAATTACTTAGGTGATAGCCAATATGGAATCAGAGATGGTACTTGAAGAAGGAGAAGGGACAAATAATATCTAGTTCTTTTCAGAAGATGCATTTAAAAAGCATTTATTAGCATCATTGTCAGGATTTTTCAGGTTTTATGCCATTCTCTTATCAATTCTAAACAACAAGACAAATATTCTTTGGTTTTGCCATTCATGTTTCAAAGAATATTTCCAAGGTGTCGCTGCTGGCCGCTAGAAAGAATCAAAGGTATTCTCCAAAGTTTTTCAGCAGAGTTACTCACAAAATGCAATAAACCAAATACAGTACTGTATATAATTGGAACAATGCTATGGCATCAATGCTGATGAGTAACACATGGAATTCCTTTTAAAAATCTAGCATTCTGAGCAGTGGTGGGATTCAACAGGTTAGCACCAGTTCACCAGAACCGGTAGCAGGAATTCTGGCTGGCCCTGCCCATCCAAGTTTTGAAATAAAGTAGTCCTTATTCAGGTGCAACACAGGGCTTCCTCCCTGGCCACATCCACCATACCACGCCCACAGAGTAGGTAGTAATTTTTTTTAAATCCCACCACTGCTTCTGAGCTCTGAAGAAAACAGGGACATACTGAAATGGTTTGATTTATTCAGAATGACTAGAGCTATAGGAAATCCTAGCAAGATTTCCAAATAAAAATGCAGATGACATGCAAGGATTGTTATTATTTTTCATGCATTGTAACCAAATCAAATCATAAAGGCTTTTAGGGAACACATTTAACAATCATTAACAGTAGCATTCATAATCATTAAATTCTGGCTGGCCGCGTCCATCCAAGTTTTGAAATAAAGTAGTCCTAATTTGGGTGCAACACATGGCTTCCCCCCTCACCACACCCACCATACCACACCCACAGCGTGGTAGTAAATTTTTTGGAGCCCCTTGTCATTTTACCATGTTATCTACACTGATTTACATGCTGATAGAAGGCCCACTGCCTTAATCACATGTCTTTTGGACAGATACCAGTAGCCCCATAGTGATCTTATTCCCTTCCAACACATCAAGGGGCCTGATGTGAGAACGTCTCCCTACTGTAATAAAACTTTCTTCTCAAGTAACCATAGGGAGGAGCTCAGTGGTGGGATGTAAAAAAAAAATTACTACCCCACTGTGACATCATCATAGTGTAGGCGGAGCTAACATCATGATGTCATGGGTGGGGCCAAAGAAAAAAATAAAAAAATAATAAAAAATATGCACACACAAACCCCTCAGCCCACCTGCCCACCCACCCCAAACACAAACCCATCACTTACCTGTTAGTATAAGTGCCTGGGCAGCACCATGTTGCAAGATGGATATGGTCATCGTACCAGTTCTCTAGGATAATATGCTTTAATGTAAATGTAAAACATTTGTACCTCCTTAAGGGTTCTCCAATTGGAACAGGAATTGGAACAGCACAGGTGTAGCTTATTGATGAGGTAACTCCAAGACTTTGCTTAAAAACCCCAAGCCAGGCCATCAGGCCTGCCAGCCGCCAGGCCTTTTTAGGAACCGTGGTAGTACGTCAATATAGGTAAAGGTATTAAATACACATTAAAATACACACAGACACACCACATCCAAAGGTGAGTCACTTACCCTAGGGAGCAGACTATAGGGAGCTTCAGGCTAGCAGCTTCTCTTCCTCCTCCCCGCATAGGAGGACAGCAAGGAGGCCGTGCATACGTGCCAAGCACTGTAGGCGTGCATGCGCACCAAGTGCTTGGCACACATGCGCAGTGGGGGAACCAGTGAAAAGGTAAGCCCCGAAGGTGGTTCCCCCCAAAAGCTGCTACCGGTTCTCCTGGACACTGGGAAAAGTTACTACCGGTTCTGGTGGACTGGTGCAAACCTGTTACATCCCATCACTGGAACTGATATATACCAATGGCCTCGCCTCTCGAATAGAAATGCTTTGGACTGATGTTAACACAGACCAAAGTGGAACCCCAGATTCTTAATAATTAAGTACTCGGATTGAAAAACACTGCTTTTCATGGTGCAGCCATTCTTTTGCATCAAGGTTGCCTTCCTCTCCCTTCCAATACTATACATGTGAAATGAAGATCACACTGCTGTTATTCAGTTGGGTTTTGGGGGGAATATCATACAAAAGCTTCACTGCCACTGGGACAGGTATTTGCTGTAGGATTGTAGCACTGAATAAAATCAAACAAAACCAGAAAAAGGCAATACAGTTGTGAGTTTTTTCTAATGCAAGTTAAACAAGTCATTTTCCAGCAGAGTCAGCGTGTGTGGCTTTGAAGTTCTATGTTCTGAATGTTTCCTGACTAATACTTGTTCACCAAAAGTCAGCAAGACATTGAAAGTAAAATTTTCATGTTGCAATATGAGCAAATATTCTCCTAAATTTAATGTCTGCAAAGTTATTCTGCTGTTGACTTAACATGAGGCAACTGTGTTTTTTGTAGACAAACTCTGAAATAAAAAGCAAACCATACTAGACATTATCCTAGTTCTTGAGGAAAGACCCCCTAAGAGCTTGTTCTTCTGCAGCTCTAGGCTGCCTGAGGATCCTGAGGGTCAGAATAATGAGCATTGTCAGAACAAGGCATTTACACTCAATTGTGGAAAGGGTTATTGTTTTTTCATTGCCTTATAACATTCAACAGCACATATGACTGCAGCTTTGTGCCAATTTTATTGATATAGAAATAATCAGCATAAACAATAATGTCATGATGTCATGAACATTGATTCTTCAGTTTTCAAGTGGACAAATAAACTTGAGATAGCCTTTACTTGAATCTATGATGGTTGCAAAATTTCCACCCCCAGTGTGTGCCTGAAAAGTCATTGATTGACTGAATGGGTGAGGAGTTTGTTTGATTTCTTTCACAACAAATACAGTCAAACCTCACATAAAGAGTGTCTCGCTTAAAGAGTAATTCGCTCAAAGGGCAAAATTTTCTCTGAATGTTCGTTTCGCTTAACAAATAAAACCAACCAAAAACTCGCTTAACAAATAAATCGGGGTTTGCAATCCCCCCCACAATTGGTCACTTACAATGGTGTTTCACTTAAAGAACAAACTCGCTTAAAGAGCAATCCTGTGGAACGCATTATGCTCTTTAAGCGAGGTACAACTGTAATACATCAGCATCTATACATTCATACATAACTAGACAGAAATTACTTAGATTTTTAATTTTTAAAAGCAAAACTGGCAGATTGATTCCAAAATCACCACAGTCCCAGTTTGGATTCTTTCCCATCACACACATCCATTTAAGCAGAGGGCTCTAAGTGCTTAGTAATTAAATGTCTGATTTTGCATAAAAAACCTTTGTGGTACTGTATATGACAATTTGCATGAGTACGAATGTCAATTTTGCATGCACTTCAGCCACTATGCTAGAGACCAAAGCAGACATTACTTCAAAGGGGCAAGTAATAGCTGCCTTTTTTCCTTTACTTTTAAAAAAACTATAGAATAACCACACAACTCCCAAGCCAGATCACACCACCACCACCACCACCCAAGAATGAATGGGGTGGAATGAGCAGAGAAAAATATTTCCAGCACCAATAACTGCAAAATGCTCATCCATTTCTCTTTAATGAACTGCTTTTTTGTGCAATATAATGTTTTGCTATATACAGTAATTACTTATGTGTGTTGGGGAGGAACCATGAAAGTTTTTGTATCAAAATAGTATCTGCTGTGGTCCTGGCTGATTCTATTTTTTATATATATTTTTTTGGGAGAGAAAAGGACTGAGCAGCATTTGTGTAACCAGTGCAGTCTTTAGGGACTGAGCTGTTCTATGGTATTCTGGGCTTAATTAGGAGATTTCATTTGTATGTCATGACCTAATGGCAGAAAACAAAATATAGTTAACACATGGAGTAAGGCCTGTGATGTAGCCCTCTGGAATGAAAGATTGCAATCTGTTGGCAATGGAGGAGATGATGAAGGGCACAACCCGTCCATAGAGACTAAAGTGGCAGACACAGGAAAGAGCTTTATTTCCTCCACAGAAGTTTAGGAAGAGCTGGGGTGAATTTGATTTCAAAGCCTGACAGTGTGGCCGTGGCATTTGTTTCCAATTCGGCAGGAATGAGTGTATGGTTTGAACAATTCTTTCGGCGTTCTTGATGGGGGGGAACATAACTCATCTCAGCTGGCACTGTTAGGAGATCAAATTACAGGGGGGGAAAATTCACTCAAAACCCAGGGTATCCTTCTGGCAACCAGAGCTCTCATACATCTTCACAGGCCCTTTATTCTATGCAGCTTTGATTCAGGTCTCCATACTGTAAGAAACTTCCCGCCCGCATAACAATTTTACTGTTGCCAGATGTTGGCTTTCTGCCTGCTTTTACATAATTCAGCACATTTCTTTACTCAAGATGTTACAATTTAGAGAGGCTTCAGAAGTTTTATTTTTAATGGCCTGGTGATACACATTTCTTATTGTTTTCTCCTCAGCTCCAAAAGGCCTTTCCTCCTTGCTCACTACCATGTTGTAGGCATTTGGCTTCTGATGTAGCTTGCTTTGTACAGCCAGCAACAGGAAAACCCTCTTTGTCCATCCTTTTTGGAATGAGGTGTATTGAAATAAAAATGAAAGGGGTGATGGTGCATTCTCCATGCTGTTGGTTCATCGCCCTTAAATATAATGGTACATATGGGATTCCTGTAGCACAGTGGTGCCCAAACTTTTTGGGCTATGGGCTGGTCACATGGTTTCTCCCAACAGAAACCGAAATAAAATGAGCCTTGTCATCTGTTTTGCAACAGGATAAAATAGATTTTAGTCTACCATTTTCTCTGCTTAAACCAGGGGTGCCCAAACTGTGGCCTGTGGGCCAGATCTACCCCCTGATGCCAATTCATCTGGCCCATGCTGCCCTTGTCACTCCTGGAAGCGGAAGTAAAACGCAACCATATTGGCATGTTTTACTTCTGATTCCAGGAGTGAGGAGGGCAGCGTAGGCCAGATGAATTGGCACCAGGGGCCGGATCAAGTTCACATGCCATAGTTTGGGCACCGCTGCTGTAGCACGACAGATTTCTTTCTGCCATACATTTTTTTTTGTCTTTCACTTGTAGGCTGTTTGAAGTTTGTCCTTCCTGCACATATACTGTAGGTGTCTGTGGGTTTAGAATCCTTCTCTCTAGTGTTTGCATGATGAAAAGCTGAGAACCAGTGCAAAGTTCTGGAAGGGGAAAAACAGGATCTGTGTGACACATAACCATTTTTCTTTTATAAAACTCATAGCCCAACTTTGAGGGCAAAAGTATTTGTTCAGATGGCTTCCACAGAAAAATATTTTAACTTAAAACCTGAGTATGAAGCAGTAATCATACCAACTTCTTACAATATCCAGCTTAGGAAAATACTATACAAATACAGTTAAAACCAACAGCAGCCCAAGAAAACCTTTCCTGTTTGCTGTGGAGAACAGGTGTGCTTCCAAAAAGCCCAGAAGAGACTTGTAGTAAAACCGGGGGAGCTAAGAGGGCTGGTCAGACTTCCATTGCTTTTTTGTTGTTGTTGTTGCTGTTTAGTTGCACAGTCGATTCCGACCCTTTGCAACCCCATGGACCACTGTCCGCCAGGCACTCCTGTCCTCCACCATCCCCCTCAACTCGCTCAGCTCTGTGCCCATTGTCTCTACAATACCATCTAGCCATCTCATCTTGGGCCGTCCCCTTCTTCTTTTGCCCTCAACCCTTCCAAGCATCAAGGCTTTCTCAAGTGAATCCTCTCTTCTCATTTGATGTCCAAAGTACTTTAGCTTCATCTTTATTATTTGACCTTCTAAGGAGCAGTCAGGGGTGATTTCTTCTAAGATTGATCTATTTGTTCTCCTTGCTGTCCAGGGGACTCTCAAAACTCTCCTCCAACACCACATCTCAAAGGCATCTATTCTTCTGCGCTCTGATTTCCTAATGGTCCAGCTCTCACAACCATACATTGTATTGTATTGTATATTGTATTGTATATTTCGACTTATATGCCGCCCCATTCGCACAGCGACTCTGGGCAGCTCACAGAGGAAACAGTTACAATTACATAGCAAAATTCCATAGCATAAAAAACATTGCCACAGGGAATACCATTGCTTTGACTATATGATTTTTTTGTTTGCAATTTGATGTCTCTACTTTTCACTATGCTCCCCAGGTTTCTCATTGCTTGCCTCCCAAGAATCAGTTGCCTTTTTATTTCATGGCTGCAATCTCCATCTAACTGCTTTCTTTCTTGAATGCCAAAATAGCTATTCTTACTGCCTGTGATGTGTGAGTTGGGACTCAGGTGCTGATCTTATAAAGAGTGAACTGGTTAGAATGATAGATATTGGCCCTTCCAAAACTTTTTTCCTATTGACTTCCTACTTTTATATAGGAATTATTCTTAAAAAATATATGGTGTAAACCATGACTATTGTCTGCCTATTTTATTCCATGTCATTTACCAAGCAGCACAGTGGTATGTTTTTCAAATGTAAAAAGGACAAATTACAGTTTTAGAAATATAACATCAACAACAACAACTGACTGGATGGCTCAGTGGTTTAGGTATCTGATTGTCAAGCCAGAAGTTGGGAGTTTGATTTGTTTTTACTATAATGCATCTTGGAAGAGTTATATCACAGGGGGTTCTAGTACGTGAGTCTTTAAATCCCTTCCAATTGTACTCTTCTATGATTCTATGAAGCATAATCCATCATGGATATGATCAACACAAGAGTAAGTATGACAATGCCTGCCTTCTTCAGTGATAACTATAATTGGAGAATGAGCCATAGTAAAAAGCTACCAATATTGAACGGATATTCATGAAACTTAAACATTTGTATTAATGGTTCAAAGAAAGAGGCTGCTTAAGATAATATCCTTATTCTTCAGTGAGCAACAGCTCATATAAAATACCCAGAGAATCACTTTATTATTGAGTGGATCACAGAAGAATTTCTGTCTTTGAGTTATTTTCATCCCCCAAAGTCTTTTTTCTCTATCATGTTTCTAATTTCTTAATGGAATTAGAAAAAGATACCCTTAAAGCAGGGGTGCAGGGGTGAGCAATTATTATGCTGCCTACGTTTGCCTTAGCTTATTTATTTATTTATTTATTACTTCAAATTTATATTGCCGCCCACTCTCCGTGGCGACTCAGGGCGGCATACAAAAAATACATTACATTACATTACATTACAATACAATATATTGGTGTGGGCTCAGGAGGAGGGGCGGCAAAGTCCTCAACCTGCTCTGGCTTCTTCCTCCCCTGGCAGTTGGTGTAGGCACAGGGGGAGGAGTGGCAAGGTCCTCAACCTGCCCTGGCTTCTTCTTCCCCTGCAGTTGGTGTAGGCACAGGGGGAGGGGCGGCAAGGTCCTCAACCTGCCCTGGCTTCTTCTTCCCCTGGCAGTTGGTGTCTTGCCTTCCAAGGAGTAAGCATCTTTTTATTTCATGGATAGAGTCGTCATCTGCAGTGATCTTGGAAAGCAAAGTATCAATGCTTCCAATTCCTCCCCTTCTATTTGCCAGGGAGTGATGGGGCCAGATGCCATGATCTTGGTTTTTTTGATGATGAGTTCAAATCAACTTTTGCACTCTTCCCCATTCACCCTCACCAAGAAACTCTTTAGATTCCCCCCCCCCTTTCTGCCTTTAGGGTGTTGTCATCTTTATTTCTGAAGTTATTGATATTTTCCCTGGCAATCTTAATTCCTACTTGTGATTTCTCTTGCCCTGCATTACACATGATGTACTTAAATTAAATAAGCAGGGTGACAATATACAGCTTTGTCATAATCCTTTTCTTATTTTAAACTAATCAGTTGTTACATATCCAGTCCTAACTGTTGCTTCTTGACTTCCAGACAGGTTTCTTTGAAGACAGGTAAGATGGTCTGGTACTCCCTTCTCTTTCAGCACTTGCTACAGTTTGTTGCAATTCACACAGTCAATGTAGTCAATGTAGTCAATGAAGCAGAAATAGATTTCTCTTTCTCACTCTCTCTCTCTTGTAATCCCTTGCTTTCTCCCTAATTCAGTGAATGGTGGCAATTTGGTATCTAGTTCCCCTGACTCTATGGAACCCAGTTTGTACTTCTGGTGGTTCTCAAGCCACATACTGCAGAAGGGAGCATGACCTTGCTAGTGTGTGAAATGAGTACAATTGTACAATAACTTGAACATTCTTTGGCATTCCCTTGGGCCGTAAACTGAATTTTTCCAATCCTGTGCCTTCTGTTGTGGTTTCCAAATTTGCTGGCATTGTCTTTTAGGGCTTAAATAGCTCAACTGGAATACCATCATCTCCACTACCTTTGTTGTTAGTAATACATTCTAATTTTAATATTTTATCTTGACTTCACCCTCCATGATATCTGGCTTGAGATAAGTGGTCACACCATTGTCATTAACTTTAAGATCCTTCTTGTATAGTTCTCCTGTGTATTCTTGACACCTTTTCCTAATCTCTTCTGCTTCTGTTAGATTCCCTGCCATTTATGTCCTTTATCATGGCCATCTTTGCTCAAAACATTTCTTTTATTTTTCCAGTTTTCTTAAAGAGATCTCTAGTCCTTCCCATTCTGTTATTTCCTCTATTACTTTGCTTTGTTCATTTAAGAAGGTCTCATTTTATCTCCTTGCTCTCCTCTGTAAATCTGCACTCATTTGGGTGGACCTTTCTCTTTCATCTTTGCCTCTAGCTTTCTTTCTTTCTTCAGCTGTTTGTAGATCCTCATCAGAAAGAACCTCTTTCTTGCAAAAGATGCAGGAGCCAGGTGATACCTTTATTGGATTTGATTGACTGTAATTTGACTGCAATTGGCATGCCTAGTATGTATACCAAATTGAAGCCTTGCTCCCTGCTGGGAAGCACATGGCATTTGTATTCCTTTGTCTGGCCACAAAAGGAAGCTAAACTTCAGAGAGGGTCACATGGACTGGGAGCAAAAGCCCAGCTTCCTGTGGGAATGGCATCCTAACTCCATGAAATATTTTGCTGTTCTTTAGAGGAGAACCTGACAAGCCAACAGCCATGAACATTTTAATACATGCCTGAAGAAGTGGTCTTAAACCATGAAAGCTCATGCAAGGTTTTTCTGAGTGATCCAATAAATGTTTCACTTGCTTCCTGCATCTTTTGCATTCTTTACAATTTGAATATGGATCACAGGGCTAATCCTCCTTGTTTTTCTCTTTCTTGTGTTTCTTTTTATTTGGGATGGTTTAAATTGCAGCCTCTAGTACAATGTTACAAAGTTCCATCCATAGTTATTCTGGCATTCTGTCTACCAAGTCTAATCCCTTAAATCTATTCTTCATCTCCACTGTATACAAATAGGGAATGTGATCTCGGTTATACCTGAATGGCCTAATAGTTTTCTCTACTTTCTAACCCTGAATTTTGCAATAAGTAGCTCATGACCTGAGCCACAGTGAGCTCTAGGTCTTATTTTTTACTAAATGTATCGAGCTTCTCCATCTTTGACTGCAAAAAACATAATAAATCTGATTTCAGTGTTGGCCATCTGGTGATGTTCTTGTGCAGAATCATCTCTTATGTTGTTGGAAGAAGATATTTGACCAGTGTTTTCTCTTGACAAAATTCTGTTAATCTTTGCCCTACTTCATTTTGTATTCCAAGGTCAAACTTGCCCATTATTACAGTTACCTTTTGACACCCTGTTTTGGCATTTCAGTCCCCTATGATGATAAGGACATCATTTTTGGTGTCAATTCTAGAAGGTGCTGTAGGTCTTCATAGAACCAACTGACTTTAGCCTCTTCTGCATCAGTGTTTCAGGCGTAAACTTGGATTACTGTGATGTTGAATGGTTTGCCTTGGATTTGGACCGAGATCATTCTATCATTTTTGAGATTGTATCCTATTACTGCTTTTTTTACTATTTTTTATTGACTATAAGGGCCACTCTATTTCTTCTGAGGGATTCTTGCCCACAGTAGTATATATAATGGTCATCTGAGTTGAATTCACCCATTCCCTTCCACTTTAGTTCACTGGTTCCCAGGATGTCAATGTTCAGGCTTGCCATCTCATGTTTGACCACATCTATCTTAACTCGATTAATAGATCTTACATCCCAGGTTTCTATGCAATATTATTTTTATAGCATCAGACTTTCCTTTCAGTGTCAGACACATCCACAGCTTGGCGTCCTTTCATCTTTGACCCAGCCTCTTCACTACCTCTACTTGACCTCTGCTCTTCCCCAGTAGCATATTGGAGACCTTCCTACCTGGCAGGCTCATCTTCTGATATCATATCTTTTAGCCTTTTGATATTGACCATAGAGATTTATTTGCAAAGATACTGGAGTGGGTTGCCATTTCCTCCTCCAGTGGATCATGTTTAGTCTGAATTCTCTGCTATGACCTGTTTGCTGTGGGTGGACCTACACAGCATAGCCTATAGCCTCATTGAGCCACAGAAGCCCTCTTGCCATGGTAAGGCAACAATCCTTGGGGAGGTTTTGTTATTGTACAAGGCTTAAGCAAAATCACAGCCAAATTGACAGTTGTATCATATCTACAAGGGAGAGAAAATGCCTTTATTACCTGTGTCTTGTGTAGAATCAAAATGTCATTTTGGTTTATTGGCACTCTAGTTTCATGAGCCACATGCATTACATCTAGCCCAATTTTTAGTACTTGCCTTAATCCCAATTTTTATACCATCTTTATCAGATTAAGGGCTCGAAACAACTTGAAAGCTCATTCTATTTTTATCTTATACCCATCTTACTTTTCACTTTTTGTGATCCGGTGGTGTTATTGGCTCAGTTTTTGCTGCTATGAATGGATCACAGGGTATTTCTGTCTTTGGTTCAGCTTAAAATCCTTTTTCTCTCTATTCACCCTTTTCCCCCAATTCATCACTCAGTCAAATTCCTGTATTTAGAGGAAGATTTCAAATTTTCCAGGTACGTATCCTTATTCTGTGCAGGTTAGACAAGCATTAATTCATTGTGTGGCCATACAGATGCTGAGATGAAATCTAAATCTGAATACAAACTGAAGTCATTTTTAAAATTATTTTTAACTGCTTGGCATCTCACATTAATCATCATCTCAAAAGACTGCTTTTCAATTGCAGTATGTTATGGAGAAGGAAAAATTATTCTAATGCAACATTGAATTACTTGAAGAATGATCACCTTGCCTATTGTTTCCCATTATTTATATGATTGTTGGATTTTAGAATTTGGGTCACATTGGGGAATATACCTGCTCATGTAGGCCTAGTTCTCACTGCAGGCCTAGTTTAAAAAACAACTGTTAGAACGATAGTTTCTCAGCAAAGTGCAGTGACACTAGAATATTCAATATTTTGCCATATTTTGGCAGTCTTCTTGACCCAAATCCAGTTTTTCTTCACAGCAAAAACCAATTTCCAGTTTTAGTAGGGCATGTGATTCCCTAAATTGCCTTGTATTTACAACCAAATTACACAACAAGCAAAAGGAGATAGATTGTTCCATTTGATGGAATTCCAACATTTCTTCATACCGAATTTATAATGAAATGACCGAGTGACCGACCGACTAAATCCTAACTAACTTGTTGGAAGGAGCATCTACTCTATTAGAGTTTTCGCAGGATGCTCTCACTGCATAAGGAAGAGAGATAATCTTTACCAGTTCTGTCTTTCCGTTGCATCCCTACTAATGCATTAAAGAGAATGGAGGTGGGGGGGCAATACTGTGGGGATGGTGTAATAGGTTTCAAAACAGACGGAAAATAAGTAAAATCCGCTTCCCATAGTTCCAGAAACCAAAGGCCATATAATATAGCAATAGCAGTTACACTTATATACCACCCCATAGCGCTAAGTTCACTACTCTCTGGGCAGTTCACAAGTTAATTAGCATTTTGTCCCCAACATGCTGGGTACTAATTTTACTGATCTCGGAAGGATGGAAGGTTGTCAGTCAACCTTGTGTCCCATTTGGATCAAACTCACAATGTTTTGGCTGCAGTACAGCAGTCTAATCGCTGTACCACAAGGACTACGGTATATAGAATAGAATAGAATAGAATAGAATAGAATATTAGTTTTGTCTGCTCACCAACAACTCATTAAGAATGGAACCAATTGCTTGGGGAGCAATTTTACAGTGGAGGTGCTGGATTTGTATGTGCTGTTTACTCACCAAACTAGGTTATTAGGATGGTTGCAAAGACACAACAGAGCCTCTGATGAAGGCCCTCACATTTTGAACTGAGGTGTATGTAGATTGATACTAATATAGTTTTCCAGAAGTACAAACACACAGGTTGAAAATATATATGCACACAGTGACATTCAACCTTTGTGGTCACTGTAGAATTGTTCATACTGGTAGCACGGTGTACATTTCCCCTTTTATGGTATCTATGTCCATATTCACAACCATGTAAGTCAAGAAGTATTATGTATGAGCCTTAGAAACAAATCACAACCAAGCTTCCAAACTTGTCCATCTTTATTAATGATCACAGATGGTTTCCATCACTGAGTCACAGAAACAAAGATCTTCAGTGGTGTTTTATGGCTTCCTGGCTGTTAGTTTCTAGCTGTGGCTTAGGACTGTATAAAACAGGATATCACACCAGCAAAGACTCTCCTGAAAGAGAGACAGTGTCATGAATAAGCAAACAAGCCATGTCAACCATTATCCAGAGGCTAAAAGAGTCAAAAGACTTCAAAGTTTGCAGGAACCACATTGTGAGAAAAATAATGACCACACTATAAAAATAAATACAATATTACAAAGCTTGATTGCAAGATCCTGGCAGCCTTTCTTCAGCTGCAGAATCAAAACAATCCTACCACCCCTGAACTTCCTGTAGAAACCTTTACTCCTTAGCACTTACTGTGAGCTGAGGTCATGAGGAGCCAATGTCAGCTCAACATAAAGGAACGTTCCCATATTCAAGGGAGGGAAAATTGTTCTGAAGGCATTGGCTATTTCCTTTCAAGAGATCCCATTCTAATTTTGGTCAGTAAAGTGATCATATTTCAGTGTTAATTTCAGATGGATTGAGAAG
The DNA here is from genome assembly GCA_030440675.1 of Furcifer pardalis. Classification (NCBI taxonomy): domain Eukaryota; kingdom Metazoa; phylum Chordata; class Lepidosauria; order Squamata; family Chamaeleonidae; genus Furcifer; species Furcifer pardalis. Next base: position 102,955,099 of record CP126891.1, read on the forward strand.
AGCACTTAAAACACCTTCCTTCCTTTAAAGTGTCCAAAGGATTATTTTTCTTAGCTTTAAGAAGCGGACATTCCATTTCAGTAGGGCAGAGGTGGGATTTGGTCTGTGTATCAAACCACATGTGATCCAGCAGCCAGCCTGCTTTAGTGTTTACCCTTGCCTCCTTCTACCTGTTGAGAAGATGCAAATGGTATCCCAAATCTTTAATATTAGTCATTTATATCTCTAAGTGACACATTGCATTCAATATTACAGTTGTACCTTGCTTAAAGAGCATAATGCATTCCACAGGATTGCTCTTTAAATGAGTTTGCTCTTTCAGACCAATTGTGACTTCTGGTGGTGGTGGTGGTGGTGGGGATTGTGACCACCCAATTTATTTGTTAAGTGAGTTTTTGGTTGGTTTTATTTGAAAGCCAGTTGTATCCTACTCTAGGGCTCAGTGTTCATCTCTGTTTATAGCCACAGTGCCAGCGCTGTCTTGCCGCCCCTCCCCCTGTGCCTATACCAACTGCCAGGGGAAGAAGCCAGGGCAGGATGACTACCTTGCCGCTCCTCCCCCTGTGCCTACACCACCTGCCAGGGGAAGAAGAAGCCAGGGCAGGATGAGGACCTTGCTGCCCCTCCCCCTGTGCCTACCCCACCTGCCAGGGGAGGAAGAAGCCAGGGCAGGATGAGGACCTTGCCACCCCTCCCCCTGTGCCCACCCCAACATATTGTATTGTAATGTAATGTATTGTCTGTAAGCCACCCTGAGTCGCCACGGCGAGTGGGCGGCAATATAAATTTGAACTAATAAAAAAATAAAATAAAAATAATCTCCATTAACATGAGGCAGGCATGACTAGACACCGGAGTGCATGGAACACTATTTACCTTCCCACCAAACTGGTACTTATTTATCTACCATATTTGCCAGCGTATAAGACGACTGGGCGTATAAGACGACTGGGCGTATAAGACGACCCCCCAACATTTCCACTCAAAATATAGAGTTTGTTATATACTCACCATATAAGACAACCCCCTCTTCCACACACCTTCCACACACCAAATAAAATGTAAAAGAACAATGAAAGACATAATAATAATTATTAATAGTAAAATTATTGAGATTATTGATGGTAATCATTTTATAATTATTCTGGGTGGGGAGAATCAGGCTCTTCCTTCCAGGCTCTCCCTCCCACTCAAAAGAAGCGGCGTCCAAAACCCTCACCCTCCAGGAAAGGGAATCCGGACTGCTCGATCCAAATTGAAAAGGTCGGCGAGGGAGCTTTGCCTGTCGGGTGATCTTTTTAATAAGAGCAGGGTTGCCTCTCAAAGGGAGGGAAGGAAGGAAGGACGGCAAAAGTAGCCCCAGCGCCCTCAGCTTGGCACAAAATTATTATTATTTGGGAGAATAACCAATCTGTATAGTAATGGGCAAGATGGACAGTCTCAGGATACAACTAGAACAAGGAAATGGTAAACCACTTCTGTATATTCTCTACCAAGAAAACCCTGCAAAGGGTTGCCACGGTGTTTCTGTGGTTTCTAGGTAGAGAATACACTGAAGTGGTTTATCATCATATACATACCTACATGTTTTGTGTGAAGGGATTTAATACACAGTATCTATCATCGCATGGCTGTATGTTTAAACTGGTGAAGGGAAGAGCTTTAATGCAAAGTTTTACATGACGTTGGAAACCCCCCCCCCCCATAGGCCATTCTCCTCTGATCTCGGAGGATAAAACAAGGTGGTGGTGTTGTTTTTTTCCATGAGCTTCATCTGAAATTTAAATTTAAAACACAGACTGCCCATTTTATTTTAATCCCATTCTCTTTTGCACTCATTCCTGCATGGGCAACATTTATATGTGCAACAGCAGTGTAGACGAAACTCAAAAGTGCTTTGAGTGTTATGTGTGAATGTACCCCAGGCTTGCTTGACCGTCTTCTCTTGGAAAGCCTCCAGCAGAAAATGATTCACAACTTTCTCCAAGAAAAACTTGAGTCCCTGGGCAGCTTGTCTTATTCTTAGCTATTTGGGTTTCCTTGCTGTTTAATTTTATGCAACTTAAAGCAGTTGTTTCTCTTCCCGTGTTTGCCTGACAGTTACTCTATTTTTACAGCCAAACTTCCCCCCCCCCCTTTTTGAAATATACTCTATTCTTCCAATATCTCCACATATGACTTTCCTTCTAAGGGAACTTAGCACTCTCATAACCCTTTCTTCATATTTCTTGAATTGCTATGACCTGCACAATGTTTCACATCTGATGCCTGCATTTAATACAGCTTACATATTACCGATCTTTTGGACAAAGTACCACAATGCTCTGCTTGCTGTCAATTTGTTCTTAATGTATTTTTGGCAGTGCTAGTTACCCCATGTATAGCTAACTTTGAATGTTCGTTCTTGCTTTATTTCATTTGAAATAGTATTTTTCATGTAAAGAATGATATGCAAAACAAAGCAGGATCCCCCAACTGTGTAGTCTAAGGGTGAGGTGGCATTAGCAAGAGCTGCATCCAGTGATGGGATGATACCGGGTCGGCCCGGATCCGCCGACCCGGTAGCTCCCATCACGATTGGTTCTCCGTGGGGGTTGTTAGAACCCTGGGAGATCTGGTTCTGAAATTTTTTTACCAGGTAACCAAAATGGCTGCCCATTACTGCGCATTAATCAAACGTCTATTTGACGCATGCGCAGTAAGAAATAGAACTGTGCATGCATCAAATAGAGGTTTGATGCATGCGCAGTAACGGGCAGCCATTTTGGCTCCCTGGGAAAAAAATTTTTTAAGGCGGCGGCGGGGATCTTTCCTTGGCATGGCGTGCCATCAGCCCGGTGTGCCGCCACGCCGTTACGGGCAGCCATTTCGGCTGCCCAGAAAAAAATGTTTTTAAAGGCAGGGGCCTTTCCTTGGCACGGCACGGCATCAGGCCGGCGCGCCGATGTGCTGATGCGCCGTTACGAGCTGCCATTTTGGCGGCCGCTTTTCCTTGGCGCGGAGCCAGGTCGCCATGCCAGCCGTGCCACTGCTCCACCGCCTCTTCTGCTCTCGGATGAGGGTAAGTGACCTAGGTTTTGTGTTTGGGGTGGGTAGATGGGTGTTTGGGTGGGTGAGTGTATTTTTATTTTATTTTTTATTTTATTTCTTTATTTCTTTTATTTCTTTAATTTATTTATGGGTTTGTGTTATGGGTGGGTGGGTAGGTGGGTTAAGAGGTGTGTGTTTGTGTATTTAATTTAATTTAATTTAATATTTAAATTATTATTATTTATTATTTTTAAGGCCCTGCTCATGACGTCATGATGTCGGCTCCACCTATGACGTCATGACGTCATGACATTGGCCACACCCATGATGTCCGTGATGTCAGGGAGTGGTAGTAAAAAATTTGTCATCCCATCACTGGCTGCATCCCTCTGTTTGTTTGGGGTACATGGCAGCAACATCTACTCCTCCCTGCCCCCACCGTCAAGTAGTAGCATATGACAACAGTGACACACATACCCATTTGCCTACCTGTTTCTGCCCACCAAACATGAGGGTAATGATCCTCAGACGCTCCCTACAAAAGGGGAGGATCAAAGAATGTAACAGCAACTGTAGCCCTTGAAATCCCCAAGAGGCCAGCTCAGCTCTTCTCTCTAAAGCTGGCTGTTTTTTCAGGGCCTGGCCCAGAGACAGGCAGTGAAGTAACAGAGCAGGAACGGCCTTATCATGGTGAAAGATGTGGGAACTTATCTCTCCCACTGTTCTTCTGTCTGAGGTGGCACCATCTCTCTGGATGCGACTACATTGGCAAACAAAATCTTTTGTGGTTCTATTCAATTTTGTTGATCACACGAAGAACCTGGAAACAAAATTCACATTTACAAAATAGGGGATACTTGGGTGAAAAATACTACATGCAAGTCAATATTCAGAATCGGATATGGCACAAGAAGAAAAAGAAGCAGGAGCCTGGAATTCCTCTAGATCAGGGGTGCCCAAACTATGGCCCATGGGCCAGATTGGGCCCCTGATGCCAATTTGTCTGGCCCATGAAGCCCTTGTTGCTCCTGAAAGTGAAAGTAAAATGCACCCCTCCTCCTCCTCCTCCTCCTTCTAGCAGCCTCCACCAGTGTTCTTGTAATATTTCTTTGATGTTATACCTCCACCTTCCTCTGGGTCTTTGTCCTTCTCCTCTTTCCACATATACCTTGTAGTGATTGGAAACCAAGCCCTATGAGGAAAGACAGAACATATAATAATGTGCTCTTGATTACAGGACACATAATAATGGGCTCAAATTACAGAAAGTTGAGCATCTGAAAAAAATTCATAACTCTAGTACGCTAATAGACATTGGTGAGAGAAAATTAGGTAACTATTTATCAGTTATACTTTGATTTGGATTCCTTCATTTAATTGGGAGTTGGACTAGATGCCCTTGTAGGCCCGTTCCAATTCCATTATTCTATGATTGTAGGAAACAACTCCCCAAAACACCTGGTTTGGCCTTTGTGTTGTGTGAGCAATGAAAAATAATTTGAATTAACTTGTGCTAATTGTGGACCCCAAAGTATTTGTTAATGGAGTCATACCCTTACCCTCATGGTAGATCTGGCCTGATAAAGAGAGGAGATATGAGATTTGCTACCTCAGGAGTCAAAATATTTTGCTTAGCATTTTGATATAATTGTGAATTGTTCTAATAATTTAAATTGAAGCTATAAGGGAAAAGCTTGGTGCACCTTTTCTCTTCACCCTTGAATAGTTATAAAAGATATGCAAAATTTTAGTTGGCCTTCTACCTCTACTGAAATATTGCTCTGCCTTCAGATTGCTGTTTCTAACTTGAGATGGCAGAAATGCCTCTAAAACTTATTTCCCTCCTTTTCAGTTCTAATTTCTTCTTTCTTTATGTCATTAAGAAAAAATTCTACTTTGATATCTTAATTCTGTTTCTGGATTGTTTCTCTAACTCATTTTATCTTGTGTCTTTTAATCATTTCAGTTCTACTCCTACACTTCAGATTTCCAGACGGCTCTGAAAGCTTCCTTCATGAAATCACCTCAGGTCTTTGACACCCATCAACTTGTCTTCTGTTTTACATCACCTCTTCTTTTTATTCTCACTTTTAATTTAACTTGCCGCTCCTCTTTCAACTTTGTAAACTTTTCCTTTCCTTTGTGAGTGTTTCTCCCTGTGTGTTTGCAATTTTCTCTTGTCAACAGAGATTTTACCAGTGTCTCCCCCTTCTTCTTCTTTCATGTCCAGATCAAACTTTGGACTGCCAAAATGAAGCCACCTTCTTGACATCTTTGTTGGTTCATGTTTGTTTTCCTACTGAAAAGTTATGTTAAATTTAATAAAACTTATTTTCATCTTTATGTTTTTCATGTTTTCTAGTTTATCCACATATGAACTGACCATAAGAAGCTTCCAATATTGCATGTGATTCTGGACAGATAAAAGATGTTGACATGATGAAAGCTGTCACTTCTTACAGTACAGTATTGGTCTCTTTGTGGCCATTTCTCAGATATCAGCAAATAAGGACTGACATTTTGTTCACCAAACAAAAAAAGTAGCTGTGTGATCAATCCACTGGAGAAAAGTTTTAAGTTGGGTAATACCTTTTTTAAATCAATAAAATTTGCAAATAAGGCTTTTTAAAATTCTCTAAAACAATTCATTACACAGAGATAATATAAAATTTGTGATTAACACAAATAGTCCAAAGAACGAGTCCGATGTAACACTCATGGTTCTTTGAACCAGAGTTCCGAGCTAGACCAGGTGTTGTCGAAGGCTTGCTTAACACATGACTGGAGTAAATAAACATTTATAATATTTGTCATATATGGAGGAGTTCCTGGATTTGTATTCAGTTGAGTGGGTGGAGAAGTCTTTTAGAAAATGTTCAACATATGGATTTATTCAGAAGCAATTCTGTTGATTGACTCACTTGTCAATGGATATAGGATTGTAACCTTAGTCATAGAATCATAAAACTGTACAACTGGAAGAGAGTAATCTAGTCTAATTTCATCCTGCTCGATAACAAGGTACTCCTTTCAGATACAAATTAGTTGTAAGTGGATGGCTTTCTCCCCCTGTCTGTTCTAAACAGATTGTTTTTTTCCATGCACTGTTAAGAATAAAGGTCCCTAGAAGGCTGAAATGAGATACTTCTGAGGTCATAGGACTGCCACTGAAAGGAACATCCTGCTTCTACTTTTCTAGTTATATCTGTTAAACTTAACTGTCTGTTATGATTTCATTGCTGTTCTTGGCAACTGTAACAAATGAAGTGGAGCAGGTCCCTTGGGGATGTGGACTGTTGCCGTGGAATTATGTCATTGTTGTAGATGTTATGCCAAGAGGGCCAGAGCTGTTGTGTTAGTAGTAGCCATGCAAATTCAGCAATGTCTACTCAGAAGAGTAGCGTGCCTTGGCGGGGCTCCGTATAAAAATTTGTTTGGGGGCCCTTAGGAAGGGTAAATATTTGTTTTGCTTACACACGTTGGGGGCCCCCATGGCCCGGGGGCCCCGTATAATTGATACGGCAGATACGGCGGTAGCTACGCCTCTGTGTCTACTATAAATCACAAATGGACTCATGGCGCTGGAACTATTGCTAAAAGCCCACTGTTATGCACCAAGACTTCTAAGATATCCCCAGCAGATTTATTCAACAATGAATCTTTGGACATGGAATATACCACCTCTTTTTAGGTTAGCTGGAGTTAGCTGAAGCTGGAAATTTATCTACTAGTAAGGTTGTTGTTGTTCAGTCACAGTCAATTCTAGTAAGGACGTTTATGAAAATAGTTTCTCTAAATCTACTTTCCTGTAATTTAATCCCATGATTTCACATCTTTGTATTTTTACTGGAGACAGTAAGGTGAAGGTTGCCCTTGCTCAAAAGCCAGTCATATGTGACTCTAGGGTTCAGTGTTCATCTCTGTTTACAGCCAAAGAGCCAGCACTGTCTGAGTTTGCAAATGTTTCCATGTACATGTGGCAGGCATGACTAGACACCGTAGGGCACAGAATGCTGTTTACCTTCCCACCAAACTGGTACCTATTTGTCTATTTGCAATTTCTTGCTTTTGAACTGCTAGGTTGGCAGGAGCTGAGACGGAGATGGCTGCTCACTCCGTTGTGCAGTACTCAGGTCTGGAACTGCTGACCTTACAGTCATCAAGTTCAGCATCTTAACCACTAAGCCACCATAGTCCTGCCCCACAATCTTCCAAATATTTCACTATAATTTATCAGAGGCATTCTTTGTTTTCTAAATCTAACTTTACATTGGTGGTCCAGCATCAGAATGTTCTCTGTATCTTCTTCTGCAGACATCTGATTGCCTGAAAATGGGCACTGGGATGGGCACAGGGCACTATAAGAGGCAAGGGGATTAATTTACTCCTTGATTCCACTGGAGTATTTTGTTGAGCCAGCAGAGGTCCATTCTGGGATTGAGATTATTATCTTTGCTTCTTTCCTTTGACCCCTTTCCAGTGTGTCAACATGTTATCCAAACTGAACAGGATACAATACTCCTGAGGAGAGGTGAGCTGAATAAAATAGCACTGCTACTATTTCAGAGTCTTCAGTCAATGTAACTATGGTGATGTGATCTTCTGGCTCCACAGTGTCACACCTTTCCCAGGTGAATGCCTTGATTAGCTACATTCTATAGGTATTACTGTACTGTACTTTGAAGTAGGCTTGGGGTGCTGAAAGAGATTTCATAATAGCAACTACGTAAGGATTTGGGGAATGGACTGTGACTTCATTAAATTCAGAGTGAGGAAAAATTGTCTCTGTCTGCTGGAGACACATAAATTCTCTTGTCAGAAACTAGGAGTGCACTAAGCTAAAAATTTAATGTGGGTATAAGTAAAAAGAGGCCCCCTTTAATGTTTTTCTCTTTAACAGATTAACAGGTTATTACTCCCTTTTGTGTTGTGATAGGATGAGCTTGTTTAATTTATAAAAATCACCAGCACTGGGATGGATTGTCATCATCAGTGATTTTTGGAAACTAAATACATCTATCCCATGTAGGGTTGCCAATATCCTGGTTTTCCAGGACTTTCCCGGATTCAAGCTGTCCCTGCAGATTTAAGAAAAAGCATGTAAAAGTCCCAGATTTTTAAAGTTGAACAAAGGAAGCAAGGTTATCCCTCACCAAGCAATTTTTGCAAAGAACTAATTCACTGCCTTCTTGCTTTTCTTTCAATTTTCCTGCTTGAAAGCGGCAAAGGCAAAACAGCACACTGAGCAGCCTGCCAGGAAGGGGAGACTTTTGCAAGCAAGATAATTGAAAGAAAGTCACGGGGGTAGTTAAATAACTCTTTGCAAAAATCCCTTGGCTCACCATGAAGTTTGGGGGACAAGGAGTCATCCGCAGCCCTTTTCCTCGAAAGCTGGGCGGAAGCAAGAAATACCCATATCTAAGAAGCTAAACCTCCAGTGTACACTGGGATGGAGGATTCCTTCTTCACATGACTGTAAAGTGAATAGTCCTCCATCGCAAAGGTTCTCCTCCAAAATAAGTCCCTTCCTGTCTCCTGCTTTTCTCCTTCAAGAGGGAAACGGAGGTGCCATGGACTGCATTGCCATTCCAGGCCCCTCTTTAGAACTTTCTTCCAAGGGATTCTCATGTGGGGTTTGAGGGTGTCTATTTCAGGGGGGGTTGAAGGAGAGGATGGGGTGACCTCAGGGGGAAGAAGGGTGGTTTCAAGAGTGGCCCAAGAAATTTTATTCATAAAAATAAAAATAGAACTATCAAGAATAGTCTTTTGCAAGAAGAATCACATGGGAAAAACCTCTTGACTACAGTTTATTTTAAACTGATGAAAGCTGTCCACCCTGGATGGGGATTCTGTAGAGTCTTAGAGCCGCCGTCTCCCTGACAGCACCATCTGATGCATGCACAGTTTGAAGAATGCAATGACATCACATGGCCTGATTTGGCGGGAAAGAATTATGGCAACCATAATCCCATGGGCCCCAAAAGCTTCCTCACAGTGAAAGGAATCCCATAGGAGCCTCAGTTTCAGTATTTTAATTTGTTGCTTTTTAAAAATTCTACAAGAATGTTTAAAAATTTATATTTTATACTCTTTATGCATTTACATATGGTTTCTGAACACACTTTGTTGCATTCTGATGGATTTGCTCTGTAAACAGCAAATGTGCTGTGACTACTGCTTTCTACTTCACACAGTGTCATTAGCTTCACTACTACAAATCCTTTAGGAGATTTCAAAAAACCACAGAAGAGGACTCCCCAACAACATGAGCCAAATGCCCAAGGACCCTCTCTTGGTGTCCATATTCAAATAAGGGGGTAGAGCCAAAGGATACAATGCTTGTCTAATCACTGTGGTGACAGGCAGCTTCCTGGTACACCATGAGCCACTCAGGAAGCATCTTGAAGGGAAGGGATACACAGTAGCTAAACAGGGACAAACCACAGGGATTCTTTCACTTGTGGTCCATTCATAAAGGATACAGACACATCCTCCCAGAATCCCTGCCATTGTATTTTCACCCAGTTTCATCTTACCCAACCTAGTGACCTCAAACTGTTACCTAAGCTGACTTAAAGCTACCATCATGGTTGGTATGGAGAACAAATTTTTATCCAGGATTATGAATTATCACCCTGGTGATAGTATCTTTGCCTTTCTCATAACTCAGTCAAAAATGCAGAACTTACTTTATTCTCCAATGGGGCTCTTTTCACTTCTGTATCCCAACTTCATGAGTGGTTCTAGGATCCACATTTGAGAATGGAGCTATGAAAAATTCCTTTTTTAAATGGTAATTTCCAGAATCCATCACCACCAATCATGTTGGCTACAAGACTGTGGAAGTTGTAATTAGGAATGTGCATAGTGAAGTTTTTGTTTGTTTCCTTTGGTGTTCTTTTGGGAGTGCTTATTTTGTCATTTTTCATGCACCAGTCTTTCCATTTTACAAGAAAGGGACTGTTTCTTTGAGGTAATTTTATTCCATGTTTCCTCAGTGGAAAAGCCTTAAACAACTAATAAAAATTATTCAAAAATAAAAGCAAAGGCACTACAACAGAGAATCAGTCCAAAAGCAGACAACAGTATATGTGAAAGAAAATCATCACCAGCCATATACAGAAACTAGTTTATATTAACAGTCTGGCCAGGTTATCTTGCTATGGTAATAGAGTAGACCATACTGCCAGCAACTCAATGCTGAGCATCAGGCGGTGGTTAACTAAGCTGAAAACCCTGAAGACTAATGACCTTAGCTACTGAAGTCCACAGGGAAGGGTAATGGTCCCCAAATGGATTAAATCCCACTTGAATCTATCTTGAGGGAGGGTACCAGCTTTATCAATACTGGCCTGGGGCTGAGGAGGACTTTGCGTGTCAAAAGGGCTCAGGACCAGAAAGTGACTCATGGAGCTGGATCAGTGGTATGGTGTCATGCTCCTATGGGGAAGGCAGATGAAAGGTCACTGCATTATATTCCCAGGACAGTCTTCATGGCTGATCACCATGATTATTGCCTATATTCAGTTTTGGATACAGCAGAAGAAGGAGAAGGAGATTATATTATCACATTCTTACGTCTCAGTGGTACACTAGCAGAATAACAAAATTCACTCTCTTAGTCCACCCAAGCATTCTTATAGAAGCAAACAAAAAAGTCCCTAAGGTTGAGATGAAATATAAAACTGTAACAGAACAAATAAATTTAGAAAACAACCAATTGATGAAATAACAATATTTTTAAAATCTATCAAACAGGTAACACATACCCCACACACTGGGAGAAATTAGCAAAAATAACCCCAACAACAGAGCCTACTCTCACAAAAAACAAGTAAGCACTCAAGGACATTTAGGTGACAAAACCCCCCATCATAACACCTCCTGAAACAAAATTATTTGAATATGGGCAGTGTTGGGATGTCAAAAATTTTACTACCCCACCGTGATGTCATCACAGTGTGGGCAGAGCTAACATCATGATGTCATGACATCATGGGCAGAGCCAACGTCATGATGTTGTGGGTGGGGCCAAATAAAAAATAAAAAATTCAGAAATAATAAAAATAAAATAAAAATAAGTGCACACACACACACACACACACACACCCCTCAAAGTGTATATAAGTCGACTTACTTAATTTGGACCTCTAAAACTTAGAAAATAGATTGACCTGAGTATAAGTCTGGTGTGGAAAATGCAGCAGCTGCTCGTGTGTTTCAATAATTAAAATACATGAAAATACGGTAAAATTAATTAATTTAGACATTTGTGTGGGTATGTTTTTGAGGGTTTATGGTAGTGTTGTTCCTCCGTGTTGTTGAAATAAAGGATTTTCTCCACGCCGGTTTGCGATGTTCCCAGTTTCCCCATCTTGTTGTCAGTTGATGCATCTCGATCCAGTGTGGTTTTGGGACCCTCAGGGCCATTGACCCAAGTATAAGTCGATTCTCCTTTTTGGACCGCATTTTGGGGGCTAAAATTAGACTTATACTTGAGTATATACGGTAATCACAAGGAAATAAATGTAGCAAAAAAGGGCAGTCCTTATTGGGTTCCATTCGATGCAGGTGCTTTTATAGATTCAAAATTCCCACTATCTTCCCAGAGTACACCATAGGTTCTGATTGACTGGTGATGTTGCTTTTTAGTGAAAGAGAGGGGTGCAGTCCTTGCAACATTAGTGAATTAATAATTTTCTGGCTAAATTGTCAGACGAAGGATGAATGAAAGGTTAAATAAAAGAGGTCAACATAAAAATGGAACTTTTGTTTACTCTTATTTTGTTAATACAAATTATTCATATGTATGAGATTTTCTTTCAGAGATTGGTGAAAGAATATGAACATGAAAAAAGATCCTCTTTCATTGCATACATGTCTGAATAAACACAAAAGGCTAATACTTATTTGTAATCCAAAAAACTAAATTTTCTAATCTCCAGTTGTGAAAAATCAAGCTTTCTACACCAGGAGAAGTCTCTTTTAAAATCTGTAAAACATATTATAATCTTGCATGGCATTATTTACTTTTAGTGTGTTTTGTGATGACTTTTACATCTGGAAGTAGTTTGTCTGTTGCAAAGAACAAAACAAAAACAAAAAAAATTAAGAACTCTGTAGTATTGTTTTTCTGTTGCTATCCTCTGTTCTCCCATGAAATGGATGGAAGAATATTATGGTGAGCATTTGCAGACATGATGAATAGCATAGTTTTAAATAGCATTTGGCAAGATCACCTTGACCCATTATATGCATGTTTTTTCAGTTGTCTGTCATTCTAACCGTGGTAGAATTAGTCTCGAAGTCTTAAGCAGACAAATATTGATTTTGTGGGCATAGAAAATCACACCTTAGAAAGGTTACAGACCACCTGGATTAATCTGGCAATAAAAATATTCATTTCTTTAATTCCCTGACATCACTTTTCAATGAAAAGTTAAATTAAACAATATTTTATTTAGCAGTATTCATGGTCCCTCTAGTCTTGAACTGTCAGCTTTTCTCACTTATTAAACAATTACGTTAAATCCTTACTAGAAGATTACATTCTAAACTGAACTGAAATGAAAGACAAGATGATTACAGGAAATGATTTAAATTGGATTTGCCAACTTTTAAAGCAACACTTCTTTCCTCTGGTGAAGAAGTTAACGTGCTGTCTTACAAGTGCCCTTAGTTTAAACTGCAGGAAACCAGTTTCACTCAGGATTTCCCAACCAATCTCCTCCAATAAAAACCAACATCACTTCACTTTGATCTCTGAAGGCCATTGAGACACAGTGCTGGAAAACTGACTAAATGAAAATAGCTGGCAGTAGCAGCAGCAACAGCAATGAATGTTGACAAGCTTTGAAAGGATTTGGCTATATTTTACAGAAAATAAAAATATTATTTTTAAAGCACAGAATATGATCCAAGAGTTAGATGCAGAAAGTCGAATGATTTACCTGAAGATCAATACAGTTTGTCAAAAACAAAATATATACGGAATACCTCCACAAATGCCATAGATATAAGATGTGGAAATGAGATAATAGAAGAAGTTGATTCATATGTATACCTTGGGCAAGAGGTTAACCTCAGGCACGATCTAACAAAAGACATTTCGAGAAGAAGGCAAGCAGCATGGGCAGCTTTTAACAACATAAAGGATGTACTTAGTGAAACAAAAATGAGAAAATTTCAGGCTGAACTCGCCAACACAACCATTCTGCCTGCTTTATTATGCTACAGTGAAACATGGGCACTTACAAAAGCTGACATAAAAAAAATCAATGTAACACAAAGAGCAATTGACTGAAGGATGCTACGCATACGATGGGTTGACCGAATATCAAATGAAGAACTGGTATAAGATCAGGTGCAGAACAAATGTAAACGTTGATTGAGTTTGCAAGATATCGGTGTGCCAGGCATGTGTGCTGCTTCAAAGATGGCAGATGGATGAAAGTTATCACAGAATGGATACCACTTGACATAAAGTTACCAGTAGGAAGGCCAGCAACCAAATGGGAAATCCGGTACAGGGCAAAATTCTTGAGGTCCTGGATGACACTGGCATGGGATTGGAAACAGTGGAAGTTGATGCTTTGATCTGCCATATCAACATGAGGTGTGAAACACAGATCAACCAAGTAAGTAAATGTCATTAGGAAGAATTCTGCTAGAAATAAATAGCAAATTAATCAACATCATCATGTTTTTATACTAAAATATCTACCGAGAAGAAAATATAACACAGTTATATAACATATTACTTCTGTTTGTACAGTCAAACCTCGCATAACGAGCGTTTCGCTTAGTGAAAAACTTGCATAACGAGCAAGTTTTTTGCTAAGTGGTCCGACTCGCATAACGAATTTTTCGCTATGCGAGTCGGACTTTTCCCTATGGAAAAACCCACATAATGAGTGTTTTTATGGGGAAAACTCACATAGCAAAAATTTTTCGCTATGCGAGTTTTCCCCCTTGAAACGCTCGTTATGCGAATTTTTTCATAGGGAAATGTCCGACTCGCATAGCGAAAAATACGTTATGCGAGTCTGACTCGCATAGCAAAAAACTTGCATAGCGAGCACCCTCACAGAACGAATTAAATTTGTTATGCGAGGTATGACTGTACTAGCTATTGACCAATTTCTGGTCTTGCTTTTTCCTCTAAAGGTTTGGAGAAAGAAGCCCTTTCTCAGAACTGGCCCCTCAAAATGTCATTGATTCATTTCAGGTTTGGAGTTAAGTTTTGGCTGGATGTACAACCAAGATGGCTCTCTCTCAAGTTTTGAATGATATCCTAGTGGCCAAGGCTCCAAGGCTCCACATTACATACACATCAGTGTTGGTGCTGCTTGACTTGTCAGTGGCATTTGAAACACTTGGCCACCAAATTCCTATTGCAAGACGGAACTCTTTGAATGTCTCTGGAGATGCTAGTTCTTCATTTTCTTTTTATTTGTTAAATCATTCCTTTTCTGTTTCTATAGGTATTTAAAATTCTCAGTCTTTTCCCCTCATTGAAAGTGTTCCATAGGGCTTAGTATAGGACTTGGTTCTTTTCTCTCTCTCTCTCTGTATGTGTTGTTTATTTTAAGGGCAGGTGGAAATCTTCAAAAGACACTGTGAGTCCTTGCTTCAGCTTCACAGTGTGTGGGATTTTTACCCACTAAAACCACCTCCCATTACGCCCCGCCAGCCCGCAGGACCGCCATCAAGCATTACTTCACGGGGGCAGAATGGCTGTAAAAAAACATCCTCCAATTTGGCTACTCACCCTCCTCCTCTATGCCTCTGGCTGCCCTCTTCGCAGTCTCTCCACACATCTAAGTTCCAAGATGACCTCGGTCGCATAATTAGACATTGCGACCCAGGTAATCTCCCTCCCTCCCTCTCTCTCTCTCCGTGTATGTGTACGTGTATGCGCGCAGGCGCAGGCGCAGGCGCACACGCACACACACACACACACACACACACACACACACACACACACATACACACACACACACACACCTTAGATAGATGCTTTAATTTCTAGTTTGGGTTATCATTGTGATATTTATGTTCATTATAATCAAGCATCCCATTCTTATCCTGAGATTAGTGATGAATGCTGTACTATTGGACATCTCATCATGGATGTCCCCTCAACATTTGAAAGTGACTAAGGATAAAAGAATTAAACTGACTACTAACAACTAGTTAAGATGTTCAGGTAAAAATACACTGGCACCTTGTTTTTTTATCTGGATCATCTTGCTCAATTCTTTTTCCTCTTCTCTGCCTCCAGGGTTGCCAAGTAACCCCAATCTCAGAGACCACGGACCTCAAAGTTTTAGTGAATGATTGGAAGTTGCTTCATTCATTTTGTGAATGTGACTGCCAAAGTATTCAAATTCCATCTCGCTAATATCTGCTGGATTCATCACTTTTTCACTTGTAAAACTACAATGCTCCTTGTTCATGCAACCGGGGGGGTGGGGGGTTGCATGCTGGATTATTGTAACAACTTTTTGGAGGGTTTTCTTTTTTCTTCAATCTGGGCTCTCAACCTGGTAGAAAATAGTGTCATGTTACTCCCATGTTTCCTGTTATCTTAAGGCATTGCATTGACTGCCAATCAGGTCAAGGACATAGTTTAAAATACTTGTCTTGACATCTAAAGCCTTACATTTTTCTTGTCCTAATTATTTAGCAGAACAGGTGGTATGGCATATTCCTCTTTGGGAGACTTGGTCCACAGATTCCTGACTTTTGTTGGTTGCTTGACTAAGGTGGCAAATTCCAGGCTTCAGACATGTTGTCACTTTGGCTCAAAAGCTGTGAAATTCTCTCCTCTATGCCTTCATATGGAGCCAGAGTTGGACAAATTTAAAGGAGGTTTGAAAACCTATCTGTTCAACTTGAAGCCACAGGTGTAGGGATAGGTAAGGTGCCAGTGTATTTTTACCTGAACATCTTAACTAGTTGTTAGTAGTCAGTTTAATTCTTCTTGGATCATCCGCCATTCTGAGGAAGTTGGATTTGATGTGTATCTATGTACATAAAAGTACTGTATGTAATATATTTCTATTGTTATGTTGTTACATGTTGTGTTTGTATATTTCTATGTTCAGTTACTTTACTGAGTCTGCTTTGGTGTAGAACATAATATAAATAAATATTATTATGATATTATTATGAAGTAGTGTGAACATGTGCTGTGGAAATCAGTAACGGTAGAATACCACTGCTCTCAATGCAAAGATAGTTCTTAGGTTCCCTTAGCATGAGTGACTAAAGATTTGAAAAGTTAGGGAATTTGGACAGAATTTCCAGAATTCCCAGCAAACATTGTAGCCATGCTGTTGGGAAATTATGGAACTTGTAGTTTCAAAGAAACTCTTAAGTTTTTCAAAGTCTCTGGACTTTGAGCTTAATCTATTTGTGTTTTTCCACTTGAGACAACCAAGATAAATTCTAACAAAAAAACCCTAACAAACTTCAGCATAGAATACATTACCGGAAGAGTTTTAAAAAGATCATAGATTACAGCTCATAAGTCAAGACACAAAAATGTGGCTGACATATGGGCCATATTTTTACAAGCGGGCGTTTGTTTCATTCTGTTAAATGTTGTATCTTTTCTGTTGGCTGACAGTACTTTATGGAGGATAAGACAATCCCACTTTCCTGCTTTGAACTTGGCTTTTGCTTGGCATTCAGAGTTGCTATTCATTTCAAAATCTTGCTTGTTTCAAAGTCTGTATTTGTATTAAAATGTCTGCATTTCTTTGGGAATGAAGTCACTTCTTGGCAAAATAGTTACATCTTTGCTATCTGTAATTGCCTTATGGAAGTTTTTGCTGCTAAACTTACAGAATGTTAATGGAGAGGACTAAAAATATTAATATTAAAATATAAAGTCCATAAAAATTGGCTTTAGGTCATCTTATTAGATGTAGTAGTAACCAGAAACTGAATTGCAATGTTTTCTAAACCTATCCTAATGTATCTGCCAATGTTATGATATCTGTTTTCAAACCATGTCTGATTTATGGTGAACTTAAAAGGGATTTCAAGGTACATGAGATATTTAAGGAGTTGTTTCACAGGGACCACCTCCTGATGTGTTTCTAACTAGAGATTTGAGCCCAATGGTCTAGGCATCTGGATGTGGAGCCAGAGGTTGAGAATTTGATTCCCCACTATGCCTCTAAATAGAAGAGCCAATTTGTGTAGCCATGGGCAAACTGCAGTCCCAGAGTATCCCCAGAAGATGGGAAATGGGAAACGGTAAACTAGTTGTGGATTATTTACCTGGAAAACCCTAGAAAGTGTCACATAACTCAAAACTCCTTGCTTTCTATCTTTTTGCACAAGGTCAAGTGGACAGCATCACAATGAGTCATCCATTTTTCTTATCCTGATGATGTTTCCACATAATAGGAGAAATTCAGGATGAGACTTTAACATTAATATTATTGCCATTTTGCTGCAGTTTAATAGCATAAATAGCAAAATGTGGTGTGGGAAGCTAGCTTTATAGATACCATGGGCTGACAAAAAGATAAACAAGAAAGTTCTACATCAAATCAAACCCTGAATTCTTATGGGAAAGGAAAATTACTAAACTGAGGCTACAGTATTTTGAACATATAATGAAAAGTGCCGCTAGAGAAGCAAATAATCTTAGGTAAAGTAGAAGACAGTGAGAAAAGAAGAATAAATGCAAGATGAATTGACTTAATTAAGAAAGCTATGTTCCTTCGTCTGAAAGATCTGAGCATGTTATCAATAATATGATCTTCTGGAGGTCACTTATTTGTAGAATCCCCACAAAATCTGACACCAGTTGAGAACACATCGTAACAAACAACCTAAATTTTCCCAGTCTGGAGACCATTTCTCCCCCAAAGATAAATATGGATGTGCATTTGCATGTTATTGAACTACAACAAAGCAGTCCTTGAACAAAATAAACCTTTTTGGCTAGTTTAACCTATAGGGCATTTTGCCCTATAGGGCACTGTTTTTAACCTATAGGGCACTATTTCATTTCTAAATATGTCTAATTGTAGACATTGAGACCTTTACTTTTATCTACATCAGAGAAGCCTTGGTCAATATCTAGTTAATCTTTACCTGAAATAACCTGACCCATGGTATGCATGAATGGCAAATGGCAACTGAATGATTTATATGGTTTCATCCCCCCTTCTCCTAACAGAGTGGATGAGTGGGTGGAGTTATTTGCACAGTCCAGAGTCAAGTATTGTGGTGACTTCATCTGTTTGGGGTTTAATTGAAACGTTTGCCCAGAGAATAAAGCAATGACAAATGATGTATATCTCTGTTTGCATATGAATGGATGCTAGTAAGGCAGTTGGAACAATCCTACTAGAGGTGTGATACACTGATATTTAACAGTGTAACATTTTCACTTAGGGCAAACCTTTCTTCTTCTATTTCAAACTCTGGCAGGCTGCTTCAATAGATCAATATTGGAAAGGCAATGTGCAGGAACAATAGTTTTAAATACAGTATAAGGAAAAAGGGCACAATATACAGTATGTTTCTTATGTATCACATCAGCTTCACTGTTTCTCAAGAAGTGTGATGCAGGGCTGGAAGGATGGTTTTCTGGTTATCTGAAAGACAGCAAGTTTACATTCTGAATTTGGGGGTGATGTTTTGATTTCAAATTAACTTCAGTATTTCTATTCAAAAACAGCAAGTGAGACACCTCCCACTGTGGTTCACCACATGAGTAAGAGGCAATAATATGCACACTTCAATGGCTAAAACAACAACAACAACAAACACGGCAAATCAGTTCCAATGTATGGGAACTCTTTTCAGGGATTCTTAGAGAATACTCATGAGGTTTGCCATTCCCTTCTTCTGAGAGTTATCTGGGATCACTGTGCAGCTTGCCCAAGGCCACACAACCTGGTTCTTCTTGGATGCACAGTGGGGAAAGAAATTCTTAATCAATAAAAATGTCTGATTTTAAGCAGATGATTTCTCTGAAGTCTCATTTCATAAGCACAGACTGCCTTAGTCTGCAACTAAGATCTAGCTAGATAGCTCAATGGTTTTTTAGGTAACTAGCCTCAAAGCCAAAGGCTGGGAGTCTGAGTCTTCATAAGTGATGAAGTGCAAAACTCAAAAGCAGTGCAAAATTATTACCTTTTTTTTTTGAGAAACAAACCATATGCACACAAAAAGAGACAAACAGCACCTCCAGTGGTTCTAATCCTTAAACTTCTATGCAGCAATACAGCAGGCAGTATATTGTACAATTTATTTCACATTTTATGGTTATTTGTTAAACAATTTGGCCAATACCTTTTGCTGGTTGAGGGAGATGGGGAGATATAGTCAAAAAAGATACATTTTCTAAGTGCTGGTTGTCTTCCAGGAAAAAGTGCAGGAGAAAGGCAATACCTTTATTGGATCACTAAAAATAATAATCATACATTACACAAGGTTTCATGATTCAATACTGCTTCTTCAGACATGCTCCAATTTCTTATAGATAGTTTGGGGAAATTATCAATGAAAGTCCCAAACCTTCAGGGCAAGATGTTGTGCCAGGCTTTGTTTCTTAGAAATGGGTTTGGGGAAACAGCATGCCGAATGTGATGTCATCTCCCATTCAATAAACACAGGAAACCAGATATCTGCATATCGCATCACTACAAATGGTCTTTTTTTGAAACTTCAGGTTACTCTTTTGGCTGGAGAAAAGGGCAATGCAAAGACCCAGAGTTTCCATCAGATGACTGGGGATAAACATTGGTTGACTCACTAAATGCACCAATTGTACATGTCTGAAGAAGTGATCTTGAATCACGAAAGATCATGCACTCTTTGATTTAATATTTTTAGTGATCCAGTCTCCTTTCTCCTACATTTGTATTGTGTAAGGGTCACATGGCTGTCTTTGTTTGTTACAGGATTTTTTAAAATGTGATTTGAAATTATTTGTCAAAACTTGTTCAGGTGCCCCCCTTTTTTGTCAACCTTTCCCCTTAATTTGAAATGGATGAAGGATTTAATAAGGAAAGGATGTTGTCTTGATGGAGGACTAGGATTAGAGCTTTTTCCTTCCTGCTAAAATGTTGTGGACATCTGGAAACATTCCACTGTTTCATTTTATTAGGACATATAAATCACTCCATTAAATGTGTGCAAGGGGATAGAATAACACAGAGAGAGAGAGAGCCTGAGAGAAGGAAGAGCAAAGCAATTGCTGGTCTATCAGTCACAGATTGCCCTGACCATGTGGTCACTGCAGACACTTAATATGGCAGTTGGCTCTCCTGCTTAAAAGCTTTGTGTTTCTTATAAGAACAATGGCTCTGCCAATTTTTTCCTTGCCTTTATGGACAAGAAACAAAATGTCTGTGGCAAATGGTTCTTCTAATAGCAGCCATTTTCATTTGAAGGCAAAATGCACACAAGCATTGCAGGTGACCTGACTGGGCAGCTTAGATCTATAGATATAGGTATACCTGGGCCCTTTGTCTTGACCGGACACAAGGCAGAGATGACACAGGTGTCTCCTCCAAAGTAGACCTCATTCAGTGTAATGAGGCTTCACACCACTTAAGTGGCTACAAGACTGTAACATTAATCAAGTACTGTATTATTGAGATGCCAGATCACATGAATTAAGCTGGTATTGTATTTTTTTTTAAAAAATGTGAAAATAGAGAACTTTTAATATTTCAATACTTCCAGTATTTCAAATCCAATTCTTATAAACAAGTCAAGAATCCTTTTTCATAATCTCCTACAAGCTAATCACAAGCAACATTTTATTATAATCAGTATCACCCACCCTCCCCAAAACATAGCCAATTGCTATGACCAGTTTTCAAAGGGCTGTTTCATCCTACTTCAGAAAAGTTCCTTTGTTTTAGCCTGAGGGAAGGCAGGGGAGACTGCTGGAGAGCAGGTGCATCTTACAGTGTGTGTCAGTGAGCAATAAATTCCGTAATTACAGGTTATGAGCCGAAGCTCCCCTTTGATGTGACTTTTTTATGCTGTTGCAACGGATACAATTTGGCTAAGATATCAAATGCAGATACTGTAAAAATCTAATTTTAAAGAAAATCAAAGCTTTTATCTAGAGTTTTTAGAACTCAAGCCAACAGTTTTCTTCAGTCTAACAAACTTGCTGAGGAAAAGAGCAGAAGGTAGCGTCTTTATAGAGGCATATGAAACCTGGGAGTTTTTAAAATAATTGCTTGCAAAGATAAGGATTCCAAAGATAAGAGCTTTTCCTTTGTTAAAAAAAAAAGTATGGATCGGTCCAGAATGAAGACGTGCTTCATGTTCATAATCTTATCTTCACTTCAGTCTTCCCTGTTTGTCTTTCCCCTTCCTAATAAAATTACACTTAGTTTCAGATCCTTTCATTAAGCTGTTTGTTTTGCTCAGGGAAGTTCTTCTAAAGTATTTTCCCTGGTGAGGATTTTGTCTGCAAGAACTTCTATTGTTTTGTTGTTGTTCAGTCACATAGTCTAGTCCGACCCATAGCTTCCCCATGGGCCATCGCACACCAGGCACCCCTATCCTCCAACATCCTCCTTAAACCCCCCAACTCTGTGCCCATTGCATCAACAATACCATCTAGCTATGTCATTATCTGCTGCCCCTTCTTCTTTTGCTCTCAACCTTTCCCAACATCAAATCTTTCTCAAGTGAATCTTCTAATTTGATGTCCATAGCAATTTAGTTTCATCTTCAATATTTGACCTTCCAGGAAGGAATCAGGGTTGATTTCTTTTAAGATTGGTACTCTTCGCTGTCCAGGGAACTCTCAAAATTCTCCTCCAACACCACATTTCAAAGGCGTCTATTCTTCTGCACTCAGCTTTCCTTATGGTCTAGCTCTCACAACCAAACATTACTACTGGAAATACCATTGCTTTGACTATGAGGACTTTTGTTTGATGTCTCTACTTTTAACTATGTTCCCCAGGTTTCTCATAGCTCATCTCTCAAGAATTAGTTTCCTTTTTATTTCATGGCTGCAATCACCATCTGCAGTGATCTTGGATCCTAGGAATGTAAAGTCTGTCACTGCTTCTATTTCTTCCCCATCTATTTTCCAGGGAATAATAGAGTCTGTTGCCATTATCTTGGTTTTCTTGATGTTGAGTCACAAGCCAGCTTTTGCATTCTCTTCTTTCAGCCTAAGCAAGAACTTACTTAGGTCTTCTTTACTTTCTGCCATTAGGGTAGCATCATCTGCATATATCAGATTGTTGATGTTTCTCCTAGCAATTTTAATTCCAACTTGTGATTCATCCAGCCCTGCATTGCACATTATGTGCTCTCTCTCTATAAGTTAAATAAGCAGGGTGACAAAATGCAGCCTTGTCTTACTCCTTTTCCTATGCCAAACCACTCTGTCATTCCATATTCTGTCCTAACTGTTGCTTCTTGACTCATATAGCGTCAAGTTTTCTTCTATTGCTACTATGGTAAAAATTCAAAGTGCAGCAGTAAGAATATGGCACACACTAAGCATGTTCCAATGCATGTCAGCTCAAAACTAAATCTTCCTGGCTAGAATCCTGATTCTTTTTGTGAAGCATAACAGCGTTCATGGACTGAGCACCCTGCCTCACTCCTGCTGATCTCCTGGTTAGTGCTATGGAAGTTGGAGATTGCCTGGTGCTTTAAATTAGGCTTTCTGCTTGTGGAAGACTTTGCAAGACTCCTCTTTGCATGAGTGGTGGCTAGGAAGGGACCATGCATAGTGCTGACTATTCTACAGCATGCTCCATGGCAACAGAATGCAAGCTGAATGCAACACCTGCCCTCCTCCAGGAGTTGTTGGACTGTCCCCATTAAGCCTAGCCAATATGGCAATGATGAGGAATGCTTGGAACTTTTTTTTAATAGCTGGAAGGACATATTTTGTTTGCCTTTGACTTATAGATTGCAACTTCACATTTGTGTCTGATGAAGTAGATGGTCTGAAGAAGGAGATTGATCCACAAATGATCACACCAATGTAAATCTGTTAGCCTTAAAAGTGTCATAACACTTTGGTTTCCCTTTTCATTTATGTGAAAGGTTCAAAGCATGCTGCTGCCTTTATAATGTTTGAAGTCCCACTTCCTTAACAAGTTGAGGAAAGGTATACTTAGCAAGCCAGCACCACTTCAAAGAGGACAAAGGAACTCTTTTCAAGACACTAAACCAATATTCTCAGCAAGCTAAACTATGTTGAAGAATGGGTTCTGAAGAGTAGCTTTGACAGTTTTCCAAACTGGAAGTTGACATAAAAAATGATGTGGCCACCATAATGATGTTGGGCAATGACATGTGGAACCTTCAAGCTGTGCAAACAATGTGCAAACATTCACCTTGAGGTTTGGTGGCAGGCCAGATCTATCTATGTACAGAATGACAGCAAATCAGATGATCAGCACAAATGATCAGTTTCCAAGGGCATTTCTATAATGTGGCCATAAACATATTTTACTATCATTATAATATAGACTCACAAGCAACAAAGATATGTGACTCAACCTTAGAGTGTACACCAACAACAGTATCCATTTCAGATACGATTGAGTCCATTTTAGAAAACAGATCAACTGGATCAGTTTCAAGGCTGCCCAAATTAAATCACGTGTTAGACTGGCATTGCAAAACTTTTCTTCTGTGTTTAGGTCAGATGTGAAACTGCCAAAATGAAGGCACCTTTTGTGAGTTCATTCTGCAGTTCCCTTCACCTGACCTAGTATGAGAAAGATTAGCTGGCAACACAAGGTTGCCATTACCAGTGTACACCTGATTGTGGTTCAAAAATACTACGATCTTCAAGGAGGCTCTTTCTGTGTACCTCATTGTGAAATTAATATACGTCTATAATGTTTTGTTTTGATAAGCCTTTTGCTTGCTTTTTGACAGCATTGGGTGAATTTGTTGGCATTGCACCTTATGAAAAGATAAGACTAAAAAAAAGGCAAACAAATAGCTGCCATAGATCTGTGGGTACAAGGCCCCTCTTTGGATCAGAAGTGAGGCTGGGCCAAGGGACTTGGGAGTCTTAAGAGGTGCGCTGTGACAAAATGTTGACAAAGTGGCAGTGAAAATTCCCTCCTGAATTCCATCTAAAATATTCCAGATATATTGTAAAGGACCCATAGGGGTGTTGCATTGTTCTAGTGGTGATATGTTTCCTTACTCCCACATTGCACAAATACCTCATTTTTTTCACATTTTCACCAAAGATAGTGACCAGTCCATTTATTCTTATTTTTAATAGTGAATTCATTCTTATATACACATTTGTTTGACACTCAGAATTTAATGATTCTAAGCTATTTGTGTAAAATTGTTTTGCTAAGATTGTATCCTGTTCTTCCTCCAAAAAACTCATGGGGCCAAAATGTTTCTCTCCTTTTTCACTGTTATAATAACTCTGGCAAGTAGGCAGATAGAAAGAGAGGAAAAGGAAAGGCAGCGGGAGAAGCAGAGGAAAATTTAGTCAGTCAGGCAGACAGACAGTGACTGGCTTTTAAAAAGAGAGCAAATTTACTGAGATTAAAGGTATAATGGCTGTTGATCCTGATGGCTCTTTACCGCCTTCAAAATCAGAGACAGCATGACTCTGAATGTTGTTTGCTTGGAAAAGAGGCCAGGATAGGTCCACTGTATTCAGTGGTCTTTATGAGAAATGGGATGCTGGGCAGAATAGGTCTTTCGTTTGTGTCAACAGTGTTCTTTTGAGCTCATGAAGGGAACAAGATAATGCTGGGAGTCTCATGCTTATGGTTCAAATGATGCCTTACCTTAACTGTGTAGCACTGGCATTAAAATGCAGCCTTTTCTTGTTGAAAAAATGGCTGTTGTGGAACCTAATCCAGACTGAGGGTTTGACATGGAGGTCTGACTGTTGGTTATGGTGGATACTAGGTTACCGTATGTACAATTGTCAACAGTGGATGGGAATTTGAAGCTGAGTCTTTTTATTAATCCAGTACTCTAATATTGAAATGACGAATGTGTGGACTGCTGGTTATTAGTTATAGGTTAACAACACCCATCATGTTTCATCATTGGCTGTGCTATCCAGGGCTGATAGAAGCTGCTGTCTGCCAATATCTGGACAATATCTTGAGAGCCAAAACTTGCTTATCACTGCTCTGACAATTAAATTTTATTGGCCCAACTGACATTAGCTGACACTTATTAATATACCATATATACTCAACTATAAGTCATCCCGAATATAAGTCATGATACCTAATTTGGACATCTAAACTAGGAAAAACTACGGTAAAATTAATTAATTTAGACATTTGTGTGGGTATGTTTTTGAGAGGTTACTTGGACCCGAGTATAATTCAGGTCCCATTTTTGGTATATACAGTAAAATTTTTACCTGTCACAAATAATTTACATGAGAGTCAACCTACAGTGCTAACATCTGTGCAGCCATATCAGAAAACAAAATAAAATAAACAAAATAAAATAAAATCAAAATAAAATAAAAAGCACTGTACCACTTTAAAGACTAACTGCTATATTTTTATTGTTAGCTTTTGTGGATCAAGTCCACTTCTTCAAACCATCTGTGCAGTAATTGTCATATATGACTGAACTTCTTCCTTGTCTAGGCCAGATGTGAAACTGCCAAAATGAAGCTACCTTTTGTAGTTCCTTTTACCCAACCTAGTGTGAGAAAGATTGGCTGGCCGATATTGATCTCATCTCTAGAATAAATCTTATGACTATAATTTTTAAGGATGTAAACAGAGCAGCATTATATATACAGTGTGTGAGAATTGGAGAGACATGATCCAGGAACACTTCTGAATTTGAGAAACCAGGCTTCAAAGGAATCCTGAAGACCTATCACCACATAGGCAAACTCATTAGCAAATTATGAGTATGTCCAGACTGATGTGTGTGCTTTGCTCTAAAAAGCTTCTCATCTTTACTGTGATTAATTTTTATCTCTTGCTAAGGATCACTTGAGTGTTCCTGCCATCCATATTGGAGATATTTCTTTTCCTGTGCTGAGGTGTCAGATAGGTTTTCTAATCAGTCTGTCTTGCCCCCCTTGCTTATTGACACTTACATTCCTGCCCCCTGCTCCATCTTCTTTTGTGGCAATCATTCATGGGCCTATCCAGTAGTTACTATTCCCTTGGAGGAATCCTAAAAGGCCGTTCACTGTTAATAACTCATTCTCAAATTCCCCCTTAAAAATAAAAATAAAAATCCCAGCGGAGCCTGGTGTCTCACGTTGGGAACCAGAGGTGTATGCCCTTACCATTTTAATGTCACAATCCACTGTGGGGAACTCAAGGTTTTTTTTTAATGTTCATGCCTCCTTCTCTTGGAGTTTCTCTAACTGCAGTATGTATGAGAATGTTTGTGTGTACTAGGTAGAGTCAGAAAGGAATGCAATTCAGGTGTCAGGATCACAACTTCACTATAAAGGTCTAATGCAACTGCATTCCTCTAAACCTTCTCATAAAAAAAATTATGGTGAAGATGAAGGATACGTGGCATTCAAAGGATTGTTGCACCACATCATCGGCAAGACCCTACAGTGAAGAATGCTAGGAGCTGCTGTTAAACAATTTCTGGAAAGCCACACAACCTTTGTTTCTCATCTAAACACTTCTTCCCCCTTGGACTATGCGTGCAATTCAATGTTATTTGACCATTCAATAGTGTGTTAAAGATAGAACTTGACCATTTCTTTTTTTCTCTCTGGCAATGTAGGCATTCCACATTGAAGCAACTCATTCTAAACCACTTTGTTACATAAGCTCGAACACTTAGGTTTATACCGCATGCCCCATTTCTTGTATTCAAAAGTATGAAACATATATTTTAAGTCAGGCTTTGAGAAAATGTAGCCTTCCACATGTTGGATTTCTCCTAATATGCCTGACCTTCAGCTTTGCTATTGGGGTTTGATGGGATTTAGAGTCCAATATTTGGAAGGAAATCCATTGAGTCCCATCTCTGTTTTAAGCTATTTAGCATTTTCTGATCACTTATGTTGTGCTATAGTTTACTGTTTTAGCTTTTGATTAATAAAGCAACTTAATTTGTTAAGGAACATTTGTAACACTACAAAAGACAGGTCATGTTTTTAAAAGTCTGGTTTATTTTATGAAACTATTAATTAAAATCTTCTAAAAGCAGAATTCTAAAACCAACTCATGAGTTAAAAAGTGACATCCAGGTCTTGGATGGCAGTGGAACAAAAAGGTGGGATCTGATCAAAGGCAATATTGGTTCATCTAAGTAAAAAGCATGAGCTTGAAAAACCATAAAGTGTCACTGAATTCAACAGATGCAGTCTAAAAAATTTTTTTGTTAAATCTGTTACTACAAACAATATCAGAAATGTAAAAGGCTGCAGTGGAAAGCAAAGAAAAAGGATTTGCCATCCTTTGTGTTTAAGGGAAGTGAATTAACTTCCTGACATTTGTATTATTAGTTTTTTTTATGCTTTGATGGGATAATCTGTTACTGTGCTTTAAAGTCCTGGGTTTCACCTCAGAACTGGGGGAGGGTCCAGGAGAAGGAGCAGAAAACTTCAAAGTGAATAATTACCTGTTCATGATGTGTTGTAGTTAAACATTCTGGCTGGGAATTAAAGCGGATCCTCGGGGCTGTTAACAATCTGCAGTAAACAACTAATGAATCAAGGCTGGGATATTGAATATTGAAGAAATACAGGAGGAAGGTGATACCTTTATTGGATCACTAAAACTGGGGGATGATATCAGATGCAGCCTGATGTTTGTTTTTTCCAACTCACCTCTAAGAAGTAAAGCCTGGCACAACATTTTCCCATGAACTTTTAGGACTCTCATTGATAATATTTCCTGCACTATCAACAAGTGAGGAGGACCTAAAGAAGCTCCTGATTAGGTTGAATGAAGAAAGTGAAAAAGCTGGCTTGAGACTTAATATCAAGAAAACAAAGATAATGGCAACAGGCCCTATCAGTCCCTGGAAAATAGATGGGGAAGAAGTAGAAGCAGTGACAGATTTTACTTTCCTAGGATCAAAGCTCAATGCAGATGGTGATTGCAGCCATGAAATGAAAAGGCAACTGATTCTTGGGAGGCAAGCGATGAGAAACCTGGGGAGCATAGTGAAAAGTAGAGACATCACATTGCAAACAAAGATTCGCATAGTCAAAGCAATGGTATTCCCTGTGGCAATGTATGGTTGTGAGAGCTGGACCATTAGGAAAGCTGAGCGCAGAAGAATAGATGCCTTTAAGATGTGGTGTTGGAGAAGGGTTTTGAGAGTCCCCTGGACAGTGAGGAGAACAAATAGGTCAATCTTAGAAGAAATCAACCCTGACTGCTCCTTAGAAGGTCAAATAATAAAGATGAAGCTAAAGTACTTTGGACATCAAATGAGAAGAGAGGATTCAGTTGAGAAAGCCTTGATGCTTGGAAGGGTCGAGGGCAAAAGAGGAAGGGGACGACCCAAGATGAGATGGCTAGATGGTATTGTAGAGACAATGGGCACAGAGCTGAGCGAGTTGAGGGGGATGGTGGAGGACAGGAGTGCCTGGCGGACAGTGGTCCATGGGGTCGCAGAGGGTCGGAATCGACTGTGCGACTGAACAACAACAATCCACAAGAAATTGGTGCATGACTGAAGAAGTGATCTTCAATCACCAAAAAAAAACCCACAAAAGAATACATGCAATTGTACTGAGTAAGGATCACACACTGTCTTTGATTGTCTATGCAATACTGACAGATTTTCCTACTTTTATCACAATCATGTGGTTGCTGTAGTATAGCATAATATGATGCAGCTTGGCCCAAATTACAATCCTCACCATCCCCAGCTAGCACCGACTATGTAGTCCAGTAAAGAACCAGCAGGAAGATGGTATAATGGATATCCTTTGCTGCATGCTCCAGCAAATAGGGAATACTTGTTGCATTACAACATAGCTCTTACCTGGATAACTTGAATCATTCCTTCTGTTTGATGGAGATTATTGTCTCTTTTTAAGATGAAACACACCCACCTGTTTTAGCTTTGTCTTCAAGCCTCTTACCATAAGTAGTGCTGTCTTTTCAGCACATTTCCGTTTGATATCTCTTTCTCAAATTGTGGTGATCAGAAGTTGCTATAGTCATACAGTTTACCTCAGACCAGGGATCTGCAAACTTGGCTCTCCAGGTGTTCTTGGACTTCAATTACCAGAAGCCCAAGTCAGTATGCCTGCTGATCAGGACTTCTGGGAATTGAAGTCCAAGAACATCTGGAGAGCCAAGTTTGCTGATCCCTGCCTCAGACCAAAGTAAAACAACATGTTAACCTTTATGTCACATGATCATGGCTCATAGGGTTCATGTAGCTCTATTTTTCAGTACAGGGCAGGAAACAAGGATCACATCCCAAACCTATCTTCAGCCTTTTCTCCACTGTACCACGTTGTTCCTATTCTTATATAACTACTGTTATAGGTAATGTGGAATCATAAACTAGATGTAACCAGCTGTCAGATTACTAGTGTTTATTAATAAGATCTATGCTATGGTTTACTCCTTAATAATTATAGCATGCACATAACCTTTATGAATTTACTTAATGTGTTTATGCTACATTTGGTTTTTGGAATAGCTTAGAGCTGTGTTTGGAGAAAAAAAATTCCTCAGTCAGTGTGGCCTCTGATCCTAAATGGTAGATAACAAGATGCAGGCATGAAAAGGATATATGTGTTTGTATGTAAGCTTTCCTTTTCTATAAAAAGTTTTCATTACTCAAAGAATGGGGAGAATAACATAGGAAACATTGATAGAGTTCAGATTTAGCCTAAGCTGGGCTGCTTTTTTGGGAAAGGACAGTGGAAGTCACCAATATTTGATCCTTATACAGCAATTTATTTCAGTTGGTTGGAGGATTATCAGTGCTGTCAACTGAGATACAGAATAGAGAACTAAAAATATGGGAAAGTAAATACACACTGAGAAAATGAAATGTAAACAATCATGAAGCAGCCCAAAAGGATCTTAGAAAAGGGACAAAGACTTTTATTCCCTGGATTCTTTGCCTTGAAGATTCCTAATTCAAACACAAAAGCATTACTTGTATTTGTATATGGTGGCTCTAGGAAATCTATAATTATGGCTGATGACAGATATCAGTGTTAGGTCCTACAGAATCTATTGGTGAAGAAGACTTTTCTTTTTGTTGTTGTCAACATTTTCACTGTGACCATTACCAACTGATGTTGCAGTTCTATCTCTCAGTCTTGGCAGTTTCTCAAAAATGTGTGCATTTGGGGTTTCCTATTCTCTCATTGGGCACGTTTAACCTGTCTGATCCTAAAGTGTGTTTTCTGGGGGAAACTTTATGCAACACATCATCAGCCTATTGGGATAGATTTGTGAGTAATACAACGTAGTTTCCAGGACTAGACTCTTTAAGAGGCCAACTTAGATGGCACTCCCTGTCTTTTGTAAGTGGATGTTGTTTTGTTAGAGTTACAGCTAAAATAGATTGTGAAAAGTTGTTTTACTTTGTATAGTTAGTCCATGGACACATTCCCATTCTCATTTATCAGATTTTGGCTTTGCTGGCTAGGGCTGTGGAGATGTGTTGTCCAACAACTTCTAGAGGGCTGCACTTTGTCCACCCCTGCTATATAGACTGTAGTAGCAATAAGAAGTCTCTCCATAAGCCTATGGTTGTCATTTTTCTTTTCTTTTTTAAAGAAAAAAACCAACCCCACCTCTTTTAATAGACATGAATTACCAACAGGTCAATAGCTGAGGCTTTTACTTTTGCAATACCTTGTTCTTAAGGACTACCAGGCACATAGCTTGAAAGGCCTCCGAAGAATTACTGAAAATGGAAAACACACAATGAAAAACCCATGAGACACCTTTAAATTATACAGCTTTATTGTTTTTTGAGCCCTTACAAAGTAGATACAGCAAAGTAGACTCTGATTTCCAACAGCTTAAGGCACAACCAATACCTTTGTTGGGATTTTCTATGAAATCTTGTTGCTTAGTGTAATCCCTACTGTTTTACTAGGTCTACTCCACTGTGCCTTATTATGCCAAGCTACAGAATTTCAGCCTTTCTATACCTATATACTATAGTAGGATTTTCCAACATGTTTTGTCTTTCCCTCTCTACAAGGCTCTGATAGTAGAAGAATACACTGGGGGTGATTTTTCTCTCTGCTACACTGAAAAGGTACAAGAAATCTCTCATGCTGTAGACCAGGAGAGTGCAAATTACAGCCAGAAGGCCAGATCTGGCCCCTGATGCCAATTCATCTGACCCATGCTGCCCTCATCACTGCTGGAAGTGGAACTAAAACATGGCCATATGGGCACATTTTACTTCCACTTCCAAGAGTGGCATGGGCTGGAAGAATTGGCATTGGGGGCCAGATATGGCCCATGGGCTGTAGTTTGGGCACTCCTGGTTTAAGCAGAGAAAATGGCAGCTTAAAATCTATCTCATCCTGTTGCAAAACAGATTGCAAGGCATGTTTTACTTCTGCTTCCGATGGGAGGAACCACATGACCAGCCTGCTGAACCACATGACTGGCCCACTGAACCACATGATTGGCCTGTAGCCCAAAAAGTTTTGGCACCCCTGCTCTAGATTTTGAATTGTACAGAATGCCAGTAGAAATGTCTTTAAGAATAAATTGCCCCATTTATTTCCTGGGAATTTTATATTATACATTTAATACCTCACACAGTTACAAAATGTTTCTTTTGAATTGACATACCTGTACCTTAATTGGTTTTATCCTCCCAAGGCATGGCTACTTTGTAATGAGAGCAATCCCGTGCAAAACGCTGTCCTGACTATCTCTTTGGTCCAAAACATGTTCTCACACAAATTGCTCTTCTTTTGGTTACACAACATTCCTTGCTGTTAAGGAAGCCATTAGCCACTTGCATGAGGGAATTGACTTCTGCTGCTCTGAGAATGTATTTCCACAAAAGAGGAGGAATAAGGCTTCTTTCATTAGCAACAATGTTTGTTATACAAGAAATGCCACCCCCTCTGAAGTTATTTTCCTTTGGCCTGACTCAGGACATGTGTTTGTAATTGGTGCTCTTTATGAAGTGTTCTTGTTTCAAAACTCAATTTGAACTAAAACAACCAAGTTTGAAGGAGCATGGGAAAGGTCTTTTAATTGTTATAGAGACATAGTTAAGTATTCATTGTCTTAAAATTATGCGGTACCTAACTTCAGCATCTACATTAATGATAAGGTACCATATATACTAGAGTATAAGTCGGGGTTTTTTAGTCCCCCAAATGAGGTCCAAAAATGGGACAAAGCTGAACATAATTTAAAATGCTGGACCAAGTAAGATAATGATAATGATAACAAAAGCCAAATTTGATAACTTTATCTGATAGCTGAAAGGGATCCTACTTTCAGTATGTACTTTGTACAACATACTATCAATAGCCGCCTAGAGTCGGGTTCGCCTGATTGGGGCGGGATAATAAATCTAACTAACTAACTAACTAACTAACTAACTAACTAACTAACTAACTAACTAACTAAATAAATAAATAAATAAATAAATACAATTGTCTTTCAATTAACACTCCTGTCTTTGCTTACAGTGCTAGAAAGGAACTGATCTTGTTACTTCATGCACTGGGATGGGATAAAGTACTCAACTTTTATCAAAGGTGCATTGATTTGAAAACATAAGACATAACTTCTGTTTTGTAAATATTATATGTATAACCCTACAGTATGATTTCTGGATAGCTGTATGGAGGGAAATATGTTCCCTCACTGTCTCACCCTCAAAGAAACCTGGTTTGTAATGTCTAAATTGATTGTGATCAATGATCTTCTTTTAAGTAGAAGAGATCATTAAAACGTATGCCAAAGCCAATCCATTTTTAGTATGGGGGCATGTTATGTTGCTCTTTTTTTATATAAGTTTCTCTGGGCAAGTTATAGCTTTGTCATCTTGCTATTCCGTGCCTATCAATACAGTGCTATTCCCCTAAAGCCAATTAAAAGTCCTAGATCAGGAGTTCTCAACCTTTTAAACCTGGGGGTTGGGTCACCCTGCCTCAGATAGCTTCGGGGGCCAGATGGCTATTTTCCCCTCCTCCACCACATGGCACTTCCTGGTGTGGTGGAGGTGGTGGTGGGCCACATTAAATGGTGCTGTGGGCCACATCTGGCCAATGGGTGACAGTTTGAGAATCCCTGTCCTAGATTATCCTGTAGCTTTTGGTGTTCATGATACTTCCTGTTCTGATGCTTCAGAATTGCATTTCACATTGCTGTGTCAACATTTCTTTGCGCTTGATGTTAAATTGTTACCGTGATCTGCTGAAAGGGAAAAGAAACCAAGTTATACCTGAAGGCTTTTAAGTAAAATTTAAATCTGTGTAAAGCTGCAGGTGTCAGACTTATTGAATGCATGTTGTAGAAATTTGCTCAAATATAAGCACATAAGCTTTTTTACTCCACATGCTAGGAAGGCACTGCACTAGTCCTTATCCTTTTGTGGTTACTTTGATCACATGTAAGCAATAGTCCAGTGGAGGGAGGCCATCTGTCTGTGAAGGTTCTCCATGTTGAGCCAGAATGTGAAAAATAGAGATTCTGGTTCAGACGGAGCTCATACAACAGTGATGGCGAACCTTGGCACTCCAGGTGTTCTTGGACTTTAATTACCAGAAGCCCAAGTCAGCACTCCTGCTGATCAGGGCTTCTGGAAATTGAAGTTCCAGAACACCAGGATTGTCAAGGTTCGCCATCACTGTCCTATAAGGACAGATAGCCTCTCCCTCTTTTGACTATGACTTTATTATGATTAAAGTAATGATGGAGAGAGTGAAGCTGGTTCACTCCTCTCACCGCATGCAATAGAGAAGACCCTCCCTCACATCATCACCAAATGAATCTGTGAGAATGGCAGGACTCCAGGAAACGGCCCCCCAGAGGATGTTAAAATCCAAGTAGGCTCATATAGAGAAGTGCAGTATTTGATATAACGTAGAACCAAGTCCTTAAGGGCTATATAGATTAAAACTAGCATTTTTAATTATGCCCCCAAAAGCTTTGATGTGGTTTCTACTCTCATCAAACAAAACTTGACTGATAATTTGAATCATGCTCTGAATATTTCATCACATGCTCAACTGTGTGACTGAACAACAAAAAATCAATATTGCTTGGCTGTGTTTTGAAGTAGTGGTGTTTATTTGCAGAAGTCCTGCTTTTTTGTTGCTACAGTACAATGTATTCCATTCTATAGAGTCTTTAGCTCCTCTCTCTTTTCAAGAAGATGTATAAGAAAGAAACTCAGAACAGAGACAATATATATGATGCAGAATACATTAAACTTCAAACTAACATTGAAATCAAGACTCACTGGTTTATTCAGGAATTAAGACTGTCAGATTATCAATGTTCACTTTTGTTAGATTACAGGTTGAAAATATGAGACCAGGATTTAGGGGGAAAGGATTTGTGAGTTTAAGGCAGGTACAAATCTCTGGGTTGGCCATCTCTTCTAAGGTACTCTATCCCTTTTCCTAAATTATTTACATACATTTAAGTGCCTGAGTACTGCTTTTGCATCTGAATCTAAGCAAGAAATATATTCTAGGTCCCCCGTGCTCAAAAGCCAGTCATATCTGACCCTAGGGTTCAGTGCTCATCTCTGTTTATAGCCAAAGAGTCAGCGCTGTCTGCGTCTGCAGATGTTTGCGTGGACATGTGGGAGGCATGACTCAACATTGAAGTGCATGGAACACTGTTTACCTAGGCTTCTAGTAAAATGCAAGCCAGATCACGTAACTCTGGCCTCTGCTCACTCTGTGTTTTGCATCATCAAGTCAGAACCAACATAGTATAACTAATAAGGCTTACATGGTAAATGAGATATTTAAGGAGAGATTTTACCCATTCCAGTTCTTCTCAGTGAATTTTTTTATGAAGAAGCAGAGATTCAATCCTCGCGAGTCCTAGCCCAGTACTTTGACCACACCACCTCAGTGGATTCCCAAAATACAAAGTAGACTCTGCAAATCTGGAGTCTGTTAATCTTAGAGATCATAAAATATATCTCCAAAGAAAGGGTCATTTTAACTGCAGGAAAGTCATTCAAAAACCCAGGACATGATATTTACATAGGACATATAAAACTGATTTCTTAAAAGGTGCCTGATGGCAGATAAGCATGGATTGCTAGCTGGTGTTATACAGTCCAGGAAGCATTAGAAGACCATTCGCAGCTGTGGCTGTTATACTGGGTAAAACATCTGCCACATTAAATTATACTATGAAAAGAAGAATAAAGGAGTGTCCATTCCATGCTCCTTTACTCAGGGGGAAAAAAAACCCAAGGAATTTTAAAAGCATGGTGATTTTATTTTGTTTGTTTTTATAAATATTCATTCATCTGATTGCTTTGTACTTTAGAGGTAAACACAGTGCAAACTCATTCTAGCATTTTCACAGCCTGCTGACTATTGCTTTTCAGAGATATCTACTGTCAGCTTCACTGAGGCAATAACTGGGTTTCTTGGAAGATTTCCTGTGTCCTAAATCCCCACTGTTAATGTGGACATATTTAATAACATGGGACACTAGCCTTATCCTTAGGACTGAATGAGATCCTTAATAATTTGTACACTATTGCCAACTGCAGGTGTCAATGAGGCATCTTACTCTTTCAGGAGAATAGAGGGATTGAAGAAGGAAAATTTTACAACTAGGCAAAGAGTTTATATCCAGGAAAGAGTCTAAGATAAGTAAAAGGAGGTGCAACCTAGGAGTGAGAGGTGATGGTGGCAGAAAGAGATTAGGCAGCGGATGAAGGAAGGGCAAAGCAGCTAAAACATGATACTGGTAGATGAACTGTAGTGAATTAGAAGCTAGTCTGATGCAGGCCATTGGTCAGTACTGGATAACCACATGTTTCCCTGAGGAGTACAGACAATGACAGGAAAGAGAAGCATTGGGGTGGGGTGGGAAGCCATTTTAAGTTATAAAATCCAAGCGCTTGTTGGAAAACACTTGTGAGGGCATCGTCATATATTAAATAAATAAATAAACATAGCCAGTGGTAGTGAATGAGGAGGCTGAAATGACTTTCACTGTATGCTTTTTCTTTCCTCCTGCCTCGCTCTGTCTCCAACTCCTCCAAATACTACTAATAATATTACAATTGATAAAGTTGCCACTAAACTTCGATCTCTAGGTTTGGAATACAAACTGGGATTACAAATTCATCTGTTTTATAACACTCCCTTCAAATACGGGATAAGTGCCATATATATCCAACTACATTTTTCCTATCCCTCCCTTGCTGAAGATTAAAGATAAAACTACCGGTATATTTCAAACTAATCCAGTGAGGAACTGTTTTTGAGAATTCAGTGATCTCAGAATTGTCTGTATATCAATATTATACATAACAAATGGGATTCTAATCATGAGAAGCACTCTAAACCCTTTCATACTTCCACCGGATTCAAGCATTCCAGCTTTGTCATGGCTAGCTAAACTCTATACAATTTGTGCCCATAACAAATTACTTGCTTGTAGGAACTAGTTCGATAGGAAGAAAAGATGGCTTGTAGCCTTAATTTTCTAGACCAAAACATGCATGCCTTGTCAGCAACATTCAAGGAGAGATTTCAGAGTCAAAAGTGAAGATAAGGGAACAGGCTCTTGTGATGTCTCAAGAACAACACTTATGACGTTGCAGGGACAGCAATAGGCAAGAGTTGGAAAGCATGCCAGAACTGATTCTGATTGTGAAGAATAAGCACAAGGTCACTCCACTCCCTGTATTTGTGCTTTTCTTTATTTGAATGGGGAAACATATATTTTTTTAAAATTCAAGAAAGTGAACATTTTATAGGACAGCAAAACTCAGGCATATATATCGGTAATAGTATCGGCAGATAATGTATCAGCAGAGAATGAGATGGCTAGATGGTATTGTTGACGTAATGGGCACAAAGCTGGGTGGGTTGAGGACGATGGTGGAGGATAGGGGTGCCTGATGTGTGGTGGTCCATAGGGTCGCAAAGGGTCAGAATCAACTGTGCAACTGAACAACAACAAATTCGTCCTCAAAGTATATTGTTTAATATGAAATTAGATACTGTACACTGATGTATTAAAATGCAAAGCATACACTCCCCCAAATCCCTGACACCATTGAAATTCGGCCTTAAGCATTGACTGTATTTAAATGTTTAGAGAGTTTGACACTGCAAGTCTTATCCACACTCTTCCATATCTGTTGCCATTGTAAATGAATAGTATAACCATGATACTCCCTCGCCAGCTGAAAACTACAGGGATAGGATGCTTCCTATAGCTTTTGGAATATTTAACACATATGTCCAGTCACTTTTTAGAATCCAAATCAGAAACTTTACTGAAAGTTTGCATCTTATAGCGTAGACTTTGCTGTTTATATTATCTGACACCCCCACATTCCTTCTATCACTGAAAATAAATATGTGGCCTGCAGAAAACTTTCCAGTATGGAGCAATCTGAACCAAGATACTATACTATGATAGGTGATCCAAAGCATTTAACATGTGAGAAAGTTCTTTTTCTCTCTTTATTTAAAAAAGAAAATGTGATTCAGGCATATAAAGCTGAGATACCTATAAAAACTACCAAGTAAATGCAGATTTAGCAGCGTGACTGGTCAATTTTAAAGATGAGTGAAGCCTAACATTTTATCCTCTTGGCACCAATTCAGAGCATCCATGTGGAGCTTTATGAATACAAAGCACAGAAGGGAGATTGGGTTTGATTACACTGTGTCTGCTTAATGCAGCATCGTATTAAAAATGACCTTCTGTTCACTCTGATTATTTCTCCTTTAGATACGTTAACAGGAGTTTAATATTCCATTTGTGTGTAAAAACAATTTTCCTTGTGCATAATTGTGTTTTGGATGCATTCACAGTTCAACTATTTGGAATAGTTGGTCTATAGGCTCCTTTAACATCTTCATGCTGTTAAACTATTGAAGTAAACCATTGCCGGAACAAGTCCATATTTCACATGTAGAACTGGAACTGTTATTGAAACAATCATTGAAATCCATTAGCATTACCAACACTATCTACTACTAATTTTGATACTCAAGGCTTCCTAATTGTTCCTCACTAAATAAACAGTTCTTCATACCTCTGAAAATCTCCTGAAGCAGTAGTAGATAGATATTTCTATCTTTAAGTGCTTGGACCATCAAGTTGTCTAAGGCAAGATAGAGAAACAATTTCCGTCAATAGTGTAGTTTTATTGTCCAAAGCACATGGATCCTGCTTAGACTGGGTTAATCTCACTTAACCATAAGAATGATGGTTGTGTGTGAGGGGTCAGATTTGAAGTTTCTGCTGTCAAATGAAATCTCATTCACATACAAAAAATACACCTCAGTTAAATCAGATGAAAAGAGTAGGATCTATTCTAGTAAAGTACAGTCAAACCTTGCATAAAGAGCATTTCGCTTAAAGAGTAACTCGCTTAAAGAACAGAATTTTCTCTGAATGTTCGCTTCGCTTAACAAATAAAACCAATCAAAAACTCGCTTAACAAATAAATTGGTATTCCCAATCCCCTCCCCCCAATTGGTCATTTACAGTGGTGTTTCGCTAAAGAGCAAACTCGTTTAAAGAGCAACCCTATGGAACCCATTATGCTCTTTAAGCGAGGTACAACTGTATTGTTTCCAAGCTCTGGTTACTTCCTTACAAAATGGACTGATTATTGCTGGTGACAAAAACATTGCCCCTGATAATGTAAGAGCAGAACGTTCATTGCTGACACCACATCATCCAGACAGGAAGATCATATAGTAAACCATCACATAGAAAACCTGATTGAATGATGTAGGGTTTGTGCATGGTGTCATGAAGCCCTGGGGTGTGTTGCATGTAGTTGGCTACCTGGCGTCGTTGGTTGGCCGAATGGCTGGATTTAGCTGACATGGAGAGGTTTCCCTCAAGGGCCCTTCACTAGGGAGACCCCAGACTTGGGGCTCCCTCTCACAGGCAAAGTCCTTTTAAAAGTCCAGCTGCCTGTCGTCCCTGAAATTCTCTCCTCCTACTACACCCCCTTCATGAGGCTCCTCTGATTTGGAAAGTGGCACGTCTGCTCTATGCAAGTAATTTGGTAGGTTTTATCGGCACAAGGCTGAAATAAAGTCTTGTTTATGTTATGCCACCTTTCTCACACTAACACAGTCTCACACACAGAGCAAAGCTGCAGAAGATGTCTTCCCTTGGGAAGATGTCTCTGAGCTGACATTTTGTGGTTATTTTCAAAGCAGGAATAGTCCATTAAGTGTTCCTCCCCAGGCCACTGGTAAGGAACACGGGTAACCTCCCTTCTCCTGATCTCTGGCTTCATCCTGGCAACCTTATCAGGACTTGAAAAGAAAAGTCCTCTTCTTCGTTTTGCTGGACATTTGCAAATTTAAAGTCCTCAGCAAGACCTTTATTTATAGGCCTATCTTGGTCTGCAGAGATTTCTGCTCTGTAGCTTGGTAGTAAAAAACGACATCTGGATGTCTTTTCTCATTTATTAAGAGACAATATAAATCCATATGAATGCAGGATACATAATGAAGAAATAAACTACTCTACTCTATACTACATAACAAGCTAAATAAAATAATAAAGCAAGAGAATATCTTTCCTCGCCTAACGCATCTCTGATGAGCATTTCTGTTAGGCAGGCAGGATGCCCCCATTCAGGTTGTCCTTTCTTCAAAGCAACATGGAGTGTGAGCCTCTTCAAGAGAAAGCTGAAATGGCTCAAAACTGGCCTTTCTTTTATATGATTTTTAGCCCTCTTCTATCTCCCACCTGAATGCTAAGTATGAGAGGACGAGCTAATTGGTATTACTAAAATGTGTTTGATCTAACAGGTGTCTGTTTGAAGTGGTTACCTTCCCAGACACACATTGACACAATTTGACATTCTTCAAGTGATTGCTGATGTCATTATCATGTGAAAGTCAGTTTTCCCCTTTCTCAGGAATGTTCGGAACTAAGTGATGTAACTTTGGGAAATTCCCCTTGTTATCTAAGTGTGATCTCACTCACTGATGTCAGGGTATCTCTCGTACCCACTTGGACCTTCTTGGCGTGTGGAGACTTAATGTTATCTGAAATGCGTTAGCAGGTGAAATAGAATGTGACCAG
This sequence comes from Furcifer pardalis, assembly GCA_030440675.1. Taxonomy (NCBI): domain Eukaryota; kingdom Metazoa; phylum Chordata; class Lepidosauria; order Squamata; family Chamaeleonidae; genus Furcifer; species Furcifer pardalis. The sequence continues at coordinate 102,995,340 of CP126891.1, forward strand.
CAAAAGAGTGTCTCCATTTTGAGTCTAGCTATTCTCAAACTTACAAAGAATATAAAATGTGAATTTGTAAATATGAATATCAGTGAAAAAGAAAGAATATATAAAGCTGTGTCACATATTGACTAGCTCTCGCAAAGAAGATTTTTGTAGCAAAGCTCGGATCATGACACATGGGAGGAGCACAGATCAAATGATCAGAAGGGACAACTATTATTATATGAAGTTCCAGTCCTAGCATGGTAATAACTAGCCACAGGAATATTTCACTCTTCCAAAGGGCCATAGGCATTCTTAGTTCATTCTTTCTTAGCATTTCCTGGAGCTTTGTTAAAGAATTTTGTCAGCACATTCTGTCCTAATTTACAAGATATTCTCTCAACCAAGATATCCTAAGCCATCTCTACTATTTCAGAAAGTTATGTCCATTGTGGAAAAGATTAAAGCATTACAACAGAATGCCCAAGTTACTTTACCAATACAGCCAAACATTCCCTTGACCAGTCAAAAGCGCACCTAAGTGCGTATCTACATATCCAGTCCTTCAGCCCACGGTACCCAACAGAGCACAGCTTGGACAACAATAGCTGTGAAATATACAGTGGTGGAAATACTGATGCTTATTTTCAAATGGTGGATGTGCCCTTAAAGTAACAATTTTGGAGCTCTTTCACCTTTCATTCCCAGGCCGTAAATGTAACACACACCACAGCCTGTTCTTTTCATTTGCCTGAGTCTGAGTTATTAATACGTGCTGGAAGCACTGGAACTCTGTCATTGTTACTAGCTAATGGTGTTCCCTTCAATGAGCCTTTAGGCCAGGGGTTCTGAAACTTTTCAAGCCAAGGGCCAGGTCACACTCCCTCAGACAGCTTCGGGGAGCAGACAGCCATTTTGCCCTGCCTGCCACACATGGCACTTCTGGGTGTGGCTGAGACAGTGGGCCACCCACATGATATGATGTCATGGGCCACATCTGGCCCCCAGGCTGTAGGCTGAGAACCCCCTGCTTTAGGCAGTGGTCACTGGTCAGGATATGGTCTTGAGATGTGCACTGCTTGCGTTTCTGATCTATTCTTGTTTCTGTGAATTTTTAGACCTCTAACCTGCTCTGGTTTTTATAGATCAGGGTAGTTTACATCACGTAAGTCAAAATGAAAATGGACAAATACAGTTCAAAATTCACCTCCCCATTGTACTTTTTGTTAATTGCAAAAGATCAGGTCAGATATGTATATTCTTATGACACCACTTTTCCAAAGCATGACCTAGTTGTCTATGAGAAAGAAGGCCATACCCAGCCATGCCTTGCCCTACTTTTAGCCTTTTCTGATACCTATATAAGTTGCTTCCATCATACAACCTCCTTCCACAGCGAGATAACACAAGGATTTGCCTTTTAAACTCAACAAACTCATTATGTACTCAAGACTCAGCAAATCTCTGAAGCTACAGTTTACTGACCTCTATTGCGCATACCTTGGCCCTCATCATTTCCTACCAGTTTCCTGATAAATGAAAAATAGACCTGTCAAGTGTCTTAACAATATTGTGTAAGCCTATTAAAAAAATCTTTAAAATCTGCTTGTCTTGAAATACTTAATGTTTCTCACAATCATTTATTTAACACATAACAGAATCCATAGTTCATTCCATCAGTTATGTGGCAGATGTGATGCACAAGGATATTCCAGGGTCTTTGAAGAATATTCTGCATCTAATCTCAATGCTTGGCTGGCTTCCAGGAAAAAATGACAATTCTTTTTGTTTCCTTACCTCACATTCATTTATCTGAATCAGAGTTCTTTCCCTCAGTTTGTTGTATATGATATCCAGGCTGTTGGGGAAGGCCATAGTATAGATGAATGAGACCTTGGAGTGACGTTTCCTGTAGCCTTGTTTATTAATTATGACTACTTTATGCACTGCCTAATTGTGGCAGTTGTAGGTAGCCTACAGGATGCTAAACATTTATCCCAAAATACTCTGAAGCACGGCCTTCTCAAGTTTGTTATATATTTCCATTATCTCTCCTCCCCCATTTTCATTAAAGAGAGAGTATTAACTTTCCAGAAAAAGAGGAACATTTGTAGTTTCTCATTGAAAAACAGCTGAAAACTATCAGTTTTAATCTTTGATTCCTTTTCTAACAAAGGACATTTTCTCTAGAGGACACATTTGCAGTGCGGAATGGTTCCATTCTTACTGCATTAACTGATTTAAACAGGAACCATTTCCAATTTACAATCATCTTTAAACTGTGTTAATATTGAACTCTGTGTAATCTTTATATAAGTGCAGTTTTATATGCCATTTGCTGGAGACAGTCACAGACCTACAGTCTCCAAAACCTATATTCCTTGAGAGAAAGTTGTATCAGTGTTAACTAAGACAAAATGAAATACGCTTCTGGAATTCGGTCTGTGTCATGTAAAGTGTAATAACCAGGATTCAGTGGAAAGATGAGAAAAGATAAATATTTTATTTGTGATACTGATGGACAATATTAACTTTGTTACATTTTGGCTATTCCAGTCAGGTTTCTGTAATGTCAAAACACCTCCTATCTATTGCAACAGTACCAACTATGGCTACTGGAATATTTTGAGAACATCTGGAAGTCTAAGTAGTATCATAGTTAATTAATCTCTGCTTGTTTTAACATTGAGGTGAAACTCTTTTACAAATAGTGAAACATCAGTAGTTTTTATGTTTGACCTAAATGTAGAGAAGTATTTCTTAGTATTGACCAAGAAAAAGAATTGGAAAGTTTTAAAACAAATATTCATATTGTGTGTAATTCAAAAGCACCCTTCTGTATGCGAAAGGTATTTGTTTCCCATGTAATGAGAGCCAATGTAGTACAAAGGACAGAATGTCAGATTAGGACCGAGAAGACCTGGAATCAAATCTCCTGCTTGGCCATGGAAATTCATGATTATAGTGGTGAAGGCATTGGTAAAAACCACTCCTTACATGTCTTGAATACCTTAAAGAACTATTAGGATCACCGTAAGTCAGGTGAAACCTGATGGTACATTATAACTACAACTACGACAATGTAATGGCTTTCTTATACATTGCACAAGAACAAGGGTCAGCAAATTTAGCAATCCAGATTATTTTAGACTTGAATTACCAGAAGCCCAAGTCAGTACAGGGCTTCTGGGAACTGATCAGGGCTTCTGGGAACTGAAGTCCAAGAACATCTGGAGTACCAAGTTTGCTGACCCTTGCACTAGAAGATTGTAGAGAAAATGTTGCTACAAATCAGAGGAGTGGAACAATTAGAAAGCCCATAACAGCAGTCTAATGAATTTATTTTGCTTCCTGTACGTAAGACAAGGCTGCATTTTGTCACCATGCTTATTCAATTTATACACAGAACACATAATGCGCAATGCAGGGATGGAGGAATCACAATTTGGGATCAAAATTGCTGGAAGAAACATCAACAATTTGAGATATGCAGATGATACCACCCTAATGGCAGAAAGTGAGGAGGACCTAAAGAAGCTCCTGATTAGGTTGAAAGAAGAAAGTGAAAAAGCTGGCTTGAGACTCAATATCAAGAAAACCAAGATAATGGCAACAGGCCCTATCAGTCCCTGGAAAATAGATGGGGAAGAAGTAGAAGCAGTGACAGATTTTACTTTCTTAGGATCAAAGCTCACTGCAGATGGTGATTGCAGCCATGAAATAAAAAGGCGACTGATTCTTGGGAGGCAAGCGATGAGAAACCTGGGGAGCATAGTGAAAAGTAGAGACATCACATTGAAAACAAAAATTCGCATAGTCAAAGCAATGGTATTCCCTGTGGCAATGTATGGTTGTGAGAGTTGGACCATTAGGAAAGCTGAGTGCAGAAGAATAGACGCCTTTGAGATGTGGTGTTGGAGGAGAGTTTTGAGAGTCCCCTGGACAGCGAGGAGAACAAATAGGTCAATCTTAGAAGAAATCATCCCTGACTGTTCCTTAGAAGGTCAAATAATAAAGATGAAGCTAAAGTACTTTAGACATCAAATGAGAATAGAGGATTCACTTGAGAAGGGTCGAGGGCAAAAGAAGAAGGGGACGGTCCAAGATGAGATGGCTAGATGGTATTGTGGAGACAATGGGCACAGAGCTGAGCGAGTTGAGAGGGATGGTGGAGGACAGGAGTGCCTGGCGGACAGTGGTCCATGGGGTCGCAGAGGGTCGGAATCGACTGTGCGACTGAACAACAAGAAAAAGGTTCTTCAGAAATTTCATGTTGTCTTAGCAGGGTGTTCTGTTTACGTCTTGGTCAGTCTTTGGCAATGGGAAATGGCTAGGCCATTGGAGCATCTTCATCCATGGAAAACCTTGCCCCTCACCTTGGTTTACCAACAGTTTTGTGGTAGTGAAATAAGCAGTATAGTGACTAGACCAAGGAGAAATTTGGAATGGTCAAGAGTCACTTGCTGTGACAAAAGAGGATAAGATCCAAGATGGAGACACAGAGGCAGGAAGATAAAGATCACAATCTAATATGGAGTGGACCAGGAACTCAGCAGCACACAGTAATCCCAACCATAAGAAATGACTCAAGCAAAGAGCACCCCTCGCTAGGTTCCAACCAATTTCAACCCTTCTCAAACCCATATTCCCCCGGACATTCTGACTGGCAGCTGAAGCAGCCCTTGTGATGCCACTGGATGAAAAAATTTCCAGGTAAATTGACAGATAAGAGATTAAAGTTTACACCAAAGAAGGACACATGAAAGAAACATGGAATTTTCATGTACATTTCTGTTGCTAATATTAATCCTTTGTGTTTCAGAGGTTGTATTTCACTAATCAACAAAAGAACATGAACATGAAAAAGAAAGGCTACAAAATACACTGTTCCCAATTGGTTAAAGACACAATAGTAAGATATTTGGTGAAAAACTAAGCCCAACTGTTACTGCTAATTACCAACCAGTCTTTAATATATTCAATTACTGGGCAAGATGTTGGAACATATGATGGGTGATACAAAACATTTAACATGTGGGAAAGTTTTTTTAAAAAAAGAAAATGTGATTCAGGCATATAAATCTGTGATACCTATAAAAACTACCAAGTAAGTACAGATTTAGCAGCATACTTGGTCAATTTTAAAGCTAAGTGAAGTCTAGCATTTTCTCCTCTTAGCACCAATTCAGAGCATCCATGTGGAGCTTTATGAATACAAAGCACTAATCAACAAAAGAACTTGAAAATCAAAAAGAAAGGTCTTCCACCAGCACACATGTAGGCTGGCACTGGCAACAGAAGCCCAAATCAGCACGCCTACTGATTGTGGCTTCTGGGAATTGAAGTCCAAGAACATCTGAGGGCACAAGGTTGAGAAACCCTAGTTTAGTCAACAGAACCAAACTTCATGGTAATAAATCTGAACCCCTCAGGGATCTTCTGTTATTTCTGGTTGTAAATGCCACAATGATCATCTTTTATTACTGGTTATAAATAGCTATCTGTTATTCTAGCCAACCATATGTACCTCTGTACCTGATATCTATGAGTTAATGCCATGAAGTCTCACTCTTATGTCCGATGGATTGGACTTGATCCATGAAAGGCAACATTAAAGTACTGGAGTTAGTCTTTAAGGTGTCATCATGTTTTTGTCTTTTTGTTTTCTTTTCTTTCTGATATGGTCTAAACCAGGAGTTGTTGTTGTTGCTGCTGTTGCTGCTGCTGCTGTTAGACTTGTATGCTGTCCCACTTGCAGAGAGACTGTGGGTGGCTAACAAAGTTTCAAAAAGTACAGTTACAATTACAAAATTCAGTACAACATATCATCATCGCAAATCACAGTGTCAAAAGGATTCCACATTATCATAATGCAACATATCATCATCACAAATTACAGTATCAAAAATATCAAAATCACAGTAACAAAGTATCACAATTAAAAAAAAACTTGTTTGCTAAATCCTCAGAACTAATATGAGAAGTCCCACAGAGGTGGATGAGGGAAAAGTCCAAAGGAGGAGTCCGGTGGTGGCGGCGGCTTCAGCAGCGTAGGCCATGCAGCTCAGCTGATCCTTGTTCCCTCTGGCTGAGCTGGCCAAGGGAGGAGTCCCGGTGGTGGTAACTGTGGCGGTGTAGGTGGTGATTTTGAGGCCAGCCAGCAGCGCCGCTCAGCTGATCCTCATTCTTTGGCCAGCCAGTCAGTCCATGCAGCTGCCTCTCATTCCTGAGCCCTACTGGCTAGGGAGAGTCTGGGGTGGTCTCGACAGCAGCAGCAGCAGTGGTTTTGTTGCTGACCGGCCGGTCCACACAGCTGCCTCTCATTCCCGGTCAACTGGCCAGGAAGAATCCGGGGTGGTTCTCAACCTTTTAAAGCCAAGGGCTGGGTCACACTTTCTCATACAGCTTTGGGGTCTGAACAGCCATCTAGTCCTTCCTCCACCACATGGCACTTCCTGGTGTGGTGGAGGGGGAGGGGGCAGTGATGGGATGACCCCGGTTCCATCCGGTTCCCTGGAACCGGTAGGAACTATCCCGGAGGGTTCTCCGGGAGGGGAGTCCACTTTTGAGGCGTCCGGTTCTGGACACCTCACCGAAAGATTTTTTTTTCAAAAAAATGGAGCCAAATTGAGTTTCTGCGCATGCGCAGTAAGAGGCAGCCATTCGCTGTCTCTTTTAGCCAGAGCCGTACCTTTTTTGAGTGGCTCCAGTGACGGCGGCGACGTGACGGCAGCAGTGATGGTGGTGGCGATGATGGCGGTGGTGACGGCGATGATGGCGGTGGCGGCGGCGATGGTGGTGGCAGTGGTGGTGATGATGGTGGTGACGACATTGGTGGTGACGGCGACTGCGGCGATGATGGCGATGGCGGCCTGGGCGGGCAGCACCAGCCCTCAGAGGAGGGCACCTCCCCCGGGGTCGCCGAGCCCCCACAGGCAAGTTGAGGCCTGGTCTACCCGGGCCGTCCACCGCTGCTGAGCTCTTCCAGGGGTAAGTGAGGGATTTGTGTTTGGGGTGTGGGTGTGTGGGTGTATTTTTATTTAATTTTTATTTTATTTCTTTATTTACTTTATTTCTTTAATTTATTTACGGGTTTGTGTTGTGGGTGGGTGGGTGGGTGAGTTGAGGGTGTGTGTGTATTTATTTTATTTTATTTTATTTTAATTGTTTTTTATTTTTAAGGCCCCGCCCACAACATCATGACGTCATGACTTCATGACGTCAGCTCCGCCCATGACATCATGACATCATGACATTGGCCATGCCCATGACGTCCATGACATCATGGCATGGTAGTAAAAAAATTGTAATCCCATCACTGGGAGGGGGCCACATGAAATGGTGTTGAGAATCCCTGGTCCAAACTAATGACAGAAGCAAAAAGATCAAAGCTGTCCACTAACCAGGTGCTTTCTCTGCAAGTTGGGAGCTGTGTGTGCACAAAAGGAAGAGGAAAGAGAATAGGCAGTGACAGCATCTTGTCAAAGGGTCACTGATGTTAGAGCCCTTCCTTTCCAAAGTGGACTTGGTTCTAGTTCTGCTCCGTTTTTGAGCTGGTTCATTGGAATGAGACTCCACATTGAGAAAGGAAATTCATGATTCATAATAAAAGATAGTGTATTTATGCCTGTAACCATTTTCTTCAATATGAACACCTTACACCAGGGTATGATCTGTGAATCACACTATCGAGAGTTTTGCCAGAGAAAGTGCTTAATGGATTGTGCCCATCAGCTCTGTGTAGGAAGATGATTTCATTCAGTTTCAGTTCCCAGAATGCCAGACTATCTGTGATCTAATGTCAGGTCCTTTATTAGATCCTACATTTCTTTCAGGGTCACATTCCTAACCTGGTAATAGTCAGCCATTAGACTTGAAGCTTTTGTACAGGACAAACAAAGCCTTCATTGCTTTCGACTAATGTTGGATTGTGTCCTTACAGGCAAGAGTCTACTAATCAACAGGAAACCCCAATTCATGGATAGACTTTCAGGGATTTAACTACTAAAGGAATAGTGGAAATGATGAATATTTCAACCTACAGAACCAGGGATTCAGAATGCCACTCTAGGCACTTCACATATTTGCTTCAGCTATTGGCAGTAGGAAATGTAACATTCCATAGTAACTAAAGTTGGGAGGCAAAGCATGCTGTTTTCAGTAAAAAAAAAACCAATCACACAGACAAGATGTAAAATCTATTACAGTACAGCAAATAATGGTACATTCCTGATATACAGGAGGGTTGATGAGCTAAATGAAATAAAATTTTGTGGGAGGGTGGTTTTCATAGAAAACAGATGAACTGTGCAAGTTTGCATTTCAAAAGCAGAAGGCAGACAAAGTGAGCTCTAATATTTTTGAAAGTGAAGATCTTTCAACCTATCCAACTTCATGTAACAAGCAAAAAGGTCTAGCATTTGGCAGGTTAGGAACACACAGGTGTTTTGTAGGCGGCATGCAAAGAAGTGCTTAAAGTCAGTGAACTTTAACTTCTCTCTCTGTGTGTGTCTTTCTCAAAAAAAAATCATAGACTGGTGTGATCAGACTTGCAAAGTAAGCTGCCTTTTGCTACACCAGATGCAGGTAAGCTTTTGAATGTCCAGGAGGAAAAGCCTTCTGTGAAACCGATTGTGGGCTGCACTCCCTCACGACCATCACATGCCACCTAAATTTGGTGGTGAAAGTTTTATCCAAAAGCAATGAAGGTCATGGTTGTCTCTGAGCAAAGCATTAAGCTTTACAGCCTAACATGATTGCAAATGTGAGCCTGACAAGAAACTTATGATCCGATAAATAAGCTGTCTTTAAATCACTGGCGGTCTGACATTCTAGATTTGGGAGTTTAATAAAATAGACTTCCGACATAGTGGGTGTAATCCTACACAACTCTCCATAAAGTAAGCAATGCTTCAAAGATCATGCTGTGACTTAGGATGTTCAAATACAAGAAAAAGAACAATCAAGGTGACGGGAAAAATATTCATTTTTAATGTGGTTCGGAAGGACAGTTTTCTGACTATCCTGGACTGCCAGAAGGATTAACAAGTGGGTCCTGGAGCAAATCAAGCCTGATCTAATGCAACTTGAGGCATAAGAGATCAATGTTAAAGATGATTTAAAAAAAAAAACTTCAAAGAGTGTTAGGGATATTAACTAGCCCCCATCCATACACATTAACATAGGTATATACAGTAATACCTCAGATAACGTTTACCTCGGTTAACGCTAAAATCACATAATGTTAAGTAATCTGGGGAGGAGAATTGAATCGAATAACGTTAAGGTCCTATGGGATGGATCGGATAACAACCGCTAAAGCCTGTGCGGTTACAATGTATCTCTATGGAGCTTTAATGTTATCTGATCCATCCCATAGGATTTTAACATGGATCGGATAACACTAAAAATCGGATAACACCAAGACTTGTGGAACCAAGTCTTAGCGTTATCTGAGGTATTACTGTACAGTACATCAAGAAAGATCAGGTACAGAATTCGTTAAGTGATGAAAACATCTATTCATCACAAACCAAGTCATTTTTGCTTCCAGTAGCTTGGAAATTATCTTGGTTCATTTTCCATTGGAATGCTTTCTTTTATGTTTTAAATGTTTAACCCTTAACTGCTTTCTGTCTAAATATGAAGACATATCTGGATTTTGGTATTTTCTTTAAAAAAATAACACCCTGCAACAATCTTTTCCCCTTGCACACTCTAGATTGAATACATATGACTGTTTTGAGCATGGCAAGGAATTGGCTTTACCAGTATACCATAAAGGAAAAAGAGGTGCTAACCCTTACTCAGTGCCAATGTGGCTTTCTTCATAAGGATTCAAACCCAGTCTTTTAAGAATTGCACATCTAAAGCCTTGGGTTTAAATCGATGAATTGGTCACTTTTGGTTTCAAGAGCATTCCAATTTCTAACATCTGAAGTTCTTTCTCTCATGAGTGTAAAAGTACAGACAAGAAATTACAAAATCTCATCAAAAATTGAATTGAAACAAAATGCTCATCTATTGATGGGTTTGATCAAATTAATAGAAAATTATAGCAGGAAAAATTGTAAAGCAATAGGCAGATAAAAGGGAAACTGAGAAAAACCTGTGAAAATGATATTAAAATGCCTATCATATACAGTTTTGTGAAATTTAGGTTGAGAAGTATACAACAAAAATGCTTCTTCTCAATAGTTAACCTTGGTCAGGAAACATGACTCACTAAACTAAATAAAGTCACTAGAAGACACAGTAAAAACAATGTACAACGCCCTGTAATTCAGCTGGGATTTCTTAACAATAACAACAACAACAAGATGAAAGTCTTCCTTTTCTATTGCCACATACCAAAGACTTGCTTCTCTTACTGTAGAAAAAGAGCAGTCTGTCTAGCAAGGGAACCCCCACCCCCTTGTGTTCATAAAGATGGTGCCACAAACTGCAAAAACTGTGATGTCAAAAATCTTGGAACTGATGGCAGTGGAGATTTTTAAACAAAACAATATCAAGACTTATAATATACACATGAAAAATTAATTTCCAAACATTCAGTTCCTAAGATGACTCTTTTAAAATCTGGATAATATTAACATTCCCAGTTAAAGCCGCCACCCCTTGAGTCACTGCTTATCCCTCCTATAAAGCCAATAACATGCAAGAATGAATAAAGCTTAGAAGCTCCATTTGCAGACTCTACTGATTGCTCTGCTCAGCTATCCAAACATGCGAAACTAACATTGGAAGGAGTGTTTAGCCCACGATAGATGGCTTTTTGCTGGCTGGGTAGCTGAGTGGTTTAGGCATCTGGCTGCGGAGCTAGATTCCCCCTCTGAGCTTCCAGGGAGAAGAGCCAGCCAGAGCAGTCATGGACTGGCTGCACAGTTCCACAATGCCTTCAGAAGAAGGAAATGATAAACCACATTTGTTTTGTCTTTACCTAGAGAATCTTTCTGGGACTACTTGTGTTTGCTCTCCACTCTTCCCCAATAGCATGTTGGGATCCCTTCCAGCCTAAGGGGCTCACCTTCTGGCATTATATCTGTTGATGCTGTCTATGGGATTTTCTCGGCTAAAATACTGGAGTGAGTTGCTGTTTCCTTCTCCAGTGGATCCATTTAGTCTTTCTCGCTGTAGCCTCTCTGTCTTGGGTGGCCCTATGTGGCATAGCCCATAGCCTCTTTGAACCACACAATCCCCCTCACATTGGCATGGCAACAATCCTTGTGGGGGGGGGGTGATAAATCTAATTCCTGCCTAAAATCAATGGCATAGTTCACCAGTGGCCAACCTTGGCACTCTAGGTGTTCTTGGACCTCAGTTCCCAGAAGCCCAAGTCAGCACTCCAGCTGATCAGTCCAATCTGCATTCTGTTTTACTTGACAACTTTTTCAAAGCTTTAATTTTTTTCTATTCATGCTTTTCTAACCTTTCTTCTAAAAATGATTGTATGAACTTTTATAAAAATAGATAAAAATCCCATTGGGCAGAGGTACAAACAAGGATATAACCTAAAATCAAGGATATAACCTAAAATCAAGGATATAACCTAAAATCATGCTGGTATATTGTACTGACAAGAAGGCTACTTGTATTAAACAGAACTAAATGGAATCTCCATTTGCTTTTGCATCCAATCTGAATGACTGGATCTGATCCAAAACAGACCTTCATATGATATTACATGCTCCATATGATACCATACCTCATATTATATTTTGCAACAAGCAGATAGACTCAGCTTTGCAAAAGTTAGGAATGTCTTAATATCTCCTATCAGTGCTCTTTTTCCTTTCCTTTGTTGCTTCCCTTTTGCCCACCCCACTCTTTCTTTTTCCTACAATGTTTGTTCAGGATTTCCCTCCTGATCCACTGTTTCTTCCAGGAGGCAAGTTCCCTTCTCTCCTCCTCTCGCTTCAACTTGCTGAAGAATTTTTGAGACTCTCCATTCTGAAGCACTATACTGTATGTAGTTATCTGGAGGGACTGCATTTAAACATTAAGTTGTCATTTTGCTAACCTTTAAAAATGTTCAATTAAAAGCATGCTACCATCTAATGGTACATCTTGAATATGTTTACTCAGAGAACTGGGTGTTTCAGAGAAAATTTCAACATAGAAGTTCACCACCACCACCACCACCACCAACTAAATTTCTGGCACAATAACAAAAATTTGTTTATTTTATAGGTACAGTATATATTGTATTGCAGGGGTGCCCAAACCAGTGCCCATGGGCCGTATCTGGCCCACTATGCCAATTCATCAGTACGAGTGCATTTTATTTCCACTTCCGGGAGCAACAAGGGCTTCGTGGGTCAGATGAATTGAAGTCGGGGGCAGGATCCAGGCCACAGTCTCCCTGAACCATGTGACTGGCCCAATGGTCCAAAAGTTCTGGGGACCCCTGTTGTATTGGCTGCTGCCTCACATAAAAGACAAATATCCTTTTGAGGATTAACATTTCAAGAAGTCTAGATGGTGTTGTAGATGCAATGGGTACATAGCTGGGTGGGCTGAGGAAGATGGTGGAGGACAGAGGTGCCTGGTGGAAAATGGTCCATAGGGTCGCAAAGGGTCGGAATCGACTCTGTGACTGAACAACAGCAGCAGCAGCAGCAGTAGCAGCAGCAACAACAACAAAGTGTCAGGTTTAATGAAAAAAATAAATAGAATGGTTATGTAACTGAAATTTGGCAGCATATCATCTAAGGCTAATAAATTTTCAGCCATCAATTAATCTGTGTTGTTTTCTGACAAGAAGGAAGAATACTTAATAATCTTGAAAACATACAATTTGTGTGTGTGTTGTGTGAGTGAGTGAGTGAGTGAGAGTGAGAAATGTTCAAGTGTTTCATTTATGACAAACTTCCAAAAACCTCAGATGCAACACAGACGTCTTATTAATTTATTCCTTTGACTAGCCTGAGAGTCCTGACCTCCAGTCTAATCCTGCCCTTCAGGGTTCTTAATTTCCAGCTCTACTCAACTCAGTCAGGCCTGTTTAACAATTCTCTTTCAGAATTAGGCTCTTTGAAGAGGCCCTACTTTCTGTTCAGTGACATGAAAGAGATACTGATGCTGATTATCAAAGGCATGCGCTCTTAACCACCAAGAGTCTGATGCCCTGGGGAGGTAATATTATCTCTGCCTTCAGTTTTTACATCCTCTCATAGCAAAGACATTGGCAAATAACTTGCACATCTTATTTTCCCTCTCCCTTCTCCCCCCTCCTTTTCTGTCCAGTTTCATTACTAATTTTACATGAGATATTCATCTGAAAGTAAATACATTAATAACTTAAGCTTGTAGGTCATGCTACAGGAACATGTTATTTTGAATTAGATGCACTAGAGGTTTGAACAGAATTGTTTCAGAGCGGTTACAAGTTATGTCCTCAATAGGCTGCCGTTAAACTAACTGCAGATTTCACACCGCCAAAAACAGCTTAGAAAGATCAGCAGACATGGTGAACTTGCCTTGTGAGATGAGGTTAAAAAAAGCCCATTACAAACAAGTCTAGAAAAGAAGATAGACTTGCTGTCCTGCATTCTGTAATCATATGACATGGTTTAGCCAGTTAAATGACGCACGTTGTTCAGCTGAACAAGTCTGTTTGTACAGTGGGTAGTTCTTTAAGGCACAGATTAGAATTGATGTGCATGAGAAAAGTATGTGAGCAAGGGTGGAGGTTAATGCAGTAATGTGTAATTGTAGGGATGGAAAACATGGTCCAGTGGCATTTGCTTTGAATTATTTCAAAGCTTGATGGTTGTACATCAAGAATGCAGTTCAAAAATTAAACAAACAAAACAAAAACAAACTCTGGGTCTAGCTGGTTATTTTAAATACTTTAACCTACCTAGCTGTCATTAGCTTAGTTCTTAGGCCTCAACTCAGCTGGTAACTCCAACTCAACCTGTTGAATCACTGTAATTTATATGAATATTGAACTGATTATGCAACAGTTGATTCTCACATCTTTTTCCATCTGGTTCTGGATCCACTCCATTCTGCCCTCCTTCATCCTATAGCTTGACATAGTGTTTCTTCCTTAAATTTAAGTAATAGCTTCTGACTCAAGCTGTACATCTGTTGTTGTTGTTCTTTTGCCACCAGTTGGGCTCATGGATTGAACATCATGGCTGTACGACAAAAGTGGGGCACATTATAAAGGTTTAAATTGTTTATAAGCCTCTCTGCCCCCAGCTAAATAATTAATTAGTCTAAAACTCAATGTTAAAAAATGTATTTATTCACTATATGCTAAGACGTCTTGACAGGATGGGAACAGGTTTGTTAGAAGAGAATTTATTTATTTATTTATTTATTTATTTAGATTTATTATCCCACCCCAATCAGGCGAACTTGACTCTAGGCGGCTTTTTGGAGGAATAAAACCAGTACCAGATCAAATGAGTTTTTGGAAACAATGAAGAAGAATGTGACATACCATGATCCTCCGGGCATTGTATATAGCATGAGGTGGTTATTATAAGTTAGGTATAATTATGATTTATGTAATTTTATGTATTTTTTATGTATTATATTTGTTGTTTTGTCTTAAAATGTGGAAAATTATGTTGTTATTTTTTGTAGTGTAGTATTTGTATTTTTAGTTGGAAATTTAATAAAAACTTTATTTAAAAAAGAAGAGAATTCAAGCCAGATGCTAAAAACACATTTTCTTCCTTTACAGCTACATGGTGTTTCTTATTATTATTTTTATTTCTTGCATATTTTTTTTGTACATTTCACATTTAGGAATCCATTGCAAAGGGGAAAAGAGACCGCGTCACCCCAAGAACATCTGCCCGGCCCACCAGGGCGGATCGGAGAGGCTCCCTTGTTATTCCCTCGGCGAGGAAGGCGCACCTCGCCTGTACTAGGAGGAGAGCCTTCTCCGTGTTCGCCCCAGCCCTCTGGAACCTCCTGCCCACCGAATTGCGCCTTCAGACGGAGCTCCTGCCCTTCCGAAAGGGCTTGAAAACCTGGCTGGCGGGACAGATTTGGGGACCCGGGACCATGGGCTCCCATACCAAGTGGCTCATTTAAGGACTGCCCCCCCTGGGTTGGATCACGGGATTTTATTGGTATCTATCCCTGTGTTGTTTTTAATCTTCCGATTGTTTTAACTTTGACGTTTTAGTGATGGTTTTATTCTTGTTTTATTCTTGTTTTATTCTGATTGTGGGCCGCCCAGAGTCGGGTTCTCCCGATTGGGGCGGGGTATTAAATTTAATAAATAATAATAATAATAATAATAATAATAAAAAATGTATGTATAATTTTGGTGTGGGAGTGGTGCTGGATTTGTTGTATCTTCTAGCTCAATTCATCACTGTTCTCTGTTCACTGAACTGGACTAAATTGTATTTGAAGTTTGTGGAACTTGATACTGTCTTGTAAATGATGTGTTGACTAATAATTTCTTCAAAACTCATAAATGTTAAGTAGGGAAACCTGAAGACATAAAGCATGTTTTCCTCTGAAATGTCCTTTTGCTCTCCCAGCATCTTTTCTTTAAAAATTAGGGGGGAAATTGTTGCACTGTGAAGATTATGGCACAATTTGCTCTCAGTCCTGCCTAATTGGATTCCATTTATTCAACATACAGAATGAAGTCAGCAGTAAATAAGCTCATCTGTTCTATGCACAGAATGTACTTTTGTTTATGAGACAGAAAAAAAAATCTTGAACATTTGACATGAAACAGTGGCTGTGTCTGCAGTTATGGATAAGAAATAAGAGCCATTGGAATACAATAGTTGAAGAACATATATAAATTCGTAAGTATGATCCAAAACAGTCTAAGTTGACATACTATGAGACTTCTTCACAAACAGCTATTCATTCTTTATTTTTCCATTATTAACTGTATTTCTTTTTACTGGGCAAGTGATTCGCATCGAAAGCTGTTTCCCCATATCTACGTGCTGACTGTCAGGTTGCCTCCTGTATGTATCATATGTATCCATGAACTGCTGATCTCAGATTTTCTGTTGCTCCTCTAAATATATGTAAGGATATATTTCTATGGTATAGAAATATATCCTTACATAAAAAGCACAGCAAACAACAAAGCCAGTGGAGATGATGGTATCCAAGTTGAACTTTTCAAAGCCCTAAAAGATGATGGAATCAAATTACTACATTCTATATGCCAGCAGATTTGGAAAACACAATAGCCACAGGATTGGAAAAGATCAGTATACAGTAGTACCTTGGATAACGATGAGACTTGGTTCCACAAGTCTCGTCGTTATCCGGTTTTTAACGTTGTGCGATGCATTGATCGCACAATGTTAAAAAAAGCCCTGTTTACCTGGAGGCTGCAGCAAGCCAGAATGTCGGGATTTGAATCCTGACGTTTTGGCTTGCTGCACTTGCTGAGGATGTCGGGGAAGCCCAGAAACAGCTTGGATCGGGTCTTCCCACCACCCTGTACCTGGCGGGGGGGGGGGGGGGTCAGGGAGCCCAAAATTGGTAAACAAAATGGACTTTTTTTTTTTTACCAATTTTGGACTCCCTGACCCCCCTGCCGGGTCCAGGGAGGTAAAAAGACCCGATCCAAGCTGTTTCCAAAGTTCCCCCACCCTCCTGGAGGCGGTAACAAGCCAAAACGTCAGTATTCGAATCCTGATGTTTTGGTTTGTTGCAGCCTCCAGGAGGGTAGGTAAACTTCAAAAATAGCACGCATCTGCTCTAGGGAGGTTGGGAGACCCGATGCGTGCTAATTTTGAAGTTCCCCCATCCTCCTGGAGGCTGCAACAAACCAAACTGTCAGGATTCAAATCCTGATGTTTTGGCTTGTTACAGCCTCCAGGAGGGTGGGAGAACTTTGGAAACAGCTTGGATCGGGTTTTCCCACCTCCCTGGACCCGGGGGGGGGGGTCAGGGAGCCCAAAATTGGTTTAAAAAAGTCCATTTTTTAAAACCAATTTTGGGCTCCCTGACCCCCCTGCCAGCTCCAGGGAGGTGGAAAGACCCGATCCAAGCTGTTTATGGGCTTCCCTGACGTCCTCAGCAAGTGCAGCAAGTCAAAATGTCAGGGTTCGAACCCTGACATTTTGGCTTGCTCCTCTGGCTGGGGACATCAGGGAAGCCCAGTAACAGCTGTAGATCGGGTCCCCTGCCTGCTCCAGAGAAGACCTGATCTACAGCTGCAGGGTGGCTGGGGAAGCTGACAGGGACTCCCTGTCGGCTTCCCTAGCCACCCGCCCTTGCCTCCGCAGCTGTGGGGTGGCTGGGGAAGCCAACAGGGGAGCCCTGCATCAGCTTTCCAGCCACCCCACTCCTGCCTCTGTAGCTGCAGGGTGGCTGAGAAGCTGAACGGAGAACCCCGTTCAGCTTTCCAGCCACCCTGCTGCTAAGAACGACTGTATCAGATAACACTAAAAAGAACATTCTCCGGTGCAAATCTTCACCCCAAATCTGTCGTCATTATGTGGTTTTAGTGTTATCCGGTGCAATCGTTATCCGGGGTATTACTGTACGTCCAATCCCCAAAAAGGGTAATGCCAAAGAATGTTCAAATTATTGAACAATTGCGCTCATCCCTCATGCTAGCAAGGTGATGCTCAAGGTAATACAGGATAGACTGCAACAGCATGTGGAGAGAGACTTACCAGAAGTGCAGGCTGGGTTCTGAAGAAGCAGAGGAACTAGAGACCACATCGCCAACATATGTTGGATCATGGAAAAAACAAAGGAATATCAGAAACAAGTCTACTTCTGTTTCATTGATTACACTAAGGCTTTTGACTGTGCAGACCACAACAAAACGTGGTAAGTAATTAAAGATATGGGAATACCCGAACGCCTTATATGCCTCATGAGAAATCTGTACATGAATCAAGAAGCAACAGTTAGGACAAAAAAATGGAATGACAGAGTGGTTTGGAATAGGAAAAGGAGTAAGACAAGGCTGCATTTTGTCACCCTGCTTATTCAATTTATACACAGAGCACATAATGCGCAATGAAGGGATGTAGGAATCACAATTTGGGATCAAAATTTGAGATATGCAGATGATACCACCCTAATGGCATAAAGTGAGGAGGACCTAAAGAAGCTCCTGATTAGGTTGAAAGAAGAAAGTGAAAAAGCTGGCTTGAGTCTCAATATAAAGAAAACAAAGATCATGGCAACATGCCCTATCAGTCCCTGGAAAATAGATGGGGAAGAAGTAGAAGCAGTGACAGATTTTAGTTTTTTAGTATCAAAGCTCACTGCAGATGGTGATTGCAGCCATGAAATAAAAAGGCGACTGATTCTTGGGAGGCAAGTGATGAGAAACCTGGGGAACATAGTGAAAAGTAGAGACATCACATTGCAAACAAAAATTCGCATAGTCAAAGCAATGGTATTCCCTGTGGCAATGTATGGTTGTGAGAGCTGGACCATTAGGAAAGCTGAGTGCAGAACAGTGATGGGATCACCTCGGTTCCATCTGGTTCCCCGTAACCGGTAGGAACAATCTCGGAGGGTTCTCCAAGAGGGTAGTCCATTTTTAAGGCATCCGTTTCCGGACGCCTCAAAAAATGAAAAATAAAATAAAATTGGAGCCAAAATGGCTCCAATTTAGTGTGCATGCGCAGAAGTCAATCTGACGCATGCGCCATGCAATTTTGAATTGTGCATGCGCCAGATTCCGTTTCTGCGCATGTGCGCTTGTTTTTGCCGGAGCCGGACCATTTTAGAGTGGCTCCGGCAGTGGCGGAGGGCTTGGGAGGAGGAGGCGTGCCTAGCTGGGCGGCCCAGGGCCTCCTGGCCGCAACCCTCCGTGGGCGGCCCCGAGCCTCGGTGCCCAGCGGTGGCGGCCTAGCCAGGCGGCCCAGGACCTCCCGGCTGCAAACCTCCGAGGACAGCCCCAAGCCTCGGCACCCATCGGCGGCTCGCCTAGCCGGGCGGCCCAGGGCCTCCTGGCTGCAACTCTGCATGGGCGACCCCGAGCCTCGGCGCCCAGCGGTGGCGTGCTTAGCCGGGTGGCCCAGGGCCTCCTGGCCGCAACCCTCCACGGGCGGCCCCAAGCCTCGGCGCCCGGCAGTGGCACGCCTAGCCGGGCAGCCCAGGGCCGCCCAGCCGCAAACCTCTGAGGGCGGCCCTGAGCCTCGGCGCCCGGCGGTGGTGCACCTAGCCAGGCGGCCCAGGGCTCCCAGCCGCAACTCTCCACAGGCGGCCCCGAGCCTCGGCGCCTGGCGGTGGCGTGCCTAGCCGGGCAGCCCAGGGCTTCCCGGGCGCAACCCTCCATGGGCGGCCACAGGCCTCAGCGCCTGGTGGCGGCGTGCCTAGCCGGGCGGCCCAGAGCCTCCCGGCCACAATCCTCCGCACCCGGCGGACGCCGCAGGTGGCAGCCCAGAAGAAGAGGAGGGCGCAGTCGGGGTCGTTCGTCGACCCCAACGGTCCACATTGTAAGTGGGGTTTGTGTTTGGGGTGGGTGAGTGTATTTTTATTTATTTATTATTTTATTTATTTATTTATTTATTTATTTTATTTATTAACGGTTTTGTGGTGTGGGTGGGTGGGTGGGTTGAGGTGTGTGTGTGTGTTTATTTTTATTTTATTTATTTTTTATTTTTTTATTTTTGGGGTACTAAAAATTTTATCATCCCATCACTGGTGCAGAAGTATAGATGCCTTTGAGATGTGGTGTTGGAGGAGTTTTGAGAGTCCCCTGAACAGCTAGGAGAACAAATAGGTCAATTTTAGAAGAAATCAACCCTGACTGCTCCTTAGAATAATAAAGATGAAGCTAAAGTACTTTGGACATCAAATGAAAAGAGAAGATTCACTTGAGAAGGCCTTGATGCTTGGAAAGGTTGAGGGCAAAAGAAGAAAGGGGTGGCCAAAAATGAGATGGCTAGATGGTATTGTAGACACAATGGGCACAGAGCTGAGTGAGTTGAGGAGGATGGTGGAGGGCAGAAGTGCCTGGCGGACTGTGGTCTATGGGGTCGCAAAGGGTCGGAATCGACTGTGCGACTGAACAACAACAAATAGCTCTACTGCTCACCTAAATTCCACCTTAAGACTATGCTGCTATTTTTATACGCACAATCTTTAAAATAATATCTGATCCAATTGTTTTGCTGGATGGCTTTGAAGCTGTGCAGCCTGTTGGCCTTCTGGAGGCAATAAAACAATTTTTATTTTTTATTAGCTGCATCCTGCCTGAAGTCATGCTCTTCTTGTAATAGCAAGATGGGTATGAGAGGTTAACATCTACAATGGCAATGTGTTGAGGACAGTCGTACTCAGAATGCCACAAGATATATTGAAGCAGTGGTGGGCATCAGCCGGTTCGCACCAGTTCACCAGAACCGGTAGCCGAAATTCTGGTTGGCCGCACCCATCCAAGTTTTGAAATAAAGTAGTCCTAATTTGGATGCAACACAGGGTTTTTCCCCTGGCCATGGCCACCATATCATGCCCACAGTGTGGTAGTAAATAAGCACAAGAAATTGGTAAAATATTATTTTAAATTAAAAACAAGCACAGTTTTTCCTAAGAAACAAAATACTGTACAGTATTTTAGTCACAGTATCTATCACAGAAATTCATTTAAACATACTTCCTCTTTCTGAAAATCTCACAATCTTGCTCCACACACATCTAAGGAATTTCATCATGATTCCCTAGCCTAGAGGCATGCTTATACAGTTTGAGAACTGGTATTCTTAAACTATAGCAGGGCTCGGGGCCGCCCCTTGTCCCAGGTCGAGACCCAGAGGCTGAGGCGGCATGGTCCAAGCTTAGCAAAGAGGCCACTGTTGGCATCCCAGGTGTGCAGCCACTCGACCTCCAAGCCCGGTGGCGATGGCCAGGAGGGTGGGAAGCAAGGCTGGTGGCCATTGTGGCCCAGCACCCACAGCCCGAGCAGTGCTGGCCAGGCCTTGCCTGGAGGGTCCTCAGCCTGGCTTGCACCATGCCATCTCAGCCTCTGGGTCTCGACCTGGGACCAAGTGCAGCCCTGGGCCCTGTGCATCACAGCCCGGCACCATGAGCTGGCTGTAAGGAAGAGTAAGCCTGAAGAAGAGGAGGATGAAGGTGGCAGAGGAGGGGAAAAAAGCCCTCTGGTCCTCACCACACCGTCGGGCCCACGTCCTCCCAGCACCCTCCAACCTGGGGCAGGGCCCAGGTGCCAGCAGTGGCGGAGGGTCCTGGCGCCCATCTCCATGGTGGAGTCCCTGCCCTGGCCACCAGGAAGTCTGGGGCGGCAGCATCACTGCCCCTGCAAAGTGAGGCCAGGCTTTCAGTTTTGAATATGCTCTGAGCTTTCATGAGTTTGGAGACCTCCCATATGTGGTGGTAAGCAGCTTGCATTTCATAGACCCCATTTACCAAACAGCAGCCAATTAACAGGGAACTCTGCATCAGAGTATGTTTCCACTAAACATGTGCACCCTTTAAGTACTGAGAACTGGCGAGAGTACCTCTCCTAAGCTGTTGAACGGTTTAGTTGTACAATCACCATTCTGTAATTTCCTGTATTAGCAAAACAATCCTATGGGTAGGACATCACTGCCAACATGTGCTGTGTCCTGTCATATCAATTTGATTCATTGTCACAACAAAAATATCACTCAACACATGGGCACAATGTTAAGTTGTTCTTTTCCCAAGCAGTTTGAAGAGTTACTTGCTTAGACTATTATCCTGAGGGATTCTGGATATTGTCATCCAAAATTAACTTTTCTAAACTCTCTTTGAATTAGAATTTTGTATATTAATTAATTTTGTATTGGCCCAATAAGAGGAAAAATCAGAATACATCCAGAACTTTAGTCTTCCTTTTAATCATGACAACTTCATTGAGATTGAGACAGGTCCTGATGTTTGGATGGTTTCTGAGTAAGTATGGATTTCCCATACAACCAACCTCTTCCATTTTTAAATGACAAATCTCAAGTTTTAAAGTATTCCTAAGTCTAGGCTTCTTTTGGATATAATTAAACATTGATGGGTATTTGGTAGTTTCTTTTGTGCGGCATAGAAGAAAGTAACTGCTAGTTCCCTTCTGATCCTTGAAGATTTTTAGCAATGTCCAGAAAGCTTTCTGATGTTTGTTAGACCTGCTGGATTCAGAGTCATTACATTTTCCAAAAGGGTCAAATCTATCTCCAAGAGGGTTGAAGTCCTTTCTCTGAGGACTGTTCAGCATTTGCTCTTGCAGGCTGCTATGAATTAGTGCAGAGCTTATGGCTGTTGGCAAGAATAGTTACTCTTGGAAGTGGTAGTATGACAACAATAAAAATTACTATAGATTAATTTTATAAATGTATTTTGGTGTACTGCAAGAGAAAAAAAGATCTCTAACCCCTATTGAGTTGGCTGGATGGCTCAATGGTTTAGGTATCTGACTGCAGAATCAGAGGTCTGGAATTCAGTTCCCCATTGTGCGTTCTAGGCAAACACTAACCCATGTAATCATAGACAAGCTGCACAGGTCCAGGGCACCCCTAGAAGGGAAGTGTGAACCGCTTCTGAGTACTCCTTATGGTGAAAGGGTCACATAAGTACGAATTGACTGAAGGCACATAATAATAACAGCTATTATTGTTGTTAACCCATATTTCTGAATCATGTAGTTGGTTTGGATGTATACAAGCCTAGCTTTTTAACTTAGATGGAAGAGCAAGAAGAAACAAGTAGTGGTTAGACACAGAACAAGGATGGATGACAACAGAATATGGTATTGATACTAAAACCTACTCCAGCCTACCTGTCTGTTTTTCTAATCCCATCCTAATGAAACACACACATTGGTTCAAACAACTTTCTGCATTCACTGGTGTTCTATTCCAACAGTTTGCTCCTACCTCCTTCACTAATTTTATTTGGAGTGTGGATGTAAAAGGAGAAGATCTGTTAGACTGAAAAGTCTGGCACAACCACCAACACCCCAACGACTTTTTGTGTGTGGCTGACAACGCTATGGGTAAACTGCCCGATCCTTAGCTTTAAGCCACCTCAATTTAGGATTGTTCTGGTGACATATTGTGGATTAACACTGATAGTTTCATCAGCTTTACAGGCTTCCCATTGGTAAATGCCATTAATAAGTCATTTTTGTCTTTACTGTCAAATTTGAAAAGCCTTACATACAGGGGTTACAGGAATCTGGTCTTAAGACATGTATGTTTTTGTTAACTTTAACAAGGTTAATCAATTGACTCCTGAGAAAAATATGAAAATTGACGATGACAAGAACTCTGGCTGATCTTTTGATTTCTGCATAATTCCCTGTTGGTTTTGCAATCCTCCCTCTGGCTGTGTAATCACTCGCCTGGCTCCTCTTCTGGTATTGTTTTATTGTTTACTCTTCTTTGCTTGCACTGCTTGAAATAATTGTACTGAGCAGAACATTGCCTCCTGTTGCGTTGCAAGTTAAAAAGAATCAGTGGGGGCCCCCTACGGTTTACTTGTTGGTAATGTCCAGATGATATGGGGTGAAAGATGATTTCAAAGACACTATCTTGCTGGGGTTTTTAAATTAAAATTCTTTCTAAAGTACAACTGCGGGATAGAGGGAGTAATGAGACAGAAAGATTTATCTTACTAGTTGAGTTAATTTTTTTATTAGAGTGTATTTTCAGTTTAGAAATGGGAATAGTAACTTCACATAATCATTAATTCACTTAACAACTGATGGGATCCTGTGCTTTCAGAACCAAGCGTTGTCTGGTAAGAAATAATTAAAATGCTACATTTCACCTTGTTCTATACTTTTTAAAAAAACTTCAGTTAGGTATATAAATCCTTGCCAGTTGAAGACAGTGAAGTTTTTGGTATGGTCTCATTTGCAAAAGTAATTTTTGCAGCATGGCGCACAATTACATAAAATTATTATGTTGTTATGCATCAGCAAGTCATTTCTGATTTATGGTAGTCCTATGAACTAATTAACTCCAAAAGTCTCATCATTAATAACTGCACACAAGTTTTAGAAACTAAAGGGCATGACTTCCTGTACTAATTAAATCTGTCTCATAGCCAGCCCTCTTTTCACATAGTACTTTTTAATTTGCCACCAATTGTGTCTTTTCTGTGCCATCTTATCTTCTCAATAGCTAAAAGCACCACAAAACTTTTACATCTGCTCTCCTTTTGCATGGAGGCTTGGCGAGTGGGGCAGCATACAAGTTTAATAATAATAATAATAATAATAATGATGATGATGATGATGATGATGATGATGATGATGATGATGATGATGATGATGATGATGATGATGATGATGATGGAAGCATTGGATGGGTTGTTTACATTTTTTGATCAATCATCTTCCTGTACTTGCTCTCCACACTTCTGCTTATCTTCACAAATAAAAAAATCTCACCGCTGGGTGAGATCATCCATTCTCATGGGGTGAGGTATCATCAGTATGCAGATGATACCCAACTGTATATCTCAGCCCATGGGAACCCTAGTGATGCAGTGGAAGTCCTTTCCAGGTGCCTGGATGCTGTCAAGGTCTGGATGGGGGACAACGGGCTACTACTGAATCCTGGCAAGACTGAGTGGCTGTGGGTTGGGGATCCTGTGTTATCTCGGGAACTACCACCTTTGGTTCTGGTCAGGGCAGTCCTGCCCCAAAAAGACCCAGTACGTAACTTGGGGGTCCTCCTGGACTCGCGACTACTGCTCAAAGAGCAGGTGGCAGTCGTGGCCAGGAGGGCCTTTGCACAACTTCATGTGATTCGCCAGTTACGGCCATTCCTAGACCGGGACTCCTTGCTCATGGTCACACATGCCTTGGTCACCTCCAGACTTGATTATTGTAATGTGCTCTACATGGTGACCATTCGGAGGCTTCAGCTGGTCCAGAATGCAGCTGCACGAGTAGTGTTGGGATGCGGGCGTTATGCCCGTGCCTCACCGCTGCTGAGGGAGCTGCACTGGCTCCCAGTTTGCCTCCAGGTGCAATTCAAGGTGCTGGTTATTACCTTTAAAGCCCTTTATGGTAGTGGTCCAGGTTATTTGAGAGACCGCATTGTCCCAAGGACATCTACCCAGCCCACCAGAGCGGACCGGAGAGGCTCTCTGGTTGTGCCATCAGCCAGAGAGGTGCATCTCTCTGGCACTAGAAGGAGGGCCTTGGTGTCCGCTCCGGCCCTGTGGAACCTCCTCCCGATAGAGCTACGCCTGCAGACGGAGTTGCTGTCCTTTAGGAAAGGAGTGAAAACCTGGTTGGCAGGTCTGGTCTGGGGAGTGGATGGTTCAATTTCCCCAGCCAGTTGGATGGTTTGACCCCCAGTATGTCCAAGTTATAATACCTAGCTTTTAATTAAGTTTTTAAGCTTTTTAAAGTTTTTAATTTTTTTAAGTGTTTTTAAAATTGTTGGAAATCGCCCTGGGACCCTTCGGGGAGGAGGGTGATAAACATAAATAAATAAATAAATAAATAAATAGTTTCCCACATAGCCATTTTTTGGGTAATGCAAGGAACCCAACCCATAGACTCCACAAAAGTCCTTGTATTCTCATTCTTCCAGTGGAGGTGAAAAGACTTCCAGGATTTGCAGATATTCAACAGCCTATCGCGGTGAATTGAGAAAGCTGGTCTTGATACAACTGAGAGAATTAATGAGATGTCTTCACATCCTTTAGGTGTAATCAAGCTAATAAAGTTGGGACATGATAGAAGTCTGCCTAGCTCTTGCTTCCTTTCCTTCTACTGGCCTCCAAAAGATGTGGTAATAGTAGAGAAGGGTGTAATTATTCAGTCCTGCTAAAGTATAACATCTTTATGTCAAACATACAGTTTGACATATAATATGGCCAAGTTGGGGCACACATGAAATCAAGTTTGATCATATAGAAAATCTAAAACTGTTCTGGAGAATTTTTACAGTCAAGAGAAGCAGGAACATTTCTTTTCAAAGTCTAGGAAAAAAATAAGAAAGGCAAGAAAGCATAACAGCGTCTCTCACTAATGTGTAAACTTTGCAAATGCCACCTGTCAAATCTTTGGCAGAGAAGACTATTTTATATTTGGCAGGCTTCCACAATAAATTACTGAAGTACCTGAGAATGCGTGAGCCTCTCTTCAAAAAGT
Source organism: Furcifer pardalis (assembly GCA_030440675.1). Lineage (NCBI taxonomy): Eukaryota > Metazoa > Chordata > Lepidosauria > Squamata > Chamaeleonidae > Furcifer > Furcifer pardalis. The sequence goes on from CP126891.1 coordinate 103,021,375, forward strand.
TGTCACCCACCTTCTCCTTTAACTGATGAAATGTTAAAATATGCTGAATAGTATTTATGAAAAAAATAAGAATATCTGGCAAGCTTATTTGAAAATAGCTAATAGTTTCTTTGAATTTTCCCCTGATTTCTTCACACACAACTTTCTACTCATATCTGTGTTCACAATTTGTGGATTTCATGTGAAATTGAAATTAGACTTCCAGTAGCCCAAGCCAGCATAGCCAGGGGTAAGGAACAGAGGGGTTGAATTAAAATCAACTGATTTAAGTATCATAGTGTTGTTTTCTAAATTAGAGGTTGCTGGAATTTATACTATGGAGGAAAAGATGTGAGTAATCCATAAATAAGATTTAGTCAACTGCTAAAAATGTTGTTGTTTCTTCTATCTTGTATTTTGTTTCTATTGTGAGAAGCAACTTATTCCACAACAAAATTCTATGCATGTCTTCTTGCAAGTAAGCATTTTTCATGGGTTTTTGTACAGGAAACTGTGCTTAGAACTGCAGCCTCATTTAATTTAGTGCTTTTATGTGTACAGATTAACACCATCTGTTGTTTGAAGATAAAAGGGACATAATATTAACTCTTCTAAGGCAGACATTCTTTAAAATAGCAGTCATTCAGCAAACAGAATTTGTTTCTCACATGTACATGCTGAGATCCAAGGAAGGGTTTTAACCATGGACTAGTTAAAGGGAAAGGTCACCCTTGCTCGAAAGCCAGTCGTATCTGATGCTACGGTTCAGTGCTCATCTCTGTTGGAAGTTGGAAGAACATTTACAATTTTCTCTTATACAGGATTGGCCAAAGTCTTGTTGCTCACTAGAGTAGGCTTATTGAATCAATAGGGATTTGGTGAGTCACTCTTCCATAAGCTCTATTGATTCAAATGGGTCTATTCTAACTGCAACTTATTTTAGCACAGTAAGTTGTAGCTAGAGTCATTCTCTTTAATAAGTGGAACTTTGAAAGGAGTTGACTTACCTGAATCAATAGGCCTAACAGTCTCAAACCTGGTAAAAAGCATTGATATACAAACAACAGAGATTTGAAATATATAAAAACAGTTCCAATTAAGGCCAAAGTAGAATCTTTCTAGGTTTTTACAGAACTATGCATATTTGCTGAATACGCAATATAGAGTTTGGATTGTGTTTCTACTTAGGCAAGGGATGTAAATCCTCACTTTTTTCATTTGTCCACAGAAGGATGAAGAACTGCAGCATTCATTTTATTTTAGCAGCTTCTCCAGTGGGTTAGTGGTTAAGATGCTGAACTTGGAGACTGGAAGGTCAGGCTTTGACATGAAAGGAGCCTCATTCAGGTGTCCCCTGAGTGGAGTTTCTCCAGCAAAAATCCTTTCAACCCAGAGTAATCTCTGACACGCTTGCTGTGGTTTTCATCAACTCATTCAAGAATGACTTGGGATCTATATAAAATCCTCCACTTATACTTCAAGTACAAAGGGAGCAGATGTTTGTTCTGCCAGCTTCTGTTACAGAGTTTGGAAAGGGACTTTGGAGGGTAGCTCCTAGAATCCATGCTCCCCTACACCAGTGGGTCCCTAGTGTTAAAAAAAAACATCTGTAGTGTTTAGAATTTATTTATTTATTTATTTAATTCCTTAGATTTGTATCGCCACCCCATTCGCCGGGGCAACTCTGGGCGGCTTACAACACATAATACAAACCCAACATAAAAACAACCCCATATAAATAATCATAAAAAGTCTCAGGTTAAAATCACTAAAACCTTAAAAAGTCCTTTAAAAGTTCTCTACCTCCAGTTCCCCATTAAAGAAGAATAGATGCCTCTGAGATGTGGTGTTGGAGGAGAGTTTTGAGAGTCCCCTGGACAGCGAGGAGAACAAATAGGTCAATCTTAGAAGAAATCAACCCTGACTGCTCCCTTGAAGGTCAAATAGTAAAGATGAAGCTAAAGTACTTTGGACATCAAATGAAAAGAGAGGATTCACTTGAGAAAGCCTTAATGCTGGGAAAGGTACAGGGCAAAAGAAAAAGGGGGCGGCCAAAAATGAGATGGCTAGATGGTATTGTAGAGACAATGGGTACAGAACTGAGCGAGTTGAGGAGGATGGTGGAGGACAGAGGTGCCTGTCGGACAGTGGTCCATAGGGTCACAAAGGGTCGGAATCGACTGTGCGACTGAACAACAACAAAAGAAAAATAGTTTGGGTTGTAGGTCACAGGAGAGATTTTGCTTTATTGTGCACTGGTCATATTGAAGATCTCCGTCCAGATTTATATTTCACAATTTTATAAATGATACAAATTGGAATAAGTTCAAAAAGATGGTTGCCATTGTGGTAAGTGTGAAGAAAAATAAACTATAAATGTTTGACCTGGAGGGCAGAAAGCTGAGCAAGAATTTAACAACCTTCTTTAGATATTCTGTAGGCTGTTTACACTGGAAAAGGTGTGGCCTTTTTCTTTGTAGTCTTGAGGGCAGGAATAGAATCTAATGGGCTTGCATTACAAAAGGGTAGATTTGAGCTGAGCATTAAGAGAAGGTTGTTGTGGACAAGAATTTAAAAATGGAAGTAATTACTTAGAGGCAGTGGTGGGATGTTAACATTTTTACTACCCCACCATGATATCATCACAGTGTGGGTGGAGCTAATGTCATGATGTCATGGGCGGAGCCAACATCATGATGTCATGTCATTGTGGGTGGGGCAACGAATTTTTTAATTTTTTTAAAATTAAAAAATAAAATAAAAATAAGCACACACACCTCAACCCACCCACCCACCCACCCACAACACAAACCCATAAATAAATAAATAAATAAAATAAATAAATTAAATAAAAATGCATTAAAATACACCCACCCATCCGCTTTGCTTAAAAACCCCAAGCCAGGCTGCCAGGCCTGCCGGCTGCCAGGCATTTTTAGGAACTGTGGTATTACGTCCATATAGGTAAAGGTATTAAATACACATTAAAATTCACACAAACACACCACATCCAAAGGTGAGTCACTTACCCTGGGGAGCAGGCTATAGGAAGCTTCAGGCTAGCAGCTTCTCTTCCTCCTCCCCGCTTGGGAGGACAGCAAGGAGGCCGTGCATATGCGCCAAGCACTGTAGGTGTGCATGCACACCAAGTGCTTGCCATGCATGCGCAGTGAAAAAGTAAGGCCCAAAGGTGGTTCTCCCCAAAAGCTGCTACTGGTTCTCCGAGACACTGGGAAAAGTTACTACCAATTCTTGCGAACTGGTGAGAACCTGTTACATCCCATTGCTGCTTAGAGGGTGATGACTGTCCTTTGCCAAAGGTCTCCAGGCAGATTCAGGGCAGTAGCCTGTTCAAAATTGGTTAGATTCTTTCTGGATTTGTAAATCTAGGAAAAGATTGGGCTAGACACCCTACAAGACTGCTCCAAAACTGTCATGTGAGTGGCATGCAAAGAAAAAGCAGACTATTTATTCAAATGTGAGCTTTGTTCGTGTCTTAGATTCCTGAAAGTGAAACATTTGTAGGCATTTGTAGGTTTACTTCTGAAACCATTTGGACACCTGCGTCTTCAGCCCATATTCCGCCACCTTCATGCCACTGTTCCCCTCCCCAACTCCTGTGCTTCTTATCACACACTGCATCGTGGGGGTGGCCCACCCCAGGAGGCAGGTGTTGGGGTTTTTTTTTTGGGGGGGGGGCGGCCACGGCAAATTTTCACACCACCCCGGTGCGACTGAACAACAAAACTACTATCAAATACAAGAGGACAATTACAGATTTAACTTTTAAAATGACAGTTACCTAGGAAGAGTGATATATGTTGGAATGAACAATTTTGAGGCATTTTCAAAATTTTATACTCATTTCTGGGACTTCAAGAGTCCCTAACTAAATGCATCCCCATATCCATGGTGCATTCAAAGTCACACTGTGTCTTAAGAGTTGTCAATGCTGGGTTGACTCTAAATGGTTTTAGGGCCCTTTATAGTCCCAAGAGTGTTCAGATTTTTGCAGCCTTCCTTCCTTTCTTTTATTATAGGGATTGGTGACTGGTGTGAGGAGTTCCTAATCAACAGTATACATTTTGACCAGGGATTGACTAAGATATGTATTCTCTGATGTAAAGGAGAAGGTGCCCCATCTGAATTCCATGTACAGAAGCCAATTGCCTGGGCAGTTGGAGGTTATAGGACAGTTACTTCAGCATTTTCCTCTCTTTTCTATGTAATATGTTCCTTATATTGTACAGTATTTGAAAATTCGAGCTAAAAACAAATTTTTATGGAGAAATGAGGTTCAATCTGGACATTCTCAGGCTTTCTACTACATTTCAAGAAAGTGAAAGTCTGCCCTCAAGTGGAATCAAATGGAAAAGACTTGGCTAGATGAATGGTAGTTTCAATTAGTAAAACTGTCTTTTTCTTCTCCCAACTCATAGTATTTGCTTTTTCTCTCATGTTTTCTTTCAACAGAAATGATATTTTCTTCTAGAACAGATTACTACTGTAAAACTGCAAAAAGTATTTTAGCTGTTGTATTTAATCAATAAATCAATAAATCAATAAATCAAATCAAATCAAATCAATCAATCAATCAATCAATCAATCAATCAATCAATGTAGTTAAATATTTCCTTAATAATAGACAATGTGTCCCACTAGACAACAATGTTAACTTCTGTTATTTATTTACCTGTTTCTGCCAATATTAAGAGCATCTTCTTTCTCTTAAGGAACTAACCTGCTATTACTGTTGTAACTATTTATTATTTTTAAAGCATTTAGCAGTGAAACCATATACAGTAATACCTCATATAACATTAGTATCGAATAACACGAAAATCGCATAACATTAAGGAATCTGGGGGGAAGAATTGCATCAGATAACATTAAGATCCTATGGGATGCTTCAGATAACAACCGCGAAAGCCTGTGTGGTTACAATGTATCTCTATGGATCCCATAGAGGATCAGCTAACACGAAAAATCATATAACACGAAGACTTGTGGAACCAGGTTTTAGTGTTATATGAGGTTTTACTGTACCTGCCTATTCAGAAATAAACCCCACTGAGATTAGTATGAATTATTACCAGGTTAGTGAGTACAGGGTTGCAGCCTACATTATTGTTCTGGATATGCATAATAAATAATTAGAAATGGCCTTATAATTGGACATACCAATCATTATTCTGTTATCTTTAGCAAAAAAATAGCTAGTCCATCTTTGGTCTTTTATATTCCTTCAATACTCTCATTGGTCATCACTGTCATCGCTTCTACACTGTCCCTTAGAAGCATATTAAATTCATGAGTAGTGGTCCTTCCTTCTAAGAAAGAATAGAGGATAGCCCAATTAATTTGCTCACTTTAATGATAACTTGCAGCCAGCCAACTTTGGGCCTCTTACAAAGAGGAGAATGGCAGCAAGTCCACTCAGGACTTGGGACAACAAAAAGATCATTACTTCCAGGATTACAACATATAGTAGTTGTTATACATAGACAGGGGACCAAAGTCTCTATGGAAGTGACTGTTGCCTTTTCAGGAATGTGGATGAAGTAAGGCAGGCTGGATCAGGTACTGTATGACAAAAGCGTGCAGGATAGGAGATACTAATTAGAGAAATACGGTTAGGCTCATGGGTAAGGTGAGCTCCCAGATTTTAGGCAAGGCAACGCAGGCCCCTGCATTTCTTAAGCCTCTGCAGCTCTTAACAGGCAGGAAATGAAGTGTCCCTCATAAGCCTGCACAGTTTCAAAAAAGCCCCAAGGGTAGCAGTCAGGAAGCTTCTTCGTGTGGCATTCTCTTGTTGTCAGGCAACCAGCTGTGTCTTGGGTGCATGCTGATAAAATAGGCAGGCTGTACAATAGTTAGGAGTCCGACCTAGGCTGTAGCAACAGATTGGACAGGTTGGGACAGCTGGGGCTTCCTGATGTTGACCATGATTCTTCTACTGTCTGTCTAGAACTGCCCAAACCATTCATTGTCTTGTTGCAGGCCTGTAACACTCCTCCTCAAATTATTTCCAGGCTTCCTGTTTGTTTGCAGATGCAACACAAATTCCTTTACAACTTGACAAATGTGTCATGATGCGAGACTCAAAATTAGCTAAGATGAATTATTAAACCATTTCCCCTTGACAAAAATATGCATGCAGTTAATGAAGCTTGAATGATAATTTTAGGATCGTAGTGTGGCCTGGAGAAAGCCATTTTTTAAATGCGAAGACAGTTATACAAAAAGTACTGAGTCATTTATCTGAGAGGAGCAGACTTGTGTGACTGTACATTTCTGAACATTCAAAATGAATATGTAATGTCAAGAAAGCATATGAAACCCCTTCTCCCCATTGGCCCCACCTGGGCCGAAAACACATGTATATAGTTTGTCAAAACGTATATAAAAGTATCGAACCACATATGCATATGTTATGTTATAATTGATTTTGCTGATAAAACCTCTTTTTTCTTTAAAACTTCTCTGACTGTTTCATTTATGTTTGAAGAAACTTAGAAACTGATCGGTTTTCAAAGAGGGTTTTCAGGTGACAGTGGATGCTATCATAAGATGGTAGTTGCCTCGTTAGGTGGAGTTGGGGCATGCCCATTCACAAAATAGCCATCATCATGGACATGGCAATCACAAATCACCCATTTCACAGAAAACAAAATGACAAAGTAAAGAGAAAAAAAATATTTTAATTATTTCCTTACCACCCCAAGACAGCAGTTGGATATGAGTGCCAAGCACAAAGCCACAAAATTTTCTGCTCCAACAACCTTTCACAGGAGACAGATTTGTTTGTTTGTTTGTTTGAACTGTAGTTCATTTCTCCACAAAATTCACTGAAGTTAACTAAACATGCACACACGCGCACGCACGTGCACACACACACACATGCACGCACGCACACGCACGTACACACACTACAAGGACAGGAATCCCCAATGAGAAAATACAGTAAAACCTCTGGTTATGATGGAGGTCTATTCCAACAGCTTCCATTGTAAAACCCCCCCCCCCCAAAAAAAAAATCATAACCCAAAGCACATTTTCTCATAGGGATGCATTGAAAAAAAATCCTGACTGGACCAAAAAAAAAAAAAACCAACAATAAATCCAGCCCCCACAATCCCCAAAATGCCAGGTATGACCCTCTCCCACCCCCAAAAAAGGGATGAAGCGATTTTCCTACCCTTTCCACACTGTTTGGGGACCTTACCCAATGATGATAATGGCATCTCCACAACAGTAAGGCACTGCATTGTGACTTCAGGTGAAGGGGGTGCCCATTTTGAATCCTGAAATGGTTGCATCAGCCAAGGTATCTGTTGGCAAGGTATCTTTCCCCCACTAGGTGAGAGCCTTGTTGGGGTGCAGGGGCTTGAGTGGTCTAAGTAGACAGTGATGCCCATCTCTTGCCAATAATGTTAGGCCGAGACTAAAACTCACCAAAGTGTCTTCTGTCAAATTCCTTGAGCAAGGTGAAAGTGGAGGGCACATGCCATGATCCACCTAGCCAGCGGTTGACATGATATCCAAATGGCTAAAAAAAAAAAAGGCATGTAAATGGGCTTGATTATCAAGTCCATTTGCATGTGTGGAACATCACTGTGGAAATGTCTAACAATGTGCTGACTCCTCACTGAATAACGACTTCAAGGTATCCAAGGTAAGGTATCTGTCCATCAAGTGGAACTCCTAGATAGAGTATAGAATTTGGGGACTTGGAGGGGGGATCCAAAAATCCCACCTTTGATTCACATACTTCCTCCCACAAAGTATGTATGCATACAAATGCACACTCTTACACATTTAAAGAAAACAAATTTGTAAATATTAAAGAAACAATTAATTGCAAAACAAGTGAACTAAAACAAATGCACACAACATACACAGAGCAAAAGACACATAGCAGAAGCAGTGTGCACTTTCCTTTTAACAGAGTATTTAATAGGATTGCTATAATTGTAAGGATGGACCTCTAGACTTGGACATGACTAGCTTTCGAGTAGGGAGACCTTTGCCTTTTTAGTATACATATTGGACCCGTGGTTGCTTGTTGTACTGTGCTATTTGCTCTTCTATCCATCAGAATTGTAAGAAAGAGTGGGGTATAAAAGAATTAATGGAGAAAAGAATGAATAATATGGTATGCCATTCCTTTGGAATGTGGGCATGTGTTTAGCCATGATCTCCAATGGATGCTCTATCCTAAATCTGTGAGGCACCTGGCCAGTTGGAAAATATTTTATTATGGCAAAAGGAAATTCTTTCCGGCGTCCAGCCAGAGCTCATTTTTTGCCCTTAAGCAAGAAGTTCATTTGCTCTTATCTTTTTTATCCTCAAGTCTTTAGCTATGAATACTATTCTTGTACCTTCCTACACATCTAATCCCATTTTTAATCTTACAAAGTTGTTTGCCTCTCTAATATCCTGTAGCAGGATATTAACTTGACTTTATTGTCTGCTAGCATAGTTCTAAATGTGCAGAAGCTTGTCACATTACCAAAAAAATTTTTTTTCCAGAATAAGCAAGAAAAAGCAAACAGCTCGGTTCTCTGTTTTTGCATGTCAATATTGCTCCCTTCACCACAGTCATAAAGAAACAGGATATTTATTTTATCATTAGACCTCTGAATTTGTGAGAAGAGGAGAGAAACAAATTTTGAGTAAGCAAATATCAACACTATTACATAAGTCAAATACTGTAATAAATATAACAAAGGTCAGAGAGATAATCAGGAGGAAGGAAAGAAATATGGTAGTTATTTCTATTTACCTACATCTTTATTCCCTGGCATGCATTACATTATGTATGTAGAAGTATTTCTTTACCATTGTTAAGGATAGTGCCTTGCAGTACAAGTCACACACAGACACACACCAATATTTGTGCGGGATACATTTTAAGATCTTACATGCATGACAAGCTGCAAACTTTGTATTATAGCTCCTATACCTGAGTCATACAAGCAGGGTAGTAGTGGAAATGTCTCCATTAATCTTTCAGTTCCACTCAGGAAATGATTCCTCTGGAAACAATCCATTTCTTCTCAACATTACATTACAGATAGTGGCCTCTTATGGCCAACTCAGGCAATGCTCCTCATCCTTCTTCTGCCATATCTGAATCTGAATACAGGAGATCATCATGGTGCTCAGCCATGACTTCCTGAGAATATAATGCAGTGGCCCTTCTTATCCCTTCTGCATCGCAGCATGACACCCGTACCACTTATCCAGTTCCTAAAATATTCAGTGAAATATCTCTGAAATACATAATATATACAACGCTCCTACACATATCTATTATGTCTAAAAATCCTTTCAACCCAGAGTAAACAAAAACAAAAAGACAAAAATATTGTGGCACCTTAAAGACTAACTGCTATTTTGTTTACTCTCTGATATCATTAAAAAAACTATTAAAAACTAAAAAAAGTTATTCAAATATTTGAAAAGAATTAAATAAACATTATAAAAATATTAGGTAAAGGCATACCATCCACATTTAAAAAAAAACCCCTCAGACATCCAGTCACGAAGGGAAAGCTGGTCAGAAGATAAAGGTTTTTTATCTGATGATCTTAACCGCTGAGCAGCTTATAAAGGGAAGTGCAATATTTAAGACAGCTTGGACCCAGACAAAACACACTAAATGCAAGATATAGAGTTAAAGGAAATCACACGCTATGACCAAATTCAAAGAACACCTCTCTTATAATGCACCGAGTGTCTTATCTATCTTGATCCGGTACTGTAGGAGTGGAACTGAACTGCCTATGTGACTCACAGCTTGGTATTGTGTTATAAAATAAGTAGGATAATAGTTTTGCTGTTAACTGGTGGCCCAGTTGTGGTTTGCATGATGAAGGAATGGAAGCTAGGAAGCGGAGACCTAAAAAAGCTAGGGTGACACAATCATATGTAAACATGCATGGACATGTCATTCATTCATTCATTCACTCATATTTATCCACCGCCCTCCTTACCGAGGTGACTCAGGGTGGTTTACACATTATAAAAATCACAACAAAGAAATAAAGACCATCCCCTAAAAAACCTCAAATTTAACACTATGAAAGATAGTCATTCAAAAAATGCTCCCTAGATAGCCTGGAATATATCATTTGAGTCACAGTCTTGTGTTAACACCCCCACCACCCCCGGGTGTCTGAAGATCTAATAAAGTGAAGGCCTGCTTCTACCTCCGCGCTAGACAGCATCAGACACTGTTATTTGGTATGCGTTTAACAAGCAAACATCCTTATTACCAACCATGATTAAGTGATCTCTGAATTAGTTGGAAGAAGAGCATATTATATGCCATCTGTCTCTCTCTGCTTTGTGAACAAAAGAAAGTAATTGCTTTTAGAAGGCAAAGGGCATGTCATAGAATAGTTCAGTTGGAGCTCTAGCAAAAAGGGCCAAACTTTTGCAAGACTCTGTGCCAAGTATATCTGTCTACCGCTTACTTACTACTCCCTATGCTTTGATTTACCATATCTAAAGCTGCACCAGACTGTGTTGTTCCTGGCATCTGTCCAACCAGGAAACTCCTCCATTTCCAGATAATCCAGCATTCTCAAACCTATTTCTCTCTCTCACGAAGCTGTCGTAGAGGTTCAAATATTGCTAAACATAATTTGAACCATCATTAAGGGGAGCAAACACACAAAGAATCCATTGACTTTATTAATGTCAAAGTTCATACTTAATTAACCTCTTCCTTTTTGGACCTTGGGTTTTGCTGGTTTCACCCTACTGTTAGGCAGAGATGATAAATGCTGTGGGATAGAAATGACAGTTCATTGTTCCTTTTTGTGAAACCCCTGGTAATCCCTTCTTCTACAGGATGGAGTGGCCTATCACCCTGAAGCTGCCTTCTGCCATCAGGCATGTCAAAGGGTGTTATTCTGTTAATATCCAACTTCTAGTCAAGGCACGTGCATGTGGAATGGTATCATGATTCTTGACTTTGAATGACTTTGCTGCAAAATAACCTTGTGAACTCTAACTTGAGCTGAAATTATAGACAAGGTAGAGGTTCTGCCTTCTGCCACATTTTGTCAGTTGGCAGCTCAGGAATCCCTAGGTGGGACCAGTAAGGGCAATCTGATTCACAAACCCTATGGGAAAAGAGAGTGGAATGGGAGGGGATAAGGCAACATTCTGTGAAGAAAGGTCAGATTTCCTGGTGATAAATCAAAAGAGTGATAAACCGAAAAAGGTGATACACTGCCAGAAATTGAAAAGTTACTTTTTTGTGCTTAAGCACCACCTAGCACCACGACCTCCAGTAGCCAAAGGAGGTCTTCGGCATGCAAACAGGATCTGAATGATGTTCTGAGAGGGGGCAATTGAATTAAAATTACCTGTGAATTGAGACGTGTTTTGTTGATTTGGGGGAGATGGAGAATCAAGAAAACCAAACCAGCCAATGGCAGAAGATGACCAAAAGCACTATTTTAGTCATGGTAATAACTTCTACAGCAGCATTTTAACCCACTGTTTAACAACCCAAAGGCTCAAACTGGGAATTGATGCAGCTAATGGACCAAATGGTTGTCAAGTGACATGGTTAGAATCTAAGCAACATCAACAAACCAGGCAACGTGAGAATCCAAACTGGTTTTGGTAAACCTTGATCCAGATTAAACCTGAAGTCATCTTTGTCAAATAAATAATAATAATAGTATGCACATTTATGGTAATTGTTTCTGTTTATCTGCTTCTTCCTTTCTTTAGCAGATAATTTCAAGACTGGCACACTTTCTAAATTTCAGGAATATGTATCTTCAGAAAGTCAACTTTTCAAGCATAATGCTATTTGCAGCTGATAGTGTTTCTCACAGTTCTTTCTTTGTTCCATTTTGCAATTTTCCATTTTCTCACTTCCTTTATGGGCTTTATTTTCTTTCTAGTCAACCTTACTATCTTTGTTAAATCAGTGTATTAAGTTAAAGGTAATTGAGAAACTTAAAATCTCGACTGGGATGCCAAAGTTTCAACATAATGTCTGTATGTAAGCATTGCTTTTGGTCTATCATGTTGTGATTATCTGTTGGTTTGAGGTTCCAAGAAACTGCTTTTGTCTGTTAATGTATGGTATTAACCTAGGAACATTTTCCAAACAATATCAGGAAAAACTTGTTCTTGCTATTATATACTGTCTAGCGACTTCTTCAGTCTGGCCAGGTTATCCTGCTATGGTAATAGAGTAGACCATACTGCCAAGTGTCAGGAAGTGGTTAACCACCCTGACCACCCTAAGATCTAATGGCTTGGGTGTCGAAGTCCACAGGGAAAGATGATGTTCCCCAAAGTGAATTAAATGTCACTTGAATCCATCTTGATGGAGGGCAGCAGCTTCATCAATACTGGCTTGGGGCTGACAAGGATTTTGCGTGCTAAAAGGGCTCAGAACCAGACAGTGACTCACAGAACTGGATCAGTGGTATGGGTGTCATGTTGCGATTCAGAAGGCAGATGAAAGGCTACAGCATTATATTCTCAGGACAGTCTTTATGGCTGATCGCCATGAGGATTGCCAATATTCGGATATGGAAGACAAAGAAGACGAAGATGAAGACGAAGACATAGTAGTGACCTCTGTCTTATGGCTACCTTATGAAGGAGCAATTTCCAAAATATCCAGTCCCACTCAGTTCTTATAATGATGGCCTACTTATGATGCCCTAGATTTTTTTCTAAAAATATCAGAGGAGGAAGGAGCCATTATCAGTATGACTCTAAAGCACTATGGTCTCTAATGAGAAGCATAAACAGAATTTTTACTAACCACCAAATAAGAAACAAATGTATGGTCTTGAAGGAGATTTTATTTTTGTTTTTGACCATATGGCCTGATCTTTATGTACCAATCGTTGCCTACAGCATATAATAAACTCTAACTCTTCAGAAACTTGTATCAATGCCAGAAGGACATAAAATCCAGTGGGGGGGAGGGGAAACCACTTTCATTGATGACACACATCCCTTTCATGTTTTGCTTTCATGTTAGTCACACTGAAGATCTACAATTCTCTCTCTCTCTCTTCTCCTCTCCCACACTTTTGCAGTGGTAAATTGTCCAGTAGAGCTGAAGTTTCTCAACACTAATTATTCTGAGAAAAGTAGGAGGCAAGTCCTGGTCATACAACAAGCTAAAGACAAGGCAAAGCAAGGTGCAGGGGGAAATGCTGTAAAATACATATACCTCAATAGTAACAACTATGTCCCATCAAGTCAATTCCCACTTGTAGTGACCTTTGCCAAGGTTTTCTAGGCATGAAGCATTCATATGTGGTTTTCTTCTGCAGGTACGGTGGGAACACGTAGGTTGCGTGAGACGTCATAGGCCAGCTCTTCTTCTATACAGCAGAGTGGGAAAGCAAACTTCCAATCTCTAGTGCTCTCATTAATTGTGTTATCCAGCTGTACATTAATAAAATCTGCTGTGCCATTTTTTCCACATCTTCAGTTATACAGAATTGCATTCATTGTCAGTTTCAACCTGGAGGTCATGAAACTAAGGATGAAACTGGACAGAGAAAGAAAATTATATTAGATTGGTTTGCTTTGCAGTTTCCACTGCTGAGATAGCTCCAGCTGCCTGCACCAATAAGACAAATTATCCCATTGCAAGAATCCACACTGCACTTCCTCACTGGAAGTTCAGGAATTTCTCCTGTGGTCATATACCCACCTCACAAACACTGCATTCTTCTCCATGCTTTCCCTTTTTCATTCCCCTTTATCTGCCTGGCTTCTACGCTGGCTTCTCAGGCCTTTAAATACATGTATAAAGAAGAACGAAGGCCATGGTGGCTTCATGGTTAAGACGCTGAGCTTGATGGCCAAAAGGTTGGTAGGTCAGCAGTTTGAGACCCGAGTGCTGCACAACAGAGTGAGTGCCCACTGTCTGCTCCAGCTCCTGCCAGGCTAGCAGTTCAAAAGCAAGAAATTACAAGTAGATAAATAGTTTTGGTGGGAAAGGTAACAACCTTCCATGCACTCTAGTTATACCTGCCACATGACCATGGAAATGTCTGCAGACACAGATAGCACTGGCTCTTGGGCTGTAAACAGAGATAAGCACTGTCCCCTAGAGTTGGACATGACTGGCTTTCACGCAAGGGACCTTTACTTTATTGGGAAGTATTAATTGTCATTTTTCATATGACAATAGAAACTTCTGTGTTACCACATAGTGAGGAGGTATAACATTCATACTCCTGCAGCATACTGCTCGACTTTGCTCATCCCCATGCTATGTAACATATCAGACAGCAAGGTATGTCCAGCAGTTTTGGTCTTGGGTGAGTGCTTTAGCATCCTCCCATGTCATTTCCATGGTCTTTAAGTCTCCCATAAAAGTTCTTTGCCATGTATTTCGAAGGCATCCTTGTTGTTGTTTGGCATTAGGAGAGATCTAACTTATTGCCACATTGGGGAGCCTATTTTCCTCCATGCAGAAAATATGGCCTGCCATTTGGAATCTTCTTCGTGCAACGATTTTATGTAATTTGCACAAGCCACTGTTTAGTTATGAAGCTTCACTAATCTGAATAACAACCAGAGATCTTCTGCTATGACCAGTTGTAAAAAGCCACATTGATTTGTATACTTATCTTTTATGCTAACCAACCATTCTGTACCTCTCTCCTGATGTGTATAAATTGAGCCCATGAAGTCTCACTCTTATGTCTGATGAAGTGGACTTGATCCACAAAAGCTAACATTAACATACAGAAATTGTCTTTAAAGTGCCACAATCTTTTGGTCTTTTTGTTTTGTTTACTCTCTGATATGCTTGAAGCACAGACTAACATGGCTACCATTTTAAAATATATGAATATGAAGGAACTGCCCTCACAGTTGTTTGCAACGAAAGGGAAAAGACTAAGGAATGTATGGCTGAAACAAATTACCCTATTTTCTGGTGTATAAGCAGTGGTGGGCTGCTCCCGGTTTGGACCGGTTCGCCAGAACCAGTAGCAGCAATCCTCTCCGGCCGCCCTCCGGATGTCTCTTCCTGGCAGCCCAAATGGCTGCTCGGAAGTGCACATGCATCAAAACTCCATTTGATGCATGCACACTGAAAAATAGAAGTGTACATGTGCCAAATGGAGTTTTGATGCATGCACACTTCCGAGCAGCCACCTTGGGCTGCCCAGAAAGGGTGCAGTGCCTGGAGGAGCGGCGGCAGCAGCCTTTCCTCGGTGCACCGCTGGGCCAAGCCAGGCCAGGCCGGGCTGCCAGGCTAGGCTGTGCTGCGCTGCTGGGTCTGGGGCTGCACTGCCAGGCTGCCATGCCGCTTTGCCGTGCTGCTTTGCCGCAACGCCGCTTTGCCGCAGTGCCACCGATATTCCTGCCTGCCTGCCTGCCTGCCTGCCTGCCTGCCTGCTGCTCCCCGACCCCAGGCCAGGTAAGTGACGGGTTTGTGTTTGGGGTGGGTGAGTGGGTTGAGGTGTGTGTGTTTTATGTAGTTTGTTTTTATATGTATTTAATGTATTTATGAATTATGTGTATTTATTTTAATTTGTATTTTAATGTGTATTTTTATTTTTTTACTTTGGCTCCGCCCACCACTGTGTATAAGACCCACTTTCCCCTTTAAAATACACTAGAAAAATGGAGTGCATCTTGTACTGTATATAGTAGCCTATAGTGGGCTATTTTGGTAATAACAGGATGAGTCTTCTACTCCGGTGCATCTTATATACTGGCAAATATGGTAAGTTATTAGAAATATCTTTCACAACGCAGGAAGCACTCTGGACTTTTAGTGTTATATAACAACATCAGACATTGTATTTTCATTTCAAACAGATTAATTAAGTATTTTAACTGAATGTGTGTTGTTCCAGTGATACCTACCTAACACGGCATGACTTTGGTATTTGGTATGTGAGGTTAAGTTGATCTATCATGAACACCCCCAGATCTCGTTTTCTTTCTGACAACTCCAAGCAACTCTACAGTTAATAACTGGTGCCATGGTAAATCTCTCTAAGGGATAAAAAGATTTAAAACCTTCTTCATCTAAACGTTGTTTATGTAGGGCAGTGGAATTTTAGTAGAATTAATGGGCTTTGTCCTGTTCTTTTGGCTCAAACAACATAGAACCTTAATGAAAGGAAACAGAGACAGTTGTTTTAAGCACTTCCAAAGGAAACTGCAGTAAAATATAAAAGGTTGCTGTATAAAACCTTACGTGTCATGGAGATGTTCTGATATTGTTTTCATTTGCCAGCTGCATATAAAGTGAGAGATTATACCTGTCACCAAGAGTTCATCTCACACCAGAGCAGCTATCAAAAAGCGGTGGAAGCATCCATGGAAAACACCCACTTTACCTCCTAATGCATCTGATTTTTCCAGACAAGTTATAAGGAGTAGGAACATGGCCAAAAGCAAGCAGACAAGGTGATTAAGCTTTACTACACAATAGCTTATTGAGATACATCGATGAAGAACAGGACATTTTATGTAAGAAATCAGTTTTTCCACTAAATTGTATTCACTTACTTTGTCAGTTAAATACAGTTAACTTATTCCAGTTGTTTGTTTTCTATTGTTAGGCTCCTCTGAGGATGTGTCTATATCAGCTGTTTTTTATGGGATGTCTTCCAGGACATACCACTGATGCCATTTACAAGTGCTCATGAATGTTGGACTTCCACTTCTGGGATAAGCTCTAGAGGAAGTCCGTGCCAACAACCAGTGCTGGCTGCCTTTCCCACAGTATTTCCACAGCTTCATCACAATGTTTATCAGCTCTTCTTCGAGTCCTTATCCTTGCTGCTTGTAAGCACAGACTGGCATCAGCAGATTTAGAGGCAGACGATTCAGGCAAATAAATATCCAGGACGCCAGCCTTGAGAGAACATCTGTTATAGGCTGCGTATTCAGTTCTCCATTCAACAGCTGAGACTAATAATACAAATATTTCATCTTCTCCAATACAGGTAGTATCACTAAACTACATGACCACCATTGCATTAACTTTTCTTGGGAAAATCAATGTGAGAATGTACAACAGCAGTACCCTTTCAACAAACAGCAGCCATTACCAGATCCATGTACAGTATGTAAATATATTGCCTTATATAATAAGGATAGAGCATGCACTCACATTTAGCATGGACATTTTAAAATGCAAAGGGGAAAATAAGCCATTTTATTGTTTATTGTTCATGGGCGACATGCTCATTGACTGAGGACATTTCCCTACTCAATTGTTACCTGTACTTCCCTGTCACTTCTGCTTTCCTGCTTACCACACACTGCATTAGTGTGCTGCTTTGCTTCCCATGAGGTCTGGTAAGGCAGGTGGCCACCGGAAGGGAAGACAAAGTTAACTATAATTGGCGCCACTATTTGTAGTTCGTAGTTTTCCTTCTCCCTTGTAACAACAGCTTCTTAATGCTGGTCATCTAAATGAACTGAAACAATCTCTTAGGTTAATTCAGTAAACTACCATACTATCATAGTCCTCTGCTGAATAAACCAATGTAGCTTCTACTACCTTGTATATCCACAAGGCAGGAAGGCCAGTGCCATGCTGGCCTTAATGGACCATCTTCCATCATTGCTGCCTCCGCCAGCCACCCTACACCAGAATGTCTATGGATATTCAGTGAGGTTTTGGCAGGCTCTGGAGAGCCTAATATCTTCTGGCAGGGGACAAAGTGGTTTTTTTTTTTAAAAAGGCAACCTGATTGATTCACAGCATTTTCTGCAACTGTCAAAAACACATTGAGGCTTTTCAGAGAGGCATGTGGATAGTGGCAGCTTATCATCCCTTGCACCCCATATGGACAATTTATCCTGCCTTATCAAGAACCCAGTGCTGCATTTAGAATTGCATGACCTTGTTTAGAACTGACCCTGGAGTTAGTCACTTACCAATAGATCATTAGAAAGATTTTTTTTTTAAATCATGTCAGAAGCACACAAAGGTGTTTTCTAGGTTGAAAGGGTTTTTTTTCTGGAGGAGCTCTGCTCAGGGTATGACCAAATTAGGCTCCTTTCATGTCCCCAAGATCTTTTCCCACCAAAGTCCCTATTTATCTATTTGCAATGTCTTTCTTTCTTTTTTTATTTTTATTATAAAAATAAATGGACATTACAGGAAAAAAAGATCAATAAGACAATAAACAACAATGGAAGTAATGTCTTGCTTTCGAACTGCAAGGTTGGCAGGAGCTGGGTCAGAGATGGGTGTTCATCCCATCATGCAGTACTTATGTCTTGAACTGCCAACTTGCCAACCTTCCAGCTAATAAGACACTTAGCTTCTTATTAGCTTCTTAGCCACTGAGCCACCACAGTTGAACTGTATATTAAATCCTAGGAGTACTTGAGAGTAAGAGCTACTGAGTCCACTAGGACATTTTTGTTTGTTTGTTTTGTTCCCCAAGTCAATTTTGACTTATGATGACCCTAGACAGGGTTTTCTAGGTAGCCAATAGGCAGATTTACAATTTCTTTCTTCTGGGGACATCCTGGGAGTCTGCAGCTTTCCTGTGACTGCACGGTCTGTTTCTTCTCCCTGGAGGCACAGTGGAGAATTGAACTCCCAACCTTTGGATCAGTAACTAAATAGCTAGACCACCGAGCTATTCAGACAGCTACAATGGGACACACATCTGAGTAAACATAGAAGATTAGGACCAGGAGACATGCAGGGCCCGTAGCCAGGATTTTAGATGTGGGTGGGCAAATATATTTCTCTGTCTATCTATATCTAGATCTAGATCTAGATCTAGATCTAGATCGAGAGAGAGAGAGAGAGAGAGAGAGAGAGAGAGAGAGATGCATTTTTCACATAATCTAATGCACTTGAATTTTCCCTTAATGAGTATCAACTATTTACTTCATATGGCATACCTATGGCCAGTATTCTAGTCCTAACCAGAGTAGGCCCATTGACTCAATGTTGACATAAGTGTTGAGTTACTATTCAGCAATAGATTTGGTGGATCTATTCATTAGCTGAGACTAGCAACATGATATTGGCCACCTTCAGTATTCACAACATAATTGATTTCCATTATACTGTACTATCAATGCTTGTTTACGTATAAGGTGGAATTCTTATCTACTTTAATAATTCATGCCTATAGAAGTACAAATGGATGACTGTAACCTCCAGGCTCAGTTTATCAAACGGTAATGTTATATTTTGCACTGTGCAATTCCTTCAACTTTATCTTATTTCTTCATTCCACTGCCCATTCAATATTACTGTGCTCTGCATCACTTCTTCAATACTCATTAAAACAACAGCTGCTACATCGACAGTATTCATGTTTCCTTCTTCTTTGTGTGCTGAGACTGTTTTTGAATCTGTTACATTGTTAATTACTTGTTAACTACCCTGTTATATCCCTAAGCATCTTGCAGTGTTTGCCAAGGTGAGCTGAGCTCCAACAAATATCTTCCAGTTCAGTTTTTAAGATCAATCTTGTAATTTCAATAGGATAAGGTATTTCTCTGAAGGAAGCCTTAGACTGAACATCTAACTTTAAGACAGGATTTGTGGTAAACAACTGAATAAGACTGATCAGTGTCATTTCCCATTAACAGCAGATAGAATTAATCAATGTCTGCCCTGTGAGACAATGTTCTTTGTTTGGAAGGAAAAGAAAACGGAGGTGGCAGCAGTAGATATGATCAGGTGAAGTCCATCTCTGTTGATTGGAGGTGGTGGTGGTGGTGGTGGTGGTGGTGGTGATCTGCAGCATCCATGGCAGGCCACAACTGATTGACAGAGACAACAGGGATGAGGACACTGACTCAAACACCACATGACTGAAATCGGGGTAACTCCACCTTCTGATTTTAGCATGATATTTTCTTAATGAGTTGGTTGACTGGCTGTAGAGCCAGAGGTTGAGAAAGCAGTTCTCCTTCGTGTTGTTTGTGAATGCACACTGATGGGTTGTGCGCTTGCACGGGAGCCATGTCGGAGCTGGAAAGCTGATTGGATAAATTTGAATGGTTAGTACCACCCACCATCTCCACCCGCCCTTTGCGCCATTTCGCGCTTTCCACCTCAGTTCTTGTTTTTCCGCTGCTACAGCAGGAGCCTGATCGAGAGCTCTCCCGTTTTTCCTCGCTACCGAATTGCTCGGTTGTTTAACCCGGGATAGCTTTCGGGACCAAGAACAACCACTTCTGTTTCTACCCATTTTTCCCTATTTCAAAAAAAAAAAAAAAAAAAAAACCAAGAAGAAGAAGAAGAAGAGCCACGAAGGGGACCCCCCCCTTCTAGCCCTTCGCCACCCCGCTGTAGATGGCATCGTCAGCGGCCTTCAAGAAGTGCCTCTCATGTACGGCCAAGATCCCGAGCACCAACAACCACTCTAAGTGCCTGATCTGCCTGGGCGAAGACTATCCGGTGTACTCGTGCTCAGCCTGCAAGAAGTTCTCCAAGGTTGCCCTAAAGAACCGGAAGAACCGACTGCAGGCCCACCTCATGGAGTCCGCCCTAGCACCGCAAGGCTCGAGCCGCCCGATGGAAACCCACCAGGAGATGTCCTCATCAGTGCCGCCAGGCCCAAAAAAGCTCACCACCGCTGACCTCTTCAAGAAGAAAAAGAGCAAGGAGGAACGGAAGAAGGAGGAAAAGAAAAAGCATAAGAAGCACTCTTCCTCGTTACCTCCTACGCCGAGGGCACATCGGCCATCTCCTTCTGCCTCCCCGGCCTCACGATCTTCGTGGCGGCCATCACATCGCCGCCACCTCCACCTCCACATGCGTCACAGCCAGAGTCTGAGGGCATCTCCCCGCACCAAAAGACCCCGCCGGCACCACCCCCGCGAGGGGCATCTTTACTTCCCGACAGGAGAAGTGAGGAGCGGGAATCGGAGACCACCGCACAGCCCTTCCTCACCCTGGAGATGCTGTCCCCGCTCCTGGAGGCCATGACGGAGAAGATCACCGACAGGGTAATAGCCACCATTGGACCCCCGCGTGATCCCACATCGCAGGCTACCTCCAAACGGAAGGCCGAACACGCATCCGTGGCCTCCAAACGGCGCCGTCCCCAAACCGTGGCCTCCCAACCGCCACCGCCGCCACCACCATCCGTTTCCGGGGAGGAACCGAGTTCAGCCAGGCCTTACTGGTCTGACTAGGACCCCGAGGCCTCACTGCCACCCCCATCCCTTGCCGGGGTGTCTGGAGGCTCGGACGATTCGTCCAAGGGAGAAGGCGAGGAGGAAGACATGGACGATCTTCCTCGGGTTGATGCCAAAAAGTCCCCGGTGGAACAGATCGGCGCCAAGGAACGTCTGCAGCCAGAGGATCAGAAGTCCTTCACCACCCTTCTTACCCGCATGGGCCCGATACTAAACATCAGGGCAG
Organism: Furcifer pardalis; assembly: GCA_030440675.1. Lineage (NCBI taxonomy): Eukaryota > Metazoa > Chordata > Lepidosauria > Squamata > Chamaeleonidae > Furcifer > Furcifer pardalis. Next base: position 103,042,739 of record CP126891.1, read on the forward strand.
AACACCCACCGGCTCCGTTCGTGGACGAGGTGTGCAGATTGGCGGACACCAAGAAAATCCTTCCAGTCCATCTGCCCTTCCTTCCGGCCGTCGCCCATTCGGCCAAGACGGTTTGGAGCAGGCCGGTCTCATCCCACGTCGTCTCCAATCGGCTGGATGGGATCTACAAGCTCCTTGGGGATGAGGGTGAGTTCCTCCATTCACGCCCCACGCCGAATTCGAGGGTAGTCAAGGCCACCCAACACTGCACCGCTGTGCACAGTGTACCTGTTCCGTCCACGAAGGAGGGAAATAAACTGGACGCCATCAGAAGGAGGGTTTACGCCGCCTCCTCCCTCTCTACCCGCGTGGCGAACTACGAGGCAGCCATGGCAGCCTACAATATCAAGCTCTGGGGCAAGGTGGAAGCCTCCCTAAACAGGCTACCTCCCGATCTCCGCGCCGAGTTCGAGGCCCTATCCGAAGAAGGGACCCAACTCAGTCAACAACATCTCCGAACCGCACGCCATATCTGCGATTCAGGGGCTAAGACCGTGGCAGCCGCGATACAGCTCCGTCGCCATGCATGGCTCAGATCGGCCGACTTACATGATGACACGAAGAGGCTCATCGAAGAGCTCCCTTTCGACGGCAAGGGATTGTTCGCCGAAGACACGGACAATGCCCTTAACGAGCTTCACAAGGACATTACCACGTCCAACAAACTTCGGCTTGGCTCGACCAGCGGATATCAATGCAGGTCCTCTTCGGGGTACAGTCAGGACTACCGCAACCGCCAGTCCTTTCGTTCCCAAGATCAAGCCAAACAACACTTCTTCAAGCCCCGCAGACACTACAACCGTTCACGCTTCCAGAATCAGGGCCAGAACACCAAGCGCCCTGATCAGAGACAAAAACAACAGCCTTGACTCTCACCGGACCAAAGATCCTCCCTCGCCCCATCCGATGCCGTACATACTGCTCCGGAACTTCCTAGCCACTTGGGACTCCATAACCACGATCGGTGGGTGCTTCGAATCTTAGACGTTGGCTACGCCATCGAATTCGAGAGATGGCCAACCTTAGGTCGCATCCGCACCACCAATCCGTCCCCCCAGCTGCAAGAAGAGCTCCCATCACTTTTGCTCAAAGGGGCAATAGAACCGGTCGCCCCAACATCTCTTTGCGACGGATTCTACTCCAGATATTTCATAGTCAGCAAGAAAGACGGAGGACTCAGACCCATCATGGACCTCCGTCGCCTCAACAAACACATTCGAGTGGCGAAGTTCCGCATGGTCACGCTCCAGACCATCCTCCCTCTCCTGAAGACCGGAGACTGGTTTGCAGTAATCAACCTCAAGGACACGTACTTCCACATCTCAATATGCCAAGATCACCGCAAATTCCTCAGATTTTGCATCGGGGAACAAGTCTTCCAGTACACCTGCTTACCATTCGGCCTCTCCACCGCACCGAGAGTCTTCATGAAATACATGGCACCGGTAGCGGCATACCTACCCACCCGAGGCATACAGGTATTTCCCTACATAGACGATTGGCTGATAGCGGCGCCGTCTGCAGAACAGGCACGGAGGGACGTGCAATTCACCCTCAAGACCATGGAGGATCTCGCTCTTCGGATCAATACAAAAAAGTCACGCTTAGAACCGGCCCAGGAGATGGACTACATCGGGGCGATCCTGGATGCCATGAAAGCAAGAGCATTCGCCCCTCCCCAGCGCCTAGCACACATCAGATCGCTGGTACGCCAATTCCAGAGACGCCGCACGGTGAGTGCCAAATCGGCACAGAGACTCCTAGGCCTCATGGCCTCCACCACGGCGGTCATACCGTTTGCCAAACTAAAGATGAGATCGCTCCAGTCATGGTTCCTACACCTCTTCAACCCGGTATTGGACGATCCAGGTAAACGGCTCATGCCAACCCGCGAACTCATACAGCAACTGCAGTGGTGGACCAAACACGGATTCGTGGCCATCGGGAAGTCCTTCCTGCCTCCCACGCCATCAACCCAGATCACCACGGATGCGAGCACGCTCGGATGGGGAGCATGCTACGGATCCATGGAGATAAGCGGCAAGTGGACACGACAAGAGCGAGCACAAACATAAACTTCTTAGAGCTGCTCGTGATTTGGAAAGCCATGAAAACCTTCCAACCCAAACTCCGGGGGACGGCAGTTCAGGTCGCCTCGGACAACACCACAGCCCTATCCTACCTCAACCGGCAAGGAGGGACTCACTCGCCATCCCTACTCTACTTGGCAGTCCAACTCTGGGAGTGGTGCCTCCAGAACCACATCCTACCAATCGGAGTGCACATCCAAGGGACACTCAACACAACAGCAGACAGCCTCAGCCGCAAGACCTCCGACAATCACGAATGGGAGCTCAACGCATCGGTCTTCGAGCTCCTGTGCAAACGGTGGGGCCGGCCACAAGTGGATCTCTTTGCATCCCAGACCAACGCGAAGTGCAACCTGTTCTGCACGAGAGCCGGAGCGGGACGGGGATCCATGGGGAACGCCTTCATGACCCCCTGGCACGGGACTTTCCTCTACGCCTTCCCGCCGTTCCCACTCATCCAGAGGGTCCTCGTCCGCCTTCGCCAGGAAAGGGCCCGAGCCATTCTAATTGCACCAGCGTGGCCCAGACAGCACTGGTACCCACTGCTCAAAGAACTAGCGACGGACTCGATCACCCTCCCAGACGACCCGTCACTCCTCCACATGGAACGGGGCCAGATGTTCCACGCGGACCTACCGAGTCTCCACCTCACGGCTTGGCTCATAACCCCAGGATAAGCAGGATCCTGGAACAGAGCAGGAAACCCTCCACATCCAAGTCCTACAAGAACAAGATGGAGAAGTTTAGCACATTCCTCAGGGATCAGAGCAAGGACCTGAGCACAGCTTCCCTGGAAGACCTGGTGGATTATCTACTCCATCTCGCTGAAACTGGCTTAGCACACTCCTCCATACGTGTGCACTTAGCGGCAATCATTGCCCACGCTCCATCCCGATCTGCCCTCACCTCAGCCTTCCGGGACCACACCATGAAGAGGTTTCTCAAGGCCCTAAAGAATGTTTTTCCTCCCACACGATTGCCCGCACCCCAATGGTTGCTAACCACCGTCCTGGAGGCCTTGATGAAACCGCCATTCGAGCCACTTGTGACAGCCGGGATCCACCTGCTCTCATGGAAGACTGCGTTCCTGGTGGCCATCACCTCAGCCCGCAGAGTGGGGGAACTGATAGCCCTCAGGAATGATCCCCCATTCCTCAAATTCTTCCATGACAGAGTGGTCATGCACCTAGACCTCTCTTTCCTCCCTAAGGTGGTCACGGAATTCCACCTGTCCCAGGTCATCACCCTACCTGCCTTCTTTCCCAACCCGTCCAGTACCCAGGAAAGAAGCTGGCACTCTCTGGATGTGCAAAGAGCACTGCTCTTTTACACATAGCATACCAGAGATTTTAGAAAATCCAATAGACTATTCATCGCCTACGGCGGAAGATCCAAAGGCCAGGCGCTCTCTGCCCAATGCCTTTCCAAATGGATCTGCGAGACAATCTACCTGGCCTATCGCCTGACATCAAGGGAACCACCATCCCACGTCAGGGCTCACTCCACCAGATCCATGGCCACCTCCACTGCCTTCTTGGAGGGAATCCCTATGGAGGACATCTGCAGAGCTGCAACATGGTCCAGGCCACTCACCTTTGTCAACCACTACAGACTGGACACCAGAGCCATCCTCGACTCCAGGTTGGGACGCTCAATCTTGACAGCAGGTCTTCGCGCTTCATTGCTATGATGACCTCCTGACCCTCGAGTGTATCCTGAGACCAAACCACATCTCCACCAGACGACACATCTCATCACAGCACCAGCTACCCACCATCCAGGTAAACGAGCTTGCTAGTCACCCATCAGTGTGCATTCACAAACAACACGAAGGAGAAGGACAGGTTGCACTTACCTGTAACTGTCGTTCTTCGAGTATGTTGTTTGTGAATTCACACAACCCACCCGTCCTTCCCCTCTTACTGCTGCAGGGATGAGATGCTTTATCCTCTGTACAGCTTTAATATTAACTGAGGTGGAAAGCGCGAAATGGTGCAAAGGGCGGGTGGAGATGGTGGGTGGTACTAACCATTCAAATTTATCCAATCAGCTTTCCAGCTCCGACATGGCTCCCGCGCAAGCGCACAACCCATCAGTGTGAATTCACAAACAACATACTCGAAGAACGACAGTTACAGGTAAGTGCAACCTGTCCTTCCTCATCCTGCCATCAAACAGAGAAGCCACTCTGTGTAGCCTTGGGCAATCTGCACAGTTCCAGAATGTTCCCAGAAGAAAAGAATGGCCAATACTTTCTGAGTTCTCTATATTTAGAAAAGTCTGAAAAGGGTTGCTATATGTTCAAGTTGATGTGGTGACATATAATAACTATTCTCTAATATAAGTAACTAATGTGTTTTACTTCTCTTTGCTAAACTAGTATAACAGAATCATAGAATAACTGAGTTGGAAGGCACCATTTAGCCCATTGATTCCTACCCCCTGCTCAATGCAGAAATCCAAATCAAAGCAGACCTGACAGATGTCTGTCCAATTTTCTTTTGAATGCTTCCAGTGTTGAAGCACTCACTACCTCTCAAGGCAGTTGGTTCCACTGTCATACTGCTCTAACAGTTATGTCTTTGATTCATGGATGTAAATAGCTGCCCAGATTAGACTCTAGTTTCACATGTGTGGAGATTTTTTTAAAAAAATTGTTTATAATGCCTCTGATATCCAGTGTTATGCAGCGCATAGACTGATGGACTATGACTCAGGAGACCTGGGTGTGAATCCTTGCTTGACCATAGAAACTCACAGAGTGGGTGCATGGTGTGGAACTGGTAAAACCACTTCTTAAATATCTCACTTACTTTGAAAGCCTTATTAGGGTCTTTATAAGGTGATTCTGGCTTGATGTCACTCAATATAACACACATAATACTTCCATCATCTGGAGCCATAGTCTTCCCTTTATTGTTTGCAGATCAGTTGTCCTCTAAAAGTGTTGTAGGGGGAGAAAAAATGGGAGTATCTAATCCCTTCACATCTAGTTTGATTCTGAAGGAGTATTCAGTCATGAATTTGTTTATCCTGCTTCTAAGAGAGACCTTGCCCTTTTCATCACAATTTCCCTTCTGTACAGAGTGATTGGATTACAGTAGAAATGTTCCTTCTCACGTGTACGTTTTACCCAAGAACAAGAATCCTGGAAAATCAGAATTCTTCATTGTGTACAGAGACTATATGTAAGCAGAAAGGTTTCCACTGCAAACATATTGTTTCCATATGAAAAAAGTAATGATAGAAAATGAAAAGGCTAGGTTGGAGTGGGGAAAATGCTGTTTACAAGCCATGTGCTATTGATACTCTGGTTTCTCTACAGATCGTAAATCTTTAGCCTTTTTTGGGTTTGATCTCAGTACCAATTTTTTTTTGCTGCCTTCCGTGCCTCCCAAAATTTCCATAGGTTAGCAATAGCAATTACACTTATATATTGCACCATAGCGCTTAGTATGCTCTCTGGGCGGTTCACAAGTCAATTAGCATTAAGAGACCCCTTTAAAGAAGGAGGAGTATATCCATTGAGAGCAAGTGAATATTCCTTAAAGTTGCATTCTTTCACCTGCTTTTCTGGATTTGAACTTCCTGGAGCACAACAGGGTGTACCTCTGGGTCAATACACCGAAACCTGTTTCACTGCAAGAACGGCAAAGTGGTCATTTTGCATTGCTTCAAGCAACTAACTGATGCCATAGTTTTGTATTGAAAATATTTAATATTTTTGTAAGTAAAGGAAGATACAATAAGCTGCTCTTCAAGGAAGTCAAGTTAAAGACCATCCTGTTTAATGCTACTTTGAGACTGTACACTGCACATTCAAATGCAGCCCTCTAGCGTTAGACAGCATTTTGTATGATATGAATTAAACTGGAATCCAGTTTGAAAATGTACATTAAAAACCCTTGTTATCTGAGAATTAGCAGTTTGTCCTAGGTGTTGTGTATTTATATGTGTGAATACCTATTCAGACATGCACATCTGAGTGCACAGGTATAAAATAATGGAGGACCTGGGGCATGCTAGAGCATAAAAGTATTCTGACACAGAGGTTCTATAGAAAAGAAGTTTGAGTATGGTTCTAATTCAGAGATTAAAATGATCTGCATATTTATTTTATATTATGTCGCTTAGCACGAGAAGTATAACCAGTTTCTACTTAAAATAATTCTCCATGTTTAAATCTTAAAGTTATAAGTAACAATCTTTACTTTATAGCCTATGATTCTTCTTCTTCCGTGTCTGTCCAAATGTGATACTGATTATAATTACAGTTTTCCCCCAAATCTATATAAGGTAGTTGTATTCCTATTTATACAGCTATTCACATTTTTGTTGTTCAGTTGCACAGTCAATTCCGACCCTTCGTGACCCCATGGACCCCCACATGCCAGGCACCCCTATACTCTACCATCCTCCTCAATCCGTCCAGCCATTGCGTCAACAATGCCATCTCATTCTCTGCCACCCCCTTCTTCTTTTGCCCTCAACCTTTCCCAGCATCACGGCTTTTTCAAGTGAATCCTCTCTTCTCATTTGATGTCCAAAGTACTTTAACTTCATCTTCAATATTTGACCTTCCAAGGAGCAGTCAGGGTTGATTTCTTTTAAGATCAACCTATTTGTTCTCTTTGCTGTCCAGGGTACTCTCAAAATTCTCCTCCAACATCATATTTCAAAGGTGTATATTCTTCTGTGCTCAGCTTTTCTTATGATCCAGTTCTCAAAGCCATACATTACTACTGGAAATGCCATTGTTTTGACTATGTGGACTTTTGTTTGCAAGGTGATGTCTCTACCTTTACAGCTACAGTATTCACATTTAGACAGTTAGAAGTATGAAGTGAAAAGATTGCGATTCATTTCACATGTAAAGCCACATCATGGTTTTTTTTTTACAGAGGAATCCCTCCATGGATCAATATGCTCCTTTCTACTTGCATGTGGGTTCCCTTTTACCCATCCTTGATTTCTTCTAACCATAGATTCTAAATTGCCAAATTATGGGTAATGCTAACTAACCTTTGTTTATACCAGGGATTCTCAACCTGTTGCCCATAGGCCAAATGCAGCCCATGGCACCATTTCATGTGTTCCCCCACTGCCTCCACCACACCAGGAAGTGCCATGTGGTGGAGGAAGGACAAAATGGCCATCCGCCCCCTGAAGCTGTCTGAGGAAACATGACCTGGCCCCCAGGTTTAAAAGGTTGAGAACTCCTGGTTTACACTATGGTATCAAAAGAGTAGTTTATTTTGTGTGCACATTCCTCAATATGGTTTCCTTACTTGGCCATTATAAGAAACAATAGTTGGCTATAATCAGACAATGGAAACGAAAAAGGAAGAAGTAGTATGGAAATATCCAGGAGTAGACCGTACAGACAGTGACTCAACGCCAAGTGTCTGGCGGTGGTTAACTAACCTAACTTCCTAAAGGGGCTAATGGCTACGGGCGGATGAACCCCTTTAGGTGGGGTGATGGTCCCCCTCGGTGGAGGAAATGCCACTGGAAACCATCATATTGGGCCCAATGGCAAAATGAGCGGAGAGGAACTCTGATTCCCAATGGTCATGGAGGCTGAAGAGGCCATGCCAGATGGACTGACTATGAAGGCGCACCTTGTCCATATCTTCAAGGCTGCAGTGGTCCATTGCAGTCCCGCTGTTAAATCCTGCATGTCACACTTCATGTATGCAATGGGTGTTGGCTCCAAGATCATAGTGTGTGAGTTACTTCATGGCAAGATGGGATCCACCTTAAACAAATTCACACCAGTGATATTTTTCCTGCTTCAGGAAAAAATACATTCTCATATACGAGTTGCAGTTAACGACAATCCAGGTTGCGGTGAGTCTCTACAATGACCTACTTGCCCCCCTCAATGAGTCTAAAATTGAACTGTGATGTGAACCATGGTTGGTTTCAGGGGAACCTTTATCATGCTAGTGGTAAGAAGGCAAGGCACACATCGCTATTTCATCAATCGTCCTTACAGATTTTTCTGTACATGTATTTTATTATCCTAAACCTTACTTTTATTTATTTCAGGCATCATTAGCCCAGAAGCATTAGTGGGGAAGAGCAGCACACCCACAGATCCCTTGTGTTAAGTCTAACATTCACATGTTAGGATAATAATAATGTGTCAGAAATTATTCTGGGTTGAAAGGATTTTTGTGGAAGAAACTCCATTCAGGGAACGCCCAAATGAGGCTCCTTTCATGTCCCCAAGAGCTGGGACAGAGATGGGCACTCAATATGTCACGCAGTACCCGGGTCTCGAACTGCCGACTTGCCAGCCTTCCAGCTAACAAGACAAGCTTCTTAACCACTGAGCCACCTCAGCCTTTAAATGTTGGGATTAAAAGTGGGAAAAGAAAAAGAACAACTAAGGGAGATAAAGGAGTGTGTGTTTTCATCTTAGAAATACCTTTCCTGTTGCAAAGTTACTGATTACATCATGAAAGACTTATAGTTGCAGTACCATTAAATTCAGATCCAAGGAACAGGTAGAAAAAACAGATGGGAACAGTGTGAAAAAAAGCAAGCTACATACAATTTATTTTTAAGAAAAAATCTAGAGCAGATTGCCTGTTACCCTTTTGCATCCATTTTCAGTAACTGGCCAAATAAGCTGCTGAGAGTTTTCTCCTGACATGGGGGCGGGGGGGGGGGGGCGGGCGGGCGGGCGGGGGACATGGGGGGGCGGGGGGCGGGGGGGGGCCGGGCGGCCGGGGGGGGGGGGGCAGGGAAATAAAAGTAAAACCAGTCACCCAGAAGTTTTTCTATTCTGCCTGCCCCATTCAATCTACAACCTCATGTTGTTGTGTGGCTTTATTTTGGCAGGCCAGGATTTGATCAGGACACGAAAGGGACAGATTTGGAACATGCCTTCAGAGTGTGGTTCTGCAAAAGAACTCCAGACGCCAATGACGTTTGACCCGCAAGGCAAGACTCAATGTTTATATGGCCATCACCCAGCCTTTGCCTAGAACAGGGGTGCCCAAACTATGGCCCGTGGGCCAGATATGGCCCCCAACACCAATTCATCCTGCCCGCAAAGCCCTTGTCACTCCTGGAAGTGGATGTAAGTGGACTTCCACTTCCAGGAGCGACAACAGTGTGGGGAGGATGAATTGACGTTTGGGCCCGGATCTGGCCCAGTTGGTCTAGGGGGGGCCGGATCCGGCCCTGTTACTGGCCCACGGCCCCAAAGGTTTGGGAACCCTTGCCTAGAACGAGGCACTGAGTGGACGTGAGGGAACAACACCCCGTCATCGCCCTAGTACCAGAGGTCTGCAAACTTGGCTCTCCAGGTGTTCTTGGACTTCAATTCCCAGAAGCCCAAGTCAGCGCATCTGTTGATCAAGGCTTCTGGGAACTGAAGTCCAAGAACAGCTGGAGAGCCAAGTTTGCAGACATCCCACTACAGCGCCGACCTGGGAAACAGAAGACTCGGGCCTTCGCGCAGGCGCAGTTTGAGGAGGCCTCGCCGGCCCTCCTGCGCCTTCCGCAGAGGTTTGTCCCCAGCGGCGCTCCTTACGCCGAGGCGGCCCGGCCTTGCCTGGAGTTCCTGTCAGGCGACATGGCCGCCCAGAAGATCAACGAAGGCTTGGAGCACATCGCGAAGGCGGAGAAATAGTGAGTGCCGAGGCTTTGGGAAGGGGCCGGTGGGGTGGGTAGTAGGCGACGGGCTGGCCGGTCCCTCAGGAAACCAGCGGAGGCCTAGTCTCCAGTCCTGGGGGAAGGAAACCGCCTCCTCAGACACCCCCGCCTCGTCTGCCCCCTTTGGTCCGGTGTTGGAAAGGGGGGAGCGACCCCGAGGGACGGGGCTGGGCTCCCGGGTCGAAGGCCTTGCTGGATAAGTAAGGGGCCCAGACTCCGACTACTAGGGAAACGTTGATCGTCAGCTGTAGCCATGGGGGCAAGGAGCCCCTCCTGGTCTATAAAGCAATTACACTTATATATATATATATATATATATATATATATATATATATATATATATATATATATATATATATATATATATATATATATATATATATATATATATATACATACATACATACATACATACATACACACACACACACACATCTATCTATCTACACACACACACACACACACACACACACACATCTATCTATCTACACACACACACACACACACACACACACACACACACACACACACACACACACGGTTCACAAGGTAAATACACCCCCCCCCCAAATGCTGGGGACTTTTACTGATCTGGGAAGGAGGGAAGGCTTGAGTCAACCTTGTGTCCCGTCAGGATCGAACTCACAACATTTTGGGCTGCAGTACATCGGTTTTAACTACTACGCCATTAGGGCTCAGTGCATTGGAACTTGAGCCTCTCTTCAGGCTCCCCTGGTTTGGTTGCCAGGTTTCCTTTTTTAGATAGGAAATGGGGGCGGGGAGCAGCTTAGACTTGCTTCTGTCGCCCCCTCCCCAATCACAGGATGAGCGGTCCTGTTGTATATTATGGGCTTCTTGACCCACGAGTTTGACCCACAGGTGGGTGTCATATGTATATAAGCCAGAAGTTCTCAGCCTTTTAAAGCCAGGGGACGGGTCATGCTCCTTCCTCCACCACATGGCTCTTTCTAGCGCAGTGGGCCACATTAAATGGTGCCGTGGGCCACATTCAGCCCATGGGCTGCAGGTTGAGAATCCGATATAGGTTCATTTCTTTCATTCATTCATTTATTCGATTTGTATACCGCCCTACTCGGTGCAACTGACTCAGGGCAGTTTACAGAAACCATACATATCAGACAATCAGAGGTAATAAACATAATCAAAAATCATACAGTATAATGCAGTAAATATAACAATACAGTAAGCAGTGCAACAAAACGACACTGCAAAATAAGGTTACAGGGTACAGTTCCAGTTACATATACAGTAATACCTCAGATAACATTAGTATTGAATAACACTAAAATCGCATAACATTAAGCAATCTGGGGGGAAGAATTGCATCGGATAACATTAAGATCCTATGGGATGCATCGGATAACAACTGCTAAAGCCTGTGTGGTTACAATGTATCTCTATGGATCCCATAGGATTTTAACATGCATCGGATAACACTAAAAATCGTATAACACCAAGACTTGTGGAACCAGGTTTTAGTGTTATCTGAGGTTTTACTGTACATAACATAGTTTCAATAATAGGATACAATATAAAAATAAAGTACATGATCCGACAATGTCAGGGCTCTCACCTTAACCATAAAAAACAACAGTACATACACAGATGGACGAGTCCCGGGGCCAAACATGGAGATGGCCTCCCTCCAGCCGCTTCAAAAAGTCATAGCTGTTTGAACGTCCCCAACGAGGGCCAGGCCCAGTGTCCTCCACCGCATCTGTGGCTTTTAATGATACAGTAAAACCTCATATAACACTAAAACCTGGTTCCACAAGTCTTCGTGTTATATGATTTTTAGTGTTATCTGATCCTCTATGGGATCCATAGAGATACATTGTAACCACACAGGCTTTCGCGGTTGTTATCTGAAGCATCCCATAGGATCTTAATGTTATCTGATGCAATTCTTCCCCCCAGATTCCTTGATGTTATGCGATTTTAGTGTTATTCGATACTAATGTTATATGAGGTATTACTGTACTGTGGTGCTGAATTACATTAATCTGTATATATATACCTTCTATGATCCCTGCCTTTTTCTGTACCACTGTGCCTGATGTAAAGTTCATATGTGTATGAATTGAAAGTTAACCGTGGTTGGAAAGGAGTCACATTAACTTCATTTTACATTTGCATTTTTTAAAATTGCTGATTGCTTGGCCTGTTCTGTATTTCAGTTTGAAAACTGGACTATTAAAATGGAAGCCAGACTATGATAGTGCAGCTACTGAATATTCAAAGGCAGGTATGTTGTGCAAAACACAGAGACTTCATTTTTGCAACCACAGATGCATTTCACTATCTTTGTTGCATACCAGATTTAATGGGAAAAGGGAAGAGATTTGTCCTGACAGTTGCATTTGGAATTATTGAATGGCTATTACTGTATTTGTATAGTACCAATAAATTTCCAGAGACAAAATACTTTATAACTGTAAGAAATAATGCATTTCTGCATATCTGATTTATTTTTTATGGACCCAGATAAGATAAAATATAGCAGCCTTTATATTAACAAATCTGCAGGTTATTATGAAGATATTATAGACAGAATGGCAGTGGAAGTTGCACTGTATGTCTAATGGTTAGAATTTGGGCTCTTGTCTTGTTTCTTAAGTCCAAAATAGTGCAGTTTAAAACTTATACATGTTTATCTGGGTCTCACTGGGTTGAGCGGGCCTGCCTCTCACGAAAGCATGTGTAAGTATTGCAGCCAGAAAATTGTATAGTTTTATGCTTATGCAATTTGTCTCGAAACCATTTTTAATACAAATAACTAACAAGTATATAACATCACTTGAAATGAGAATGGATTAATAATAAACTTGATGAAATCTGGGACAAAAATATTTTGCTCCAAAGTTTGAATTCCCACTCACCCATGAACCTAATTGGGTGATCTTAGATCTGTTGGTTACTTTTCATTGTTATATGAGAATAAAAGAAAACTTTTTTTGTCTTGAGAGTGTTTCTGTTAAAGGTTGGGGAAAATGTTTTAAATAAATAATAATAAATAATAGAACCAAAAAAGTATCTTCCTGAAAATCCTTTGTGACAATGTTGTATGTTTGAAACATTCATTATATATACAATTGAGAGTAGAATATATGTCTTAATGTTCTCTTTTAAAAATTTTCAGCTGTTGCTTTTAAAAATGCCAAACAATTTGATCAGGCAAAAGAAGCATATTATAGAGAAGCTATATCCCATGAACACAACAAAGCGTATCTTTTTTTTAAAAGAAATGTTGCCTCTCTTTCAGCTTATTGAAAAAATAGTTGATGTAGGGCTGAAGCTACATTTTCCTGTATTGCAGAAATGCATCTGTCTCGTGGGTTCTTTCACAGTGGTTTAAACAACAAAGTATTGCTTGCGTAGGAATTGGGTAGATAGAGTTACATATGTCCATGCTTGATTTTAAAACCTGCATTCTATGCACATGGATTCTGTGCTGAAGTAAAAATACTTAAATGGTGTGCTCATTGGCTTAGCTTGTAAAAATATTGACCTACCAGACAGCAGTGTTTTGGGCATTGTGTTGGAATAGGAGTTGAGTGTGTTGAATCTGTTTGAAGTCCATTTTGAGGCTTTTTGAGAACCATTATGTGAGGACAACACATGCATAGGCTTCCAGCACCAGATGGATAGTGTCTGGTAAAAGCAAGGAAAATGTACCTAATGGCAGACAACCTAAGTACTGTTCTCTCCTCTTTCTTGTGCATGGACGCTACTCATCTAAAGTCCTATCCATTAAAAAAAGTAGGCTTCTTCAGAAGGGCTTATTTTCTGTGGTTGAGTAAAGTGGAATACAGCAATTATTGCCAAGGTTTTAGCCTGCCACGCTTGTGGAGAATCTCCTCAAAGTGTACGCTGCCTCTTGGTGTGTTCTCTTTAGTGGTTCGGGACATTAGCCCCCAAAGTTCTCCAAGAATTTCTCAGACACAGTTCTAGGAGTCACAGCCCACCCATATAAATCTGCAGATCTCTAGGTTCCATACATACTTACATCCCAGAAAGGCTTTGGGGGTGTTTACCTCCAACACTGCCACCTTATCAGTTTTTTTAAAAAAGAAAATGGCTGTGTTGCTTTCTGTGTTGGCCAGTCTTGTGGCTTGGCTTCTTTTGATTAGTCAATTGTCCCCATAGTCACGTGACCACTGGAGATGTTGGTTGCTGATAGTCATTGTCTTGTTGCTGATTCAGCTTTGTAGAGGGTGCCAGCTGGAGAACTAGGGCTCCCAGGAAGCACTGAAGCACTTAAAAAAATAGCAAGACAGCATTGGACATACATGACCTGAAAGTCCTTCTCTGGAGGAGACAAAATCTAGAGGTCTGCAGATTTGTGTTTGTGGTCTGGATATCCTAGAATTCTGTCCCAGGAATTCTTGTAGCATGCTGATATTTGAAGTCCAAAAACATGAAAGCCCAGCCTTGTATGCTGTCTTTTTTTGGTATGTGACTCTTACCTCTTACACTCCTTGAATACAAGATTTAACAGATTTTACTAGACCCGAGTACTGCATGATGTCCCAGCTCCTGCCAATCTAGCAACAAATTGCAAGTAGATAAATAGGTAAAACTTTGGTGAGAAGGTAAACAGCATTCTGTGCACTCCAGTGTCTCTCATGCCTGCCACATGTTCACAGAAATGTCTGCAAATGCAGATAGTGGCTATAAACAGATGAGCACGGATCCTAGAGTCGGATACAACTAGCTTTCAAGCAAGGGTGACCTTTATCTAAGACTTTGAGTGTAGCCTGAAGGACACACTGCACCTCTGCCTGGCTAAATATAAAGGATTATCACCAAGCAATGAATTGGCCACAGTAATTATGAGCATGGCAGTGTGGAATAGTTTCAGTCTGAATCAGAGGAGAGACCTTCTGATCTCTGGTCTGGTCATGGATATCCATTTGTTTGTGAGGAAGATTTCAAGCAGCTTTTCTGTCTCCCACAATGTCCAAGCAACTCTTATAAGAAGTTTTTGAGACATGAATTTTCTGTATGTCTGGCAGAGTTTTGGACTTTTTTTAAAAAAAGTATTCAAGTCACACAAAGACCACTAGCATCAAGCCTCCAACTAGCAAAATGAGTTCCGTTTTTCACTTTTGGCCATATCCTATATAGAGGATAAAACTGCAAGTAAATATATGATACAGTTCTCCTGTTGTTTAATCTTGATTGTTTTTACCTTAGTAAGTTCATCTTTAGAAAAGTATAATTGTTTGCTGTTGGAGTTACTTGTTTCTGTATGGATGTTGATCTGTATAGCCGGTGTATGCACATGAACTATATTTATAATATTTGAGCTTATCCACCAATCCATTTTCCAGTTTTTGTCCTTGACTCTAAATTACTTTTATCCAGTTTCTTCCATGCTGCAAAGTAAGTATGAATTCCATTTTAGTTTACCACACATTATTGGAAATTTGTTTTTTTAACTAGGAAATATTATGATGTTGATTCACACCACAATTTGTCTTAGCTATCGATGACTTCCCTTAATTCTAATGATTTATAATGTTATAAAATAAATTGGACCTACAAAAAAAAATGTAGTTTTGGTTTGTTCCTGTTCAGAATTCTAAAGAGCCAGACATGCCCTTTCCCATTTAACAATCTGTTAAATGTTTCAAATGTATCTCCTCATGGGAAGGAAGAGTAGTTTACTTTTCTGGATTAGGTGTAAGCAACATGTTTGCTTTTCTTCTGCCTATTGTGGAAATGCTCAAAGCTCCTTGCAGTGTGATATAGTTAATTCTTTTTGCAAGTATTGCTTCCTATGAGATGTTTCTTTATGGCAATGTTGCATTATTTTGCTATCTGTTTCCAGGGCTTATGAACAAGCAGGCATGATGTTAAAGGTATGGCTCTGTCTTTTCAGGCTCTCTGCATGAAGACATTTCATTAAATTAAATGTTAAAACCTTGTTCTGTATAGTAGTTAGCTTGTAGTTTGATAAAACTGTGTCATGGATCCACAGTATATTTTTATGATAAGCACATCTTTATGGAGTGGTAGAATTAAATTTAGAATTTAAAATCTCATCACATTTAGATTTAAATTGGGCTGATTGAAAACTGTGTCACATTTTTCTGAGACCCATCCAGGCAAATGTCTGCTTATTTTGGTAGAATCATTGGACATATGAAGCTAACTTTAGAGTTACAAAGAAGCTATAGTATCTATTCCACAAACTGTGTTCATTCCACAAGTGATGGACACCATTGGTTGTACCATCAAAGCCAAAATGCTTGTATTAAAATGCCTAAAATCAGTACTGCTTGATAGGATTAAATTAAATACTGTACACTTAGCAGCGTGAAGGGGCTGTGGTGACTTAGTGGTTAAGATGGTGAGCATGTCGACCTGAAGATCAGCAGGTCAGCAGTTTGAGACCAGAGTACTGCATGATGAAGTAAGCTCCTGTCTCAGTTCTAGCTCCTACCAACCTAGCAGTTCGAAAGCAAGAAATTGCAAATAGATAAATAGTTATTGATTTGCCATGAAAGGTAACACTGTTCCATGCACTCCAGTATCTAGTCTTGCTTACTACATGACCATGGAAATGCCTTGGCTGTAAACCAAGTTGAGCACCACCCCTTAGAGTTGGACATAACTGCTTTGAAGGAAGGGAGACCTTTACTTTTACTAGCATCCTGACCTCAAGCTTATTTTCTTGGAAGGAAGATAGTCTGGTGTCATGAGTTGCAATTAGTCCATGCTTAAAAGGTCAGTCTATGTAGAATAATAAAAGAAGGAAATTGACCAACACACTAAATTAGTGGCATGTTGTTCTCCTGTTGCCGCTGTCTTGCACATCAATCGTTATCATTTAATGACTATTCGATTTTATGTTGTAAGCCGCCCTGAGTTGGTTTTCACCAAGTAGGGCGGCATATAAATCGAACTAATAATAATAATAATAATAATAATAATAATAATAATAATAATAATAATAATAATAATAATAATAATAATAATAATAATAATAATAATAATAATAATAATAATAGATCATTTAATAATTAGAGAGCCAAAGGGTCAGAATCGACTGTGCAACTGAACAAAAAAAATTAACTGGAGAAAAGGCATTGTATTACTTCACAGTGTTTTTTTACCTGCATTAGTTCACACATTTAGATCATTATATTGCTAAAGTAGCATATATGTATGTATAAAACTAGAAGAGTGAGTCATCTTTTCACTGTGATGTGCTTTGTAGGACTGTTGCATTAAATTTCTTTGGCCTTTGCAGTTTACATTTAATAAAAATTACTTACTGAGATATAAGGATACGGTTTAGGAAAATGATTGTTTGATGTTGAGATTGCTCAAGCATTTTCACTTGGTGCTCTTCATTTCTCAGTCTTACCAGTAAAACTGGGACTTTTCCTTCCCCCCTACAGGAGATGCAACAGCACCATGATGCCATAGAACTCATTCAGAAAGCCAGCATGATGTACCTGGAGAATGGAACACCTGATACAGCAGCTATTGCCCTGGACCGGGCTGGGAAGTAAGATTTTTTTTTTTGGGGGGGGGCAGAGCTCAAATTTTTCACTTGTCTTCATATAGTTGTGAATTAAATTGGCATGGGTCTACTCTGCCACCATCATTTTGAAAGCCCTTTGCAAACAATCATTTCAGATCTCTAGTAGAAGTAAAGTCTATAAAGAAAAGAATGAGTCAGAGAAGGGAATGGCTAAAGAAAGACAGGAAAGCAGTACAGGGAAATTGGAACACGATCCAAGGGACTTTCTAGGGTAAGGGTGCCCAAACTAAGGCCTGGAGGCTGGATTCGGCCCCTGATGCCAATTCATTCCACCCACAAAGCTTTCGTTGCTCCCGGAAATGGAAGTAAAATGCTTCCAGGAGTGACTAGGGCTTTGTGGGCCGGATGAATTGGCATCAGGGGCCAGATCTTGCCCCTGGGCCATAGTGAACGACACCCTGAACCACGTGACCGTCCCATGGCCTGAAAAGTTTGGGTGCCCCTGTTCTAGGGACTGCCATGGCTTAGTGGTTAAAACACTGAACTTGATGACTGGAAGGTTGGCAGGTCAGCAGTTCGAGAACCGATTGCTGCGTGACGGAGTGAGTGCCCATTGTCCCTTCTGGCTACTCCCACACTTGCAGTTTGAAAGCAAGAATTTACAATTCGATAAATAGGTACAGCTTTGGCGGGAGAGGTAACAGCACTCCATGCACTTTGGTGTCTTGTCACATTACCACAGAAATGTCTGCAGATGCATGCAGTGCTGGTTCTTTGGCTGTAAATGGAGATGAATACTGAACCCTAGAGTTGAATACAACTGGCTTTTGAGCAAGGGCAACCTTTACCTTACCTTACAAGGGACTTTCAAGAGAAATTCAGTTGCCAACCACCTTCAGCTGAGTAATGGTGCTGACGTTGTTATTTCAGGGTAATAGAAAATATAAATCCAGACAAGGCTATTCAGCTGTATCAGCAGACAGCAGCAGTGTTTGAGGTAAGTCCTTTGAAATCTTAAATATTCCTTAGAAGAGTATATTTGGCTGACGTTGACAGGAAATAACATTTCATATGTTGCAGTCATTAGAACTGTAACATTGGAAGGGACTCCAAGGGTCATTTAGTTTAACTCCCTGCTGTTGCAGCAAACTCACAAATAAAATATCCAAAATAGATAACTATCCATTTTTTGTTTAAAAATCTAGAAGAAGAGTCTACCTTTCAAGAACTTTTAAGCTGGGCGTAGTCAACACTATTACATGAGCTAATAGTAAAAATCTATCCCCGTGATGGCGAACCTTGGCACTCCCGATGTTCTTGGACGTCATTTCCCAGAAGCCCAAGCCCCCGTGAATCCACACGAATGGGTTTGCTGCGATTCATCCAGTCTGCCCCATGCTGCCCTCGACGCTCCTGGAAGCGGAAGTAAAACGCATCCATAAGGGCACATTTTACTTCCACTTCCAGGAGCGACAAGGGTGGTGCAGCACAGGCCGGATGAATCGCACATATATAAAATATGTGCTATCACTTGCCATTTTCATTTGTATAGGCCAGACAGTTCAGTTATATATTAGAATGAATGCAGTCATAAGATGCTAACTATTAGAACTTATTTTCATAGACTCACTTGATGACCTTAAGGGTGCTACACCTGTATACTGCAGAGCCTAGCTGATGTAAGGATTTTCAGTGGTCCTTATAAAAAGAGGTTGTTATCTATCTCCTCCACTTTACTGTGTCTCTGAACATGTAGGGCACAGCTTGACATCTTATTTGCAGTTGGTCCTTTTAATATTGTGACATTCCTGAGTTTTCATTTTCTAGCCAAGCTTATTCAATGGTTACTTTTGCGTATCATGTTAAATTGTACTTGAGATCATTTACATAAGCCTAGGCACCACATTTTTCTCCTCCTGTCTTGCTTCTGTTAACTATGGTTTATACTTTCCTTCAAATTAAGTATAGTTAACAATAAGGATGGTTTGTTGTTACACAGAAAGAGCCTCAAAGATTGTGGTTTTTTGAACCACAATTGGGTGTACCCTGGTAATGGCAACCTTGTGTTGCCAGCTAATCTTCGTCACACTAGATCAGATGAAAGGAACTGCAGAACAGACTCACCAAAAAGTGCTTTCATTTTGGCAATTTCACATCTGGTCTAGACACAGAAGAAAAAGAAAAATAGTTTGTTTAAAACCACTGTTATTGTCACAATGATAAAGCAAGGTTATTTTTTTTAAAAAAAAATTGGAGCGTTGCATGCAAGCTTGTCCATGTCACACTGAACTGTGGATTAGCATGATGAGCAAATATGAAAATGTTTGAATTGTGCAGTTTATAGAGCTGTATTTCAATTCTAATCTCAGAGAACCTTATGCAAAAAAGGAACTAAAACCTAGGACTGTTGGGTAAATTGCATACCTTTCAACCTGAACCACTTCCGGTG